>JACGCM010001594.1:0-1200000 GCA_014058105.1 Kingdonia uniflora | reverse complement strand
AGGAAAAAAGATATTCCCGCATAAACATCGGAACTCAGGGTCTCCCAGAATGTTCTGTAGAAATTTCCAGAGAATCCAACTGGACCGGGGGCGCTGTTTCCATCCATCGAGAATACTGCTTCTCTAATCTCATCATTAGATGGGCATGAAATAAGGGAATTGCTTTCTGCTTCTGATACTTGCATAGGGAGCTGATTAAAGAGAGCTAGGCGTTCTTGCATTTCTGTAGCATTGAACTTGGCGGTGTAATAATTTATGGTGTGTTCCTTGATGAGAGGTTGGTTTGTGATCTCTACACCCGAGCTGTCTTTAATTTTTGTAATCAGTGCCTTAGCATTCCACACCTTTGTAGTAGAGTGAAAATATTTAGTATCGCGGTCTCCTGCTTACAGCCATTTGATCCTTGATTTTTGTCTCCAATCCAGCTCTTCATTTTCCTCCTATCTGCTCAGCAGTTTTATTTGAGCTAAGTATCTCTTTTCGATAAGATCATTGGTGATATCTTCTTCCAATTGTACTTGGACTTACATCATCTATTTCTCTAGTTGTATTTTGCTATGTTGCTAGACTATGGAGTTCTATCTCCATTCCTTTATGTCTGCCTTGAGTCGTCGCAGTTTCATCATTAACAAGAATAACGGGGCTGCAAGTAGCGGTTGTACCCAACTATTTACTACAAGTTCCCCGAAACCCGGGTCATCTCCCCAAGATTGAAGATATCAGAATGGGATGTTGGAAGGCTTAGGTACTTGGCAGCAATCTCCAAGAACGAGTGAGTGATCGGAGTGTGTTCGAGGGAGCACCTTCATTCTCCGACCTTAAAAAAATATTTTACCATTCTGCATTCTGTAAGCATTTGTCTAGGACCACCAAAGTCCTGTTGTTTCCACTTTCAGCATTGTACCAGGTGAAAGTAAGTCCTGAGGAGGGGCTTTCATTTAGTTTAGCAGTATCCAGATAGTTGTTAAAATCCATAACCGCGTTAGTGGGAGATGGTTTTCTGCCCCTTTTCTCAGCGAGCCGAAGAACCACGTTGAAGTCCCCGATGCATATCCAGGGCTTCACATTGGTTACAGCAAAATTAGAGAGGTCAGTCCAAAGCTCCAACCTGCTAACTTTATTGTAATCTACATGAACAAAGGAGAAGCAATTCTCCATATATTTCACCGTAATATATTATTTCGATAGAGAGAGTACGTCAGGTATAGGAGTTCCTTTGAGCCATAGTATCCATAAGTTACCTTTCTTTGCAGTTTGTTCATTAGAAATGACTTTGGTGTCATATCTCGGCAGTACAAAGTCTTTGCAGAAAATCTTAGGTTCAGCAATGCCCAAAATATCTGGTTGTATTCTTGATGTTACTTTCCTGAGATAACGAATCATTTTTCTGCTTCCTAGCCCTCGGGCATTCTAGAAGATAACTTTCATTGGTCTTTACAGGTAGAGTGTGTCACTCTCGGGTCAAAGATGTAAACCTTTCCCCCTTTAAGAACTTGATTAGGTCCAAGCTGCACCTGGTCTTCTCGTTCCATTTTATCAGCCAAACTTGCTGGGTTGAGATTATGTCTGACCTCATGTATAACCCTTACGTATTCATCACCCTCAAGGGTACTATCCTCATTAGTTGGTTCTATTGTGATATCTTCGTCTGCAAAAGAAGGAACTTCCTCGTTTTTTGGAACTTGTGAGATCGCGGCGTCTGCTACTCTGTTCTCCCCTTGCATACTTGAATTGGTGTTTATTCCATCCTGCCTCCCAGAAGGTATCAATTTTGTGTGTTCTGTTTATTCTATATCGTCCTCCACGTCAATAAGAGCTTTAAACTGGTTGTTCTTACTAGTAACTCAGTTCTCCATAGGTAAAGATGGTTGGTTATTGTTGCCCTTTGTAATTGATCCCTCGACTTTATCACCTATTATTTCATATTGCTTCAAATGGTTAGATGGCCTAGGCATACCTAGAAAGTAAATAGGAGGTGATGTTGTACTGCTCTCCTCCAATGTCTCCTGAAAGTATGTATGTTTACTCTATAAGTCAGCATTTTTTCTACCGATTTCCTTAATCTAAGCTTACTTCTCCAGAATTAATAAGTTGTTATTGCCCTTGCTACCTTTCACGATTCCATTGTTCTTTAGCAGTTTGGCCTTGTTGAGCTCCATTTCATTAGCTCTAAATGCTCTTTGCACTATCTTAAATTCGATTATCGTGTGTCCAACATTTTTGTAGTGATTGCAATATTTTGGGATTCGATGGAGCATAACCTCCTGTTTGATGATTAAACCCTAAATCTCAAGCAGAATATGGTTTGGAATTGGATTAGACATATCAATATCAACTAACACATTAGCATGGTATCTATAGTCCTATTTTTTTGTGGATTGGTCTAGCTGAATAGGAGTGGCAAGTGTCTTCCCAAGGGAGATAATGATTTCTTTGCTCCACATTTCAATTGGTAATTCCGAGAATTTGCACCTAATTAGCGCATTGGAGTTACTATGTTTGTCAACCGAGAAAAATAGGTTCCAAGGCATAAGTCTCATAGGCATTTGTTCAACCATTCAGGGTCCTCTACTCTAAATATAAATTTTGTAATCCTCTAACTCCAATTTGATGATAAAAAATCCTTTCCCTATTAGAATCAGTTTGCAAGGACCCTTTGTTTTCCAATGTATATTCGCATATTCTTGCAAAATTGCAAATTTGATTTTCTGTAAGTCCAATCTTCCTTTAAGACTGAACTTGTAAGTTGAAATGCCATCCATTAGTTCCTCTCTTGGAATTGAAATAATTGGGGTGCTACCTCTCTTTCCAGCTTTAATAATCCCAGCCATTGTCGTGTTCTTCATTTCTGGGCCCCGAACTTTATCTGCATAGGAATTCTGAACTATATCCCCAATTGTGGCAGAGATTTTACATTGGGGTGTAGATTTCCCCAAAACCTGGTTATCCTTGATTGCTTGAGTGGTATGATTTTATGTTGCAACAATATTCTTGATTTCTGCCCCAGCTTCCATATCCATGAAACCCCAAGGGCATGCAACCTTTTGTATTAGAATTAGTCCATCCTTGATGGCCTCAGGTATTTTACTATGAATAGTTTGTAGACCATTCATAAACCTGAATTCCATCTCTCCGACTATCTGTTGCTGTAGTTGTGACCGTGGGTAATTGATTGAGTATTGTGGGGTTAGGGTTTTGCATAAGGGGTATTTGTTGTATTAACGTCAAATTCAAACCCTCAGTGCTGAAAGAACTGATTTCTCGATTGATTATTGACTGAATAAGGTTAAGAGTTGTAAGATCCATCCTGAAAGATTAAGAATTATTCAAGGGAAATTTGGGGATTTCTAACATTTTTTCTATGATGGTTCCATGCTGAGTGCATAAGAGGTTGGATAATTAATTTGAATGATTAAGTTGCATTTAGTGTTTGAACATAGAAGCTTTTCCTAGATATTAAAATTTCCAATGAAATTGGCACACAGAAGCAGATTAAAAATAGCCACATGATAAGACATTTTCAGCTTTAGACTCAAATAAGTAGTGATCTATTACTGATCGGATCCGACCCATTTCCAACACATCTTAAAACCCTAGTATCTCTCTCCTCACCCCTTTTAAGCAGTTCTTGCCTCTCTCCAACTCTATTTAAAGCTCTTGAATTAAATCAGCAGGTAAACACTGATTTTCACCCAATTTGATTATTGTTTATGAAGCTAATATTTCCACGTAAATTACTAATCGGGGCCCAACTTTTTGGTCAGGTTTAACGTAATTACCCCCCTTTAATAAGTTTTTATTTAAGAGTTTACTAAAAAAAAGGTTTTTGTTGGACAATAATAGATTATAGCTTCTATATAATCAAGAGAAAATTGAGAGAGAAAATGGGATATCTTATTGAATGAAATTGTATCTCTCTATACAAGCTACAAAGAGGATAACCCAACAAATGAGGTTACCTATCCTACTTAAACTCTCCTTATAAACTATAAAGGCCCATGGGCTTGTTAGGAGTCCAGTAGGGAATCCCAACCCAGTTGGGCTCCCACCTTAGGCTGGAGCCAACTCCTGACACTCCCCGTTGGGGTGTTCCATACCAGGATGACTTGCCTCATCAAAACTTTTGCCTAGCAAAACCCTCTTGGGCAAAAGGTTGTGCAAGGAAATAGTACAATCCTATGCCCTGTATGGGTCGTGAACGCATATACGTTGCCTCATCAAAATCTTAAACCAGTAAAACCTTTTAGGATAATTACTGCACTATCAGGAAAAAGTATACAACACACATGTATCCACGTCAGGCTGGGACTAATCCCCCAGACGTCAATCTCACCCAAGATGTATCTCCCTGAGATATATCTCCCTGATATATTAATAAATAAATCTTTTGCATGCCGATTCCATGTACTAGTTGCTTGAACGTAAGTGGTACAAAAGTCTGCGTGAATAGGTTTGTAAAGATGTCTTTTGAAATATCTTGAATAATGCCAATCTCATTCGCCTTTTATAATTCATAAGAATGGAATGACTTCTGTGAAATATGTTTCGTTCTGTCGCCATTGAGAATTGCCATTTACTTGAATGATGTAAGCTGAATTGTTTTCATACATAGTCAATGATTTATCTTGGATAGAACATACCACAATATCAATTGATGTGATGTATCTTGGAGCGTAACCATGATTCTCTACCAGCTTCATAAAGTACATGAATCTCTTTGTGGTTCGAGGATGTAGCTACCGTCGTCTCCTTCATCGATCTTCAAGAATCTTTATGTATCCCCATACATAAATAAATAATCTATTTGATAATAACCTTTATGTAGGTCTGAGATATATTTTGTATCGATATACTCTTTACTTTTAAGTTTACCATTTCAATTAGAATAGACCCCAGTCTTTTATAGCGATCAAATACCTTAGAATGTGTCAGATCTCATTCTAGTGCCTTTTAGCAGGAAAAGAACTATGGCAAGCTAAATAGTTTACTACGAATGAGTAATTGGGTCTAGTATACCCAGCTACCTATAGCAAAACACCTCCTAGCTATGGCGCTAAAGTTTTTCCCCCTATTAGGATGGCAACAGATATTATTGTCCACACCTAAGTGATAGATGCGCAATAAACGACTTAGCACCATGTGTTACATCCATTTTGAAGTGTTAGATAAATCTTTAAAGTGTTAGATAAATCTTGGTGTATGAGTATACCATTACCAAGATGTTCAATCTACAAATCGAGACACTACTTGATTTTCTAAGGCCTTTTATTTTGAATTCCTTCACAAGGTATTCTGCGGCTCTTGCGATCTGCCTCAGAGGTCTAATGATATCCATATCATTTAGTGCACTGTTATTATGGTGATAAAGCTAATTTATGTGTTCTACATAAGAACACATGGACAAATAATGATATTTGTAAAGTCCCCGACCTTTAAATACTCAGTCAACTTACTATGTCTCATAGGCTCTGATTGCTTCAAGTCAATAATAACTTTTCCAGTTTTATTATGTAGACACCTCGTGTGTTGGGTTTAATTATTTTTAGAAGTTATACCTCCCCAGGTGGCTTCATGTAGATATTCATATCTAGTTTTATATATAGATACGTGGTATTTATATCAGACACATGTATAGCTTGTCCTCGACAGCTTGACAGACTGATCAGTACCAAAACTGTATAGTGTCCATAACCGGGTAATAGGTCACATTGTAATCGATGCCAGATCTCATAAAGAATTCCTAGGAAACTAGTCTTGCCTTGACCAAATTATCTCTCCAAGTTAATCATGTTTATGTACCTTTCTCATTTATAACCAACAGGCTCAATGGTATCACTTTGCATTATGCTAGCAAGCTGAGCTCCGTTTGTATTCCAGATGCCCACTTTTGGCTAATATACAATAATACACAGTTATTTAAAGTAAGTGGTTCCAAATCTGCATCCTTGATGGCGAACATAGCATTGAATATGAATACCTTGTCGACAAATATCTATTGAACGATCCTACGTTGCGCAATTACAGACTTTTAATAGATTAATATCTTCTTATTATCATACGCATATGTGCCACCCCGGGCTAGTCTCGTAATGTATCAACTGGTTATGTAGCTACTATTGCCTCATCGATGGGTGGTTCCATCCTCGATGAACCGACTGCACCATTAATCATATTGGTCCATTATTTTGTAGCTCCTCGTCTTAGATTACTTCCTTCCAATGGTGCTCAGCACTATGCACGAGCCTCAGATTCATTTGCGGTACTAATTCCCCAGGAATGTTCAGTTGTGGTACTAGTTCTCCCATAATGTTATGTTGTATAGGTGTATTACTAGCAAGTACATACACTTATGGTACTTCAATAGTACTTATGAATGTGTTAGATAATTTATTTACGACCTATTGGAGGTTTTTAATCCGTTGAGCCTTGTTGTCACCAAACTTATGTATAGCAATCTTATTGAGACAACGATGGTATTTTCCAAAAGGTCTTAGAAACATCCTCAACATTAACTGTCATATCTCCTTCTAATGATGGGAATATTGTCTCATTAAAGTGACAATTATCTGCCCTGCAATATATATGCTGGCAGTGGGTTCCAAATATCTAGTAATAAATGTGAATCATAACCCATATAATTCCAAGCCGACGTTGAGGGTCCCATATCTATATATTGTGGTGGTACGATTGACACCTGTATAAAATATCCAAATATTCGTCGATGGGCGACACCGGACTTTGACCCAGTTACTAGTCACTTTAGGGAAAAAATAATTTAATGATTTGCTATGGGATAAACCCTAATCAGTGTTGTGGGAGCAAGAATGCATATCCTACACACTAGCCGAAAGCTGTGATTATAATAATAGTAGCCAAGCGATTATCTTAAATTGCTTGATCTGGTTCTCCGCCAACTCGAGTTGGGTATGGAATGGGGTACTCACAATGCTAAATTATCTATCCCAATTAGCGGTAAAATAATTATCAAAAGCCTGTGAGTCACACTCTCAATCCCCCATCAAGTCATATTGATCAACTTTAATCAGTTAATCCAGGAACTGAGCCTGGGATTGAATGATCTAAGCGAGAAGTTGTGTTAATATTATATTCCTAGATTTTATGAATATGCAAACGTAAGACCATCTCCTAGATGCTTCTATTATGACCATAAATACTCAAGTGGGCTACTATATGGATTGATAGGTCCACATGTACCTTCATGGATGTGTTTGGAGCAAAGACTGGAGATCCCACTCCACCTTGGTCATACTAGGATGAAATAATCGACTTTTCTTAAAAACAATCATTACATGTACACTCTCTTAAAAACAATCCTGATAATCCTCCTCACTATTTGAGCCCTGAGGAGTGTATTGGAAACCGTTGTAATAATGTATTTTAACCTTTAGAGATGGCGTAAATGCATAGAATCTTGTCTATCATTTTCTCCGATAGTCATTACATGATAGACATTATCATGTATATTCTTAAACTCAATAAATTATGTCTAGATTTACTAGTGTATAAAGTGAACTAAATACCCTGTATCGTACCGTTAGAGAGTAATAGCGTAACATACTCAGTATTTTCTATCATGTTGGGCATGCCAATGATATTCGTGTTATCCTCTATGCACAAGATTAGACAAGAAATATATTTATATCTCAAAAGGATTAAGTTCGTGGTACTAATGTCTCCTAGACATGTGCCACCACTTATCCGATTATCAGTCATGCTCAATGAGCAGATAGATCCATATGCAGGCTGTATATAGTAGATCAACTATCATAAATAGAATTTAACTTCTTCTCAAGCAATAAATTTAAATAATCACAATTTATAATAAATTGAAAATTTCATGTATGTCACGAGCACTTTATTGAAACATAAATGATTTGTTCCCAACTTAATCAAAAATATTTACATAAAGTAGATCAAGTCTCTATGAGAAAAGAAGCTACTAGTGTTCTCTACTATGACATCACATGTCTACATTGATTTCTCTACGGATTACTTCATACGTTGATCCATACCGGTATCAGTGTCGCTGAAGAAATCTTAAACTACGAACTCCCCCAGAACAGAGTTAGTGTTAATAATTGTGTAGTAGGTCTGGACTTTATTATCTCTGCCCACCCATAGTCCCTGACATTCCCATGCCCAGTGTCCAGTGTCACAGCAGCTAATGCAAGGAGATCCTTGATCTGACTTCTTTTCTTTCTTCCCATTTCATGGTTTGCCAAATTACTTAAATTATTTACCTTTCCTAGTGCCATTGGGTTTCTGGTTCCCATCCTTCCTGTTTCCATTGTATACTCCCCTACCCTTTCCATATTTATATCCCTAACTTGCATACTTATTTCCCTGAAACTGAACATTGTGTGATGCGAGCAACGACACACTCCCAGAAGACCACATTGCACGATACTTCATTAGAAGTTTGTCGTTCTGCTCAGAAAGGAGCAGTGCCTGAATCAAGACTTTATGAGTCACAATGTTCTCTCACTGATATTACCTCTGAAGCACACTATTACTAGCATGGAAAGTTGATAGAGTCTTCTCTACCATTGTAGCATTAGTGACTTTCTTCTCACAACCCTCAAGTGTAAAAGTAATTTTGTGGACTGCAAACTTATAATCAGCGACGGTCCTAAAATCTCAGAACCGAAGGGTATTCCATTGGTGCATCATTTTTAGGAGCATAGTGGCTTTTTGATGACCATAACGCCATTTTATGCTTGCCCATTAGTCAGCTGGCTCAACCTTATTGAGGTATTCAATCTTTAGGTCATCCTGAATATGATGACGGAGGATAAACAAAGCCTTTGCTTTGTCGATGGTCTAATGGCTTAATTTCGTAAGCTTGAAGTAGCCTAGAATTAGCTCTTACACCAATATACCTGTGACAAAATCTAATGGAAAACAAGAAATGACACAAGTGTCTAGCGTGGAAAACCTATGAATAAGTAAAAAACCGCGACCTCAGATTGAGGATTTTTTGTAATAGTAATATTTATTGTTTGAGGCTGATAGCTTATTACAAGTGATTTCTAGACTTATAAATGTTTGATCTTGTGAATAAGAAGTTTAAAGTTTTGAGAATCATGAAAATATAGTTTTCCTGGTGATTTCTCATGTAATTTTCTGGTCTTTGTCTCTTCTGAAACTTTTTCTTTATATAGACTGTTTCTGTAGTTCTTCATCGTGCTGAAGCACATTCTCTGAACAATGTGGTTATTGGCGATGACTGGGTAACTGCTGAGTTCGTGAGAGACAGGTGTTTTGAATTGTTTAGGTTTTTCTGTTAGAGCTCGACCCACATTTTCTATCAATTCATGGAGTAGGTGGCAACGCTGATTGGAGAAGCCATGTGGGGGATGCGTGGGACTGACATGGAGGTAGTTCAAACTGGAGATAGCTCAATATAAGTAAGATCGAGGGGTAGACCCCTACAATCTCCCCCTCGCAACCAAAGTCACGAGTGGCTTGGGTTGAGAAAGAATATTTGGCTATATGGGTTAGAAATTTGAATGAGGAAAGAAATAATGATGGTATTTGACTGCATGGAAAATGTGCGTGCCAAGGGGGAAGTACGTGCATTGAATGTTGATGGGAATATTGATGTATTTGACCATTAGAGTTTAAAGAGTTTCGTCCGCATTGAATAATGGTGCTTGGGAAAATGTACCTGTATAATAAATATAGGGTTATATAAATAGTACCTGTACCAAGGTTGGTGACCATATACGTTTGTTTTGCTGATTTGTTCTCTAAAATTATGAAGATGGTAAAGACCCGTAAGATTCCTCTTGAAGAGAGAATTGCTTCTAAAATGCAGAGGTTGAAGTTGAATTATTTTGGAGATCAATCCTTGGAGAATCTGACTCCTATTCCTGTTCCTTCGACGTATCAAGGAATGCCAGAAAATGAAATGGCTAAAGCTGATGGGGAGTTTTACTATAGATGGAGGTTTCACTACGCTATCTTGACAGGCGAGCAGCGTTGGGCTTGCCTCCACATTCTTGCGAAAGACAAGGTTGGGGAGGCAGATGCAAGTATAGGCATGACTGTGAGGCAGTTGCATTGAAGTCTTGCGCTCGAATAAATCTGAGGTTCGGCCCTCTTCATCTCTACCAACTCTAAGGGGGGGTTATAAGAGAGACAGTGGTGGTAGTGGAGGTGGAAGACAAAAAATGGAAGTCTACTTTTGCACTTCCATCGCCACTCTATACTGAGAAGACCTTCAATTTAAAGAGTTGGCTCAAGCACTGAGTTTCCTGCTCTTATGGTTTCCATTTGAAGTTTGTCTAGACTTCGACCAGACTCATGGGAAGGAAGATACTCGTTGTTTCCAATGTCTGCTTTCTATCAGGGTGAAAGATCACTGAAGTAGAATTAACTGAAAGATTTAACGCTTCAAGGTGCCTGAAAAACTTGTTAGCTGTAAAAGTACTCGAAAAACATGTAACTGTAAAGTACCAGATATTGAGTACTTGAAAGACTTGTTATTTGTAAAAGCACCTGATGTTGAGTACTTGAAAGACTTGTTATCTGTAAAAGGACTTATAATTTGTTTCAAGATGAATAAAATTTATTATCTAAATTTTGTGCTTATATAGAATAGAATAACTCTAGAAATCGAGCTGTATGATCCGAAGACTTTCAAATATTTTATGAAATGAAATGTATGATGGCAAAAAGTAAAAATATTTGTAATAATCGAGTTGTTATAAATTTTTCTGTTACAATATGTGTTAAGTGAGAAATAATATTCGATCTGTGTGCTTGAATTATGGGTGTAAAAGAAATTCTAAAAGGTATAAAATAAAGAATCGATCTTGCAGAGGTTGTTATAGAATATTGGACTTGGAAAGAATAAACTCTTTCTAGAATAATATTGAATGACTGAGTTTAATAGGAAGAGATATCTTCAAATAATTTCTCTCAAGATATTGGGGTTTCTGTTACGAGATAATAGGATAATATCACGATTTGTGGGTAATTGGTATGAAAAATGTATAAATAAGAGGGAATGAAATTTGAAGTTTGGGGAAGGAAATAAGAATGGTGTAGACTTTATCTTAGAAAATTTGGTATGCTACTGAAGGGCGGATGGCGATAAAGATCGCTGATGTGCGGGAATATATTTTTGGCATGTTGGATTACGATGTTGAGCTCCCAGTGAGGGAGGTTCAACTGGAAGGTTTAGATGGGATTAGGAGGGAATGTGAGTATGAACAACGTTTTTATGAAGAGATGTTTCGAGAGATTGTTGTGAATCTTGCAGCTCAAAATGTTTGGTGAGATTGAATCCTATAGAGGTGATCAAATTAGAAGATATGAGGATTGCTGGAGGATATTTGATCGGATGTGGTTCCCCAGGTCATCAAAGTTGCTTTAGATATAATTATATGTGAGGTGATGAAACGAATGTAAATAGGGGTGACATAATGTATGTAGCTGCATGAGTTTGAATAATTTAAAAGAAATTGTTGTCGAATTGATCCTCTATTTTTGTGAATGTTGTTTGTGACTGCTGTAAAAAATGAATTTGAAAATATTTGAAATTTGTTATGAGAGCTTCGGAAATGACGTCATTGTTACTATAAGTAGAAGAAGCAAATATAAAAAAAGTAGGGAGCTTATGATTTTCTCTATTATGTAAAAGTTGTGAAAACCCGATTGCGTGTAAGCGTGAGTCATCATGAGTGTGGTTAGGTCAGAGGGAGATTTGGAAAAGAGAAATAAAAATAGATTAAAATATAAGGCAAAGGGCAATGATAGGAAAACATTTTTATCAAAAAAGTGCAAGACGTCTGACATGGATAGTGGAGGGGATGCCTCAGTTTCAAAACCGAGGATGGCTCGTGGGAGGCTCAATAACTACCAGCAGTTAGAGAGAGAAAATACAAATACTGCTTCATCTTCATCAATCAAACATTTCTCAACTTCTTAAAACTTGAAGAGCAATGAGAGAGGAAGGAAGAAGAAAAGAAAAAATAGCATAGAAACTCATGGCAATTTAATTGATAGTGACCATCAGTCAAAGCATGAAAGAGTCGCTGAAACTGAGTCACGAAGGTGGTTGTACAATAGCGTAGTGAGGGAAGGATTTGACACTGTTGTGGATTTGCATTCGGACATAGAAGGTTAGTAGGAGATTTGTGATGCATAAATGTATGTTTGAAGATCATGTTTTGTTTCTAGCTCAAGTAATAAATTACTATTTATAGTAATCTATAAAAACCTGCTTGATAAATGATATACGAAAGATTTTTGTATGTTTTGGACATATATGTAAAAGATAATGATAGATAACTGAACCTATCTGTAAGTCGATCGTGAGGAGTACTTGTACTGGTATAAATCCTTTTCTGTAGTTGATATGGTGAGTTCCCCTGTAAGTGAGGCCTCGACCTCTGGCCGATCGGCTGATTCTGATATTAAAATATCTGAAAGGGGGGAAGAAATAGGTGTTAATCAATTTCCAGATTTCCCTAGAAAATTGATATCCTATCCTCCTCGCTCTGATGTATTCAAAGATTTCTGTAAAGCCAAGGCTTTGGTACGAGGTAGATGGGGTAACTGTATAGAACACACTGATAGGCAATTTAAGGATTGCACTCTAGCGACGGGGAAGGAATATTTTTATTTTTTGGCCGATTTGGCAAAGGAGAAAAGGGATAGAGGCATAAACGAATCGATCTCTCTTGAGTATTTTGATGGGAATGTTCAGAGTAAACTTTCAGAGGGCTTTTTATGTTACCTGTCTCAGTTGGAATACGGGTCGAGTCTTTCCCTTAGCAATCTGGCAAAAGGGATTATGAACCTTATCAGGGCATGTCCTATTCAGATGAATGAGAACATATGGGAGGTGATAAGTATTTGTGAATCTTTGAATTCACGGTGGGAAGGAGATGGGAGAAAGAAGAGGATATCCTCTGAGGATATTTTGCAGTTTTATGGGGTAAAAAACTATTCTGCAAGTGGAGGGACGTATTTCTGTGCATGCTCGATTCGGTGCTTCTTCGATCTGAACTCAGCAGGTCAGCCATGGAATGATAACGTGATATGGGTAAAGGGTGATTATCTTCAGAGAGATGATGAAGAACCCATGGAACTTTTATTTAGAACTGTAAAACAAAGTAAGTATAACAATGTATAATGTATGAAATTAACAGTTGAAATTGTATGATTTTCTACTTATGATAATGTTTTGTGAATGACAGCTCTCAAATCTTAGGTGGCTAGGAAAGAGTCATTGTTGGATACAGTTGCTCAGGAAGAGACAGTGCTCGAGGCTGAATTAGAGGATCTTGGCCTTAGCAGGAAGAAGCGTGTCAATAGCCGAGTTGAAAAAGTTTAAAAATCTTAGTCGACCAGCCTAATGACGAACACTGACTGCAGTAAGAAGAAGGGAACTGATGGGGAAAGGCGAGTCAATTTATCCAAGCCCCCTAGAATGGACTGCATAGGGTTACCTGAGTCTACTACGTCAAGCAAATTAGCTCAAACGTTTCCCAAAAAGTAGATGTTGAAGCGCCCTTCGACCTCTGGAACCACGGGAAGTGCGGAGGCCGTAAAAGGAGGAAGCTTTGAACTTTCTGAAAGGTCAGGGATGAGGGTTGTAGATGATTGACCTGTTGTAGAGGACGATTTGAAAGAGGTGGAGGAAAAAGCCAGGTTGGCAGCTCTCCACGGATAGAAGGAGATGAGCAAAATGGTAGGTTCATATGCTTGAATATATATATTGTGATAAATTTTGTATTATGATTCGAGCTAATCAATGAATTCGATTTGTTATTTTTTTGTAGGCTGCTCGTCTAATGAAGGGAATATGCCTCAGGGTCGAGGAGGAAAGAGCTGAGCTGAAGAGTAAGAAGGTCGAGCTCGAAAGGAATGTAGCTCGATTGAAAACTGATCTGCTCAAGGAGGGAAAATGGGTGGAGGCTTTGAAGGCTTTGCATGTGGTGGAAATATAAAATCTACATGCGGAAGCAAGAACTAATTTAGAAAAGGTGTAGCTGAGCGTGACAGGCTCAGGTGCCACCTTGTGTCAAAAGGATATTTCGAGGATGTGGTAGATTCCATTAGGGCAGACACCTATGTGTAGGAGGAAGATGTGGAGATTAAAGATCTTGTTGTTGGCGTTGTTGACGGGTTGGATGGTATGTCTCCTCAGACGGTGAGAGACAACCAAGGGGATGACAACGAGCGTCCAGAAGGGGAAAATGAGAAGGTAGAGTAGTGCAATGGCTTTGTGATTGTATGAATATTTGGGAATGTTTGTAAACTGATTGGATTTTTTTTTTTGGATAGAATTCTGTAGGCTAAATCGCTTTTATAAACCTTGTTGTAGAAACTTAAAGACATACGCCTCATAATAAAAAATTTAAAGGCAGAGCTTGAAAAGGAGAGACACGCTTCAACATCCTTATTATCTTTGCAAGCGGAGCTACAGGTTAGAACAGAGCAAGAAATATTTGATTTAAATGCTTCATTAGTATAGAGCTACGAAGTAAAAAATCGAGTATAAAGAGAGACCAAAAACCTGTTATCGGCTTAATGGCAATGGCACTGAAATGGCATACATGAAATGAGTCATATGTGGTGACTGAGTGTTCTGAATCAAACTTGATATAATGAATTTATAATGTACAGGTCAAATTGGAGTCAGCTCGCTTGCGCGAGGAAGATGCTCGCCAATGTAACCAAGAATTTACAAAAGAGTTTGATAGGATAAGGGAAGGGAATGAAGATAGAGAAGATCAGCATGTTAAAGTATACTCCAAGTTTGTTGAAGCAATACAGGCTGCTGTCGATCTAGCTCGAAAGATCGAGGAAAAGGATGCCAAAATTGAGAAAGGGCAAAAAAGAGCTTGCTGAGTTTAAAGAGCATGCAGTGAAACTCAAAAACCAAAATGATGCGTTGATGGTAAAGAGTTGGGAGGCAAACATGGTCGTTACCGTATACAGGCACTAGAAAGATTGCAAGAAGGTTTAAATCACTCTATGGCTGGTTTGAAAAATGATTTGATCAAGGCGAATAACAATTAGGAGTAAACTCGAGTTGATCTAGCAAATAGTAAGAGCGAGCTAGAGTGATTGAAGAAGAAATTGGTTGATAAATATAACGAGCTAAAGGGAGCTCGAGACGATCTATCTGCGTCTGAAGTTGTAGTTGATCAATTGACTGTATCTTTACCTGCCAAAGATTTTGAATTTTGGATGGTGCAGCGTAAGTATGATGAGTTGAATGCGAGAGTGGCACAATTAAAGATTGAATTGGCACAAGCCAATTCACGTGTTAGACATGCCGAGGCCGAGGAGCACTCGAGGATGAATAAAAATGATGCCAAGGTCTCCCTTGTACAAGGGGATCTTATCAGTCTATCAGGTCGAATAAGAGAGCTAGAGAGGAATGTCGCTTGTATTCATGGTCATTTGCTAAAAGGAAATGATAAATTAAGGAAGTACCAATAGAAGTTGGATGTTGCTCGTATTCAAGCCGTTCCCTCCCAATTATCTGCTAGTTTCCCAGTATGAGGTTCTTTGTGGTGTTGAGGTATTTTTCTGAGGACAAGATCATCGATTTGGAAGGTACAACTTCTGACTTGTTAGTCGTACGAACTGGCAAGCTTATGGTGATATCGACCTAGGTTAGCGACCGTGCGTTCCCTAGTTTCATTGATCCAATTGAGGTTACAAGCCAATTCAAACTCATTTTTCTCGTCAGTTAGCTCATGATCTTTGACTGGATGATGGTATTCGGAGGGAATGACAGCCTCGGTGTCGAAGGTAAGGAGGAATGGAGTGCAGCCTGTCGATTGCCGTGGAGTGATACGATATGCCCATAAGACATGAGGAAGTTCATGAATCCAATTCCCGTTTTTTTAGAGTGTAGCCTTTTCTTGAGTCTATCCACGATGGTTTTGTTGGTGATTTCAACTTAGCCATTTCCTTAAGGATAGTAGGGATTGGATGGTGAGTGGATGATGTTGTACTGATTGAGGAAAGTTATAACTTTTTCTCTAACAAATTGCGGACCATTATCAATATGAATTAGATGGGGGCACCCAAACCGAGTGATGATGTGTTCCCAGAAAAAAGAGATGACATCTTCCTCTCTACTTTGACAGAGAGGAATTACTTCTACCCATTTTGTAAAATAATCGGTAGCTACGAGTAGGTGGCGGCAATTACCTGGAGAATTAGGGAATTTGTTGACAAGATCGAGTGCCCATCATTTGAATGACCAAAGTACCTTACTTGCGTGGAGTTCAAGTGCAAGGGCGCATATCATTTGTCAATGTTGGTGACATGTGTCACATTTGTGCGAGTACTCCTCTGCTTGCACATGCATACTGGGCCAGAATACTCCTTGTGTAATGGCTTTATTTGCCAGTGATTGACCTGCGGCATGGGAGCCACAAGTCCCTTCATGTAGATCGCGGAGTAACTCATCCACTTTCTGTTTGGAGAGGCATTTGAGCTAAGGCCCCATGACTGAACGGCGGTATAAAGTACCATTTTGATTTGTGTAGCCCTTTGAGTTGTCTATCAGCTGTCAGAGTTTTTTCAGATCTGCTAGAAGTGGAAATTCATATTTGTTGTCGATACCGAGGTAAACTAAAAAAGGCTTTCGCCAATCGTTGTTTCCCCTTTTATATCCCCAGTGTTGATCGTACATTCAAAAATGCGATCAATGTTGGGAGCTAACATCACTTCGATCTGAAGATATCGAGCTTCTATGCCTAAGACCCCGGTTAGATCTGCCAAGGAATCGGCGAGTCTGTTTTTACCTCGAGGAAAATAATCAAGAGTTGCTTGCACAAACTTGTTCATCCTATCTGCAATGAGGGTTGCGTATTCGATCATCTTGTTGTTGTTCTTGCATTTCTCAGAGTAATGGTAGACGATGAGTAGCGAATCTGTGTAAACTGAGATTTCAGGGATGCCGAACTCAATAGCGAGATTGAGTCCCTGAATAATAGCTTCGTACTCGGTGACATTATTTAAGGCCTCAAAATCCAAGTGGATTAATTTTTCAATTCTGTCGTTGGAAGGGGTAATCAATACGATTCCAATTCCTGACCATGCGGGTCCTGCAAATCCATCTGTAAGAAGTCTCCACCCTTTCCTTGTAATCCATTCAGCTCGTTCGTTAAATGTTTTGGGGAGCGGATCTTCTGTAATCTACTACAAGATCAGGATCGTGGTCCTCCCACCAGGATCCTCTACTAGAAAATCCGCGAGAAAATTGGCAACGGCCTGACCCTTTTCGGAATGACATTTTTCAAACTTGATATCATATTCTTCCAAACTGACTGACCACTGTTACACTCTTCTTGATTTTTCTTTCTTAGATAGAACCTCTCGAAGTGGGTAGTTCGTCATGATGGGAGACTTCCCCAAATATGTTTTGAGATCCTAAAAAGTTGTTTCGCATTCAGATGTCCATTGAACCTCTACATTTAGTTGAAATTTTCCTCGTTTGGTACAACTGCGGTGTAATAAGAATAACCAACGACAGCGGTCTAAAGATTTTGAAACGAAACGGTTGATAGCGGTAATCTTACCGGTAAGTTTCTTCTTTCGTCATTCTTGGAGATGGCATGTCGAGGAGAGCCCGAATCTGATCTGGATCGGCCTCAATCCCCTTCTTGCTGATGAGGTAGCCTAGAAATCGACCTTAATGTATCCTGAATTGATACTTATCAGGATTGAGACGCATCCTGTAAGATCAACGAATGTTGAATATTGTGTTATAATCTAAGATATGGTTGATGGACTGCATGCTTTTGCACAAGAGATCATCAATGTAGACTTCCACGACTTTCCCAAGATGTGCTTTGAACATTGTAGTCATCAACCATTAATAAGTTGTACCTGCATTTTTAACTCCGAAGAGCATGACATTATAACAGTAAAGTCCCCTTTCAGTGATGAAAGTGGTCTTTTCTTGATCTTCATCCAAGAATGGAATCTAATTGTATCCAAAAGTAGTGTCCATCATAGATAGAAGTTTGTGACCTGTTGTGGAATCAAGGATCTGATGAATGTTGGGATGAGGGAAACTATCCTTTGGAGTATGTTTGTTTTGATCGGTGAAATTTATACAAACTTGGACTTTTCCATTCATCTTTGGGACAGCGACGATATTAGATATCCAATCTGGATATTTAGCTTCTCGAAAGAATCCCACTTTGATCAATTTCTTGATCACCATGTTAACTTCATCTCGAAGTCGTGGTGATAGGTGCTGCTATTTCTGTTTGACTGTAGTGGCATTGATGTTGATGGCCAATTTGTGACATGCCTTGGCCGGATCGACCCTAGGCATCTCTTCAAAAGGCCACGCAAAAATATCTCTATTAAGTTGTAAGAACTGAATAAGAGCATCTTTTTCATGTTGAACCAGCTTAGTACCGATAAAAGTACCACTGCTAGGTCCATCAATGTTGATATATTCCGTGGGCTCCTCCATGGAAGGTTGATCATCAGGGTGATCAGCTTTCTGCAATTACTATGCAGCATACCTGTCAGAAGTATCTAAAATCGCAGAGACGGTATTTTTGTAAGCTCGAGAAAGCTTTTGACTACCTCTGATCTTATAGATATCGTCATTGTGTTTGAGGCAGTGTACTTGATGATAGGTAGAAGCGATAGCTTCCATGTTATGAATCCAGCAATGGCCCATAATCCCGAGATAACGAGATTTGGCGTTGATCACGTAGAAGATAACGTCGATTACGGCTGGTCCTGCGGTAATAGGTAAGATGATCTTTCCTACTCGCTCTTCTTTAGAACCATTGAATCTACTGATATCGGTGTCGCTTTGAATGGCATGATCGGCCAAACCCATTTGGTCGATAGTGTTCTAAAAGAGAATCTCAATACCATTGCCAGTATCGATCATCATTGTGTGAATGACAAATTTCTTCATCTTGAACATTATGACTAATGCATCATGATGTAGAAACTTAACATGGATAGTATCGCAATCTACGAATGATATCTCGAGCCGGCGATTGCTCGACTCAGGCAGAAGTTTGGCTTCTCTGTCTTAAGGCGTGAGATCGCAGCATTCTGACAGTCTCCGGCGTTTGAATCTGTTGGAGTTGGTAATCTAATTGATCTCGAACATGTTGTTGTGGCGCATATGGTAGAGATGCTTCTCCTCAGCTTGATCTTTGACCTAGACAACTTTAAGTTGTTTCTTATAACTGCCATCCTTGTATGATTCCAGGTTGACAATATATTCAAGCATCCTTCCCTCCTTGAAAATGTATTCAAGCAACCTCTGTAAGTATAGCAATTGTCAGTAGAATGATGGTTTACCTTATGATGCATGCAGTATGGTCAGTTCTTGATTGGTTCCAATGGTTGGGAGAGACGGTAGAGCTTATCTACTTAGAGGATTGGAAAAATTGTGGAGATTCGAACATTCATCTTTGGGAGGACTAGTTTGACTTGTGACCCACCTTTCGAAAGGTTGTTGGTGTTTCCCTTGGCGCACTTTTGGTCACCCTGATCCTCCTTCGATTCAGTGTTTCGATCTGCAGATGGACCTTTTGTGGTAAGGACGGATTTAGTAGATTTATGCCTTTCGGACATCATCCTTTCCAAGTTGACGTAACTATTAACCTTGGTGATCATATCCTCCAAGGTCCCTGGTTTGTTGAGGAAGAGGTACTTTTTGGCTTTACAATCGAGTTGAAGTGCGTTGGTGAAAGCATTAACAACTATTTTATGATCGAGATTGTCTACTTTACCCACAAGCTCTAAAAACTTCTTCTTAAAAGTTTTAAGCTTCTCTCCGTGTGACTGTTTGAGACTGATGAGAGAATATAAATTTTCTTCTTTATCTTTGTTGTGAACATATGTCTTGATGAACTGTTTATGTGGCTGGTCGAATGTGTATATGGATTCTTCAGGTAGCGAGTGAAACTATCGGAGTGGTTCCTTCTATAAAATTGTGGTGAACAGATGGTAGAGAATGTGGCTAAGATTGGAGTACAAACCCAATGAATCACGGTATTGTTGAATGTACTCCTTTGGATCGGTACCCTTGTACTTGCAAATTTTTAGAGCATGCAAACCTTTCAGTATCTCCATATCGATTAGTTTTTTGGCAATCAGACTCCCTTATAACTTGATAAGGTCATCGGTAGTACCCAGAACTTGTACTTTGATCAACTCCTTAGTACGCTAGTCCATATGCTCTTGTGTTACATAATGACATGTCGGTTGATTGACTTGACGAGGAGGTTGCGAATTATGAGTGCCGGTACCTCTACTCAAATGATCTTGGGCAAGAACTTGAGGTTGAGGTCGTTGTTCCCCCTCGGTGACCTCGGCTAACCTCAGAGTACACTTTACCACCCAAATGAATGGAAGGTTGAGGTTCATTCCAAATATTTTAGGAAACGGCTTTGCCTGTGGCTCCTTGAGGTCCCAATCTTTCCCGCGCCGAAACCCAAAAGGCTTCTGGCACCTGATCGCGATCTCATGTTGGAGAAGCCTGCTGAGTGTGCTAGAGAGCTTGTAATATAGTCTGCATTATTGTCATTTGATTTTCATGGCGCTTAAGCGCTGTTAAACGAGCTTGTTGTTCGGCATCGAGCTCCTTCTCGCGGAGCTCTCGGCTAAGAGTTAATTATAGTTCAAGCTCATTGCATTTCTCTTTATCAGTGCTGAGATTCTCCCATAGCTCTGTTAGTTATTCCGGCTTAACTGAAAGATTGAACTGAACTTTGGTTGTTGGTTGCCTGGATGTGACCATGATTAGAATTTGTAGTAAAGTGAATGAATGCCTTAGGATATCGTGGAAATGATTTATTTCCCACAGACGGAGCCAAATGTAATGGCCTAATTTTATAAGCTCGAAGTAGCCTAGAATTAGCTCTTACACCAATGCACCTATGACAAAATCTAATAGAAAGCAAGAAATGACACAAGTGTTTAGCGTGGAAAACCTATGAATAGGTAAAAACTCATGACCTCGGGTTGAGAATTTTTTGTAATAGTGACATTTATTGCTTGAGGCTGATAGCTTATTTCAAGTGATCTCTAGACTTAAAAATGCTTGATCTTATGAATAAAAAGATTAAAGTTTTGAGAATCTAGAAAATATAGTTTTCCTGGTGATTTCTCATGTGATTTTCTGGGTCTTGTCTCTTCTGGAACTTTTTCTTTATATATGCCATTTTCGCAGTTCTTCATCGTATTGAAGCACGTTTTTCGAACAATGTGGTTAGTGGCGGTTGACTGGGTAACTGCTGAGTTCGTGAGAGATAGGTGTATTGACTTGTTCAGGCTTTTCTATTTGAGCTCGACCCATATTTTTTATCAGTTTGTGGAGTAGGTGGCAACGCTGACTGGGGAAGCCATGTGGGGGATGCGTGGGCCTGACATGGAGGTAGTTCAAACTATAGACAACTCGATTTAGGTAAGATCGAGGGGTAGGCCCCTACAGATGGGATCTTCATTGTTACCAATGACGATGGTCTTCTGTAGATGGAGAGACTTCAAAAGCAAGTCAGTGTCAGTGTATACTAAGTAAGGTAATTGGCTCCAGTGAGCAGCAATGGTGGAAATTCAACATTCTTAAGTTTTGCAAACATCTGTTTATGTAAAATGTACATCATAATTAGTGGCAATTCTGGATAAACATTTCAAATGCATTAAAGATAGATTATAATACTTAGAATAATAGAAAATAAATTATTTATTATCATATTATAGTTGAATCTTGTTCATCTTCTAAAACTCATGATTTTTTTTAATGATTAAATCCAAATTTTACCCCTTAAAAAGATGATCTTAATCTTAGATGTACATTTTAATAGAATCTTAGCCAAGATTGATATTAAAAACTACCAAATGTGTACGTTCCTTATGAAATCCTAATTAAGTACATGATTTCCAATCATTACTAAAGACAATTCATAGTATTTAAGTCAGTGATTCCCAATCATTATTTGTAGTAATCCTTGTTCATATCTTATTACTTATGAAACCTTATTTAAGTACATGATTTTTAATCATTACTTGTTGTTCATAGTATATTGCGCATTGAAGTACATGATTCCTAATTATTACTTGCAAGTGAACCATGCTCATGGCTTTATACTCATGAGATCCTATTAAGCGTCAAATCCTAATTTAACCCCATAAAATGGTGATCTTAACCTTAAGTACGTTTTAGTAAAGTCTTAGCAAAGACAGTTATTCAAAACCACTAGGTGTTACAAAATAACTAGGTGTTCTAAGCCTTAAAGTTTTATAAGGTTTATGTCTAGCTAAATGACCCTATTTACTATTAATATGTGGGGTATTTGATGCTTAGTTGATAAGTAGTCCCACCCTGAAGTCTACTGGGTTAACAAGATAGGTTGATTATGCCTGTCTTTGAACTATTAATTTAGGGTACTATAGGTTGCTATCAGTGCCTACATACCTTTAAATGTTATCATGTAACATCTAATTACACAGATACGAAGAATTGGTTACTCAGACACCAAGTTTTTAGAAATAAAACTAAGTTAATTCTTAATTAAGATTTAATTATTTGTGCTTGACAATTAACTGTTATTTATATATGACTCCTAGTCATATTCTAAATTATTCTTGGTTTTGCATTATATGTGATCCCCTGATCATTATAATTAATATCCTAGGGGTATACCATTAATATACTATTAACTATCGTAAAATACTTAAATAGATATTAATCCATTTACTTATATCCCATATAAGTGAGTCAGTTATCCTATGCGAGGCACCCGTTCCCAAACAATTTTAAAAAATATTTTTCATAAAAAAATTAAAAATGGGTCTACCTAGGGTAGGTTTAGTCAATAGGAATTTGTAAAAAAAAATTGACTCAATTTGACTAAAAATTGAGTTCTCTAGAGCCAATTTAGTGTCTGAACCTGTCCTGGACTGGTTTGGCTTGGTTTGGATCAAGGCCTGGACCGGGTGGACAAGTCTGGACCGATTTGACCAAGTCAAACTGCCACGTGTCACTCAATAGTGACTGCCATATGCCACTGTGTGGATTTGCTATGTGTCACTCAATAGTGACTATCACGTGCCACTGCATAGTGATTGTCACATGGTACATGAACAATACTGTCACATGTCATGCCCATGGCATACCACTGTGTGTGCCACTTGGCATGCCATGAGGCATGCCACCATTTTGTATGTGGTATATCAATGGCATGTCTGTCACTGCCATGTGTCCTTAACACGTGTCACTGCCACATTAGCATGGTGGTCCCTACCTACAACGTGGCATGTCACGTGTCTAGGACACGTGTCACTGCCACGTCAGCATAATACCCCCCCTACCTGCCATGTGGCATGCCACGATTCCTGGACATGTGTCACTGCCATGTTAGTGAGTAGATAAGGATGATGTCATCAGATAATAAAATAATATATATATAGCTGACGTCATCATGACCTAAAATTGCCTTTTTGGCCGTGAACTACCCAAATTGAATGCCAATTTCTCAGCGATTAGGACATCACCCTGAGACCTGTCATATTTTGTTTGAAACCTTGTGGAATAGGATACACAACAAAAATAGTTTTGCGTCTATCCAATGCTCACAACAAAAGTTATTTCTGTTTGAAAATAGCCCTTCATCAATGGTTAAAAACACCAAAATAGGCTATTTTAATCCGAATAAAATAAATACAAATTACTCTAATCTATATTTTGATATCCTATATCATAGATTAAGTAAAGAATATATATAAATTTAAAAAATAGTAAAGAATACCTCTTCGCAATACAAAAATCCAAAAAAACATTAATTCAGAGAGTTCTTCACCCTTCTGATACACTAGCTCTACGTGTTGATAATGTGTTAGACAATAATAGATTATAACTTCTATATAATCAAGAACAAATTGAGAGATAAAAGGGGATATCTTATTAAATGAAATTGTATCTCTCTGTACAAGCTACAAAGAGGATAACCCAACAAATTAGGTTACCTATCCTACTTAAACTCTCCCCCCTAAAAGCCAATGGGCTTGTTAGGAGTCGAGTAGGACACCCCAACCCAGTTGGAACTGGGCTCCCACCTTTGGCTGGACCAAATTCCTAACCATTTTTAATACATAACTATTTAAAAATTTCTTCCTTCTCCTGTTGAGCACTTTCAAAGGCCATGATTGTTTTTTGGTCAAGGGTGAGAAGAGGTGTGACCTTTTGGAAACTTCTCGCCCTTGACATGTTTGTTTTTTTTATAAAAGTTGGCATTCTCTCCAGAAAAAAATGAAAACTGGAAGTTTGGTTGAAAGTTTGGCCTACTTCAAACCTCAAAACTTCACACACACCCCCCCCCCCCCCCTGTGAAGTTTTTTGGTTTGACTTCTAACCAAAAATCTTCCAGTTTCCATTTGACTTGGCTTTGACTGGTCGTTTCACCGCTATACCGGGGTTTGGTTGTTTCTTACCCCATGACCAGTTTAAGTGGGGGTATTTTAGGGTTTTCAACCCTAAAATACTCAAATCTGCCGAATGAAAAGCCACCCCTACCTCCCTAAACTTGCCAAATCATAACCCAAAGTTTAAAAATAAAAAAACAAAACAAATCACTCCTCCCTCAGTGCCTCCCTTGTCTCCTTCGTAGTGCCTATCTACCCTCTCTTCACGCCACTCTCTACACTCTCTCTCTGCGTCTCCCCACCCTTGTTCTGCATCTCTCCCTTAGTATTTCTCCACCCTCTCTCTATGTCTCACCACCCTTTCTTTGTATTTCTGCCTCTCTCTATATTTATTTTTTAATTTATTTACGAATTACATTGTGATGATTGTATTGGTTGAATTGTGATTGTAATGGCGCATTTTCTAGGAGGAAAACCTTTGCCAATATTGTTCATAAGGATTGGGTAAAAAAGAGCTAAACAACAAGGATTTTACACAGAAAACTCAGTAAAAGCTGAGAAAAACCACGACATTACAATGATTTGATATAAAATCTAGTAGATACTAGTTATTACAAGTTTTCAGAGTGTTTCTAGTGTTAAGGATTGATGATCGTAAGACTTGCAGTCCTTTAGAGCCTATTCTTTACCTTTATTTATAGTATATACAAGCAATTTACAAAAAGAAAAAAACAGTCTCCTATTCCGGGGGTCGTGAGCAAACTTCGTGGATCTCTAACAGTTCCTTTTTGACCGGGATTTAACGGCTACTTTTGGTAATTTGAGGACTCATGGAATCTTCCAGAATGTGGAGTTGTCTTCAACTATAGGATGTTGCGCTGTCTTCGACTATAGGATGTTGAGTTGTCTTCGACTATAGGATACTGGCTTATTCTTGTCGAATCTGGGGAATATGATACTACAATCGCCCCATTCTCGACAGAAGTACTTGTAGTTGTGTCAAGAAGAAAATGAAAATGGAAGAGGTTACCGAATATTCTCAGAAGTCAGCATATTTCATTACCGAGGTCAAGGTAAACTGTATTTGGTCAGGTTGGTTTCGAGGCATAATTAATTTTTTTCATTGAATGCATAGGGAGGAAGTCGGGTATAAATTGGAGGTTATGGAAGGCGGGATGGTGGTGTTGTGTGGAGTGATGCCACCCCAAGTATGGTGGATAATGCGGTTTGGGGCTAAAGACGGTGAGCATTCTGACAAAATCTGGCGCAGACCGAGAAATGAGAAATTGTTATGTGATTAGATCAGAGCATTCGGGTAGGAACAAAGATCTAACAGAGATGAGATGTGTCTATTGGAAGCAGTGATATCATCATACGATTGTGTAGGTAATATATGGTATCAGTTAGGGGTGAAGGGATAACTCTCGGTGTTGGTGATGAAGATTTGTAGCTTGGATGGGCACCCAGAAATCTTGTTGAGTGTATGAGTGTTCTTATAATTTTTTGCAGTCTTTTTCCCGTTGAAGCGTCTCTTAGAAGTTCAGTGACTTGTGAGTCATTGGGCTTCAAGGACTAGAAAGAGGCTTTAATGTCAGATTCTGGTAAATAACAAATATCGAGATTAGTGATATGTCAAAGCAAGTTATGAACTATCAGATAAATTATAAGTGAAGAAATATCAAGTATTAAAAATGAATGTACTCGAAAGAGATAGATATCGAATGTAAGAAATGAGAATGTAATCGAATGAGAGAGATACCGAATGTAAGAAACATGTTATGAAATAAATAAATATGTGTATTTAATCTATTTGTGTCTGTGTGTTGCATCGAGTAAAGAATATTATGAGAACATGTTGATATAATTTTGTCGTATACATGCCATGTATATTAAGTCGAAAGTAGTTAAATGTGTGGGGCCAATGGCTGATTATGAAGGGATGAGCGAGGCAAAAGAGAAGGAGGCTGAGGAGGAATTTAAGTTTTGTGTGAAACTTAGTTTTGGCGTCCTCTTGAACGTTGTGGTGGAATGCGGACTCGAGCAAAGTTGTTGGTGAAGAGGGAAGATGAAGCGACAATGAGAAGTTTATTAGGAGTAAATGTTTGAGATGTAGGCTTTCTTTACTAGTTAAATATTTTTGCAAAATTTATGTAAAGAAATTTGGCAGTAGGTGTTGTTGCTTAAAGGAATGTGTATTGTTTTGTCGAATATGATATGAACTTGTCAACTGTAGGGAAATAAAGATTGTGCTTAAATGAATTTTTGCCAGATAAAATGATAGGCAAGTTATGTCGAATATAATCCCATAAGTATAGGAATTGGTAGGATAGAAGGAATAGGGGAACGTACATGTAAAATGAATATGGCAAGATGTGTTCCATTAGGTGATGGTATGAAATATAAGGAAAGCGATGTAAATCAATTATTAGATAAGATAGATCGCGTACTGATGGAGATGAATGTCTCTACAAAAATTCTTTAAGAATTTAAAGGATTGAAGTATGAATGTAGAGGTTTATTAATGGGGAGAAGATTAAGAGTCAAAGAAGTCGAGAAAAAATGCATGAAGCGTTACATTCGAGGAACTGGACGGTCGCAAAGTAGTGCGACGAACAATCACGTGGGGTCTATAAATATGTCAGAAGTAGGCGACAATTCATATCTTTTGCAAACTGATTTTTTTTTAGGGATTGAATTGTTGCTGCTCGTCGCTGAAGTGGTTAGGTACGATTGCTAAAGAGGAGATTAATGTGCTGATCAAAAGGGTTAAGCGAGCAAATGAGAGGGATTCCAAAGCGGCACGGAAATAAGGTTAGTGATTCTCCCAAATTGTTTCTCAGTTTGATAGATTGGTTATAGATTAATAGATAATGTGTATGTGAATTGGAAATGAATGGGCGATGTCCATGGATAAGAAATTAAATCTAGTTGCCGGTGACTTTGAGTTACAAAATTCTTGTTGGAAATACTTGTTGTCAAAAGGAGAGAAATTGGATAGGAGGAGAAGTAAAAGGGATTGGTAAAGGGTGTTATAATTAAGACACAATGGGAGGAGATGGTGGTGAGGTAGTGAGATAAGCGGAGATAGTTAGGATTTTGCCAGTTCGTGTGCCAGAGAATGGGAATTCGTAATGTTTTGAAAGATTGTGTGTTTGGCGGGAAAAGTTGAAACGTCTTCGAGAAGCTATTGAAATATGTAAAATTCGAGTTAAAATGGTAAATAGAATAAAACATGTTAGTGAATATATATGTAATAAAATACAAATCATCGAGTAATGAATAATGTGTTGTAATCAATAGTATAATATAGAGGAATATATTGCATCGAGAATTGAATAATATAAAATGATAGTAACAGATAGTAAAGTGAATATATGATTTAGAGCGGAATCTCGACAATGATATGATTATGAATATATGAACTTATGAATGTATATATGTATCACATATGATAGATACTAACTATGGTCAAAAATGGAATCTGATTGACCGGTTTGTTAAAATGGTTGAAACTGTAAACAATGATAAAGATATATTTGAGAGTCTCGAATATGTAGATCCCTTGATGATTGATGTGAGAACTTATGTGTAACAATTAGGGGGGAGATACATAGTAGGTTCGAGCAGTGCAGATACAGGGGGTGTAGAACATTTTAGGGTAGTACCTAGTGCTATCGAATTATCTGAGGAGGGAGTGATGGAGACTGAGGTGGATCATGAGCCTCAGGTGAGTGATCGAGAAGGGGGTGGGGATGGGGTAGAAGATGTGGATGAGGGAGAAGAAGCAAGTTATGAGAAGGGTCTAGAGACCCAAGAAATTATAAGTTTCAATAAGAAATATGGTATTCCTGGGGATCTGAGACTAGAGAAGTATCAATACGAAATGATCGACCAGGAAATACCCTTAGACGGTATTCTTGTACATCGAGAATAAATAAATAAAGGGTTGAAGCTGCCCCTTAGGGTGGACCAGAAAAAATTATTGAATTTCTTCGATGTAGCCCCAGGTCAATTCAATCCGAATGTATATGACCTGTTTAGGGTATGTGGTGCAATAAATGGTAGACTGAAGGGCAGAGGGGAGGAGGTAATAACTGTAGATGATTTGTGTGTGTATTAACTGGAGGTATTAACTGGAGGACAATGTCTTAAGATATGGTATCAACTGGAGGTCGATATACCGACGAACGATTACTAGTATCCGGAAAGTATAAGTTCGATCAAAACGATCTTGGGGAGCCGCTAAAAAGAAAAGCATTTCATCTAGGTCCATGGATAGGTAACTGAAATGATTAAGTTTGAAGTAATTTTGGGTTAGATTTATGTTTGTAAATTTGGGTTTGGCTCCCTGTTTTGCAGCTTTGAAGGAAAGTGGGAAGAAAGCGGAAGTGGAGGAGGAATTATATAAGATAAGGAGAGGATTTTTTGGCAGGATTGATAACTTAGCGATTGATCAAGATCGTCTAAGTACTATCTTCCAAGAATCAGGGTTGAAAAGGTCGAAATTGAAAGGTTCGGAAGTTCCTGTAATTGGGGGGAAAATGTCGGTGAAGAACAAAAGAGCTGCAGATGTGAGTTTGCCATTGAAATATCCTTCGTTGACAGGGTACAACACAGATGCGGAGATTGATGCTATGCTGTGGGAGTTTTTTGTAAAAAATAAGAAGAAAAGGAAGGTAAACGCTGAAGTACCTTTATTGCTGAATCCGAAGAGAAATACTCAACAATCGTTAACCGAGGTGGTCGAAGTAACTGCCAAACTTAATGTCGTGGCTAGTGGGTTACCTCCACAAGGTTTGAGCTGTGTGCTTCCCAAGAAGATGACTGGTGGGAAATCCAAGAAGAAATTATTGGAGGAGTCTGATTCGGAGGTGTAGAAGACTATAGAGTCTTATACAACTGGGACAGATGCGTTGAAGAAAGATATGGCAGATTGTATGGTGGGTATTGATAGCTTAGATACCTTTTTTAAGTGAGGGAAAGAGGAATTTGGCGAAGGTGATAAATTTTACTGCTTATGCTAGAATGAAAAGTTTGGTAGGTCAATCGAATACTCATTATATGACTTTCATGCAGATTAAGAAGTTGATGGGTTAAGCAATAGGTCGTAATAAGGGTAATGGTGAGTTGGCAAACCAGTTAGCTGCCTACAAAAATATAGAGAAGGAGTTGACCTTAAAAAACGCGCAGGTGGAAGTAAAAAAAGTGTTAGAGAAAGAAAAGAAAGAAGTTTTGGCATTGCAGAAAGCCGCTTATGAGAAAGATGTGAGAGAACAAGTAGCCGATGCTCGCAGAGCAATGGAGCAAGAGTATAATAAATTTCTCGATGAGGTAAAAGCTCAGATGAATGTAAAAAAGATGCAAAAGTACAAGGAAGTGAGGGTGCATTATTTAGAACAATTTGAGGAGGCAGAAGAAAGGAAAAAATACTACAAGGGTCTTGTAAAATCTTGTGGTCTTCCATGAGATGGTAGTTCAGATGATGATGTACCCCAGATGCCTGATGTTCGTGGAGTGATTGATATGGTCAAAGATGAAGCGACGGTGGAGGGGAATGATCCTCCTCCTATGGTGGTAGCGGAGGTGCAGGTGCCCGAAGGTGCCTTAAATGAAGAGACATCTCCTTCTGAAATGTATAATCTTGTTTAAAGAGTGTTAGTTAAGTGAAAGTATGTAACAAAATGGTCAGTGGGACCAGAACAATTTTAATTTGGTGTGCGCGATGGATTTTGTTATTTGTGTTTTAATATTTGGAAAAATAACTATTTTGCATGTGTAAATAAATTTATGTAGTAGATATGATAAAGTGATAGTAGATGCGAGTAGATAAATAAAGAATGCTTGTGTGGGCGAAATGTGAAAGATGGCCAATAAATGGCAAGTAAGGAGTACCAGATGTATATCCGTAGATAGGTATCTAGATTTAGATTTGGAGAAGAACAAGAGCTCATAAGAGCTTGTTCGACAAGTAAAGAGCGCGAAGTAAACTATCCTGTAATTAGATAGTGGTCGCGTGAAGTTGATTCATAGGTTTTAGGATACTTGTGTAAGCAAGGACCTTAAAAAAATCAAGATAGTAAGGAATTAGTTTGTCTCAGGCATACATGGTAAGTATTGATTGAGAGCAAATCGAAGTAGTAAAGATATTGTTGGTCTTATACATACTTGAAAAGTATAGATCGAGATCAAATCGAAGTAGAAAGAGATCGGTTATCAGATTTATACGTGATAAGTATAGATTGAGAACAAATCGAAGTAGTAAAGAAGATAATGATAAAAAAAATTGTTTATTTGATTCGAAGGAAACGATTACAGGGCATCATCTATAAAAGAGTTTAAGCTGGGTAGTGTTTCATGGGTACTCAAGCTAAACTTTGTCTTCAGTCATGAGCCAATAAGTTCCACTATTTGTTTTGTTGCTGACAATGTAGGGCCCCTCCCAGTTTTTTGATAATTTTCTAAAATTCTTAGGTCGAGTATGATCTTGTATCCGTCGTAGGACAAGGTTTCCAATATCAAACTATCATTTTCGAACTTTCTTGTTGTATGCTTTTTTCAATATATCATAGTATCATCCCAAATTAGCAATGACCTTATCTCTTATTTCCTCGATCCAATTTAGGTTGCAAAGGAGACTGTGTTCATTGTCTTAATCTGGAATTTTGTGACGAGTACTTGGATGATTGAGGTCTGAGGATATAACTACTTCAGTACTAAAGGCCATCGTGAATGGTGTGTACCCTGTTGATACTCAAGGAGTGGTGTGGTAATCCCATAGTACACTGAGTAGTTCGTCTACCCATCTGCCTTTCTTGTCGTCGAGGTAATTGCGTAAGCCAGATTTGATGCTTTTGTTAATAGCTTCAGCTTGTCCGTTACGTTGAGGATAATATAGCTTGGAAGTTGTCAACTGAATCTTGTATTTATGAAGGAAAGCAAGGACTTTAGCGGAGATGAACTGTTTGCCATTATCAGAGCATATCATTTGCGGACAACCAAACCGGGTAATGATGTGCTCCCAAAGGAACTTGATGACCTCATTATCATCAGTATGGCATAGAGAAACTATTTCAACCCACTTAGTGAAGTAATCTATGGCAACTAAGATGAACCTTCTGTTTCCCGATGCTGGATGGAAGGGGCCAAGATAACCGTTACTAAAGTTGATGACCCTGATGGTTATCTGGAGTGTTGACAAGATATCGAGGCTAGAATGTACGATGATTTCGATTTCAAAAGATCATTTTTCACTGTCTCCCAACATTGCAGCGATGGGAGCTAATGCATCGCCATGGCGATTTTCTTGCCGAGGTAAATATGAAATGGTTGCATGCTTGAATTTTTTCATCCTTTCTTCGACCAGGGATACGTAATCAACCAATTTTCCTATTGTCTTGAAAGTTTTGTTGTAATGATTGGCAACGAGTATGGAGTCGACATATACTGCTAATTCCTCATCTCTGAGAGTAAGTGCAAGATCGAAACTGTGCAAGATTCCTTCGTATACTGTTTCATTATTGGTATAATAGAATTTGAGTTTGATAGTTTTTCTATGCGATGATTGGAAGGCGTGACGAGGACTATGCCAATTTCGAATCCTTGTGGTCCTGCCGATCTGTCTGTAAAAAGTCGCCAACTGGAATTCTTGGACCATCCGTCTGGTTTTGCAAGTTCTTCCCAATCACGGTCTTCGACGGGAAAATCTGCCAAAAAGTCAGCCACTGCTTGTCCCTTGATGAATATTTGAGGTTCAAAGGAAATGTCATATTCCCTAAGGAAAAAAGACCATTGTTGAACTCGTCGATATTTTTCCTTTTTGGAGAGTACGAGTTTGAGGGGGTATTTTGTAATGACTTTGATGGTATGGACGGAGTTTTTGAGAGCTGTAAACCAAGGCGAGCAATTATTTGTCTGTGGTAGTATATTATTTTTCAGCAGGCATAAGAGTTTTACTAATAAAGTTAATAGGTTTCTCGATGCCTGCATCTTCTCGAATAAGGACAGAGCTGATGGAGTCATCAGTAGTGGATAAGTACATGGTCAGTGATTTTCCATTAACAGGAGTACTCATTATAGGAGGATGCCCTAAGTATCGTTTAAGATCTTGGAATGCCATTTCACAGTCAGGAGTCCAAACAACTTATTTTTGTTGTTTGTTTGAAAGAGGAGTGAGGTTGCCACGAAGAATAAGGTAAAAAAGTTTGCAACGATCAGATGACTTTGAGATGAATCTATGAAGAGCGGCTATTTTGCCGGCGAATTTTTGAACATCTTTTTTCGTTCGAGGAGAGGGCATTACCATGAGTGCTTTGATTTGAGTAGGATCGATTTCAATTCCTCTTTTGCTGACTAGATGGCCCAGGAATTTTCTAGATGCGATGCCGAATTGACATTTCTCTGGGTTTACTCTCATCTCGTATTTGCGAAGGATATCAAAGATAGTTTGGAGGTTGTGGAGAAGATCAATTTCTTCGTTGACTACATCTCGAAGTCGGGGAGCTAAATTCCACCATTTTTGGATGGCCGCTTTGCTGTCTGGAAGGAGGTTGAGGTGGTGGTAAGTGATGGAAGGATCGATTCCAGGCATTTCCTGAAAAGTCCAGGCGAAGACATCGATGTTTTTCTGAAGTAGTTGTATTATGGCCTCTTTTTCGTCGATTGACAGCTTGGATCCAATGAAAGTTGTGTGCCCGGGGCCATCGAGTTCAATAGTTTCGACCATTTCAGTATTATGTTGCTCAAATGTGGGTGGTGCTTCATGCTGTAGTTGCTATACTTCAAAAAAATTAGTTGTATGAGGGTTGACTGTGGTATTTTTGCACATTCATGCGACTGTTTGGCTGCCCTTGATTTCATAGACACTGTGATCCGTAGGAAAATGTAGCACTAAATGATAAGTCAAGGGTACTACTTTGATGGAATGTAACCAACTGCGTCCCAAAATGCCTAAATATTTAGACTCTGCATTAATGGCAAGAAATTTGACGAATGTGGATTCTGAACTTGCTTGAACTAGCAGAGTAATTTCTCCTGTGGCTGATTCTTTTGAGCCATTAAAGCCTGCGATTGTTATTGTCAATGCCTTTACTGAATCTGTAAGGCCTAAGACTTCGATTGCTCTTCGGAATAAGACATTCGTGGCAATCCGGTGTCAATGAGAAGCGTATGTAAGTAATCCGGCCCGACTTTAAGCATAATAACAAGAGGGTCATCATGAGGGTATTTAATATAACTGGTCGTAGTCCTCGAATGTTATTTGGTAAGGACATTTGGATTTGCTTGTGCTTGGAAGAAATTTTGCTGATTTGTCTGAGGTGGTCATTTTGCAGCAAGACGCAATACGATCGTCTTATTTTCTTGTCTTCCCTTTTTCAATCTCGATCATATACAAATGGCGAGCTTATCCCTAGACCTGATTTTGCTTGACTTATGTGTTTTTTGCCTATTCTTTGAGAAATTTCTGAATGTCGATGACATAATTGTGGAGTCTTCCAGCTAAGAGGATACGATGAAAGATACGTATGAGGGAGTAACAGCTATCAGTTTCCTGACTATGTACATTATGATACTAATACAAGGGTCGGTTCGAAAGATCTGTAATTACTTATGGCACGCGGTAACACTCGTCTCCCTTTATCGTCAGCAAGATAGCGAAAAGGGTTGTTGTCATTGGTGGCAGAATTGGGATAGGTCTGTCGGGCTTGCCTTCTTTTCTTCTAATGTTATCACTATTTTTGCCGTGTTGCTTTGATGCTTTAGTAGTGATTGCTCATTGGGACGGGGTCGAAAATGCTTCTCGAGAATGTATGACAGAAGAGCTTTTCATCTTATCTTTCTTTGATCGTTCTAGCTCGATGTAATTATTAACCACGTCAATCATTTAAGTGATCGTACGTAGTTTATGTAGAGCAATCTCTTCGCGAACTTTTGAGTCGATATGCAAGGCGGAGGTGAATGCTGGAACCATGATTTTGGAGTCTGAATTTCCAATCTTCCGTGTTTCCTGTAGAAAACGTTTAAAAAAGTTTGCTAACATTTCTTCGCGCCTTGCTCGAAGTAAAACAAAGAGTCAACGGTGATTTCGCTGAAGGTGGTGATGGAGGCTTCTTGGATAGTGTAGAACCATTGATCGATTATAAACCGACATCTTAAGAGACCCACAAGCACACGGTGTACCGTTAAGTACAAGGGTAAGCGGGGTTGTATCCCAAGAGACTTGTGGCGTGAATTATACTTCGAGCTACTAGTTTTATCAAATTATAACGAGTTCGTGTAGGGTTTGAAATAAAAATAAGAACAAAACAAATTACAAGATAAATTAGAGTAGAAACCAAGGCATCCATTCCACTCCACCCTTTAAAACCCTTAGATAGCATAAATAATTAAAGTAAATTACGAGTTCCCGTATCACATATCCTTGGTCGGGCATATGCAATACACCAAAAAATACAAGAGATTTAGTAATTGGGAACTACCCATAAACCAACTTACTCAACCATGGTTCGATTGATAAGTGTAGATTATGTTCTCTTCTCCATGTTCCTAACCTATCTTGTTATGGTCCAACAAGATGGTTATATAGATTTATTATTCCTCCTAATCCTAGCTATGGTCAAGCATAGGACGAAAGAATACGAATATCCAATATTCTGGGATAAAGAGAAAGTAATTACTCTAACTAAGCTACACAATCTACACTAAGGCTGCATGGGGTGGAGCTTCCTCTTTCCTTGGCTAAGAATATTAGCCATTCATCCCTTTGATCATTGCCATACTACTATTACTACGATAAAAGTAAAAGATAATAAATAGATAAGAACAAGAACTTTATTGTTTCTTGAACCTAGATATTAACACTCTCCAAGATGATCCCTCATGGGTAGAATTCCCCGCCTATTTATAGAGTATAGGAAGGGTTACTAAAAATCACCATTAATATCAAATCCCCTAAACAATGCCTAAAATCATGCATTACAACTCATGAGAATAATATATATATATATAATTCTCATCAATGGGCTTCTATGCATGGGCCTTTGGTTGACAACTTCAAATGTGAATCATTATTGGAGTGCATCACCCTTGTTCTTCGTTAAAAACTGGAAAATTGTACGACTTGTTTATCATGTGACCGATTTCTGCAAATACAAACAAAAGCACTATTAATGTCACATTTATTTAATAAAAAACTAGGTTGATATAAATTTAAGAGTTGTACATGTAAATATTATGTGTCTATCAACCATCAGAGTGGTTCTTCTTTTAGGCTCATGTTGAATAACCTACACAACATATGGTCGAGCTTGGAGTATAACCCAACTGCTGCTTTGAAATGTCGAATATGCGTCAATGGATCAGTTAAGCCTGCATATTGGATGAACTTAGGCATATGGAAAATTTCTGGGATGGGCATATTTTCGAGATATGGAAAGATGGGGTTTGTTTCGATTCAATCTAGCACAGATCGTCGGCCTGGAATATCAGAGTTGATGGCTTGGATTTTGTTGTTAAGGTCATCTAAAGTGACGAATTACTGCGAGGGAAGAGGTTGGGCTCTATTTGGATTTCCAGATCTAGATTGAGACATTCGTTGATCGTCCTCTCTCGGTTAATCATCGCGTTAAATTGCTTTTGATCGATGTTCACTTTGAGCCAGTAGAGGTAAGGTCTGGCGAGCAGTGATTCGATCATGTGACCTTCGTAATCTTTCCATCTCTTTTTGATGTGTTTAACTTTGTTGATCCAGGATTTTTCTCTATTCGTATTTTTCCATTTGTAGCGCTTGAGCGTGGATACGCTGATCAATCTCTAAGTTTTTTCTACGGCCATTTTTTTTGAAGTTCAAGGACCGCACCGTGCAAATCAAGAACTCCTGGTATGTCATGATCTCTTACGGTACTAGAATGGCTCCTCAAGTTCATGTTTGTCATCGGATGGTGTTTAGATTGGAAATGGTAGAAAAAAGTGTAGATTTCTCACAGGCGGTACCAATTGTAATAGCGTGTTTTCCGGGAGGAAAAACTTCGCCAATACTGTTCGTAAGGATTGCATAATAAAGAGTTAAACAACTAGGATTTTACGTGGAAAACTCAGTAAAAGTTGAGAAAAACTACGACCTCAAGGAGGATTTGATGTAAAATTTAGTAGATGCTACTTATTACAAGTTTTCAGAGTATTGTTAGTGTTAAGGATTAATGATCATAAGACTTGCAGTCTTTTAAAACCTATTTTATGCCTGTATTTATTGTTGATACAGGCAGTTTACAAAAAAAAAATAGTTTCCTATTCCGGGGGTAATAGGTGAACTTTACGGATCTCTAACAGTTCCTTCTTGACCAGGCTTTAACGGATACTTTTGGTAATTTGAGGACTCATAGAATCTTTCAGAATGTTCAATTTTCTTCGACTATAGGATGTTGAGCTATCTTCAACTATAAGATATTGAGCTGTCTTCGATTATAGGATGCTGGCTTATTATTGTCGAATCTAGGGAATATGATACTACAATAATGATTGGGTGGATTTCATTATTAAATTGTGATTAATTTATTGGTTGAATTCTGATGATTATTGGTTGAACTTAATTAAATGTAGTTTATAGGATGGATCAATATGATAATGAAACATTGAAATTATAGACAGTTGCTACGGCTGTAACCACTGCAGTTAACCTAGTATTATTGATGGCTGAGGCCACCTAATATGATAGAACACCTTCTATTAATAGGAGGAAGCACAAGAATGCAAACTTACATTAGTTGTATGATGAAAGTGATATTATCTGCCATAAAATGTTACAAATGAATAAGGCTTGCTTCATTAGCTTTTGTGATAGGCTGAGAAGGAACGGCTTAAGAGCTAGCGAACATTTAGATGTTAAAGAACATGTGGCAATGTTTTTGTTGATTGTAGGTCATGACACTATGTTTAGGCATGCCCAAGCTTCAACCATGAGCCATTGAAAACTATTTCCAAGTATTTTCATATTGTTTTGAAGTATGTTTTGAGGTTGGGTAAAGACTTAATCAAACATGCAACTCCAGACTTGTCTTTTGCCATTAGAAACAATCATCATGCTTGGGCCAACACTTACTTCAAGGTATATATATTTACTTCAAGGTTGGGTTAATATTTTAAGATATTTTTGTAATTGCTTTTATATTTGATGGCATGGTTTATTTTCTTAAGGATTGTGTTGGAGCAGTGGATGGTACATTCATCCCTGTAACAGTCCCCCTTGAAGATCAACCTAGGTATCACACTAGCAAGGGGGATATAAAGAAGAATGTGCTTGTTGCTTTTTCCTTTGACATGAAAATAACTGAAATATTTGTTGGATGGGAAGGTTCAGCTCATGATAGCAAGATCTTGAGAGCTGCAGTTAATGATGACATGTATCTATTTACAGTACCTAGAGGTAAATGATAGTGCATTTCTAATATCATCCCTAATATTTTACTTATAATTTTTGGTTTGTAATCTTAATATGCACAATTTAACTTTTTTCAGATCATTACTACTTGGGGGATGCTGGATTTCCCCAAGCTCCTGGCTTTTTAATTTCCTATCAAGGTGTGTGCTATCACCTTAAGGAACATCGAGAGGGAAATAGTCCTTAGACTCCATAAGAGTTATACAATAATCGACACTCCCAGCTGAGGAACATCATTGAGCGTCTGTTTGGGGTCATGAAGAGACATTTTGCATGTTTGCGCACAGAACCCCATTATGATGTTGAAACTTAAACCAAGGCTATTGCTGCATGTTGTATCATTCAAAACCATATCATAGAGGTAGATCAAAATGATAACTTAGAAGACCTAAATGCAGAGGAAGAGGAATATGGAGAAATGCTTCATGAAGATATATGAGCATTAGGGGGAACTGAAGCATGGACCAATTTTAGGGACCACCTGTATGCAAACATGTGGCTTGAGTATGTCAACTTTGACCACTATCATCCTGCCTGAGTCATCTATTTTGTACTATTTTTATTTTTTTGCTTACTACTCTTTTATTAAATCCTTTAATATGACTATGGTATGAGATCACTTTAATAAGTCTGTTTGGTATGTCCTTGTTTGGTTTATATATTTTGGTTTTCACTATTGTTATGACTAGTATTATTGGTTGGTATATTATATGTCTCTAATGTATTTGAAAGTGTATGTGGATTAATAGGTTATTATGTGTTATGGCATATTCATGATTTATTATTTTGTAGGTGTGATGGCTAGGTATTATGTAGTTTTTGTAGGGCGTATACCCGGAGTATATGAGACATGGGAGGAGACACAACCCCAGGTCTCAGGTTGTCGAGGAGCTGTTCATAGGAAAGTTAATTTAAAGGCATATGATGATCTTTTGTTTACTGCATTTGTTGAGAAGGAGAGGCATGTTCAGGGGGGAGTAGCTCTGGAGGAGGAAGAAACCTCACCAGTTGTTGAGGTCGAGGAAGCTAAAGATGTAGAGGATCTAGGTGAGATGGCTATGAGGGATATGAATGGTTGGATTTTCCATCTTGTTTTAGGTTGTGTTAGAGAGAGTGTGTTGTAAAAGGTTGGTAAGTGAGTATTTTCGTTTTAGAGGTGTTGATCGGATGGTATTTTCTTGTATGACTATGAGGAATGTTTTTCTCTATATTTGGTAATTTGTGTATTTATGAATTAGAGAGGAAAATGTAGTTTATATATATTTTTGATGTTTTTGTGGAGAAATTTCTAATTTGTGGTTAAATTAAATGGTTCAGCCAAGCAGACTAGTGAGATGTTGAAGTTAGAAGTCAAGATTTTAAGTACAACTTCTAACCTTTAGCCAAATGCACACGAGTTTTTTTCAATCATCTAACCTTGAAATTTATAATCACTTTGTAATGGTGTGTTTTCCAGAAGAATAATCTTCACTAATACTTTTCGTAAGGATAATAAGCTAAAACGAATAAGATTTTATGTAGAAACACAGTAAATGCTGAGAAAAACCATAACCTTGAGGAGGTTTTAGATGTAAAATCCAATAGGTTGCTAGTTTATTATAGATTGCGATGTGATAGTAAAGCAAGGATGAATCAGTAGTAAAGTTGCGGATCTGAATAATTTATTCTCTACCTAAATTAATAGCAGATACAGGCAGTTTACAAAAAGAAGAAACAGTCTCCTATTTCTGGGGAAACGGGCAAACTTTGCGGATCTCTAATGGCTCATTCTTGACCATGTACAATGGCTACATTTAGTAGATCAAGAACTTGTGGCTATAGACGTGGCATTTTCTCGAATGTTGAGCTGTCTTTGAATATGTTATGTTGGCTTACCTTTATCGAATATGGGAAATGTGCTACTACAATCGCCCCATTCTCGGCAAAAGTACTTCTGGTCGTGTTGAGAATAAACTGGAATCTGAAGAGGTTGCCGAATGTTAGAAAGTCTTCATGTTGTCATTTCCAAGGTCAAAGTCAAGTGAATATGGTCATGATTTTCCTGATAAGTATTTAATGCAGAACATTGGACTGTACAACTGGAAACTAGGTTATAAATAGGCTGGTTAAAGAAAGTTTTTGTGTTAGTAGATTTGGGAAAGATGCCGCTCCAGGTGTGGCGTAGCAAGTGGCATAAGGGTATAGACGTGGTTTGTGATGAATATCCAGAGGTAAAGTTCGATGCTAAGTTTTTGTTTCATAATCCTTCGATGGTTTCTGCTATTATTATGAGAATTGAGGGTAGTGGAGATAGAGAGCATTTTCACACGGGGTTTTAGTTGGAGCTTGTATCAGTTGTTGTTGCAGAAGGTATTGAAATTTAATAGATTTTAGGAGAAGGGGCTACTGCTTATATTAAAGATGATGATGTGAAGGCTGGCTGGGCATCTTGGGATCTTGTCGATCTAAAGAATCTTCTTGTAATTTTTTTCTGCTGTTCTTCTACAGAGGTAGCTCTGTTTAGAAGTTTCCTGACCTGAGATTCATTAAGTTTCTTTGGATATCGCTGCTCTTTTCGCCGGAGGCAATGTTAGAGTCTGGTGAAAAGAGGCACATATCAATTAGGCCTCAAGTTGAATAATATATTAAAATATAAATAGATGTAATGTAATCGAAGGAGTATATTGTCGAATATAAAATGTAACAGATAGTTTATGAATAATAATTGTTCATTTTGATTGTGTCTTTAGTTTTATAATCTTGAATTTTTAAATAAACAAGTAATCGAAGTATGTTGATGTCAAGGTGGATTGTGCTAAGTGTATATGAATCTCTTTGTAAAAGATCTCGAAGTATAGATTTATATGTGTAAGACCAGGAACGGATTTCAAGGGTGATTGGTAGGGGTCACTGTTAGTACGGCGCGACTGTAGGGTGATGTTTGGATTTCTGCGAGATTGCCAAAAATGAAGTTTTGAAGTAGGTGGTATTTGGCCATATTTCACGCCGGAGAAAATGTAATTTCGTATCTTTGAATTCGATTGATTTTGGCAGGAAACAGGTGAAGTGTGGTCAAAAAGTTTGAGGTGCCTATATTTTGACAAAAGTTAATATTAGTACAGTAATCGATGTTAGGACTTAGAAAAATAGTAATGAAATATTATATCAAGAACTGAATGTAGTAAGTATATTTGGGTAGTAATGATATAGAGCAGATAGTAATGATAATAATGAGATAATGATGTATTGGAGAGTAAACTCGACGACCTTATGAATATGAACATATGAACATATATATAATGTATCATATATGATAGAAACTAATTGCTGAAAAAAATGGAATTTGATTTTCAGGTTCTTAAAAATGGCTGACCCAATTCAAATTAATGATAAAGATATATTCGGGAACCTTCAAGATGTAGAGCCCCTGATAATTGATGTAACTACCTGTGTATAGGAGCTGGGTAATAGATATAGAGCGGGGTTGAGTAGTGTAGACATAGTTAGTATTGACCAGTTTAGGGTGGCACCTAGAATTGTGGAAGTATCTGACGAGGAGGGTACCAAAACAGATATGGATCATGAGCCACAGGCTAGTGATCGAGATGGTAGTGGGGGCGGGGAGGAAGACGTTGAGAAGGCCGAGGAGGCTTATTACGGAGAGGGTCCATAAATAAAGGAAATATTGAGTTTCAAGAGAAAGTATGGTATTCTGAAAGATATTAGGTTAGAGAAGTATTAATATGATATGATCAAGCATGAAATACCGTTGGGCATGGACGGACCTATTGTTTTAGAGTAGGGGGTTGTAGTAAAGAAAATGTTTTGGGGGGGTTTTAGAGTTGGGGGGTTGTAGTAAAGAAAATTGGGTGTTCAAGGGTATTACATCTTTATAACTATAAAGAGATCATGATCATACCAGTAGTTACAGAGAGCACTCCTTTCAAGTGATGTTGAATGTTGATACTTGATAGTTGATACAGTGAGGTTGAAGGAAACAACAAACAAATCGAATGAACCTTATGATAGTCGATTGAAATAGAGATATAGAGAGATATGCTTGGAGAGAATGCAAAGATAAATACTTGGAGAGATGCTTGGAGTTGGAGACAAAGAGTCAAAGATGTATGCTCTTAGATTGTTTGGTTAATTGGTTTCCACTTCCCACACTTTCTGGGTCGGGCACTTAGATTGTTTGCTTCCCACACTTTTTGGGTTGGGTTGTGGGCTGCAAGGGCTGGGCTTTAGGTGGATATGTATAGGTTTTTTTTTTTAAATTGCTATATAAGGGCTTTTTTTGGCAAAAATCAAGGGGGCCCTTCTAAGCTTATAAATCTGCCCCTGCCCTTGGGTGGGATTCTCGTTCATCAAGAACAAATTAAGAAGGGGCTAAAGCTCCCACTTCGATCTGATCAAAAGAAGTTATTGAATTTATTTAATGTGGCACCTGGTCAGTTCAACCCAAATGTATATGACCTGTTTCACGTATGTGGGGCGATAAATGGTCGATTAAAGTTAAGGGGAGAAGAGTTGATCACAGTGGATGATTTATGTGTGTACTACACACTTAAGCAGAATCCGAAAAAGATAGGCTACCGATACTTGGCGAGGTTCCTGAAGAGACCGTTGTTCTATGACATGGTGTCAACATGAGAGTAGTATAGCGAAGAAAGTCTACTCATGTCTGGGAACTATGAGTTCGACAAGAAAGATCCAGGGGAGCCCTTGAAAAGAAAGTCTTTTCATTTAGGTTTGTGGTTAGGAAACGTAAGTGTCGATGTTTTGGATTTGTGTATTTGATAAAAATTGTTTATAACTATTTTTTGGTTTTTGTGCAGCTTTGAAAGAGATCAATAGGAATTCCAAAGTACAAGAGTAACTGTACAATATCAGGAGGGGTTTCTACGGTAAGATCGATAACCTTGTCGTTGACCAGGAGAAAATTGGTACTTTATTTCAACAGGCAAGCTTAAAGAGGTCAAGGGCTAAATGGGCAGAAATTTTGGTAATCGACAGAAAGATGTCTGCGAAGAATAAAAGGGCTTTAGAGTCTAGTTTTCCTTTGGAAAATCCTTCGTTAGCTGGGTATACGATGGATTTTGTAACTACGGTGAGAGACTCGATGTTCACTGCAACATTGGGGAAGGGAAAGAAGAAGAGGGTGGCTAGCCAAGTTGTTGCTCATCTGCTACCTCCGAAGAGGCACTCCCAAAGGTCAAACATCGTGGAAGGGTCGAAGGTCAAAACACCGATTGCTTCGTCGGATGGGCGATCTCCACGAGTTTCGACAAGTACGCTTCCGAAGAAGAGGGCAGATTTGGAGTCGTCGAAGAAGAAATATGTCGAGGAATATGAGACTGGGTCCAGAAGATGATGGAGGCATATGTTACTGGGATGGATGTGCTTGAGGTGGAAGTGGATGACTATTTGGTTGGGATAGAGAGCTTGATGTCTTTTCTTAGTAAGGGCCACCAAAACATGTCGAAGGTGAGAAATTTTTCTGCTTTGACTCGTTTAAAGAATTTGGTACCTCACACAAATACTCATATTATGAATGTAATGTATATCAAGAAGTTGTTGACTGAGGCTAAAGGTCGTATTATTGGCGGTGACACTTTGGCCAATCAGCTTGTGGTGTACAAGAATATCGAGAAAGATTTGACGAGGGAGAAAAAAGCTTTAATCGAAGACAAAAAGGAGTTGAATGTTGCATTGAATAAGTACAAGCTGGAAGCTGGGAAGGCAAAGGAAGTTACCCTTCATGATGCAAAGAAAGTTTGGGAGAAAAATATCGAGGAGGTAAGGGTTGAGTTGGCAAAGGATAAAGATGAGGCGTTAGCATTGCTAAGAACAATTTTGAGAAGGATGTGCATGAACAGGTCAACAATGCTCAAAGGTCAATGGAATTGGAGCATGGAAAGATTTTAGAGGAGGTGAGGGCTCATTGATACGAGATAATTTAGAAGCTTGCAAGAAGGTGAGGGCCAACTATGTAGGGCAGTACGAGGTAATGGAGCAGAGGAAAGATCATTACAAGGGGTAGGTCAGTGTTCGGGGCTTGGTTTTCGAGGATTTAAGTCCAGAAGACGATGTTTCAGAAACTCTTGAAGTTCCTAATGGGACAAAAGTAGTCAATGATTTTGTGATGATCAATTTCGATGATTTGTGTCCCGAGGAAATACTGAATGTGTTTGCTCCTGAGTAGGCTTGTTTTCGGATCGGATCGGATCGGAAATAGAGGTGTTCGGAATTTTTCCAATTTTTTTCGGAACAAGAAAGCCTGTTCCGATCCGATCCGATTTTTTTCGGAACTGGCAAAATAAATCTGAATCCGAAATTTTTCGGAATTTTCGGAATTTCGGAATTTCCGGAATTCGAAACAAAATTCTGAATTTTTGGAATAAATTTCGGATATTCCGAAAAATCCGAATAAATTTTGAATTTTCGGAGTAATTTTCGGAATAAATTATTTTGATATTTTAGATTCGGATATATTCGGAATATGTTATTCTGACTAAATCGGAATAATAGTATTCGGAAAAATCGGATCGGTTATTTTCGGAAAAATCGTATCGGTTATTTTCGGAAAATCGGAATAATATTATTCGGAAAAATCGGATCGGTTATTTTCGGAAAAATTAAAATTTCGGAATTACAAAAACCTATCCGATTCCGATCCGAATTTTTTCGGAAAAAATTGGAAATCGGAACTGTAAAATTGGGTTCCAAAATCGGAAAAATCGGATCGGATTTCGGAAAAAATCGAAAGTTCGGACAAAAATTGCAGCCCTACTCCTGAGGTTTTATCGAAGGTTGATGATGCAGTGTCTCCTCCCGCAGTTTAAATACATTTTTGTAAATAGTATTTTGTTTTGAAGGATGAAGTAAAAATGGTTGATGGGACCGTAAGAATATTTAACTAAGCATTTTTTGAATGCCGATGTGTTTGTTTTTTAAAAAAGTTATTTAAAAATATTTTATGCATATTTGTTGTTAAATTCATGCTTAGTGTTGATATTCGATAAGATTTAAATTGTGAAATGTGATTGTAGATAGTAGCAGATAAGTAATAAATGCAAGTTTGCGTGATGAGGAAACGATGGCCATGGAATGGCAAGTAACGGGAATGAGTACCAGATGTAAATCCTCAATGGGGTATCTGGGTTTGGATTTGAAACTACCAAACATGACATGTTATTTTCGATAAGTAATGAATGCAAATAGGATTATCCTGTTAATTGGATAGTGTTTGCGAAGATTTGAATGTTAGTTTTGACGCATACTTTTCAAGTATGGATCGAGACTAAGTAATGATAGTAAAGATGATTGCTAGTTTTGATGCATACTTATCAAGTATGGATCGAGACTAGGTAAAGATAGTAAAGATGAGTGTAGTGTTGATGCATACTTATCAAGTATGGATCGAGACTAAGTAAATATAGTAAAGATGATTGTAGTGTTAATGCATACTTATCAAGTATGGATCGAGATTAGGTAAAAATAGTAAAGATGTAAGGGATAGTAAAGATAGTTTTATTTTAATCGATGAAAGTTGTTACAGTTGTCATCTGTAAAACATTTTCAGTTGGGCCGTATTCAATGGATATTCCAGCTTGATTTCATTTTCTGTCATCAGCCAGTAAGTTCCACTATCTATTTTGTCAATAACAATGTATGGCCCTTTCCAGTTTTTTGACAATTTTCTAGAATTCTCAGGTCGAGTACTATCTTGAATCCGTCAAAGGACAAGGTCTCCAATACCAAACTTTCATTTTTGAACCTTTTTGTTGTAAGCTTTTTTTAGTGTGCAATGGTACCGTCCCAAGTTCGCAATGGCTTTGTCTTGGGTTTCTTCGATCTAGTTGAGGTTGTAGAGGAGACCGAGTTCATTATCTTTATCTGTGCTTTTTCTTTGACCACTTGGTAGATCAAAGCCTGAAGGTATGACTGCTTCAATACCGAAGGCCATCATGAATAGAGTATAGCCTATGGATGTTCGAGAAGTTGTCTGATATGCCCATAAAACACTTAGTAATTCATTGACCCATCTGCCTTTTATTTCGTCGAGGCGTTTGCGTAGTCCTGATTTGATGCTTTTATTGAAGGCTTTAGCTTGCCTGTTGCCTTGAGGGTAGTATGGTGTTGAAGTTGAGAGTTGAATCTTCTACTTGTGGAGGAAAGTAAAGACTTTATTGGTGATGAATTGTTTGCAATTGTTGGATCTTATCATTTGTGAGCAGTAAAATCTGGTGATTATGTGTTCCCAAAGGAACTTGAAGACTTCATTTTCATCGGTGTGACATTGAGAAACTGCTTCGACCCATTTTATGAAGTAATTTGTGACTGTAAAAACAAATTTGTGATTTCCCGATGCTGGGTAGAAGGACCCAATGATATCGGTCCCCCATCTTTTAATGGCCAGAAGATATTGTTAATGTGTAAGTCGAGTGCAGAGCTTTTGATATCTTGAGCGTGGATTTGGCATTTGAAGCATCGTCGAAGAAAGTCTTCACAGTTTTTTAGCATCTTTGGCCTTTATAAACCTTGAGTGAAGGCCCGTTGGGCCAATGGGCATCCTAAAATATGAGCTGTGAAGATCCCTACGTGAAGGTCTTTGATTTTTATTTGGGCCTGTTTCTGAGAAATGCATTCGATAAGACGTCCTCCTCCAGTAATGCGATAGAGGATTTCATCTTGGACTGTGAATTACAGACATTTGGCCAAGAGTGATCGGGCCTCTTCTTTGTTACTTGGGAGGATGTTGGAATTGAGGTATGCATAAAAAGGTCTTCTCCAATCGTTTTTATCTTCATCTTCAACAGTATCGATGTGCATCGTAGAGCTCCTATCGAGACTGGAATGATTGATAACCTCGATTTCCAAAATTTTCTTTTCAATCTTCGAGCATTGCAGCAATGTATGCCAACGCGTCAGCGTAGCGATTTTTGGCTTCGTATTCTGTTTCATTGTTGGTGGCATAGAATTTGAGTTTAATAGCTTTTTGATGCGATGATTGGATGATATAATGAGAACGATGCCGATTTCTGATCCTCGCGGTCCAGCATATCCATCAGTGAAGAGTCTCCACCCTGTGGTTCAGGACTAGGTGTCTGGCTCTGCAATTGAGTCATCAACCCATATTTCCTCGAGTTCTTCCTAATCAGGGTCTTCGACTGGAAAATCTGCCAAGAAATCAGCTATAGCTTGACCTTTAATCGATATTTGAGGCTCGAATGAGATGTCATATTTATCGAGTAATATTGACCATTATTGAACTCTTTGAGATTTTACTTTTTTAGAGAGTACAAGTCTGAGAGGATATTTAGTAATAATTTTGATTGGATGAGCTTGGAACTACGGTCGAATTTTCTGAGATCTATGGACCAAGGCAAGTAGTCGTTTCTCAGTTGTTGTATATCTCTTCTCAGCAGGCATGAGAGTCTTGCTGATGAAGTAGATTGGTTTTTCTACACCGTCGTCTTCTCGAATAAGGACTGAGCTAAAGGAATCATCGGTTGTGGATAAGTACACTGTCAGTGTTTTGCCATCAACTAGAGTACTCATGATAAGAGGACGCCTCAAGTATTGTTTAAGATCTTGGAAAGTTAATTTATAGTCAGGAGTCCAAACAATTTCCTTGGTTTGTTTTTTGGACAACAGAGTTAGATTTCCACGAAGAAGAAGGTAAAGAAGTTTGCATCGATCAGATAATTTTGAAATGAACCTATGAAGAGCAGTAATCTTACCAATGAATTTTTGTACATCTTTCTTAGTACGAGAAGATGGCATTGCGATTAGTGCTTGGATTTGTACTAGATCGATTTCGATTCCCCTTTTACTAACCAGATGCTCTAGAAATCTATTGGTTGCAACACCAAATTGGAATTTTTCATAGTTGAGTTTCATCTGGCAGGTACAAAGAATATCAAATATGGTTTGGAGGTCGTTGCAGTGATCTCTACCCTTCAAGGTTTTGCAGATCATATCATCTATGTATACCTCCATGATTTTGCCTAAATGGTCTTTGAACATTTTGGTGATGATTCGTTGGTAGGTGGCTCCTATATTTTTTAATCTGAAAGGCATTACCGTGTAACAGTAAAGACCTCTTTCTATGATAAAAGTTGCTTTTTCCTGATGTTTTTTGGTGAGAGGAACCTGATTGTAACCAAAAGTTGAATCCATCATTGAAAGAAGTTTGTGTCCTGCGACAGAGTTGAGGAGTTACGGTATAAGTGGGAGAGGAAAGTTATCTTTTGAGGTAAACTTGTTGGGTTCTATAAATCAACACAGACTCTGATTTTCCCATTCTTCTTTGGGACTGTCACTATGTTAGAAACCCATTGTAGATATTTGGCTTCCCTAATAAATCCTGCATGAAGGAGTTTATCGATTTCCTCATTAACAATTTTGCGAAGGTGGGGAGCTAGATTTTGAAGCATCTGCATAATTGTTTTGCTTTCTGGAAGGAGGTTGAGCTTGTGGTATGCAATCGAAGGATTAATGTCGAGCATCTCTTGGAAAGACCATGCGGAGATATCAACGTCTTTCTTAAGGAGCTAGATCATTGTTTCTTTCTCATCGGATGACAGCTTTGAGCCAATGAAGATGTTACGGTCGATCCCATCGAGTTCAATGGAATCTACCACCTTAGTGTCATGTTGCTCAAATGTGGGGGGGGTGTTTCTGGCTGTAGTTGTTATGCCTTTAGAAGGTTTACCATATGAGAGTTTGTGATGGTGTTCTTGCACATACGCACAACTGCTTGGCTACCCTTGATTTCGTAGACTTCTTGATCTGTTCAAAATCTCAATGCCAAGTGATATGTAGAAGATACTGCTTTAATCGAATGTATCTAACTCCGCCCTAAAATTGCCAAATATTTAGATTCAGCATCGATAACTACGAATTTAACGAAGGTGGTATTAGACCCTACTTGAACTGGCAGTGTAATTTCTCCTGTTACCGATACTTTGGAACCGTTAAAACTGGAGATTGTGGCTATCGAAGCTTTCACTGAATCTTTGAGTCCCAGAACTTTACTTGCCCTTCTGATCAAAACATTTGTGACGCTTCCTGTATCAACGAGAAACGTATGTAGGTAGTCTTCTCCGACTTTGAGCATAAGGACCAGGGGTCATCGTGTGGGTATTTGACATGGCTTGTGTCGCAATCTTCGAAGGTAATATGGTAAGGACGTTTTGATTTGCTCGAGCGGGGGAGAAGTTTTGCCGATTTGCCGGAGGATGTCATTTTGCAACAAGATGTAATATGATCGTCTTGTTTTTTTTTTCTTTCCTTTTTCAATTTCGATCGTGTAAAGATGGCGAGATAGCCCTTGGCCTTGCTCTTGTTCGATGTCTTTGTTCTTAGTTTCTTCTTTGGGAAACTTTTGAATGTCGACTACATAATTATGAAGTCTTTCAGCTAGTAGAATGCGATGAAAAATTCGAATGAGATAGTAGTAGTTGTCAGTTTTGTAACTATGCACATTGTGATACTGACATAAATGTTTGTGGGGGATGTCTGGAATTGCTTGTGCAGCCCGATAGAACTCATCTCTCTTTAACGTTGGTAAGATAGCGTAGAAAGTTGTTGTCATTAAAGGTAGAACGGTGACGGGTCTGTCTAGCCTTCCATCTCTTTTTCTAGCATTGTCAGTGTTTCTTCTACGCTGCTTGGGTGCTTCGGCATTAGTTGACTTTTGGGGTTGAGATGTAAAAGTTTCACGAGATTGTATGATAGAGGAGTTTTTCATCTTATCCTTCTTTAATCGTTTTAATTCGATGTAGTTATTAACAACATCAATCATCTTTGTTATGTTCTTGGCTTGTGCAAGGTAAGTTCTTCTCGAACCTTAGAGTCGATATACAGGGCTGAAGTAAATGCTGGAACGACGATTTTAGGATCCGAGTTCCCAATTTTTTGTGTTTCCTGCAATAAACGCTTGTAAAAGCTCACCAATGACTCTTTTGTGCTTTGCTCGAAGAAGAACAAAGAATCTACAGTTATCTCTCGCTCCTTAGCATGAACATAATTTGACAAGAAGAGACGCTGCAACTGGATGAATGTGGCGATGGAGCCTTCGGAGATAGAATGGAACCATCTAAGTGGTTCCTCCTTTAGGCTCATATTGAATCATTTGTATACATGCGGTCAAGTTTGGAGTATAATCCAACTGCGGCTTTGAAGTGTCGAACGTGGGTGAGTGGGTTAGTGAGGCCTACAAACGGAATAAATTTTGGCATATAGAAATTATCTGAAATGGGTATAACTTCGAGATGAGGAAAAATTGGGTTTGTCTCGATTCTGTCGAGGGCAAATCTTCAGCCTGGAATATCAGAGTTTATGGTCAAGATCCTATTGTTTAGATCGTCCAAGGTGATGAATTATGGAGGAGGAATTGGTATGGCTGCAACTTGTGGGTCAAAATCTCCCTGTCTTTCAGGTCCCAATCGATCCCTGATTGGTCTACTTTCTGGTAGTGGGGGAGTTTGATGATGCGTGCGTCAACTACCTTGAGTTATCGATGCAGAGGACTACCTTGGAAGTTCGAAGTGTCGAGAAGCCCTATCTAGATTTTTTGATCTGGATCGAGAGGTTCATCCTCGTTCTTCTCTTGGCTGATTTTCTCTCTGGGTCACCTTGGATCGATGATCACTTCGAGCATGTGCAGGTGACGTTTGACGACCAGTGAGTCGATCTTCAGTTCTCCATAAATTTTCCATCTTTTTTTTATGTGTCCGACTTTGCTGGTCTATAGCTTTTCTCCTTTCGTCTTTTTCCACTTGAAGGGCCTGAGCGTGAATGCGTTGATCTTCCAATCTTTGGACTCGGTCGGATTCTATTTGTCTCTGTAATTTGATCATTATACCATACAGATCGACAGTTTCTGGTACCGGGTTAATTTCATGATTTATCAGCGTATTGGAATGGCTACAAAGATTCATGTTTGTCATCAGATTGTTTTTAGATCCGAGGTGGCAAAGAAAAGTGTGGTATTCCCACAGACGGTGCCAATTGTAATAGAAAATTTTTCGAAAGGATAATATTCGCCAATACTTTTTGTAAGGATGGTGCATTAATAAGCTAAAACGAATAAGATTTTACGTAAAAACTTTGTAAAGGCTGAGAAAAACTATGACCTCGAGGAGAATTTTAATGTAAAATCTAATAGGTTGCAAGTTTATTACAGATTGCGGTGTGATAGTAAACCAAGGATGAATGAGTAATTAAGTTGCGGATCTAAATAATCTATTATTTGCCTGTATTTATAGTAGATACAGGCAGTTTACAAAAAATAAGAAACAGTCTCTTATTTCTAGGGTAGTGGGTGAATTTCGTGGATCTCTAACGGCTCTTTCTTGACCATGTATAATGGTTACTTTTAGCAGGCCGAGGACTTATGGTTGTAGATGTGGCGTATTCTCGAACGCTGAACTGTCCTTGACTATGTTATACTGGCTTACCTTTGTCGAATATGGGAAATGTGCTACTATAGTCTTCCTACCTCTTCTCTTCTTACCTATTCCTACCTCATCTCACCCTAAAATGGTTAATCAAATATAAACCAACTTAATTGATTATTCGAGATCTTTCTCACATTGAAATTTGTCGTCTCATTGAGCTTGGGTGGTCAGTATTGCATGCAAATCGATAATTTGAGAGGCAATAATGAGGTTGAGCGGTATTGTTGGTTGAGGTGCCTTGTGAGACAGTGAGAATAGAAGCTTGGAATAAAGCTTAATCACTTGATGATGATGACGATACTATTGATGAAGATCATAGCTCGAGAACTAGGGTTCGTGGGAAATCAATCGAAGGAGATGGTGGGTCGGTTTGACGACAATAAGGTTGGCTATTGTTAACATGTACAATGGCAATTCACACTCTTTCAAATCAACCATCAAACATAACTACACAATTCCTAGTTCCCTTTCAATTCAAAAATTTTACTCTCTATCTTTTTATAATCTTGGGAATATTATTTTGGTGCACGAACAAATTAAATGAAACAATAAGAAGAAGTGACAGAGATGGCGAGAAAGCTATACCATTAAAGAGAATGGGTTTTCCCTTAGAAACATGGCATTCCTTATTAGAGGAATGATCACGAATCCATTAACACACACATGACAGAGAATCAGATTCATAGATTCTTCCTTATGTTGCAGAGATTTACAATTAAAAATGTTTCTCTATAAATGTATTGAGCATTGTTGATTCCATAATTGAGCCACCATTAAAGAGGAAGCCTAATAAGAAGATAGAGAAAAGATTTGGGTTTTTCTCTCTGATAATGGGGTTGTTAAACTTGAATCTAGATTGTAGATTGATATAGGAATCTAGGACGTAGTTATAGAGCAAAAGGGGTAAGTTGAAATTGGAAGAATGTGAGTTGAAGAGGGATGCTAGAGAGACCCTTTGTGGTTATTAAGAAATGGGTGAATTTGGGTCTGTTTGTCTAAGAGCACCTGCAACAGCTAGGTCAATTATGACGTGGCGAGGTGGATTGAAAAATATACCTTCTAAAACACAAATCCACCCCACAGCAGCTAGATGGAGAAGTTGACGTGGCCACCCCAAAGCCACCTTGAGGGTGGTCTCTCCACCCTCCGGGTAGATTTTTGGTGGATTGATCCCGCACAGTTCAGAACTACTTGTAGCCTTTAACCCAATAGAATGATGATACTTGTCAAGCTTTAAGTGGCTCCCCTGCCTCTCACTTCAGAACTGCGCGTAGTATGTTTGCCACGCAGTTCAGAACTGCGCGTGGGGATTAAATGTTCCAGATGTTGAGACGCAGCTTAATATAAAACATAGATTGTGCCGCATAGTTCAGAATTGCATTGGCTAATATCCACCTTGATTTTGGGCCTAAACTTCTGTGGGGTGGTTTGGTTTATAGGATGGATTTGGGCAACCCCACCCTCCAACTGCTGCATATGCTCTAAGAGATGGAAATTGAGATGGGGGTATATTTATTTCTACTTTTTGTGGCAGAAGAATGTTAGATGTTACGGAAGTTGTTATGTGTGATATCTGTGAAACTTAATGCCCGTACTATCGGTGAGATGTTTGGTACTGATGGGAGTTTTTGATTGATTTTAGGAATAGGATAGAGGAAGAGGGGGTACATTAGTCGTAACGGCGGTATCTCCTTACTAGAGATTGGTAACTTATTGGCCATATTAGCACATAGGTTGCATAATGATATTGAAAGAAGTATGGAACCAAAACCAATACCTGGGGGATAACATAGTTATGGTGATGAAGTTTGGTTAAGTGCTTAAACTTTGATTGGCGTGGCAGATAAAATAGCTATGGTATTCCAATTCATATTATCGAGTGGAGCTCTTTATTATCATAGTTATGTTGTAATATCTTTTTTTGTACTATTATTTCATTTATCATGAGTGGTTCCCTATCTTTTGGTCATTTTTTGAATTTTTATCACGATAATTTGAAATTGATAACATTCTAGCTTTCTATGCCTGGCTTAACATTTAGGTTATTTATAGAAATAATTTAGTTGATATAGTTACTTACACATTATGCTTGTGAAGGATATTAATATAAATTATTAAGTTAGTCAAAATTTAGTTGAACTGATTCAGCTATTTTGATTTCATATTCTTTTGTGAACCTCATGCAATACATTGACTTAACTGTTGGTTATGAATAACAGAGCAGGTTATGGCTCCACCGTAACCTAATACCGGTCTCTTTGTCGGATTGAACAAATGACACATTGTGACCAAGAAGGAGTTGGTTCCACGCCCATCAGCTATGAAAGAGGTACGTTTTTGTAACTCATATTGTTAAATACGTCATTACCTTTCTTGTCACTTATGGAAGTTCTACATGTTATTTGAGTTTCTCGGTTACTCCTGTTACTATAGTCAGCCTCTTTATAGTCTTAGTCTTGCTGTATTCCATTTACTATTACTGCATTTCCTCTTATCAATTGCAGTCCATTATATAAAAATAAATCTATATTTATTATAGAAACGACGTGATCCAGGAGGATCTAGGGAGTTTTTATGAAAAATTGACCAAGTCGTTCGAACGAGATTTGGGGTCGTTTGAACGAGATTTGGAGTCTTTTGAACGACTTGAGTTCTATTCAAACAGACTTTTAAGTCTATTCGATTAAATAGGTGTCTGAGTCCTTTGTTTGAATAAACAAGTGCAGTCCGTTCGAATACACTTTTTCCTACTCAAACAAAGGCTTGTTCTGTTCAAACAGAGGCGCAATTCAGTCTATTTCTTTAGGCGTTTAAGGGTATATTTGTCATATTTTATAATTACGAACTTGTAACCCTTATAAAGGGGAAAGGCTATGCAAGAGAAGAGGAGGTTAAATCAATACAAATTTTAAGAGAAAAACTTAGGGTTTGAGAGGAATTCGATTATAATTGATTTTGATTAAGTAATTGATGCTCTAAAAGAGAATTCTCCCACCAATTGTGTGTTCTTCATACTATTTCTTCTATAGGGTTTCTCAATTCGTATTGTAGATTAAGTGGTATCAGTTTTCAGTTATGATTCTCGGAGGTGATTGTGGTTTATGGTCTCTACAGGTGACCATCTCAAGCAAACGAAGGAGAAGCTAGTGAGTCTATTGAAGATTCACTGGAAACCAAACTAGAAGAAGGACAATTTGTAGATGGGCAATTCTGAAGATCGACTCACGACTTTGAGAATAAATTTTTTTGACATAACTACTACTCTAAGAGAGTTGGTAGAACAATTGCATCTCACAAACCTCGTTAAGGCTTCCACTTTGGTAAAACGGCGAGGCCGCTCAATGAAGAAAGGGGTTCTGGAGAGGGATAGTGATGAGGGTACGGAGGGGATAAATAGCAATTCTAGTGATGCCGAATCCGTCAAGGAGCGCTCGGTATTGGTAAGTAATGAATCCTATGTATAATCTTCGTATTGACTTTAAGATTAAAATTTCAGTTTTTGATGGTTCAATCGATACCGAGAAGTTGGATAATTGGTTAGATAGGTTAGAGACCTATTTTTCTGTTTACGAATAATCCAATGCTCAGAAAATTTATTTCTATACATTGAAATTCGTAAGTCGTGCACTCACGTGGTAGAAGTCTTATCAGAAACGTCACGAGGTAGGAAGTTTGAGCTGAAAAGAATTCAAGGTGTTAGTGAAGAAGTAATTATATCCAATTGGGTACGAATAAGAGTGATGGTACAAATGGCACAATTTGGGCCAAAAGTTTGGGAAATCCGAACAACAATTCACTACGGAGTTTCATAACCAAGCGTTGGTTTTAGATATTGATGTGGATGAGTATGAGGTGTTCATGAAATATACGGGGGGGTTTATCAGAGTCTATTAAAAGAGAATTAAAGCTCTTTAATATGGAAAATATTGAAGATGCTACCATTAAAGTAATTTCTATTGAAGGCAAGTACTTAAAAAGTGATAAGAAAGATGACAAGAGCAAGTCGGGGTACAAGTCTAATTGGAAGATTGATAAAAAAAAGGAGTCCAAAGGAGAGGGGTCTTCATCCAAGGGGAATTATTGTAGTCATTATAAGGCTAATGGGCACATTTCTGATAAATGTTGGAAACTTCACCCGGAGCTTAGGCCAAAGGAGGAGAAGAGCAAGAAAGAAAGATATGCACTAGCCGCAGAGGTTGTTGACCTCCCAAATTTAGAAAAACCGAATCCTAAACTTACACTTATGTTTCAGCAGTCTTTGGCTACCGAGGAGCAGTGTCGGGGGAAAAACTTTTTCATATCAGTATTCAGGTGAAGTAGAGCTTAGTCGAGGCCATTGCTAATCCGGGTAGTCAAAAAAATTTAATTTCTGAGGCCTTGGTGAAGAAGATAGGTTTGATTACTGCAGTTTATCCTAAGTTGTATAGTTTGAGGTGGATTAAGAAAGATGTGGATTTGATGATCACGAAGCAATGTACATTCAAGTTTGCGATCATTAAAAGGTTTATTGATGAGGTGACGTGGTTCCTTTAGATGTATGTCAGGTCATCTTGGGTAGCCCTTATCTTTGGGAATGAGATGCGATTCTTTACCGTAGAGCTCGTAAGTATCGTCTTGCGAAGGAGGGACAATGCTTGTAAGTAGCATGTCACCACAAATAATTTAGTAACGGCAACTCAGGTAAAATGATTGGTTAATGCGAGCGGCAAATTTGTATTTTTGTTGGTGTGACCGGTTCACAGGGGTCCGTTGGCTAAGGTATTGTCTACTTTGGTAATATCTCCTAAACAACAAACCGATATGGGGAAGTTAAAAGATGAGTATGAAGACTTGCTTTTGGACATAAAAGGGATGTCGTACAAGAGGGTTGTGGAGTATGATATCACCTTGGTGAATGGTGAGTCACTGCCCAATATTGGGTTGTATCGAACTTCTATTACAGAGTCTGATGAGATCAAGAAACAGGTACAGGAACACCTAGAGTAAGGAGTTATTAATCTAAGTTGTTCACCTTGTAGTTTATCAGTGTTATTGGTGCCGAAGAAGGATGAGTCTTGGAGAATGTGTGTAGATTATAGGGCGCTGAACAAGATTATTATAAAAGAATCGTTATCCACTTCCATGGATTGACAAGCTTTAAGAAAAGTTGTAGACGGATCAGTTTTTTACGAAGTTGGATCTTAAGTCGGATTACCATCAAGTTAGAATCCGGGAAGAAGATGCTTAGAAGACAGCGTTCAAGACCAAACAAGGACTATTTGAGTGGTTGGCGATGCCCTTTGGGTTATGCAATACTTCGGCGACATTTATGTGGTTAATGAATGAAGTACTTCGTGCTTTTATTGATAATTTTGTGATTGTATATTTGGATGACATCTTAATATATAGTCAAACATGGGAGGAGCACCTTGTGCATTTACGCAAAGTGTTGGGCGTTTTGTGATCGCAACAACTTTTTCTGAACGAGAAGAAGTGCGAGTTTAGGAAGAAGGAGCTAGTTTACATGGGATTTATTGTTGGTGGCGGTGAGCTTGAGATCGATCTAGAAAAGTTCTCGGTCATTACTAATTGGCCCTAGACCCCGTACAGTGACAGAGGTGAGGAGTTTTATGGGCTCTTGATAGTACTTACAAAAGTTTATTCGGCATTTTTCATAAATAGCTGCACCGTTACATTTCTTGACAAAGACCGGGGTACAGTTTGTATAGGAAGATCACCATGAGAAGACTTTTTTGTTACTAAAGCACAAGATTACATATGCACCAGTGCTCGCGTTACCCAATTTGCAGTGACCTTTTGAGGTCGAGACAGATGCGTCAGACTATGCATTGGGGGCGATTCTTTTACAAAATGGGAAGCTGGTTGCTTACCATTATGAGATACTTACAGGAGTAGTACATAACTATCCTACCTACGATAAGGAGTTCTGTGCGTTATTTCAATTAGTGAAACATTGTCAGAGTTACTTATTGGGGAAAGAGGTTATGGTACATTCCGATCACAAACCGTTACAGTTCTTATCAACGCAGTCCAAGCTACAACAAACTCTCCATATGAAGTGGATGTCGTACCTACAATAGTATACCTTGATGATCAAGTATAAGAAATAGGTGGACAACAAAATGGCTGATATGTTATCTCAACCCCCATTACCAACTATTTCTGCTTTGTTGGTAGCTATGCAAATACAGCCTATTTTTCCTTCTGAGTACATTACAAGGTATGACGACGACATGGAGCTTAGTGTGATTCATGAGAAGTTACTGTAAGACAAGACATGCGAATATGTATTGAAGGATGGTTTGATTTACAGGGGCAGTCTACTATGCATTCCAAAGGGTGGAGACCGTTTGTATTGGATACGAGAGGCACATTGTTCTCGGGTGGCAGGTCATTTCGAGGTTGAGAAGACTCTTTTAAATTTACGGCGTTATGCTTATTTGCTGAAGATGCAGATGGATGTTATTCGTGTGGTTTGTGGCTGAATGTTATGCAACACATCAAAGCCTTTTAATCGGAAGATAGGACTATACTTACCATTACCAGTTCCTAGCCGACCTTAGGAGAGCATTTCGATGGATTTTATGGGTGGTTTTCCCATAACCAAGTGTAAGAATGACTATTTTTTTATGGTGGTGGATCAATTTAGAAAGATGATTGCTCTTATTTCATGCCAGAAGACGGACGGTCACCGGGGAAGGAGCAGTGCGATTGTCTTTCAGAGACGTTTGGAGGTATTTTGGGCTCCCTTCTTTTAATATTTCTGATAGGGATAACCACTTTTTAGAACATTTCTAGAGATTGTTATGGAGGATGATGGACACTAAGTTGAAGAGAAGTACCATTTTTCATCTGCAGACGGACGGCCAAATAGAGGTAGTTAATCGCACTTTGATATATTTATTACGGGGATTCCATTCTAAGCATCCTAAGACTTGGGATGAGGATTTTCCATATCTTCAGTTTGCGTTTAACCGGGCGATTTATGGATCCACTTTGAAGTCTCCATTTGAAGTTTGCTTGGGGTACTTACCTCAAAGCCATTTTGATTTGGCTTTTAATCTTGGCGATAAGACGGTGTCAGGGATGGAAAAAAGGAACAGGTTAAAGCTTAGCGTTTCATTGAGAAAATAAGTAAGGTTTATGAGGTGGTTGAAGCACAATTAAAGAAGACTCAAGCGCAGTATAAAGCTTGACACAACAAGCATCAGGTTGAGTGTACTTTTCAAGATGGCGACCTAGTTTGGTTACATTTGGGTAAGGAACGGCTTAAGGGGGAAAGTAAAAAGCCCAAACCTATCCGTTATGGTCCGTTTATAATACTCAAGAAGATTAGTGACAATGCATTCCAATTGGATTTGCCACCTTTCATGAAGATGTATTCAGTGATTAATGCAAAGCATTTGAAGTTGCCTGAACCGTCTCTTTTAGATGAAGACTCTACAATCGACACTTACCTACAGTCAGTTGATGACTTATGGATGGAAAAAGAAGGTCCATTACAGGAGGATGGTATTCTCGAGAAGAAAGTTCATGCTACTTGACGGGGTAGTATTGAGTCATTCCGAGTTGGGAAGAAGGGTCAGCTACCTAGTAAGTCGAAGTGGTACAGCAGGGAAATGGGCATAGCCACATTCTTACATCTCCAGCTCAAGCTTGAGCAAGAGTTCAAGGCTCCTAAAGGGGTGAGCCATGATATAGGAGGATCTAGGGAGTTTTTATAAAAAATTGACCAAGTCATTCGAACGACTTGAGTTCTATTCGAACAGATTTTTAAGTCTATTTGAATAAACAGGTGTCTGAGTCTTCTGTTCGAACATACCTTTAGTTTGTTCGAATACACTTTTTCCTGTTCGAACATAAGCTTGTTTTGTTCGAACAAAGGCGTGATTCAGCCTATTTTTTTAAGCGTTTAAGGGCATATTTGTCATATTTTGTAACTAGGAACTTGTAACACTTATAAAGTAGCAATGCTAGGCAAGAGAAGAGGAGGTTAGATCAATGCATATTTTTAGAGAGAGACTTAGGGTTTGAGAGGAATTTGATTGTAATTGATTTCGATTAAGCAATTGAAGCTCTAAAAGGGAATTCACCCACCAATTATGTGTTCTTCGTACTATTTCTTCTATTTAAGGTTTCTCAATTCGTATTGTGGATTACAGCGTTACTTTCCTTCCCTGTTATGTCTAGCTAAAATCTCTTTCAACGTCTATTTTTCTATGTGTTAATTTATGTATGGCATATCTGTTTCTCAAATTGTTACCTTTGAAATTTGATCTAAAGAAGGAACATTTTTATTTTTATTTTACTTGATATACGGTAAATACTTTTTGTTACTTAAATGATTGTATGTTTTGCCATTTCAGAAAACCTGCAAAAGAGTCCACTTCATCAGGAACCTCATCAGGGAAGATGTTGGGTTTGCACCATATGAGAAGAAAACTAGCAAAAGAGTTCACTTAATGATTGTATGTTCTTCCATTTCAGAAAACCAGCAAAAGAGTCCACTTCGTCAGGAACCTCATCAGGGAAGTTGTTGGGTTTGCGCCATATGAGAAGAAAACCAACAAAAGAGTCCACTTAATGATTGTATGTTTTGCCATTCCAGAAAACCAGCAAAAGAGTCCACTTTGTCAAGAACCTTATTAGGGAAGTTGTTGGGTTTGCACCATATGAGAAGAGAATTATTCAACTTCTGAGGGTTAGAAAGGATAAGCGTGCTCTGAAATTGGCTAAGCGAAAGTTGAGCACCCACAAGAGGGGCCAAGAAGAAGTGAAAGGAGATGTTCAACGTTTTTCACAAGATCAAGAAGTAGACTTTCTTCTATTGTGCTTTAGGATTTTTCCTCAGTACTTTGATTAAGTGGTCAAATTTTGACTGAAGTTTGCACTTTTGCTCTCAGTTTTATTGTAGTCTTGAGAACCACTAATGTTCTTTAGTATTTTATTTGCTCTGGAATGTAGAATGGCTAAAGTTTCATTGGAATATAAACCTTCGTTACTTCTATTCTCATATTTGCTTGAATAATTCCCCACCTTATAGGGGCAGATATTGGTGATGATGTCTAGTAACAGTCTTGCATACTTTATTGAAGGAATTTAGTTATATTGATCCCATCTTGGCTCATTATTCTGCTTGGTATAATTATAGTCTAACAGGTTCGATTGGCAAAGGTCTAAAAACAAGACATTTCTCTTTAAGGGAAATAAAAAATAGCTTAGGAATCTGCTCGCCTCTATACTATAGTGTTGATTTTTACCTAGGAAGCCTTTTCATATTAATCACAGTAGAGTAGATATCAAAATTGCCAATAAAAATGGCACACAGAAACAGATTAAAAATAGCCACATGATAAGGCATTTTTAACTTTGGACCCGAATTAGTAGTGATCCATTACTGACCTGAATCAGTAGCCTCTCTCTCTCTCACACACCTTTTAAGCAATTCTCGTCTGACGCCAGGGTCGTCCCTGGCTATAGACCCACGAGACGACCGTCTAGGCCCCGGATTTTTCATGTAAATTTGGGGCCTCCAAATGGTTAAGTACTATATAAAAAAAGACCCCAAAAATAACATAAAATGAAATTGTTTGTTGGTTAAGGTGATTGACCTCATCACTAGGTCAATTTTTATTATATTTGTACAAGAAAATATGTACTACCAATTTTTTTTTCCCGGCGGAGGCCCTCATTTTTGGACCTCGCCTAGGGCTCCTGAACCTCATGGCCGGCCCTGCCTGATGCCATTTGAAGGTTTTTTTTCTCTCTCTCTGATCAAATTAACAAGTAAGCACTAATTCTTACCCAATTTGATCATTGTTATATGATGCTTGATCTGTTAATCGTTTTTATGGTTTTTCATGGTTGTAATCGAGAAAAAAAATGATAGATTATCGTTCTTATTTGTTTCTAGAGAGAGAAGAATCGGTTTGCTCTCTTTGATAATGGGGTTGTTGAACTTGAATATTAATTGTACATTGATATTGGAATATGGGTCATAGCTAGAGCTAAAGGGGTGAGTTGAAATTGGAAGAACAAGAGTTGAAGAGGGGTGTTACATAGACCCTTTGTGGTTATTGAGAAAGGGGTGAGTTTGGGTATGTGTGTGTAAGAGAAGATGGAAATGGAGAGGAGGGTATATTTATTTTTGCTTTGGCAAAAGAATGTTAGATGTTAGGGAAGTTGTGATGTGTGATATCTATGGGACTTGGTGCCCGTACCATCAGCGAGATGTTTGGTACTGATGGGAGTTTTTGATTGATTTTAGGAATGGGATAGAGGAAGAGGGGGTACATTAGTTGTAACGGCAGTATCTCCTTGCTAGAGATTGGTAACTTATCGGCGATATTAACGCATAAGTTGCATAATGATATTGAAAGAAGTATGGGGCCAAAACCAATACCTGGAAGATGACATAGTTATTCTGATGAAGTTTGGTTTAAGTGCTTAAACTTTGATTGGCGTGGGAGATAAAAGAACTATGGTATTCCAACTTCATATTATTGAGTTCACAACATCATATGGAGCTCTTTATTATCTAAAGACTGTGACGTCAATAATCTAAAGTATGGAGCTCTTTATGACTTTTCTATAGACATCATAGTTCTTTTATGCTGCAATATTCTTTATTATCTAAACACATAATAGATACCAAATTTCACTCCTTGAAAAAAAAGTGTATTGACCTCTCTGTGTCTAAAGTTTATGCAAAAATTACATCCCCTTGAAAACAACCCAATGGTTAACAAGAAAGATAATTTATCTGATTACAGATATAGAAGGAAAATCAGTTCTACATTCCACGTAACGTTCTTCTAGAAAGAACAGGCTCCAATTGCAGAGTACAGGATTCAGCTTTAAACGCATGACCTGCTCATATATAAAGAAACAAAATCAAGTTATAGACGCAAGTATGCTCAAAAATTTATGCAGGACATCTTCTTTCATCGAAATGCTTTGCAGATGTAACAACATTGTAGTAAGGAGGGGGACCTCACAAGTTTTTGCAACATGAAGCTTTTACAACATGGCTATGTTTCTGGGGCATGTTAGCAATGAAGACAAACATTAGAAATGAAAACATAAACAAGATGGGGAGTGTAATTAGGATTCTGGAAATGATATCGTTCATAATATAAAATTTTGATAAAACTTCATCTTAGCTCTCAGAAACATTTCATCAAACAATTGGGCTTCTTTCACAAAACCTTAATAAACAGTAATGCATTCAACATCATGAGCATATAACAATAATAAACTCTCACCTACAAAGTTCGACAAAATTGGATCCTCTGCTCCCGCTGGATTTGAGTTTGTAAATTTGTAGTCATGGATAAAATATTAAAAATTGAAAACTCTTTTTCCGAGCTTTTAAAGTATAGGCTATTTGTTAGGCTGAAGTTTTGTGTCCCTGTCTTTGGCAATTTCGATTTGAGTGTATATTTTAAAACTGGCACCAAACTTGTCTTGCGAGGTAATTCTATTAGTTCGGCGAAAGACGACAACTATGATAGTCATAATTGCTAATGATGATTCGTGTGTATCTCATTGCTGGATTTAAAAAAAACAAAAAACTAGTGAATTATTAAGAACATTATCGGTATTGCCATAATTTCAAGTGTATGTGTTGGGTATCGCTTTGAAATTATTTGATACGTCACCTAAGGGTATAGCAACACCACTTATAATCAAAATTAAACTTAAGAAAGAAAAATTATGATGTAAATCATCCCCTAAGGATCGTTTTCACCATCAACGGACTATTTATATTTATGTTATTTTGATTCAAGCTTTTCCATTGCTGGAGATGCTAAGCTAATTTAGGGAATTGGTTGTTTAACCAACACAAGGTTAATGAGGAAGTTTTCCCAATTTTAGTAGAATTATATTTAGATTAGAATTAGGGCCCCTAATTCCCCTAATTCTAATCCCCCTTGTGTTCAATAAAATAGGAGGTCTAGGTTATTTGTTTTTCAGTTGTTTGGAGTTGATTATTGAATAAGAAAGTTCAATTTAGTTTAATTTTTGTTTAAGTTGTTTTAGAATTTATAACAAAATCCTAACTTTATAATTAGGTTAGTGTTAAACTTAACACGATTTTGCTTCTTATCGTGCGTTTACATTAAATTGGTACCAGAGTCATCTTCGTTCCAGGGAAATAGCGATGTTTATAGTTTTGGGAAAAGTTAAGTTATCGATATCTACGATGTCTCATATAAGAGCTACGACATAAAAAGATACCTAGAATACCGCGCAAGTAATCACGACATTCAAGAATCAACTTGTAGAGTTGGTCAATATCGTCGTGAGTTCAGGCGCGCTTCAACTACCTTTATCTCAACCCTCTCCTCTAGATGTATTGGAGAACAACCCCAAATTGGGAGTACCACAACCATGATGTAAAACACGGATAAGGAAAATTCATTTGTCGAATTGGGAGAAGTGACGGAGATCTCCGTAATCGAAGCCGCGAGTGGCACTAACAAAGGCAAGGTTGTCATCAGGACAATCGGCGATCCCAGGGTTCCGGCAGTCACCACGACTGTCGTCATCATCACAATCAGAGATTTAGTCAAAAGTTTAACTGGTTTACATAACCAAAAATTGGCGATTGCAGGTATGGCACCGAGGAAGAAGACTGATCATGGAGAAGATACAGCATTGGTTCAATTGGAGTGGCGACCCCTGAACGGAGTTCTAGCCGATGAAACAACTGCAAGTAAAACACGAATCAAAGTTCTCGCGTGGGGAAGAAATACAGTTAAGAGAAAAAGAGAGGCAGATCGTGGAGGTAGAGTGTCCACTTCACTTACTGAAGTCCAGTGGATGTCCTATATCGAAGATTTGGCCAGAACTATGACCCCAAATGGAACTCTAATCGAAACTGCGAGAGAGAAAGAAAACCAGTTCGCAAGGAGACAATCACGATTGGAGAAGGAAAACCACTTAAAGAACCATATGACACACACGAGCCACTTCTTTTATTTTATTTTGATCAAGGCCCAAGTCTAAACCCCAACCAGGCCCAAGCCATCAACCCAAAGGGGATAGCCCAAGCCCAACAGCTGAAACAGACCCGAACACAACCACAACAAAACTAGATTTGATCCTGACTATGGTCAGTTCCCTCGAAGTTCAGGTGCAACCAACGGCAGCAACGAATAGTCCGAGAGAGACCATAATTTGATGTCCCACAACAACGATTTTATTAGGTAGCGATTGTTTGGGGAGAGAAGAACTGGTGAAAGGCAAAAGAAATACTCAACATATACACGAGTAATGGCTAGATGACAAAAAAGAAGAGCATGGACATAATCCGGTAGAACAAGGAGCACTCAAAGATGTACCACATGTTATACTTGTGAAGACAATTTTACCACAATCTGTTTCAGTAGTACCTCCTTCTCACGTGCAAGCACCAATTACACAGTAACTCCAGCAGTTCGAAATCAAACCGAGCCTAGCTAGTGCTAGCATGGCCATTCTCACAGTAGCTATCAATTATCGTACCACACAATAATGGATTAAGGCTCAGTTTGGTTCGCTGCAAACATGATGCAAATGCAATCGATTTGCATTTCTAACCGTTTCCATGTGTTTGATTCGATTTGCAATTGCAATGTGGTGCCTTTAAATACTTGTATGTGTTTGGTTTACTTTTGCAAAACAAACAACTTGCATTTCCATGCAAAAGCTTATTTTTTTGCTTGTATTTGGTTGCAGTGAAAAATCTCTGTAACAGAGTTTGCATTTAGTCTTTCTACTTTGAAGAGAAAATAGGAGAAAAATAAGGACCTTTTAAAGGTTAAAAAAGTACAGTTTTCATTTGTATTTGCATAACAATGCACCTAACCAAACATAAACATCAAACAACAATTAGTTGCACTTGCAAAACATTGCATTCTTGCCTTTGTTAAAAAAATCCCCCGGCTTTTATTACAATGCAAATAATTGCAAATGCATCGGATTTGCGTTACATCGTACTTGCAGCGAACCAAACTAAGTTTAAGGAGACACGTGCACAGCACGAGATGCAGATAAACCTCCTCCAATAGCTCATTTCACACATGTTACAATTTGAGTTATCCCAACATTTGATTCGTATGAGAGAGATGATGGCCTCAGGCGAATAATTATTTTCTTATGTTGACCCACTTTGGGAAAGTTATGTAGCAGGTTTCAAAGAACGAGCCACAATTTTTTTTAACTTTTAATTTTAGACGTTAATGGACGTAGGGATGTTGGTGACAACATTGTACCCCCTCACTTGGGTACAAGCTCGGTTTACGGTAAATTTTGTGGTAGAATTTTAACTTTGAAGATGGGTATGTCATATCAGAAAGTTCCGAGTTTTGTATTGTTTCAAAACTTATCGATTTCGTGGTCGAAATCTTCCGCATAGGGAGGGATTTGATGTGAATCGTCCCCAGACTATTTATATTTATGTTATTTTGATTCAAGCTTCTCTATTGTTTGAGATGCTAAGTTGATTTAAGTACTTGGTTATTTAACTAACACAAGGTTAAAGAAGAAGTTTTCCCAATTTTAGTATAATTCTATTTGGACCCCTTGTGTTTTATAAAAGAGAGGAGGTCTAGGTTATTTATTTTTCAGTTATTTTAGAATTTAGAAGAAAATCCTAATTTGGTAATTAGGTTAGTGTTAAACGTAACACGATCTTGCTTCTGCATCGTGTGTTTACATTAGATTAAGTGAATTGGGTATGTGATTGTGAGAAATTTGGTTAAAATTCATGTTTTGATATATTTTTGAGAAGAAATTGGTGAAAAATAATTTTTGGAGTTTTTCCCCATCAACGTTAGGACCTTACGTTTTGTATGCTATAAAAATAATGAGACAGTAGCTTTCAATATTACCCATCAACGCTTGGCTCTTAGCTTTGGAAACTCGTGAGTTTTTTTTTTTTTCTTTCTCTGTTAGCGTTTTTTATATTATAGAAACGCAAGACCAACAACTTTAAATATTACCCATGCATTTTGTATGTTGAGGGTAGGGAACTCAGAATATTATTTTATTTTTTTTCAATTTTTTTTTTCATGAATGCTATAGACCTCAACTTAACTTAAAAAAATTGTTTTTATTTAAAATGTTGAGGGTAGTGAGATTAGCAAAAACAAGTTTATGTGTTGAGGTGTTCTCTCTAAAAAGAGGAGGACTATTGAGCGCGCATAGTGAGCTCTATTAAAACAACATGGCGAATTTATAACCACCCGTGTAAATTTGCAAACTCAAATCCCGCGGGAGCGGTAGAGCCGATTTCGGGGGTGTTTGTTTTTTGCCCTTACTTAACTTAGAGCTCTTACTCAACTTAAAATCTTTTACTCCCCTCTTACTCTCGAGTTAGAGCCGTTGTTTTTTGCTCTTACTTAAATAAAATCTCTTACTCAAGCTAATAATCTCTTACTCGAGTATGCTTTGAGAATTGGTTAGTTTTGGTGTAAGAGGCACTTAGTTTTTGTCTTTTTTTACCCATCTCAAAACCATTATTCCCTACCCCTAGTCCTTCTTCTCTCCACAACCAAAACCCAAGTTTTTTTTCTTTCTTCCCACCACCGACCACTCCACAGCAGAGCTCCAATCCCTCCCTCTCCACTCCACTCCACTCCATCCACATCCTTTACTGGCTGCGCATCTCTCTCTTACTGGCTGCGTCTCTCTCTCTCTCTCTCTCTCATTCAAGGTAATTGTTATGAATTGTTCTAGGGTTTACTGCAATTTGCTGTGATTTGAGGATTTGATAAATCAATATGTAATTTGCTGTGAATTTACTGTAATTATGCCAAATTGTAGCAATTAGGGGGTTATTGAAACAATTATTGCTGTGAATTACTGTGATTATTGAAACTAATGAGCGAAACAAAGAGAAGCAAACCTTGATATTAGTTACCACTTCAAATGAGCTTTGTTTCCACCTAATTTTTGGCCATTGTTGATGGAGAAGATAGGGTGTATGTAGAGAACAATCTCTGTTTTGACCTTGATTCTCTGAAGGGTAGACACAGTAAAAATCTTGTGAATTGCTGTGAATTCTGTAATTGTTGTTAGCTTCTCTTGTTAAACCTATGTGAAGATATTTATCATGGAGAGCATTTTAATGCAGATGTGTCTATCTTCTTCACCTACTATTGTTTTTGATGCCTTAAGTTGGTACCAACTAAAGCAACTTAAGGAGGAAGTAGTTATTCTCACCTGAAGTTATGATTTCTTGTGTGTAAATCTAAAACTATTTAAATCTAATGATGCTTGTAAGACTAAGGGTATTAATATTACTAGCAGTGTGAGCCTGTGAGGGACATAGTCACCTTTGTATCATTATGTACTTGCATATTTGGGAAGAAAATTGGATTTGATTATGTAATTGGTTGGATTTGCTTGTATTTGGATTCTGTAATTGAGTTAAATTTGAATTTCATTATGTAATTGCATATTCTTTTCTCTATTCCTAGTACTTGTAATTGAGTTAAATTTGAATTTCATTCTGTAATTGCATATGCTTTTCTCTATTCCTAGTACTTCAACCTCTCTATAAATTGTTTTTGTATTGCTTGTGTATTAAAGAGTTATTGATTTGATTTGTGGTGGTTCGTGATAGGTTGTGAACTCTCTCTATCTCATCTCTAGACTTTGAAAATGTATGACAAATTTATTTTTTGTAGATGATAATTCGATATTATTATTGTAAATGTTAATAATATATTATCTGGTACTTAATAGTAATATATTATAAATGATGGTTGATGTATCGTGCAATACTTATTTGTTAAACTCTTATTAGGGGAAGATGAATAATTGTCAGTATATATTAGGCATTATTGCAACCATTATCTTGTACATGGAGCTGGTCAAGATGAATAGGAGGGTTCGTTAGAAACTTTGCACTTCTGCACTGACTGGAAAACAATATGTCCATGAATTGATTCAGGGTCCTGCCACCAATGTGTACAATATGATGAGGATATACCCTGATTCTTTTAGATCCCTTGTGGCTCACTTTAGGGATACTGGGTTGCTTAAAGATAGCATGCATATAGATGTTGAGGAGAAGCTAGCTATTTTTATGCATATCATTGCTCACAAGATGTCAAACCGAGCTGCAAATTCTAGGTTTCAGCATTCAGCTGCTACTACGAGCAAGATATTTCATGAAGTTCTTGATGCTATGATGATATTCCAAAAGGATATGATAGTGCCTCCTAAATTTGATCAACTACCTGGACCTATTACACATCATAAAGCATTAAGGGAGGGGCCTTTCAAAGGAGCTATAGGGGCAATTGATAGTACACTTATTAGTACAAGCATTGTAGAGGATAACAAAACTCCTTATAGTGGAAGAGGTAGAGGGGAATGCTTCCAAAATGTGATGGCCATATATGATTTTAGCATGATGTTCACATATGCAGTAGCTAGATGGGAAGGAGTGGCTTATGATGCTAGGGTTTTAAGTGAAACATTGGTAAATCCAGCCAATAATTTCCCAATGCCTCCCTCACGTGGTAAACTCATTTTCTCATCTTAAAGATACTTCTAGTTTTTAGTTTTGATTTGAATAACAAAACTTATAAATTCTATTTTGGGTGTTGTAGATCTATACTACTTATGTGATGCTGCATACTCCCAAACTAGAGGCTTTATGTGCCCATTCAGGGGTGTGAGGTATTGGTTGAATGATTATAGGCGTGGAGGTTGGCCAAAAAACCCACAAGAACACTTTAATCATGCCCATGCTCAACTGCGAAATATAATTGAAAGGAGCTTTGGAGTATTGAAAGCAAGATTCCCAATTTTGAAAGCAATGCCTTCTTATGACTTTCCAACCCAAAGGGACATTGTTATAGCATGCATGGAAATCCACAACTATTTGAGAAGGGTGGCTCGGAATGATGTTCTCTTCCGTCAGTTCGAAAATGTAGATATGGGGGGGGGGGGGACAACAATGAAGATGTTGATGAGGAGTTGCCTCCTAATGCTATCTTATTTGGAGCAGATGAGCGGGAGGCATCTATTGTTCTGAGAGACATGATTGCAGCCGAGTTAGCTTTAGCTCATAATGCCCAAAATGTTAATAATGCTCCAAATTAATTAGTAATCTTATGTTAGGACATGCTTTAATTTTATACAATGTTTTCTATTGTGAGATACATGATTGGTTTTTCTAGAATGAGTTGAAGATCTGAACATTGAAGAGTATCAGATGTGGATATTGCATCTTTTTAAGGGACAATCTGTTTGCTGGAAGAGAAGGTAATAAACAAATGAAGTACAGTCCATCTGTTATGCTTGACTGCCTATGAACTATTATGCTTGACTGTTATGCTTATGAAGTGTTATGCCTGAATGGTGAGTATATATGCATATGAACTGTTATGCTTATGAAGTGTTATGCTTGACTGCCTTAAAATTAGTTTGTATATATGCCTGCCTTTGAACTGTTATGCTTGACTGCCTGACTGTTATGCCAATATATCTATAAAGTATCTATGTATATATGCCTGCCTATGAACTGTTATGCTTGACTATTATGCCAATATATCCATAAAGTTAGTTTGTATATATGCCTGCCTATGAACTGTTATGCTTGACTGCCTTAAAATTAGTTTGTATATATGCTTGTGAACTGTTATGTTTGACTGCCTATGAATTGTTATGCTTGACTGCCTGCCTATGAACTATTATGCCTGCTTATACTCAAGGGATTACTCTGTCTAGATGATTGTTTATACTGTTATGAACTGTTATGCCTGCCTATCTACATATTGCTTCAAGGGATTACTCAGGGAAGAAAAAACTTGCATGATTCAGTTTGTATGATCAATTTATATTTGGATAAATGCTTTGATAGAGTACAGGCAGTATATTTTGACACAAAAGGTATGGATTTATGAGGGACCAAATCTGAAAAATAACTCATCTTCAAAGGTTATTTTTGCTTCAATAACTTAACCATAACTAATATGTATTGAGGGGTAATTCAGTAATCTATGATTTTAGTATTTTAAGTTAGCTAAAAAAACAAACAGATTATCATATATAAATCATGACTTAGAGGTTGAGTAAGAACTGAAACACTCCCCTATGACTGAACCTCTAAGTTAGGGTAGAGTTCTTATTCAACTTAGAGGGTTACCTCTTACTAAAACAAACACCCCCTTCGTCGAACTTTGTAGGTGATGCAAGGTGAGAGTTTATTATTGTTATTTGTTCATGATATGTTGAACGCATTAGTGTTTATTGAGGTTTTGCCCAATTATTTGATGAAATGTTTTTGAGAGCTAAGATGAAGTTTTATCAAATTTTATTGATTTGGGAGATTAAATTGAGGTAAAATTAATATTGGGTGATGGGGTTTTATTATTGAGGTAGATAGGTAGGTAGATGATCGCAAGGTGTAAATGGTGATGAACTTTGAATTATAATTTCAGTCATGAAACGAGGAGAGTGGGCTTTGAGAGAGTCTTTTAGAGTGAGGAGATCTGAATTGGGTAGAAAGAGAAGAAACCATGACTAAAAATTGGAGAAGAGTAACAAGGTAAAAAAAAACAGGTGGAGAATTTGAGTTACATAGTAGAGTTGGACTAGTCTGTGTGAGAGGGAGTGGTGAATTTAAGAGTCTATATTACTCTCTCTCGGATCCATGAGGTGTTTGGATAAGGGGAAATGTTTTTCCACAGCTTAGAAGAATTGGAACATTCGGTGAAAACCACCTTATCCATCAACCTGGTTTTGAAATAGGATGCCAATTGGGGATTAGGGAGATTTTTGTTAGAAACTTATTTGGGTATATGATTTACCAAAATAATTTACCCTTATGATTTAATCAAGCATTTGTGGGAAAATGATTTACCTATGTATTGGATTGCAGGTTTCAAGCAGGGCACCCGTTACTGTAATGGCATTGGCTCCCTCGAAGCAATATTCAGGTTCTCTCTCTATAACCTCTGTCTTCTCTCTCTCTATCTGTAATAATTTACCAACTTCTGTTTCATTTTTTTGCAGACGATGTTAGTCTTCTCGTGGTTTTACTGGATTGCAATCCGTTTTTTTGGGGTGGAGTGAAACCATCCATCTCCTTCTCTTCATATCTCACACAAGTAAGTGTGGCCTCATTTTTTTCTCTTTTAACTCCTATCTCAAAAACCCCAATTTATTTTTAACTCATTGGGCAGGTATTATCATTCCTGAACTCCATACTTCTTCTCAATCAACTCAATCAAGTAGTTGTGATTGCTACTGGAGTGAACTCCTGCGACTATGTTTACGACTCGTCTGTGCCGCAGGCAACATTAGAATATGTGGATGATGGGAGAATGCCAGCACTTTGCGCTAACTTTTTGCAAAAACTCGAGGAGTTCATGATCAAGGACGAACAATTGAGCGAAGACAAATATCCGGATGGGATTCTGTCGTCGCTTTTGTCGGGATCATTATCTTTGGCACTCTGTTGTATCCTTGAAATTTTTTATGGTTATTTTTGCTGCTTCTTTTTGTGTGATAACATCTCCAAACTTGAGGCAAAATGCTAATCTATTTCCCCAAAAGATCCTCAAAAACCATGCCTAAATCGTAAAGTAAATTGGAGAGAACATATAAGGTTAATTTTTAGGTTGTTTTCTGATTTTCAAAGAGATGGCGCAGTTGTGGATGCAAAATTCCCCTCATATTGGATTGGAGTTCATAAATATGGTCGAAGTCCTTTTTCTTTCGGTGAATTGTTTCAGTACCTGTAGCAAATGATAGATACATCATGTTATATTTTTGTTAGTGTGCGTCAGCTAAGACAGTTGTTTGTTCATTTGTTAAACCTTATGATCATGTATCCATATAGGGAGAAGATCCTAACTCTTATCTCTATTCTAAAAAAGGTAAAAAAAGGTGAAGTGAAAGGAAAACTCTTTCACAGTAGGGTAAATTTGGTGAGTTCAACTCTCGTGCAGGATCTTAAGACCCTAAGGATTACAGTGTTTGGCCCAAAACCAAATAATGAGTAGAAGAGACGGAGTTTGACTGTTATTTGTTTGGATGCCAATTCAATGTGTAGGGCACGCATGCGTCAGCGTCCACCCAATTATACTTCTTATGTTGTCACGTGAAAGTGTAGAATTGATAAATTAGAGACGGACCTTTTAGCATTTATGATTGAAGATGCTCTAAGGAGTTTGTTTTGTTTGACTCAAAGAATAGATATACAAAGAGTGTTCCGATCTGGACCGCGCCATCCCCAGCCTAGAGTAAGTTTTTGATTGATTAGTATATTGCTATTTTCATTATTAGTTTGGTGAGTTGCTGAAAATATACTTCACTGTATTGCTCATATACGATCACAGATTTTATGCATGCAAGGATATCCAGATGGACCTGAGCAGTACGTTTTTCCATGATTTTATGGACCATTCTATCTTATTTCAATCAAGTACTCTTCTTGAACGTTTATCTTGGCAGATACGTAGCCGTGATGAATGCAATATTTTCAGCTCAGCGTTCCATGGTACTGTATACATGGGAGTCTTGAACATCCATTTTTGTTTGTATTTGTGTTATTGTTTAAATTTTATCTTGCATTGGATACAATTGATTAGCATTAGATTTCCATTAGGATACTTCTGATTAGGATTATGCTGTTTTTTTGGCATCCCTTATATTGCTGTAAATCCTATACTTTACATTAGAAATTTTTTTCTTGGGATGCATAAGTAGTATTTCATCTTACTGAAATGTTTATGAATTTAGGAACTGATAAATAGCAATCTTACAAGTAGGCATTGACGCAGTTGACTACTTTTATTTACGTTGTGGTGCGCATTTACGAGGTGGTAATATGTTGTTACTTAACAGGTATCTATAGATTCATGCGTTATAGGAACTCAGAATTCAGCCTTACTGCAACAGGTGTTTTAGACATTACTTTGGTTTACGGGATTCTGTTAAGTTCTCGTCTTTTAGGACCCACTCTATTATTTTCTCCGACATGTTCTCATGGACTTTTGATGAACAGGCTTCTTACATAACAGGCGGTATATACATGAAGCCCGAGCTACTGGATGGACTTTTTCAATATCTTGAAGTAAGTTTTCTTGTCATATTTTATCATTGGTTTGATAGATCAATCACATGTAACTCTAGCAGCATGTCTCCACTTCAGCCATTTAAATCCTGTACTATGGAATCACATCCTCCCAATCTCTCTTTTTTTAGATCATCTCAAATGACTATTTATTTGCAATTCCAACGGGCTCTCTTCTGAGAATAGAGAAAATACAACCAAACAAATCAAGGAAGGGGCACCCTAATGCTAATACAGAAGCTTGAAAGAACATTAAACTCTGAAAATATTCTCTTTCCACCTTTATAAGGATTTCTGGAGTTGCTCTTCTGATTCTGAATAATGGAACCAAGATAATTGAAAGTATTACTTGTGCAGACTTTGTGCCTATTAATTCTTACTACTCCTTCTTTCGTACTTTTACAGTATTTGTCTACCATGTACTCCAAATTAATCCTTCAAACTCAATATTCCTGATTGTCCAATGCTCCCAAACCCTATTTTTGGTTCTGAGTTTGATGCTATGATACTATAATGTTCTTTACCACAAAATATCTATTATGATCTTCACTAATGTGCAGACAATATTCGCAACTGATCTAATGTCACGTAGCTTCTTACAACTTCCTAAACCTATAGGGGTGGACTTTCGTGCTTCGTAAGTTATTTTCTTGAACTCTGTATTTATTGTTAATATAGTATTATGTCTTCTACATATGCAATGCATTTATCCATACATTCATGATTCATCCCTATTGTTGTGCTATCATTAGGTGAAGATCGACACTGCTTTTAGCCTTCCCCCCTTTAGTCATTTTTTTACTCTTATTAGAAAAATGTTTATAAAAATGTTCTTTGATCTATACCACCACAATAGATCTTTGTTGTACATGATGTTTAGGGGCCATAATCTATGTATAAATCTTAAGAGAATAAAAAGAGAGCGGCATGAGAAAATAGATAAGTAAAATAAAGTAAGGAAAACCCACAGTTACTATACTATGAAGGGGTTGTTAAAATCTGAACTCATCCTTCTGGCCTTAGTTACTTGTTATTTGGGTGGGGACTAAGTCCTTGATAAGGTCTATTACATGGAAATTTAAGGCAAACACGAACGGGAAAAATGAGATTTAGGAATGTTTCGTAATGGCCATTACAAATCTGAGCTTGTAAATATCATTAGGGTGCAGGGTATTAGAAGGATTGTCTCGAAGTTTTGATGGAATGGGGCTAAAGAATAAAGTATGTGAAGAAAAAGTGATTTGGTAGGCATAAAACCCAAATCATACCTTAAGATGGACTGTCACCTTGGCTGAAGGGTAGATGTTCTTCTAGCTGCACAAGGTGGATGCCTAGAAGTATCTGGTTGGTGAGATAATCAACAGCCTGTAAAATTAGACAAACAAGTAAATTACCTTCTACACTTGATTGCCATCCTGTTAAGAGATTGAAGAAGCAACATCAACCTTTGAGACATGGAGCTAAATAAGCAAAACGGAAGTACTGAAATAAGCCTCTCGGTTAAAACTATAATACAAAACTTGACTTACATTGTATCAAGGGATCGGGCGGGAGAATATGAAAATTTGTCAAAATAGATTTTCTCTTGTATATGAATCCATTTTTGCTGAAAGGAAGAGCTCATACCAGCAATGACATTGGTAAAAACAAAAGGAAAACGACATAAGGGGTTCAGATCCTATAACCTAATTCCAATATGGGCTTGTTTTGTATTTAACATTTTTACCACAATATATTTTTTGTTATTGATCTTTGATTGTTGATTAACTTGTGATATGTGCAGGTGCTTTTGTCATAAAAAGACAGTTGACATGGCCTACATCTGTTCAGTTTGTTTGTCTATTTTCTGCAAACATGAAAAGAAATGTTCGACTTGTGGGTTAGTGCTTTCCAATATCAATATACTTTGAATGTCTTCATAACATTACTCCAATAATATTGCCCTATCTGTGGCTCCGTTTTAAGGTACCACCAAACTATCTATGAGATTTTATCTCTAGATCTGCTTTCCCAAAATTTTCATTGTATTTTTTGTTCAAGTCAAGCATCACTAGATTTTCCCTGTAGTTTCTCTTTCGTTATTTTTATCTCTACATTTATCTCAAGATTCGCTCCAAATTTTCTCTTCATATTCTCTCAAAATCTCTCCGTTACAAATTCCTCTTTTTCAATACAAGCACTCTCTATTTTCCTAACATTTTTCTTATGTGATATTAGCTCTAGATTTTCTCTCTGGGTTTTTCAATCTTACTTTTTTTTAATCTAGATTCTCTCTATACCAAATGTTTCTATTTGTAATCTAAATCATACTTTTCTCTCTTGATATTTTCCCTACATACTCTATGTATCTAGAATTTTCATTCAATACGAGAGGATGTTTGAGACCAAATAATGTGGAATACAAATTTACTGAAATAGAATTTTCAGGAGGTTCATTTTCCAAGAACCAAACAAAATTGTTATTTTTGTGCATGTTTGTTGTCTTATTTTTTGAAATCTCTATATTTGGTTATTGCCAAAGCAATTTCCAGCCTTTTTTATATTATGAACGATATTATTTCCAGAATCATAATGACACCCCCCCCCCCCCATTTTGTTTATGTTTTCATTTCTAATGTTTGTCTTTGTTGCTAACTTGCTACTACCCGTACAAATATGTTGTAGGTCTGTTTTCGGGCAGCGTCATCCAGAACAAACCTCATCAAATTTGAAAAGGAAAACCCCATAAGCATAGCCATGTTGTAAAAGCTTCATGCTGCAAAAACTAAAACTTGTGAGGTCCCCCTCCTTACTACAAACGCTGTTACATCTGCAAAGCATTCTGACGAAAGAAGATGGCCTGCATCAAGTTTTGAGCATACTTGCGCCTATAGCTTGATTTAGTTGCTTTATATATGAGCAGGTCATGCGTTTAAAGCTGAATCCAATACTCTGCAGTTGGAGCCTGTTCTTTCTGTAAGAACTTTACGTGGAATGTAGAACTGATTTTCCTTCTATATCTTTCTTGTTAACCCTTGTGTTGTTTTCAAGGGGATGTAATTTTTGTATAAACTTTAGACATGAAAAGGTCGATGCACTTCTTTTTTTCAAGGAGTGAAATTTGGTATCTGTTCCGTGGAACTGTTGTTGTATGGTCTTTTAGCTTTATAAATCATATAGTTGGTATTGGGGAGGATTCCCCTACACTCTCTTTATGCTACACTCTTTGCTACACTCTCTCCTCTCTACTCAATCCTCCAACTCACTTGCCCACTCAGCTCTCCCTCTCTCCCACGTTGACTTTATAGTTTTTCGACAATTAATTGTCGACTTTACAGAAATGCGACAATTAATTGTCGAATTACTGTAAATTGGACAGATACTTTCATAGAAATTGTCGCACCATAAACTTATTCGACAATAAATACAAAACTAAAATTTGGACAATAAATACACAACTCAAATTTGGACAATTCAACAACAATAGTTACAATAACCACAATAATTCCACAATTCGACAACAATAGCATAAATAATAACATTCTAACAGTAATAAAAGTCTCAATGATGTTTGTAATCTGCAATCATATCATCTTCAGCAACTTCCAACATCATGGTCGACTTCCAATTACCTTGACCAATCTGGTTCACATGAATCTTCCATCTTATTATCCATCAAATTCAATTGAACGATTCACCTCACGAAATACAGTTTCGATATGGTAAAAATAATGAGAGAGACTGAGAAAGCTTCGTACCTCAACGAGAAAGTGATTCAGTAGGAGATAGAGTGCCTGCAACAAACGGCGGGACAGAAAACCCGCTGAAATTTGAATTTGAATCTTGCCGTACAGAGCGAGTGAGAGAGACAGAGTGAGTTGAGTGGAGAGAGAGAGAGAGTTTTTTTTTTGTTTTTATATATATTTTTGGCCACGTGGGAGAGAGGGAGAGCTGAGTAAGAGAGAGGGAGAGCTGAGTGGGCAGGTGAGGTGGCGGTTTAAGTGGAGAGGAGAGAGTGTAGGAAGTATGTAGCAGATTGAGAGTGTAGGGAAATCCTCCCCCATTTAATTTCCCTTTGATTGTTCAGTCATGTTAAAACCTTTGGTATCATTTACTTATTATTTTCAAGAGAGCCAAGCAGGCGCTAGAAATCCTTAAAAAGGAAGGGTTGTCTACAAATCCCTCTGAAAAAGGTGAGTGCTGACACATGAAACACCAAGCTGATGTTTCATAGAAACTAGCAACCATAATTTACCACGAAAACTTTTAAACTCATTAGAGGGGCTCTCTTAGTGCGTCTGTGGTTCTGGATTTGCTATTCAGTTTCAGTGAAGGCTAAGGAATACAACTGTTATAGTAACCATTCTGGGGCAATATTCCACAAATTTGGCACACAATGTCTAGTAAATTAGGTTATTATGATAATTTTAGTACATAAGATCCGCCTTCAAGTCTTCATACATTTCTTAAGCTCACTTCATTTATTTATGTTATTATTAGTAGTAGCTTGTATTTTTCTAGGAACCTATATGCATTGCTTATAATAACTTGGAGGCGCATATCCAGCCGTAAAAGAAATTCACCAATTTTACTTGTAGGCTATATGTTTACCAGCTATAACATTGAATTGTGCTCTAGTACACATTTTTAGAAATCAAAGATGTTAAGAAGCTAAAACAGACGACAAAATAACTTGAAGGCATTGACCTCAGCAACATTGTCTCAAGTTCTCGAAGAAGGTCAACATCAAGTTACACAGCTCCTCCAAAATCCCAAATTATTGAAAGTGAAAGTGAAAATGAGGAGGATGCAGAGGATCAAAGTGATGATAGCAACGAGGATACAAACGAAGGTTTAAATGAGGGTAAGTCTATTTGAGAGTGGTGGTAAGATTTATATATTCTTTAAATTGTGTTGCTTTGCTTGAATGAATCTTGGGATTTTAATCTATTGAGAAAAAAATTAAGTTATAAAGTCCTGATGTTACATGACATATCTTTTGTACTGAGCGGAGTGAGCATGGTGAGGGGAGTGACCTGAAATACTACAAAGTAGGATAAAATGCCACCCAGACTTCTCAGTGAAAAAGATTACACACCTTGGAAGTAATTCACGGTTAAAACTCTATCAATTTAGTTTGTGAGTGCATTTTACTTCTGAATCTTCAAAAAAGAACTTTTCCAAGTTATTATATATCTAATATTGAATGAGCAGCATGAGCAATTCACTCATTCCTACATGAGAATTTGCTTATTATATCGTATTTTACGTATGATATTTGACCACTGTTTATAGAAGTTGAAGAGGAGAGTGTGTAAAAACTAAGAAACAAGTTTAGTGTTTTCCTTAATTGTATGGAGAGATCAATGTTCTCTATATCTATACACCTAAGAGAATAACTCATCAGCCATTTTTTGATCTCAACCGTTCGTTACCTATCTCTCGTGAGTCGAGGATTATTTAGGCCGCTCGGATTTCTCCTATTCTTTAAAATTAAGTCCCAACCGTCGGATTCCAGGAGAATCAGACTTAGTTCAAACTTCAAAACTGCCAAATTATCTGTCGAATTAGGCTAAATTTTCAGTCAACTAACTGTAGATTTTTCGCCTAAAACGCCAAATCATTAGGCAAAATGACTGTTAATCAGAAAAACTTGTACCTTCGTCATCAGAACATAATCCCAACTGTCTGGCAAGCGAAGAGCGCTCTCTCTCTCTCTCTCTCTCTCTCTCTTTCTCTGAAATCTGGATCGGTGAAGAGAAGCAAATCATGGTGGAGACAAGACGAAGCTCTGCTTTATCGAAACGCTCTCTCCTATCTCCCCCTGATGGGTCTCCTCCTCCTCTCCCCAACAACAAACGCTCTAATTTTTTATTATTTTGGTTTTGTTTGATTTATTGAAATTGGATTTTGAAAATTGGGGTTGCAGGCATCATCAGAGGCAACAACCCCTTTGATTGATTGATGGAGTGAATTCTGCTACATCACCCTCTCTAGTCTCTTGAACTCTAGAATTCGAAGGAACCAGAGCTCAGACAATCTGCGCCGTTGGGGGTGATCAATCTAAAGGGTTGGATGGATGTGATGTAGAGATGGAGTCTTGTCAATTATATACAACTTGCAGTTCAATAGTTTGGTTTGAAAAGCTTTAATAGGGATTTGAACACTTGGGTTTTCAATTGTTTTTGGTTCATGTACTTTATCTCCAGTGGGATCATTAAAAAGTAAGTTCATCTTTTTCTCTATTTGAATTTGATTTTTGTATGGAACTTTCTGTTGGATTTATCTGGAGAGATGTTCATTCCAAACCACATATCTCTTACAGGCAGATGTTCACTCGAAGTCTTATCAATTAGTGCAAAAGTAAGTGATTCAAGCTCGATTTTGCTCTGTATTTTAATAATGTTTCTAAATTTATTATAACTCATCTTTGGTTAATTTACAGCAGGAGCTATCTCAGAATGAGGCTAATGGGAGACGAGTTTGGCAGCGTAGAAAACTGGTACTACTATGACTCCTTACCTAATTTATTTTTAGTTCATTTTAGATTAAGAATTTAGGTCCAGAAGAAACTTACATACATATAAAAGTTTGGTCGTGTACTTAACGTAAAATGATTGGAGCGATTCACTAACAAAAAACTAATAAACACTTTATATTTGATTAACAATAGGAGATTCTCGTAGTGCCACAGACTTGGAACGTAGCAGACATGAGCTTGGGTTTTATGCCTTACTTGTGTCTTAACCCGTGCGTTGTAGGGTAAATAGTTGGCCAGACTACTTAATAAATTCAAGTTGATTCTACATAATTTATCTTATAGCACCTTTTGACCTGATCACAATTGTTAACTCTGTAAACTGTTATTAAGTAGGTTACATGTATTTAGTAAAAGATGGGTTGGAGTTGTATATAGTTAGTATGTTGTATTAATACAGCGTTGCAAATATCAAATGTGCTTGACGACCTATATTACAATAGACATGTCCATTATGTCTTCTGTAAAATCTCCCAGTTGCTTAAACTTGCTTTAGCATGCCTTGTGAAGTAGAACAACAAGACGTCAAATATTAATTCTTCCTGCAAACTGCTATACCCAATACCTGCTCCACATAAGAATACCTATATGTCTATCCAAGTAGTCACAATCTTGCCCCGAAATTAAGTCACCCATAACCATTCAAACCAGATAAGCCGTAACATTTGTAATGTTATAATACTGAAGCAATCTACCTTGAACCTCTGGAGTTCATGTTGCATTTGTAAAGCTGCACCAGAGTTAGAGCTAAGTTGATGAGGAGGTGCGAGTCTCCCTGCTGAATGGAAGAGGTTGTTGTCGGACTTGTCTGTATGAACTAGGATATAGTTCTTAAAGGAACTGATATGATATATGAGATTGAAAACTTTTACTTGGCGATGTAAAATTGCAAGGTGAAGCACGTTACGACCATCATCGTCAGTCAATCAGAAAGAATACGGCAATGATCGAAGACATTCCCTTATAACTTCATATGTACCACTACGTGCAGCTTCAAGGATTTCTTCCTTCGCCAAGCTCACCATGGTGTTGTCCAAACCTTTAAGCTCTGCACATATGCATTTGACCAGCTGAAGTGTTTGCATATGCTTCAACTTTCTATCATGTATCCTCTTTATCCAAGGGACTGTAAGTGAATACTATGTCAAGATATAAAGATTCTCCAAGTAAACAGATCCAACTTTGTGATATTTATATATGAATGCATACCTAATTGCGTGATTGCGCCTATTTTGAGTTTGATGCCTTGAAGAAACTGATACCAATTGAATGCATGCAGAGAGTTTGGATTAGGATTCGGTATGCCACGAGTGATGGGACGGATGTTGGAACTTTTGATCTCCACATGGATATTTTCATAGTAAACAATTTATACCATAGAGTTAGATACACTTTAAGAGTGTCTTGAAAAATGCTATAACATAAACATATGCGACGAAAGCAGCTTTCTTTTTCGATCTTTTTGAATTAGGTAGGTGATGGTAATGTCTATCAATTCGGCAAGGAAATATTATTTCCCTTTTGTGTCGGAGAACAGAGAAAAGAAGTTTTGAACTTAGATTTAATATTTTAACTCTTGTTAGCGGTAACCGACACTCCTGTTAGATTATACCTTCCAAATCTAAAGAATCGTCATTTTCATTTAAATTTTCCCATCAATTTAAAATTTTGTATTTTGCCAAATTGCATATGATTACTTCAGGTAAATGATCTTATAGATAGAGATTAAGGTTGCAGATACGAACAAGCATAAAAGAGTTGTTGCCAAAATGTCAGATGTGTTCCACTTGCAAATGCTGAAGGCCTTGCAGCTAAACAATAAAGAGGGGTGAGGCTGCCGAGCTTATCATCATCTCCATCTCCATCATTAACTTTAGCCTTGCCTTTAGGATCATCCTTCTTTTGCTCCCAGGTAGCTAATCCTGGGTGCCACTCTACAAGATGTAAAGCCACATCTAGTAAGAATAAGAATAAGAAGAGCGGAATATTATAAGTAATTTATAAAACTAAGAAAGTGGCAGTGCACAAGAGGGTTCAGCTCAGTTACTGAATCTGCAGTAGTTTGATTTCAACGCACTGTGGAAACCAGAAACTATTAAATGATTGAGAAACCAAACGCCAAACATTCCCGAGAAGAGACTATTATTTTTCACAGATAAAAAATACAACAACGTTTCTTTATGGCCATATTTATCAACATAACCGAGCGGTATCTGTCTCCAATGATTGTGCAGATTTGGCAGATCAGGATTTTTCCTTACAAGAATCTCTGCTGCCTTGGTGTTTCTACTTATCCTAGCAAAGCAAAGTTCTGTGCGACCATCATTGTCTCTCAGTGTGAGTGCTTCTAAGGGCATCAATTATACAAGCGTTTCTACGAATGGTGTAGCGTGTCTAGCGCCTACTGTAACATGTAGAACAGTTGCAGAGGTACTTGTGATCTCCGCAGTTACAGCATCGGAATGAAGGTCAAAGAAATGTCTTGCACTTCTCCAATCCTCTTTTAGTGCAGCTCTGTAAAGCGGTTGATACTGGGTAAGATCTTTTTTCTTCTTCTCTTCTATTAGGACTGGAAGGACTTCTTTCTCCTTCCTTTTTTTTTTCTTATTTTCTGAAGGTAAGCTTGGCTTAGGCAAGACTCTATGACCAGCTATATTGATCAAGAAAATATTGAAGTTACATTCTGCAATATGCCTTAATCACCCCTGTGATCCTCCTCTAAGGACTGGGTTTATATTAAATCAAGAGAGGAATCGAAGAAAATATAAAAAATCTAAAGTTTAATGAATATTACCTGGTTCCTCAGTATCAATATTGTTATGCTCTCGTGAAGACGATGCCACTGATGGATTGAGGTTTGGTTTTTTTTTTTTTTTTCGATGCTTTTTTTTCTTTGCCATGGATGTTTGGCTAAACAATGCTAGGTTCGAGGTGTAGAGAAATAGGAATCATTCAATAATTGTTTATGTTTCTTTACATAGCCTGTTATATATTAAAAATGGTTTAGTTTATTTTTCACATGTTTATTTCCATAACCTGTCGTTGCAAACTAATGGTTTAGTTATATTTCGCATGTGGGTTACAAAAGATAATACAGGATGCCGCTTGTATACTAAACTGTTCTGTTTAAATAATAAAATAAGGGTGTCAATATATCTCTATCGCTTATTGAGGGTTAGTAAACCTGTCTGTTGCACCATATAGAAATGTACAAACTCTCAACCAAAATAGTGACGATTCCTAAATCAACATATCTAACAGAAACCACTTTAACTGCACACTTTAGGCTAGTCCAGCACTGTGTGTATATATATATATATATATATACTGAATTAAATTGTAACATATGCAAAGTGATATACACATGTACCAGCTGGGTTGCTATATATATAAGTAGAATAAATATAATCCCACGAGGTTATATTCACTACCTAAGCATTTGTTCTCTGTCATATTTATTTATTTATTTAGGGTTTGGTATTATCATATTATGTATAGAAGTTGGTAGGGAGTATTTTCAATTCTATAATGGCTGGCACCTATGTTTAAAGTCATTAATAAAGATGTATAGTTTAGATAATTACCAAATGGATGTCTTATCTCCGTATCTTGTATTGAGAACAAATCATTCCCCTCTATCTGGTGCTGTAATATGTATTATAATATCTTCGGTACAGTCGATTAAACATGTAATTCAGTCTTTATATATATATAAAGCCTTTTTGTTCTCCATCTTAACATCAAGAGAAGAACAATGAAAAATCCGGCGGTAAGCTACATCTCTTTTCAACCTTGGCTGTTTTATGTATATTTGATCTTACGCCCTTCCTTCCTTCCACAATCATAATTCTCTCCTATCTTATTGCTTAATTTTTTTCAGTCATTACAAGCGAAGAATATTTCCTGGTACCTGCCACTGTATGAAGTTGCACTAAAAGGGGATTGGGAAAGTGCAAACAGATTTTTTGACCTCCATCATCATGCGATAATTGTAAAGCTCCCACAGGTCCATATGACTGCTTTGCACATTGCTGTTGGTGCAGGACACTCTAATCCTTTTGTTGAGAAACTTTTAGAGTAAATGCCCTTAAAGGCACTACAACTGCAAACCGAAGAGGGTGATTCAGCTCTTGCCTATGCAGCCATAACTGGAAACACTAAGGTAGCAAAGATTATAATAAGAAAAGACCCCAATTTGCCAAATATGCAAGACGCTAAGGGGAAGATACCACTTCGTTATGCTGCTCAACATGGTCACTGGGAGACACTGTTGTATCCTCTATCTGTCACCAATGACAGTGTCATTCCAGGATCTGCCCTTGTTGAAGTTATTAAGGATTCAATAGATGCTGGTTTCTACGGTGTGCTTCAAGCATATTGACATTATGCATTGGATTAAGTGTCAATTCGGTCAAAATATTTGTGTCTAAATGTTTTTGTCCCACCATCTTCATAAACAAATGCAGATGTGGCCTTACTTCTACTCCAGCATAATCCCGATTTAGCCAATTGGAAGGAGACATCTGTCAAAGTGAGACCTTTATATATCTTAGCTCGAGCGCCCTCAACATTTCAAAGCGGGAGCCGTCTCACATTTTGGCAGCACTTGGTCTACAGACGTTAGTCTCTCTCTCTCTAGCAAAGTACTACTCTCGTAATTACCACTACTAATAAAGTAATATACCTTGTGTTTGGAACTGTAAGGTGCACCTGTGAAGGTAGAAGCTGGTACTCTTCATCCCATCAGTTGTGACAGAGAGGATCCCCTTCAGGATTCTGATGTCTGCATGAGTGTGCACAATTGGCCTCAATTGGTGCAAGAATTTCACTCGGGTTAGAAAAATCTTTTCTTCTAAGTCATATCATGTTTATCATAATTTTTCCTCCACTAATGTGAGTCCTAATAATTAATAATCATTCACGTCCTCTGCATAAAAGAGAAAAAGGTCCTTCCTCTTTTCTGTATACCTAACCCCTCGCCCTTACTAAACAAAATGAAAATAAAAATTATAATGGCCAACTTGAGTTTGATATACCGTCAGAATTTGTTAAATTGTACCAATTCCGTATTAATCTAAAAAAATTCAATGGGTCTTCACCCCTTAGCAGTATACTAGTTTTCATACATTCGTAGTAGTACTAGTTTTCATCCATGCGTAGTAGAATTAACGGAAAGACCTCATTCTACAGTTCCACACTTCTCAATACAAACACATGCTTCTTAACATTGTCTTTTATGCTGTTCAATACTTTGTTTGACACTTTTTACAAGAAGTCTCTACCTCTATGTTCTAAAACAATTTCTCATATCTCTAACTGCAACATATTAAGCAAATACTGACCTTCCCTTGGGAAGACATCTCACTACGCTAGTCTAGACTCTAGAATTGTCACAAAGGCTAATCTCTGTTGTAAATGAGTAACTATTGAAAATGTACAATACATTCCCAATATGTTTACAGATGTTTCATTTCATCTTTATTAAATAAGACCAGGTACGGCAGATACGGCATTTAGACATCACAACCCTTTTTTGCAAAAGATTTAGATTTTATAACAAACGAAACAGCCTTTACAAACTAGGGGACCTCGTCTAGTTAGGCGAGGAGAGCCCAAAATAACCACAAGAAAACTACGAAACTACAGATATCAACAAAATCTAAAGTATTCTGTGTGGGCGTCTTAAATCCTTGTAAGGAGTTCTGGTCTTCCCTCAGTCCATTCCTCAAAGGGTGTTCTCTCTGGATCCTCTTTTAGCCATTGTATCTGCCGAAAAATTTGCTTCTCTCTAGGTTGCGTTGAATCTGATTGCTTGTATAGAGTTGAGTATTTGTGTCCACTTATTTTTGAATTTCCAAGGTATTTTCTGCGTGACGAAAGCATTGATTGCTGCCATGGAGTCTGAAACAATCCACAAGTTTTTCCATCCTCGGTGTACCGCTTTTTCCACCCCGTCTATGATAGCATTAACTTCAGCCATGTAATTGGTTGTTATTCCAACTGCTTTGCAGAACGTTCCTAGGACTCTGCCTTCCCAATCTCTATAAACAATTCCAATGCCAGAAGGACCCGGATTTCCCAACGCCGAACCGTCACTGCATAATTTAATTTCGTTCTCATTAGGTAGCATCAACATGCAGCTTTTAATCTCTGGAGCTTTACCCATTTTGCAATCTACAGAGAGGGCTTTGATGATTTGTAACTCAGAGACTGTGTTGTACATTCCGTGCTTAGACAGTTTCGCGATGTTTTCTACTTCTCTTAGCACCCTGTTTTGTATCTCATTTATTGTTAATTTCGTTTCATCAAATCAGATTTTGTTTCTTGCATTCCACAGCCAACGACTAACCGAGAAGACCATCGTTATCCATAGGTCGTTCAGGTATAAACTCTGCGCTTTGCTTTTGTCTAAAATCTGTTTCCAGCTATCGTTCTCAGCAACAACAACAATGTTGAACGTACTTGTCGCCCAGCTCCAAAGCACTTTCGCTACATTGCATTCGAAGAATAAATAGTTCGCTGATTCAGCTGTGAGACCACAGTGAGTGCAGATGGAAACAAGCTGAATTCCTTTCCTTTGAATCAAGTCATCAGTAGGCAATATTTGGTTCATAAGTTTCCATGCAAATCCACCAAGACCTGGGTGTAGGCATTGTAACCAAGTATACTTCCACCACCAAGCTGTGTATAGCCGATCACGAGTACTTTCGAAAGCATTTTTGATTGAAAAGTCACCATGTATATCCGGTTTCCAGATCTGAATATCTTCTGAATTTGGGTTGCAAGTAATACTAGAAATGTTTATACCCATAGCCAAGAGAGCGAGCGAGATGTCCGCAGGAAAGTTCTAACCATCAGGGTTAATGAAGTCACTGACCTTGGCTGTACATAGTTTCCAAAGATGATTTGGAAGGTCTATGTGTTCTCGTAGCGGAATAGAAGTAGCCCAAGTGTCTCTCCAAAAGTCGATCTTTTTACCATTTCCAATAATCCATCCTATAAACGGTTTGGTAATCGGTTCCGCAAATTTGATTCCCGGCCAGACAGAGGAGCTCTTATGATATTTGATCCTGTCCCCACTCTTTGTATGGAATTTAGCATAGATCATTTGTGCCCATGGTTCTTCTCTTCGCATGAAGATCCAGTTTAATTTGCATAGCATTGCATTGTTAACCTCCTTTAGACTTTTTATTCCCAGGCCACCTTTAACCGATTTGCACAATTTTTCCCAACGAAGCGTGATCCCCTTTCTCTTTGTAGGATCTCCAGTCCAAATAAAGTTTCGAATAATAACATCCCCTTCTTTTATTAATGACTGAGGCCATTTGTAAATGGCCATATTATAAATTGGAATACTGGTTAATATAGATTTGGCCAGAACTACTCCCCCTTTGTACCAGTGGAATTCCAAGGTAAGTCTCTGGAATCCTCCTCGAAACCCAAACATATCAATAAGCTCATTTCTTCTATAGTGAGGAATGTGACCAATGAATATTTTGCTTTTTTCAATACTAACCATCTGCCTGACGCAAATTGATAGTTTAGAAGTATTTTGTGCAGATTTCTTAAACATTTGGCAGCTCCATTGACAAACAGAAAAATGTCGTCAGCAAAAAAAAGGTGAGTAGGATTAGTACTACCTTTTATCCTGACCATGGGATTGATCTTCTTTTGTCCCACCATGAACTTAAGATTAGAGCTGAGTATATCTTCAGCAATAGCGAAAAGCAGCGGAGAGAGTGGATCACCTTGTTTAAGACCCCTGTACGCTTTGAAGTATCCAGAAGGACTGCCATTTATGGAGACAGATATCATTCCTGTGTTAATAATAGTTAGGATCCAGTTGCAAAAAGAATTGCAAAACCCAAATGATCGGAGAGCTTTGATCAAAAAATCCCAACTCATCGTGTCATATGCTTGGGTAATATCAAGCTTTAACCCAACGCTCCCCCCTTGTCTTTTCGTTTCCATCTCATTTACCAACTCTGAAGCCATGCAAATATTATTTTGTATGCTTCTATTAGGTATAAACACGCTTTGTTCTGTGGAGATAATTCTTGACGCAATCAGAGAGAGCCTTGTGGCAAGAATCTTCGTGATAATTTTGAACGTAAAATTGTTAAGGCACATAGGCCTATAGTCTTTCACATAAGAAAGTTTCTTTACCTTAGGGATCAACACTATAAGGTTCGAGTTGAAGTTTACTGGAAGAGCTCCATCCCTGAAGAAAGAAGATATGCCTTTCACGATATCCTCCCCAATAATATCCCAATATGTTCTAAAGAATGCTCCAGAAAATCCATCCGGCCCAGGTGAACTTTGTCCATCTAGAGAAAAGACTGCATCACGAATTTCCTCCTCATTAGCAATACCTGAGAGACAATGGTTTTCTTCCTGCGTAACAAATACTTCGTTATGGGTAAATAATTCCAGACATTCTATCACATCATGTCTTGCAAACTTTTCCTCATAGTAAGTGAGGATATAGTCTTTAATGTTGTTCTGATTAGAGAGCACCTCCCCATTTTGGTCTTTAATTTCCATAATAGATGACTTGACCCTTTTCATTTGCGCAGAATGATGAAAAAAGGAAGTGTTTTGATCCCCAGCAAACAACCATTTGATTCTCGATCTTTGTCTCCAGTCTTCCTCCTCCTCAATTTTTCCCAGTTCTTTGGATTTGTTTAGCATCTGTAAATTCAGAAGATCATTTGTCTCATCATCTTCTTGCCGAATTTGCAGCTGAAGAATCTCTCTCTAGCTCCTTGTTACAAACAGATTTATCAAGCACATGTATTTTCCAGATTTTAATTGCTGTCTTCAGTCTCCTAAGTTTCAGCATTATTACGAAAAGAGGGGCAGCATACAAAGTCCGATTCCAGCTATTCTCAACCACTTCTCTAAAGTTTTGTTCCTTGCTCCAAGACTGCATATATCGGAATGGAATGTTACGCGGTTTAGCTATTCCATTACACTCCCCAAAAAGAAGAGAATGATCAGACTTGGTGCGAGGAAACACCTTTACCTTCCAGTTTTGGAATTTGGCATTCCATCGATCATTGATAAGGCTTCTATCCAACACACTCAAAATTCTCATTACCCCTTTTTGTCCATTACATCAGGTATACGTAATCCCAGATGTAATACTTTCTGTAAGATAAGCTGCATTTATCTCATTTGAAAATTTTGCTACTGCTCGACGACAAGGAGGTTTCCTTCCCTTTTTTTCCGACATTCTTAGAACTGTATTAAAACCCCCAATTCAGAGCCACGATAATTGATTATTACTGGAAATTTGTAACATCTGGCTCCAATCTGCATGAACAAATGTGAATAGACACTCCATAAAAATGATAGATATATGTTGATTTGTACTCATAATCACACTCGGATTCTGGAGACCCTCCTTCTAGAGAATCCAAATATTTCCTTTATTCGCCCCTTCTTCATTGTTGATAATAATGCTATTGTAACCTGAAATGCGAAATCCCTTTACAAAAATTTTTGGTTCTGCAAACCCAATTATGTTAGGATTCAGCTCCACAATTTTTTTCCTGATGTATATCATTGTATTCTTGTTCCCCAGTCCTCTAGCATTCCAGAAAAGAACTCTCATTGTAAACCTGAATTAGCTCGTGTTATCCTCGGTTTCATTGTATAAACTCCCCCCCCTCTAATTATTTGATTTGGTAATAAGTCTTGTTCTTCTTCTTCCATAATGTCAACCCAACTTTGCGGATTAAGCAGTTTCCTCACCTCCTCAATTGGACTGTACTGTTCTCCAGAGTTTACTCCTTCACTATGTTGTGTGACCCCCTTGCTGTTACTGTCATTCAAATTCTCCTGACTTTTGACCTCTTCCATTCCCATATCAGTAAGCTTTTCTTGTTCCACACTATCCCCTTCACTAAGAGCATAGTATTTGTTGGTTGACTCTTTATCTCGATGTTGTATCAGGCGGGTACTGTTCTCCAGAGTTTACTCCTTCACTATGTTGTGTGACCCCTTGCTGTTACTGTCATTCAAATTCTCCTGACTTTTGACCTCTTCCATTCCCATATCAGTAAGCTTTTCTTATTCCACACTGTCCCCTTCACTAAGAGCATAGTATTTGTTGGTCGACTCTTTATCTCGATGTTGTACATTGGTTTTAGATTTTGGTGATTCACTTCTACTTCTTCTTCCTTTGATAGCTAACCATTCTCCCAATACCATATCACTCGTACCTTTTTCCTGCAGTAGACTCTGTAAAATATGTATGTTTGTTCGGTGGACTAGTACTTTGTACTTTCTTATTCTTCTCCGTCTTGCTCGGTACTTATGTTATAGGCGGATCTTGTTTTCCCTTGCTCTTCACGATTCCAGGATTTTTATTGTTCTTTGGCGCTTGGTTCTGCTCGCCTCTGAATACTCTTTGTATCACCTTACACTCCGCAATACAATGTCCAACATTCTTGCAATGATTGCAGAATTTGGGTACCCTATGAAGTATAATCTCTTGATTTATCATCTCTCCCTCAATGTCGATAAAAACATGATTGGGAATAGGCTGTGATAGATCAATATCATCCAGAACACTAGCATGGTATCCATAATCATGATTAAGTGTGGATTAGTCTAGCTGAATTGGTGTACCTAAAGTCTTCCCCAACGATAAAACAATCTTCGGACTCCATAGTTCGCTTGGTAATCCCAGAAATTTGCACCAAATGAGGGCATTCGTGTTCTTGTGGTTATCAACCGAGAAAAAAGGACTCCAAGGCATCAATCTCATTGGCATCTTCTCTACTATCCAAGGTCCATGACTCTATACGTAAATTTTGTCAATTTCATTATCAATTTTGATGATGAAGAAGCCTTTCCCTAGAGGGATTAGCTTGCATTGACCCGAGATTTTCCATTTGTTTCTTGCGTATTCCTGAACATCTGTAAATTTCACCTTCTGAAGATCCAACTGGCCTATTAAGCTATACTTGAATTGTGACACCCCAATAGCAACCTCTCCTGTAGGAATTGAGACGAACGGAGTATCTCCCCGCTTCCCTACTTCAAGTAATGTCGGAGCTTCATTGGGGATATTCTTACTACCTCTTACTAGATCAACATATGATTGTGTAGATTTATCTGTGTTCATAACCTTATCAGGGATTTTACCATGGAGAGATGCATTCTCCATAACCTGTTCTTCATGTTGTTGTTGTGTTATCTGCAACTCAGATGTTGTACCATCCTTCGGCGTTTCCGGTACATCCAATTTCTTCTCATCTCCCATGAATCTCCATGGGCAGCCCTCCTTGATTCCCTATCCAACTTCCATGCCTTAAGTTTCTAGCATAATCTGAATTCAGAATTTCCAGAAACCCTAAATCAGTTTTCAAACCCTAACTACAAAGAAAAGATTTCTTTGTAACCCGGATTGATTGCTGATTACAGAAATCAGATACGATGATTGATTAAGTTGTAATTGATCGATTTAGAGAGATGAATTTTTTGCTCTGAAAATGAAACTTTTAACTACCCATACTTTCAGACATCACAACCAAATAAAAGCTTCCCGAGAAAACTTACTATATGCAGTGGGTTCATCTATTAGTGGGTTTCAATCTGATTCATGTGTTAGTTGTTACAGTGTCCCGGAGAATGACCAATGTACTTTGGGAAATCATAAAAAGACTAGGTATGCATTTTCGTTGAAATGTCACAATGATGTAAGACTATATAATTTTTGCGTTTTTTTCTTTTCTCTGACATTGTTTCAGTAGCAATCCCTTTTATAAAGAGGATACATGATACAAAGTTGATGCATATGCAAACACATCAACTGGTGAAATTCATTTGTAAGGAGCTTACAGTTGGACTACTCGAAAGCTTTGGACTCATTTCAGGCTGAACTCCACAAAGCTGCAGATTTTGGTATACATGAGATTGTAAAAGAATGTTTCCAATCTCGTCCGGAATCTTTTTGGGCAGTTAACAAGTACAAACAGTGTGCTTCACTTGGCAGTTAGATCCCGTCAAGTTAAAATTTACAATCTCATTTATCAGATGAGCTCATTTAAGCATTTCGCTGCAGCCTATAAAGATCAGTTTGGTGAAAACATTTTGCATGTGGCGGGAAGATATGCACCTATATTTCAAGACAACTCTATTTCTAGTGCAGCTTTACAAATGCAACGTGAACTCCATTGGTTTAAGATAGATAACTTACCATTTTTTTCCTAGTGAAAGTTTTGTTATGTCAGCGTTCTATCTACTTCAATCAATGCCTGCTCATTTTGCTCTCAATATTTAGATCTTTCAACTTGCTTGTCTTTAATGAGTCCATTATTGTGAAGTGAAGGAACCAGAACTGAAGGTGAGATAGTCATACTTGATTTAAGTAGCTCCTCTGATCTTTGGGCGAACTGAACCCCTCTCTCACGGCTAAAAGATCCTTAAGTGTCAAATCATTTTTAATGAAAGTTCTTACAACGGAAAAAGCCGAGTCTCAGAGTTTGTGAACTAAAATGTCTAAGCACGACCGTGCCTACAAATAGGCTGGATCGTATATGAATTGTTAAGGAGTGGAGCATATCATAAAGTAGTTTGACAATATCAAGACAAGATCTAAGGATGCTATCAAGCATCATATATCATTTAACTGTTCCTAAGTTCCTATTTTTTGTGCAGGAGGTGGAAAAACATGTGCAACCTGCTTACAGAAAAAGTAAAAACATATACAAAGATACTCCTCAAACGGTATTTACATTTAGTCACAAGAAATTGGCCAAAGAAGGTGAAAAGTGGATGAGAGATACGTCCAGTTCATGTATGGTTGTAGGCACACTAATTGCGACGGTAATGTTTGCTGCAGTCTTTACTGTACCTGGTGGTAACAGTAGTTAGTGATCAAGGCATTCCCATTTTTTTACAGGATAGATCTTTTATGATTTTTGCTATATCAGATGCTATATCTTTATTTTCATCTACCACTTCAGTCTTGATGTTTCTATCCATTTTCACTTCCCGTTACGCAGAAGAAGATTTCCTACATTCCTTGCCTAAGAGGCTCATAATTGGTCTCATCACTATATTAATCTCAATGGCATCCATGATGATTGTCTTTGGTGCGACTCTCTCAATCGTCCTTGGTACAAAAATAAAATTGATTTCTGTTCCTGTCACCCTATTATCTTGTGTCCCTGCGTTCTTCTTTGCATGGCTTTAGTTTCCCCTACTCATTGAAATGTCCTTGACGTATGGTCCCAGTATTTTCCAAAGGCAGAGCGTGGATTCATTTCATTAGCTTATTAATTTGGTAAGTTTTCTACTATATTGGTTACAGCATTATACCGGAAGATCACATAGTAAGAAGCATTGTAATTAGGTTATTTGTAGAAGAGCATGTCATTAAGTTGGGGATTGCTTGTTGTGAAGTATAAACATTGTAATATACTTTTCAGTTGGTATATATTAGTCTATTGCAGACAAATTGTTGTAACTCTGCTCTCCGTTGTAGCCTCGTTCAACTCTATTTTAACTTGTAAACTACATTATGAAACTTGTTCCCCTATGATTTCTGTAGGAGCCCAATTTTTTTAAATTTTTTAATTCAGTATTGCACTCTACATTCTATATATCTCATTCAGTCATGGTATGCATTACTATGTAGTACTAAATTATTTGAAATCTTCAAAATGGGATGCGGCAGTAGGGAAATTGCCAAATTTAGTTTCTTGTGCACCTGAGTGTGGCACTAAAGAACAGCTGCTGAACTAAGAAATATATTGCAGAACCAAAATTATACAAAAGGCGCAATGATTCCAACTTCTAATATCCTTTTAACTATAAGATACTTCTAGCATCCATGAATTATCCAGTTGTGTTGCAAATGCTTGAGAACTGATCATAAATTATCAAAAACAATTAATGAACAATAAGACGAAACAATTACAGGAACTAATACAATCAACCAATGCACAATTCACAAAAACTTCACAAGTATACAAGTTCAATAACCAATAAAACCTACTAATTCACAATTCAAACTTCACAACTATCAGTTCCCCAATATTAACTGCTCCTGCAATGGTATCATCTGAAATTTAGCGTAATAAGTGAGATGTCACAAGTGGAACTAAAGTAAATTTTTGTTTATAAAGCTAGTGAATGATATCTTGATTTTGCTTGTGAAATATGCTGGGGACATAGGTTGAAAGGAAAAGTTCAAGGAGGAGGGGAAATTGGAGTAATGCAAACAATCCTACTGGGACACAAGATAATAGAGACAATGGAATGGCAACCCTTGGTACTCTTCACTTAATATGATTGATAGAGTTGCACTAAAGGCTATCATCATGGATGCGATGGAGATGAATAGAGTGGTAAGACCAATAATAAGTCTCTTGGGCAAGGCATATAGAAAATCTTCTTCGGCATAACGTGAAGTGAGAATGGATAGAAACATCAAAGCAGAAGTGGTCGAAGAAAATAAAGATATAGCATCTGATACAACAAATATCAAGAAAGATTTGTTACATTATAATATACCAATTTTTTTTCAGGTGCTAAGTGGGCCCAGGAGTGGCATGTACAAAGAGTCATTATCGAGACAGATGCAGCAGCGATTACTTCCTTTTGTGACACAGTATATGCAGAGATCTCATAGACTACGAAGGCCATTCTCCAGGAATGCTTATCCCTCTTGAGGCATTTTGTAAAATTATGTATTAACTTTACTCCTCGTAGTGCTAATTTTGTAGTCCATACGGTAGTCTCGAAACCGATGGGCGATAACTTTTCTAAGACCTGGTATGACACGCCCCCTAGTTGGCTTCAAGCCGCGCTAGAGGAGGACGGTACCACTTTTGTACACGCTGTAAATTAATGACATAAGGTTTATCGATATAAAAAAAAAAACTAATTAGTCCCAACATATCAAAATACAAAATGAGTCCCAATGATAAATTTAGAAATACAATGAGTTTATTAATTCTATACACCATTAATGTCTAATAATTTATTGAGCATAACGATCTAGCATGCGCGTTAGCGCGTGCCTCAGTGCTCGTTATATATAGCCAAAGAGATTACAAGATATGGAAAGTCTTTGAATGAAAAAGACATTTTTAAGACAAGGAATTGGAAAGAGATATAGTTTCAATATGTAAAATGGGGGTATTAGAGCCATTAGGTAACTGGACAAAAGATGGTTTTAGACATGGTGTATAAGATGTAAATAATGACAGAGACGAACACATGTGGTTCGTTGTTCCGGCATCGATTATCCAATTACATTTTAGAGAAACTGAAAGAGATATACCTGCAAGTCCAGAAGTGGCTGGTTCGATATTACCTGAGGCCATCATTGCAAGCAACTTATGATATTTGTCTTTTGTAAGTGAATAAGCAGGCAGTGGTTCACCCTTAGGTGCGGGTTCACCCTTAGGTGCGGGTTCCGTCGCATTGAGCTTGCGTAGTGGATACCCATTAATTTTGAAACATCGTTCTCGTGAATGCCCTTCACCATTGCAATGTGTACAAAAATATCGAGGTTTGCCGGATTGGCAGTTGCTTCCAGTAATTGGGCGTGAAGAGACACCTCTATATTGTGTGGAGTTAAGAGCTGCAGCTCTGGAAGAGAAGATGCAAGAGAATGTATTTCATGTTGTTTTTCCTCTTGCCTAATAAGGGAGTACATCTTAGTAGCATTGGGAAGAGGGTCCATTAGGAGAATTGGGTTGCGTAGTGCACCAAAGCGGTCATGGAGACCTTGTAAGAATTCCATAGATCGATCTTGTTAGAGCCTTGTAGAAACAGCTTTCCCGGTACCGCAAGTACAAGGTTGAAGTGCATGAAAAAAATTTAGTTCGTCCCATAACGACTTTAGCTTGGTGAAGTAGGCCGAAACTGACATATTGTCTTGTTTTAATGAGGCAATTTCTTGCTTCAATTGGTAGATCTTAGGAGCATTAGTTTGAGAGAAAAGCTCCTCAAGATCGACCCATATTTCTCTTGTCGAGTTACCATAGAGAACGCTACCGCGAATCTCTGTGGAGACTGAATTTAGTAGCCAAGAACTCACAAAATCGTTGCACCTAACCAATTGGTGCATGGATTTTGCATCTGTAGAATCGGGTTGCTGGATAAAATCATTAACAAACCCAAATTTGTTTTTGGCATTCAAGGCTTTAGTAATGGCACGATGCCATGAAGGGTAATTATCGCCAGAAAGAAGAGGCGTAACTAAGACAACAGTTGGGTTATCGGAGTGATGGATGAAAAATGGATCATTGGTATTGGGTGTTTCAAGGGCATTGGTGTTGTGTGTTTCACTATCAATGGTAGAGTGATTCTCGTTCTCTCCTTCAGTAGCCATGGTGGTAAAACAAGAAGGTTAATAGTGGGAAAAAAATATAAGAAGACCTAATTGCTTTGTACCATGTAAAAACTAAGAAGCAAGTTTAGTGTTTTCTTCAATTGTATGGAGAGATGAATGTTCTCCATATTATATATAGCCAAAGAGATTACAAGATATGAGATATGGAAAGTCTTTGCCCTTAGGTTTAGGGAAAATCTTTCTTACAAGGAATTACATTGAATACAAAGATCTAAAATATATGTTCACCTAAAATACAAAGATCTAAAATATATGTTCACCTAAAATACAAAGATCTAGATGTACCTCCAACAACAATAGTAAGTTGTTATTGTCGAAAACGTTAACAGAGTAATTGACTCCAGCCCTATTTTAATATTTGCTGCTTGTCATGCCAGACTGCCGAGCACTCGGAAATGCTCTATTCATTTTTCTGGTTTTGATATTTTATTTTGCATAGGGAACCCTTTGTAATTTTGTAGGGTTACCGTGTTCTGCATAATGATCTTTACATAATGATGTTTTAGCTGATACAAATATGGGATAACATGTATTGTTTTTTGCCTCAAAACAAGGATAGCGTGTTTCAACTTGTGAAACTGTAATCCAGATGATTCTTTTTTGTTTCCTTGGTTCTTGACCACGGTAAAGATATAATTTTGTTTTCTTTCGTATCAGTCTTTACATACCATAGTATATTTTCAATATTATTTATGTTACATAGTGCACTAGTGCAGTGACAACTGATAAATGCTAAGTTTGTTGTCATTTGGACCGAGAAGCACTTCCTAAATTAAAATGTTTTTTGAAATCCTTTGGGATATAGTTTTTTAATATCATTGGGACGCTTTCGTGGCCTCCGGCAATAATGTTAGTGTATTTCGAAGCAACTCAAATTATGGGAACTTTTCTATTTGTGGTTCATCTTGTAGCTGCCCACAGGCCATAGAGGTGCCACTATGAACTAATATTAATTGGAGACCATTTTTAAGGCTATTATAAGAATATCTTTTAAAGTGCCTCACTGACTTGGTTGAAAAAAAACTAAATTCATGTCAGTGAGGCTCTATTTCCTCTGACAGTACCTGATTTGTTTTTTTAATAGGCGCTTGGGCGCCTGTTTCATTTTCTTTGGAAACAAAAAATAATAAATTTTTTTTTCATCAGGTGGATAAGACTTGGGCGCCCGACTTGAATTTTTTTTAAAAATTAAAAATTGGGCGCCCAACATTTGGGCGCCCAATCGCGTCGTAAAAAGACTTAAATCCAAATCAGTGAAGCACTGTTGGAGGACGAAAATTCTAGGTGGCACCTTGGATTCCAAGGTAGTGAGACACTTTAGGAGATGCTCTAAGATACCATAATTGGTGGAATAGTCAATTGTGGGTTTTCATACCGCATCCAGATCTTTGGATTAATGATAAGATAAATACTTTGGGATTCAACAGTCACCCAAATTTTACTGGTCATATATTGTAATCATTTTAGAACCTGTATGTAGGTCAGAAAGAAAGATTGAACACTATATAGTAAGCAATGATAGAATGTAACCACCATAATCGCGTAAAAGGATTACCAACCATTTCTCAAAGACAGTAGGTACAGAATCGTTAGTCTGGTTATTTAACACTTTCTTAGAAGTTATGGGAGGTAAGCATCCAAATACTATATTCACTAATCAAGCTTTGGCAATTGCTTAAGCTATCAAAGTTTCATTTCCAGATGCTCATCATCTCTTATGCTTGTGGCACATCAGACAAAATGCACGTAAATTTTTTGGTAGTGGTTACAGTAAGTTCTCTAATTTTGGGCAAGATTTTGGTGCATGCAAATACGATAATGAGACGGTTGAAGAATTTAAAGCAAAATGGGACGCATTACTCGAAAAATACAAGTTAGGAGAGAATGAGTGGTTGAAAGGAATATATAAGCTACGTGAAAAATGGGCTTCTGTATGGACGTATCCACTTTTGCGCAGGTATGATGACTACCCAGAGATGTGAGAGTATTGACTTTTTTTTGAAAAAATATTTCTCTAAAAGTCTTATTCTGGCGGATTTGTAATTCAATACGATAATGCAATCATTGATCGAAAAGAGAGAGATAAGAGCAGAAAATGCAACTTGGCAAACTAGACCTATCCTTATATATGATTGGGCCGTTGAGATTGAAGCATCAAAGAAGTATAGAAGGAAAGTGTTCTACCACTTCCAAGATGAGATAAAAAAAACTCTTAATCTACTTTTGACCTTGACAAATGAAGATGAAGAATCAGCCACATATGCAACTAAGCGAATGAATAATCGTGGAAGAACTCGTGTACAAACATGCATTCCCTTAGATCAATCAGTGCGATGCAGTTGTAAAAAATTTGAATTTGAAGGAATTATTTGTTCTCATGCATTGATTTTTATGTAGTCCTGAAATGTTATTAGATATGAATAATGATCCATTTAGCATCAGTCTACATGCACCCTGCGTTTTATTGTAGGTGAAGTGATACGTTCAACCTAACTTGTTATCATGTCGGGCTAGTCTTTTACATGTTATTAACTTCTTGTAATCAAAAATTTGGTTGGGTTAGCTTCAACCTGTGCAGGCCATAAAAAACATTGGGGTTTTTCAATCTGTTTACTAGAAGTCTTCCTATTCAAGTTGTGTTTGTTAGACCTGTGATAACATTGCAATGGTTATTGTATGACAGCATCAAAGTTTTAACTAGAGCGTAAGTGCATAATTTTTCACCTTTTCTTTAACAATTTTTTGTTGCTTTTAATTTAACTTAATTAATGTGTCGTACTATTTTTGTAACGTTGTTTCCTACTTAATATGTCTATACAATACTTCAAATTTCATGAACATGTCTTTTGGTTTTACATGGTTTACTTAAAAGTCGGATATCTAATATTAATAAACTAGTACTACTCGTGGCTCGCCATGATCCCAGCGGCGCGTCTTCGGCGCTACAGAGTTTTTTCAATCGTCGCGCCTTCGACGCTATAGAATTTTTACACTAATGTCATCTCTAAAACTCGTGTTTTCAACATAATAGACTAATACATGAACACAAATGAGTTAAACAAACATGGGACAAACATTGGAGTATGAAACACATACATGGTACCCAAATGCTTTGATGATATATGTTATTGTCCTATTACAACACATACATGGTCCAACCCTAGGAAATATTAGAGCTTTGTTACTCTTTAATGCTCGAAAAAAGAAAGAAAAAAGGTTTTGTAAAGAATACCAGGGAATAAATGCAGTTGATGGCCTAGTATCAAACACATTGAAGGTGGTTGGATATATCAAAATCATCAAATTGGATTCATCTACAATGGTATGGGTGAAGGTTAAAAGCCTTGATCAATGCATATTCTTACTTAGTGCTTATGGAAGTTCCATATCGATATTTGCCACAGAATCGGGTCTTGAAAGCAATTGTATATTACTTTGAAGGGATGTATCTCAACTACTCGGCCTTGTCCAAATGTGTGTTACCGTTGGGATGATCCCCATTGGGTAATACCATCTGCTTACTCATATGTGAAGAAAGAAGTGACAGACACGAAAGAAAACAAAGAGGATGAAGTGAAGGCAGAGGAGACTACTCCTTGGAAAGACCTTCCAAATTAGCTCTTGCAGTTGATCATGTCCCATCTATTTTTGGTGAGTGCATGCATATTTGGCCTAGTTTGCAAAGCATGGACACCTATCACTTGGATCCCAAATATCTCCATGCCTTATGTGCCTCCCTAGCAATAAGAATGGTTTATGCACTTTCCTTGACCCCATATACCAAACCACTTATCTTGTAACCATCTCTGAACTTGCAAGTGTAGGTATCCTTATTCGAAGTATGGTTGGTTGTTAATGTCCCAGATACATTCTTCTCTGTTCTTCTTTAATCCCCTCACTGGGCAAATCATCAACTTATCCGAACTACTTGAGAATTTAAATTTACGGGATTATGCTTTTCACCTCGACCAACATCCAAGAATTGTGTAGTTGTTAGCCTTGACTTTACATATGAAGATGATATTCCTTCAGTGTTACTTTGTCGCATTGAAGATGCTATTTGGACTTGGCATGAGATTGATACTGGGTTGTCGTTCAATGGGTCTTCTTGCACTCTTGTTTTTTATGATGGCGCCTTTTATTGTTTGGGTACTGATGGAAAGTTGGGAGCTTTTGATCCAAAATAATTGTTGGAAGAGAAATCAAGTTAAAGGGTCATCTCAGAACTCTCAACAACACACAAAAGATCATTGAGTTTCATTATGGAGTGCGGTGGGGAAATTCTGTCAATAGTTCAAACACATACCATTGTAGATGAATACAATTTGAAGATTTTGATGGGGCATTAGTTCAAACACACTGAAGGAGAACATAGTAATACTTCCTACCCAAACACCAACAACAAGTATCAAGCACACCAACAACAACAAATAGCAACAACAAGTAAAACCCTAAGTATATCACAAATTAGATTGGGATTTATCTAGGCCATAGTCCCCAAGAAGATAAACCTAGCTAGATACCAAGCCAAGCCCTTGACATAGTCACATAGCTTGATGCAATATCGACTTGTGTGCTTATTCCAGGGATTGATCTGCGAGACGGCAGAAGAGTTCCGTAATAAATCCAATACCATAACCATTCTCTAGAATGGGAGAGAATACCAAACCCTAATGAAAAACTTATACCATTGAGAAAAAAACATAGACATTCTTGGTTGTATTTTTAGTTAACCATATAAAATTAGGAAATACTGCAGGTTAATACTCTCAGCTTTTACAATATTGCATATTAACTGGTACAGGTGAAAATTGTTTACTATTTTAGTTAGTTATATCAACAATCAGTCAGTTAAATAACCATGATCACTACTGCAAAACTACTGTAAATAGTAATTGAAACATGAAGGAATGTTATAGGCTTTGCTTGCAACACTGGAAATCTTTCCGGATAATTCAGAAATTGCTAACCATTAGATTAGCTAAGCTTTTCCTATCATTCATGTCTCACATTATAACTAAAGTATAAACATATCCTTTAGTGTTATGTTTCTTAACTAACATCCACAACTTGAAGAAAATATAGGTTCTTACAAATTTGACCTTTTTTTAATGACTCATACAACTCACATGCAGACAAAAATATAATTGATTCATCAAGTTTATACCTTAAGAACAATAGCAACAATGCCTGGAGGCTTAGAAGCATCAGCTACTTGAAAGAGCGCATGGTGACTGTTTGGATCAAACTGCTCATTTAAAGGATCAAACTGCTCCACTCCAAACATTTTAAATGCCTGAAAGAATCCAGAAGACTATTAAGTACAATGGGGATCGGGAAAAGAAGAAGAAAAGAAGTTGATACCACAATAATAATAAAATGAGATCATTCAAGCCAAAAAAAAAAATGTGATCATCTTGGATCAGCATGAAAAGAGAGCTACATTGGAGTATTTTCAGTCAGTCTCTGGAAAGTCGAAAGAGTTCAAGAAAAAGGTAAGAGAAAATTGGAATACTTTCCCCAAAATTCAAGTATAAATTATGAGTAGAAACGGTATTAAAAAAACCCGCTCCCCATTTGTGCTCTATATTTGCAATAGAAAAAGTGTACACACTCGACGTTCAAGAAAGGTAGTTCCTCACGCTCTTTAACAAATTATTGTGCAGGACACTGTTACATCTCAGTATAGAGTACAATAAAGAATCCACCCCCCCCCACACACACACCAATAGTTGTGAATGTACCTAATAATAATTATGTTAATTCAAGTTCGAGTATAAGAGTATATGTTACCTCCGCGAGCTATTTCTCTGTCATTTCATCACCTTCCAAAAGCATTTTTAAAAGTGGGATAGCTCCAGTACGTCTTTAGATGTGTCAATTTTGGAAAGTTATCTTTAACGACTGTAGAAGCTCTTGCCAGATTGTCAGCAACATCTACAGGACCTTGGTGAAGCTCTGCAATTGATATACAGAGAGTTACTATGAAGGTTACATTCACCAAGTCAATAAAAAAAAAATTAAATAGATGACATCTTCCGTAAAGTTATTTAGTGTATCATCTCAGTTTCTAAGTTCATGCATGATATATTTATAATCTAATAAACTTATTCATAGATCAACTTATTTCAAAGTGATTGACTGAGGGTTTATGAATCTTTTCATTTCATTAAAAGAAAAGAAAAAAATAGACATTCTTGGTTGTATGGCAGTGCCCTTGGTTGGAAGTATTAGGGAACAAAAGGGTTGGAGTCAGATTTGGCAAACCACCTTGCATCGGTGGTTAGCGAAACAACTCGCTAACCATTTCAAACTAAACTCTCAACTATAGGACATGCTTTTAAGTTATATGCAAGTTGCAGCTTCAACTTCTATAATTACTTAAAATTACTCCCAAGTCAAACTAAACTCGTACTTCCCCTGTCGTGATTTCCCTTTTGCCAACTTATAATCACTACATGCAGTACATACCTCTAGTGTTTGATGGAATTTGGAGATATCGTCGGGACCCATTCCTGGAGGACAATTGATGTAGAAATACGACCGAAACCCATGAACATTACAGCAAACACTATGCCCTATCAAACATCAAAACCCCAACTTTCCTCAATCCCACTTCATAAAAACTAATTCAAACAAAACAAAACTCAAATCGACAAAATCAAACCTTCTTTCGTAACACCGAAGATTCGGAGAATCGCAGCCAAACTTAAAGACTGCGGTAACAACAACTTATTACTCTCTGCAATCGCATAATCAATCTCCAATTGCTGAAAAACTGTAATCAACCTCAACAAAAACATCAAAATCACAAACCCTAACAAATTAGGGGTTTTGGGTAAGAGGGGTTTACTGATGTTTTGGTATTGAGAGACGTAAGAAGGGGAGAGATTGGGTCATTTCCATTGGGAAAATTAAGAATAGTATTTATCAAAACAGAGAGAGAAAGAGATATAGAGAGAGAGAGCTGATAGAGAGAAGAAGAGTTCAGAGAGAGAGAGAGAGAGAGAGAGAAAGAGAGAGAAAAGATAAGTACATTGTGGAGATGGAGATGCGGAGAGAAGAAGGAGAGATGGAGAGAAGAAGAAGAGTCGGGGTATTTTGAAATTTTAAAGAAGAAGAGCTGTAATTTGATAGGAGAGAGAGACAAGGTCGAAAATACCCCTAAGCCAAATAGTTGAACAAATATAGGCCGTCGATCTCCCTCTTCCCCACAAATCTCAGCCCCCCTTTATCCTTGAGACAATGGCGAATTTGTCTTTTAGAAAAGCACCCTTCTCTAATGTATAATAAATCTTACGGCATCAGCGAGTTTATTTTCTGGAGAAGTAACTTAAGTTATATTTTAACTTCTACTGCTAGTTTCATTTTATTCTCAACGAGTGGAGGTTTCAACCGAGATCTGGAAGAAGGAAAGAGAATACCTTAAAAGTCCATCGAGAATATGATCTACAGTTAAATATCCCGATTTTGGTTGTCGCAGGGTACATCACACTAATGCTCAGAAACTTCTCAGGATCTTTCTGGTTTGTTTAGGATTAAAATTTTGATTATAAGCCTATCATCTGACTTTTATCCTATCACCCGGTCTTCCATCCGGATTCCTCCAATCCTCCTTTCCTCTATCTGGATTCCTCCAAGATTTTTGTTTAAAAATACCTATATAGGGAAAGGATTTAGAGACACTCAAAAACCAAACACTCAAGTCTCACTCAATACCAACCACTCATCTCTATTAGATGAGTGGTTCTTAAAATTGGTGATTTGTTATAAAGGAAATGAGGTGAAAAACATTTTGGTCTATCTTGCCACACAATCTTTAGCTGGCAGTTACACCACATTGTTGTCTCTCTTTCCCTCTCTCTTACAAAGATTTCAAACATCACATTAATTGTTGTATTTTCCTCTCACTCTCTCTTACAAGCCACCTTTTTTTTTTCTCTCTCTTGCAAACCAAACTCTATTATACTCACCATTAGAGTATAATTCAAATTCCCTAAACCTTCCCTAAGTTCTCTTCCTTAAATCTTTTTTTCTCTCTCGAGCAGTTTCTCTCTATTATACTGATCGTTAAAGACAGGGGAGACAAATTTCTTTTTATTGGGATTTCATCTTTTTAGGAAGGGAATAATAATTAAAGGGTTGATGTGTAATATTAGAGAATGGAGAGAAAGTGGAAATTGGCGTCTATTTAAAGGTATTGGAAATCTCAAATCTCTGCTATACCTTGACAATATCTTAATATCCCCCAATAATTATAGTTCATTTACCCTTTTGTGTAATGTATTTACAATCAAAATTGGCAATTTCTTTCCCCTTTGTGCATTGTACCCCTAGTTCATGTCCCCTCTGTGCATTGGATGACCAAAATTGTCAAATTCGACAATATGGCAATGGGATTAGAGTTATGGATATATAGTATTGTCGAATTCGACAATTTAACTGTGAAATTTGACTTATGGAAAATGAAAATTGTTAAAATTGACAATTTATCAAGTTTAATTAGAGTTATGAAACCAAATATTATTGAGCTCGATAATTATGATAATGTACATGAAGCATTGCATATATAACATTGTCAATTTCGACAATTATCAAGTACAATTGGAGTTATACACATATATATAATATTATCAATTTCGACAATATTGTACTGAGACTTATACTAATTCCCATAAAATTGTGTACAGGTACACAATGAAAGATAAAATGCATCCTACAGCTTCCAATAAAAGAAAAAGAGAGTTGGACAGAGCAGAGCCAGAACACCCAAACTTTGAAGATCTAGTTACATATAAGAGAAAGAGAAAGACTTTTAAGACGACAACAGTGGTCCCTCCAAATACTGTTAAACAGTCCCCCAACATTAAAACTACAAATAAGGGTCTTTCTGTACATAGTTGAGTTGATAGAATAGATCATATTGAAGATGGTGATGAGGTTTGAGTGACTGGGGGTTTTCAAATTTAAAGTGAGTCTGCCCAAGCTGCTTTGGGAGCTCAACCAATGCTCCCAAGAGATTCTCATGTTAATATTCCTAGTGTTGGGGATAATTGTGAACGTAGTGCTGGGGGTAATTCTGAAGGCAAGGGGGCTGCAAACAACGAAGAGGTTGGCCCTATTGATACTAGTTTGCTCAGGAGCTTCAATTTCCATAGAGCGAGGTCGATCGCGCTAGGGCAGGTATACTACTTAATTATTATTTTTTATTCCCATTATTTGTTACATTTTATTTAGTAATCACTCATTATTTTTACACAATCAATGTTATTGTTCAAGAGAAGGCGTACCTTTGTGTCATTAGTGGAGAAACCCTGCCCTCTTCCATATTATTTGTACCACAGATGTGCGTCCTCAACAATATCAAAATGTTGACTCTCGTATGGGGCTTCCGCTAACAACAGGTCTATAATACGTTCATTTTTAGACCCTTCTAGGGACTCATCACGAATAACTTTACTCCAATTTTCATCTACGGAGTCTTCTATTGTCAATCTCACTGACAAATTGACACAAAAAAGAAACGATTGTTAGTTGCAAGTAATTTAACAAAATATCATAAACCCAACACAAGTAATGTCCAATGCATGCTTATTTCATTTCAAAAGCCTTCATTACATCACATGCTATAAAAGAGTGAATACAAAATATAAACAATCACCCCACAAAAACTCGTTGTACAACACAGACTTCTAACATGTAGTCATATCCAAAAATCTAGTTACATTGATATTCTTCCCATTTATATTGACCCATTTGCCACCCATCTAAAGAATTGTCAAAAGAATCGTAATTAGGCCTCTTGCGCAGTGAATTAAAATATGCCGAATCTTGCTCCGCCCAGAACTTATTTTCTAGTCGTCCAAATTCCAATTCTCACTCTATCTTTGCTTACCTTGCTTCTTCTGCTTCAACTTCTTGCAGTACTGGATAGATTTCTTCGTGAGTTGGCGAAGAAACTGGGATGTGGACACTATCGTAATTCTCTGACTCCTCCATGAAAAAACACGCACAAAATAATTTATGAACCTAGTGCAAAAAACTAAACACCATTGTCAGGCCTCTGAAATAACAAAAGTAAAACCCTATGAAATTGTTATGCCTTAACAAAATATGCTTACAACGTATATGGTAGCCTAAAACAAGCTGAAAACAAATATAATATTGTCGAGTTCGACAATATACTCATTTATGTGAAGACTTGCATGTAAACTATTGTCGAGTTCGACAATGTAGTTAGTGTGTGAAAACTTTTATATGTAATATTATCGACATTGACAATTACGATAATACATGTGAGCAATTGCACAACTAATATTGTCGATTTCGACAATTCTTTAGTGACTGCTGAGACTTATGCTTAAAAAATTGTCGAATTACGTATTACCGACAATTCATACACAGGTAATTAATGATAAACAAATTACCTAGGGAGACCAAAATTGGCATACACAGAGGATTACTAACCCTAATAATTACAATCACAACATTTAATACAAAGCAAGTAGGGTATCACATACTACTATGTCTAACTTTGAGAGAGATAAGGGTTCCAAATACCTGTGAACGAAGATGAGTCTTCTCATACTTTCTTTTATGACTGTGGCTGTCGCAGTTCTTTGGAGAGAATAATTTTACCTCTAATGACAGAAATCGCAAGAAAGAAAGAGAGAGAATGGTATGGGTGAGAGAGTGATATGAGAGAGAAAAAGATATGAAAACTAATTTGTTCGAATTTGAAAATCATGGGAGAAGAGAGGGAAATACTACGTGACTGAAGAGAGTGGAAGTGGGGCAGGACGGACCAAAATGTTTTTCACCTCATTCAAATCACAAATTTTGGGATTGAGTGAGACTTGAGGGTTTGGTTTTTGGGCATCTCTAAATCCTCTCCGATATAAACAAAAAAATGTTTTAAAATGTGTGAGGTCAATGGAAAGGGGTTGCAGACAGGAAGTGGGTCTAAAACGAATGGTTACGTTCAAACTTCAAACTAACAAATTCTTCGTAAGGCCAAGAAGTACATCGACAGAAGAATCAAAAGGATCGGAGGGTGATCAAGGAATTGGTGGTGAAAAGATGGTTAACAAAGATTTATTAGAGCATGAAAGAAAACGTCGAATTCAGCTCAAACTTGTGGTGCTTGAAGATAAGCTCTCTGATCAAGGATATACGGGGGATGAGATTGCTCTCAAACTCAATGAAGCAAGAGAGACTTTGGAAGCTTCTGATGGCATTGGCACTACAGCTCAATCTACCGTGCACAGAGTAACAGTGTGATCTCTAAATAGAAGGAAATTGTTTTCATTATGGGACCAGTTTATCATCATTTTAAAGAGGAATTAATTTCAGAAAATTTTGTGCTATGGGTTCTCGATCTATGCTGTTTTTTAAGTAATTCCAGACATTTTTCAACTATCAAAGATCATTCCTACGAATATTTTGAGATCGAATTTCAGAATAATTTTCTCATTATCGCATCCACTCAAACATTTCATAGATGATCAAGACTTTGCAATGTTATACTATTTTGCTATTTACAAGAATGATACTACATTGCTATTTACAAGAATTGGTCACACATCATACCGTATCTCCAATTTCAGTCTTTCAGACCTTCACCAATCGAACCTGTTGCAGTACAAATTATACCCGGTTGCATAATGGGTCAAGCTGGGATCAATATAACTGTTTCCTTTCAACAATGTATGGAAGACTGTCACTAGACATCATCACCAATACCCATCCCTATAAGGGGGTGAATTATGCAAGCAAAAATAAGAATAGAAGAAACACAAGCTCATATTCATTCAGAACTACAACTTAAAGAAAGCTAACCAGTCTTCATTCCAAAGCAAATGAAACACTTCAGAACAATAATGGTTCTAATAATTCAATAAAACTGAAAGAGCAAAACTGCAAACTTCAGTTAAAATTCAACCACTTAAACAAAGTACTGAAGAAAATCCTAAAGCACAACAGAAGAAAGTCTACTTCTTAATCTTAATCTTGTGAAGAACGTTGGACATCTCCTCTCTCTTCTTCTTGGCCCTCTTGTGCATGCCCTTTCCAACCCTCAGAAGCTCGGTAATTCTCTTCTCATATGGTGCAAACCCAGCAACTTCCCTGATGAGGTTCCTAACAATGTGGACTCTTTTGCTTGTTTTCTGTGATGGCAAAACATACAATCATTTAAGTAACAAAAAATATTTACCACTGGATCAAATTTCAAAGGTAGTAATTTGAGAAATAGATATGCTAGACATAAATTATCATATAGAAAATTAGGTGCTGAGAGAGATTTTTGAGACATAACAGGGAAATAAAGTAACACTGTTTTAATAAATGTATTTACATTTATATACAAGGGATTACAATACGAGAGGAACTTCAGTAACAGTAAAGATGAAATACAGAAAGACTGTTAAGAGCCAGGTTAGCGTAACAGGAGCAACCGAGAAACTCAAAAAGTGACTAGAAAGGTATTGATGTATTTAACAATATAAGGTACAAAAACGTACCCCTTTCCTAGTTGATGGGTGTGGAGCCAATTCCTTGCCACAATGTGTCCTTTGTTCAACCCGACAAAAAAACCGGTATTAGGTTGCGGTAGAGCCATGGTCTGCTCATGTTATTCATAACAACAGTGTAAGTCAATGTATTGCATGAGGCTCACAAATTATTAAGAAATCAAAAAAGCTGAAAGAGCTCCACTTAATTTTGACTAACTTAAAAAATATATCATATCTTTCACAAGCATAATGTGTTAGTAGCTATACCAACTAGGGGGAGGATTCCCCTACACTCTCAATCTGCTAGACACCTCCTACACTCTCTCCTCTCCATTAAAATCGCCACCTCACCTGCCCACTCAGCTCTCCCTCCCTCCTACTCAGCTCTCTCTCTCTCCCACTCAACTCTCCCTCTCTCCCACGTGGCAAAAAATATATATATATAAAAAAAACTCTGCCTCTCTCACTCGCTCTGTACGACAAGATTCAAATTCAAATTTCAGGAGTTTTCTGTCCCGCCGTTTGTTGTAGGCACTCCATCTCCTACTAAATCACTTTCTCGTTGAGGTACGAAGCTTTCTCAGTCTCTCTCATTGTTTTTACCATGTCGAAACTGTATTTCGTGAGGTGAATCGTTCAATTGAATTTGCTGGATAATAAGATGAAAGATTCATGTGAACCAGATTGGTCAAGGGTAATTGGAAGTCGACCATGATGTTGGAAGTTGCTGAAGATGATATGATTGCAGATTACAAATATCATTGGGACTTTTATTGCTCTTAGAATGTTGTTGTTTATGTTATTGTTGTCGAATTGTGGGATTATTGTGGTTATTGTAACTATTGTTGTTGAATTGTCCAAATTTGAGTTGTGTATTTATTGTCCAAATTTTAGCTTTGTATTTATTGTTGAATAAGTTTATGGTGCGACAATTTCTATGAAAGTATCTGTCCAGTTTACAGTAATTCGACAATTAATTGTCGCATTTCTGTAAAGTTGACAATTAATTGTCGAACAACTTCTTTAAGTCAACAATTTATTGTCGAAAATAATGAACTCGACAATTAATTATCAAAAAACTATAAAGTCGACAATTTATTGTCAAATTGATAATAAAATCGACAATTTTTATGTATCAGGTACTTCTCTTTACAAGCTATAAAAATTACATACATGTACAAATAGGTATACAACATTCAACAAAAGATCAAATCATTTAAGTTGTAATCAAGTGAGTTAACATTGTTGTCTTTCATCAACTTCATCCAAGCTTCGTTTGGCGCGTCAAAATAGTTTTTCACACATTGCTTCACAAAAGCATCTGGAATATCCAATTTCACATGCGTCCACCGCAGTGTAGAAAGCGGATGTCATTCCAACCCACTAATACTTCGTACTATCAACAAGAATGTTTTTAAACCTCTTCTCTTTAATAATCTTGTTGTTTGTTTTCGGCCAAAATAAAGGTAGGAACGTTAAAGCCTCCTTGTTGCTGATGAAGATGACCACCTTCTCGTAATATGTTGCCAACAAATGACCCATATACAAATATTTTACAAATACAGCATCGAACTTAAAGGCCCGTAGCAAAGTTTCGTACCTTCTCTCTCCCAAATCATTATAAGCTACGTCTAACCTCTGACTGAAAGCGCCCTTCCAATAAGAAGGTTTTTTTATCTTCAAGGTACACAAAGAAACCTTCACATTCAAGAACTTTATTTGGCTCTGATACGCATATGACGCAGCAACCCTAAATGTTGTGTTACCATCTCTTTCAACATCGCGTATATCCAGTTGGAATCAATTAAATGGTTGAAACAAACTCTGTCTTAGATTAGTTTTATGATCAATCTTCTTCAACCTTGAATCGATCATTTCTTGATACTCCCCCTTCCCGATAAGATTATGTCATCTTCGTATTCCCCCTTTGGACCCTCTTGAGCAATTGTTAAGAGTTTCATAAACTGTCTACCTAGTTCCTCGTATGTCGGGTCTTCAGGATCTTCAAAATCCCCTCCTTCAATAGCGCCTTTCAGTGCCAGGCGCCACACTCCCTACATCCCAAACACAACCACAATAGCGTAGTTAGAATTTAAAATAAAAGTAATTTAAAACAAAAATATAAACGTAGGATGACAAATTGCACATACCTATTCATTATTGTCAGTTTCGAGGTTGAATCTCATGTCTTTGGATATCGTCAGTTTGGTTTGCTGGGCCCATTTAGATCCACATGATTAGTATTTGGTGAAAAACAAATTAGAAGTCGCATTATAACTTACCAGCTTTTCGGTTTTATGTATGTATTTGGCGTGCCACCTGTCATGAATAACCTTCTCTTAAAAATCATAGGTTTATACATAAACACACAAAATTAACATACCTGGTTCATGGGAAGAAATTGTCGAATTCAGTCTATTTCGACAATTAATTGTCGAATGTCCAATAATTCGACAATTTTTAAGAATTTCATATAAGAGAAAAAGTTAATGAGATTGGTTTGTCCTGTGTACTTGTCCAAGAACTAGAGCTTTGGCGCGGTGGGTCGCAAAGCTCGTCAAGAGATAAGGGTCCCTTGGGCAATTTTCCCCAGCTTCTTGTTCTGAGTTTCTTTCAGGGAGAACTTCTTCTGTTGTTGCAGTTTTTTGTTGTTCTACGGTAGGGTTATGCAAATTTTCTTCCTGTTGAACTTCTGTAGATGGAAGATCTTTGCCTTCTACATAAGGGACACAATCCGTACTAGATTGGGTTTCAGGTGTACCAGCGTCTTCTTCCCTAAAGTCTTCTGCAGACTCTCCTTGGGAATCAAAGACACTACTAGACTCCTCTTCAGGTGTGACTGACACACGTGGGAGACTGCCACTTATTGAGGAATCCCTCAGTGGTACCCTAGTCGAATGAGTTTTTCTTCTTTTCGTAGGAACCCGTGGTGGGTTGTTATAATTCGGATGCGATGGATCGTCTCGCTTCTCATTGAGCCTCTTTCTTAGAGAGGCCGTTGGTACAATCTTCCTCCCTCTCGTTGTGGGTAACTTGCCTCTACCCTTTTGTGGCATACTGCAAAAATTCCAATAGAACTGTCAGTTCAAAAATTGTCGAATGCACTAAAGTTGGACAAATAATTGTCTAATTCTATAACAATTCGACAATTAATTGTCGCATGTATTTTAATTCAAAAAAAAATTGTCGTATTTTTATTAATTCAACAATTAATTATTGAATTTGAATAAATACGACAATTAATTGTCGAATTTCCATAGATTCGATAATTAATTATCTAATTTTGACTGATATTCGACATATTTCTGTCGAATACTTCAAAATTCGACAATTCTTCATACGAATATACCACATTCCATGGTACATTTGTCGATTTTGTGTGTACATATCAATTTTTGGGGAAATTTATGTCCAATTTCGTCAAAGAAACAGTTACAAAAAGGCGTAACGGCATTTCGCGCGTGAAATTTTTGAATTTTAATTTTATCGTTTCATAATTTTTATACAATTGGGGGGAATTATAAATGAGATTATACCTGATTATGACGGCGAGAGTAAGTTGTTGACTGTGAATTCGACAAAGGTACTACGGTGACTGAGTGAGCTCAGTGGAGAGTGAGAGAGAGAACGGCTGAGTGAGTGAGTGAGTGAGTGAGAGAGAGAGCGACTGAGTGAGTGAGTGAGAGAGAGAGAGAGAGAGAGTGAGTTGAGTGGAGAGAGAGTTTTTTTTTTTTTTTTTGCATTTGTATTTTTTTTGGCCACGTGGGAGAGAGGGAGAGTTGAGTGGGAGAGAGGGAGAGCTGAGTGGGCAGGTGAGTTGGAGGATTGAGTGGAGAGGAGAGAGTGTAGCAAAAAGTGTAGCATAAAGAGAATGTAGGGGAATCCTCCCCCAAATTAAATTACCTCATCCCACATGATTTGATTGGTAATTTTAGATGTTCCGCACGTTTACCATATGTTTGCGCTGAAACTTTTCTCTTCTGCATCGCAGAGAAAAAACAATGAACTTTGAATTAAGGAATATGTTACAATGAACAACAAGATTACACTTACATCCCTACTTTTGGACGTTTAGACAACATCCCCATCCCATCCCCATTCCGGCACTTAGCATTACAAATTCTAGAGATAAATCCGATTAATCACACTGTTCTAATATTGAAAACTTTAACTGGAAAGTGCCAGTTTATGGGGCAGGAGGGATAAGTCCAAGGTTGGAAACTTTTTCGTTTGCTTAGTGACTATACAGTCAGCAAAAATTCCTTTACTCAAACAATAGCTAGATAGAATATTAAATAAGAGATAAGGCTGAAATATTAAATAAGAGATAAGGCGACCTTGATAGGCTCTTCAGCTGAGAGTGGTCAACTTCAGATGCATTCTTAGTAGGGGTGAGCAAAAAACCAACGAAACTGAGAAACCGAATCAAACCGATCCGAACAGAACAAAATATTTTGGTTTTTGGGGCTTCGGTTTCTCCATAAGAGGAACTGACAAGAACCGAACCGAGAATAAACATTATTAGTAAACAAAACTCTAAATGCAGTTTAACCCTTCATTAATCTATATATTTTTCATGTATTAAAATATCAAAATGTAGTATTATCAAGTAAATGTTTGACTTAAACAACAAATTTATAAGTTTTAATGGAATGCAAACCGAGAAACCGAACCAAACCGATCTATTTTTGGTTCGATTTCGGTTTCGGTTCGGTTTATAGTGTGGTCAGTTTCGGTTTCGGTTTTGGTTTTACCAAATCGGCCTCACCCCTAATTCCTAGTATCTTTTTTGTCACTACTTTCATTAGACATTATAGAAATAAATAAGAGAAGATTTTATTATTCTTGAATTGATTTTTAGATTACATCATAACCTCTCTTTATATAGTAGAGGATCATTAAGCTAATTCTACTAGTACCCAATGTGGGAGTATGTTTAGTATCCTATATTTAGTATATTCCTTATTTAACACTCCCTCTCAAGATGGAGCATAAATGTCAATCATGCCCAGCTTGTCAATCACTTCGTTAAATATTCGTCCACAAACTCTTTTCATAATAATATCAACAAGTTGATCTTCCGACTTCACGAATGGAAAACATATGTACCCTTTGTCAATATTTTCTCTGATAAAGAGCCGATCCACTTCAACATGTTTCATACGGTCATGTTGAATTGGATTGTGTGCAATCATAATCGCTGCTTTATTGTCACAATGTAGATCCATTACTTTCATGAGTTTAAATCCAAGATCCTTCAATATATTCCGTATCTATAGTAGTTCACATACTCCATGAGCCATACCCCGAAACTCAGATTCTGCACTTGATCTAGCAACAACCTTTTGCTTCTTAGCCCTAAATGTCACCAAATTCCCACATACAAACATAAAATAGCCTGAGGTTGACCTCCTGTTTGTCATATCTCCTGCCCAATCTGTATCGGTGTATCCCATTACTTCCATATCACCACCTTTCTGGAATAGGAAACCTTTTCCTAGATATTTCTTCAAGTACCTTAGTATTCGAAAGATCGCCTTCATATGTTTTTTACTTATATTATGCATGAATTGACTTACGACGCTAATGGCATATGCAATATCCAGTCGAGTATGGGAGAGATAAATTAGTCTTCCCACTAAGCGTTGGTACCTTCCTTTGTCACATGGAACTTGGTCGGGAAACATTCCCAAGTGATGATTCGCTTCAATCGGTGTATCTACCGGTTTGTAATCAAGCATCCTAATTTCTGCATGAAAGTCTAATATATATTTTTGTTGAGACATGAAAATACCTTGAGACTTGATCTTGCAACTTCAATGCCTAAGAAGTATTTTAACTGTCCCAAATCCTTCATCTCAAATTCCCGTAACAAATAGTTCTTTAGTGTCTCCATTTCTACTGAGTCATTTCTAGTAAAAACTATATCATCAACATAAACAATAAAAGCAGTAAGTTTGCCTGACTTCCATTTTATAAACAAGGTATGATCAGAATTACTTTGTCTATATCCAAATGCCTTCATACTCTTCAAAAACTGTCCAAACCGAGCTCGTGACGATTGTTTTAACCTGCACAATGCCTTCTTTAATTTGCGTACTTTTTCTCCTTCAGAATTCGTGACTCCAGGTGGTATCTCCATGTATATATACTTCTTCTTCTAAGTCTCCATTGAGAAATGCATTCTTTACGTCAAACTGTTGTAATGGCCAACCTTGATTGGCTGCAAGAAAAATAAGTACACGAATAATGTTTATCTTTGCCACTGGGGTGAAGGTCTCCTCGTAATCCATACCATACGTCTGCGTATACCCTTTGGCAACTAGTCTGGCTTTATACCTATCAATACTTCCATCTGAATTCATCTTTACAGTAAAGATCCAATGACACCCAACAATACGATATCCGTGGGGTTTATCAACAAGTTCCAATGTGGAAATCTTTTGTAATGGATTCATCTCTTCATTCATGGCTTTCTTCTATCGTGGATATGATAGTACTTCCTGTAAATTACTAGGAATAAATACAGATGATAATTGATTCATAGTGCATATAAACGACTTAGCCAACCTATGGGTGGACACATAATCAAAAATTGGGTATTTGGCTTTATAATTGATATCTGGTTCATAAGTAGATTTTGGAATACCTTTAGTAAGCCTTTCTGAACGTCTAGGTTGAATATCATTAACAGTGTTAGGATTAGGTAATACCCGAGGTTCGACATTTTTCGGCTGTACTTCGGTAGATGGTGTTAGAATGTTAGAGTCACGGGCAACTTCTACTACTTCAGCTTGATCTCCCCATATCGTCTGATCCTCTCCATTCATATGAAGTTCATCTTCAATACCTTGATCTCCCCTTTTCATCTGCTCTGCTTCACTTTCCTTTTCATCATCAGTTAGGTTACTATGCCTGTTCAAATTACTCGTCAAATCCCCTAGTTCTTGAAACATATCCCCAATAATAGGAAACTTTCCTTCACCATCATTATGTTTCTCCCCCTGAAGGGAAGATCCCACAAAATAAGCCTCCAATTCTCAAAACGAAGCATCCAAAGAGATATACACCTTCCCCTCCACAGGATTGTAACAACGATAACCCTTTTTAAAATCAACATATCCAAAAAATATATACTTTCGAGCACAATGATCCAGTTTTCCTCGCTGATATTTAGGTATATGAACAAAGACAACACATCCAAAAACACGTGGTTCTAGGTTTGGCATTGCAGGGATGGTGATAAGATCATAAACTTTTTGGGAGGGGGTCTGAAATTCAATGACCCTAGATGGTCTACGGTTTATCAAGTAAGCAACAGATTTTAACGCTTCTCCCCAATAATTCAATGACATATTCATTCCAAAAAGAGATGCACGAACAACTTCTAATAGTTGTCTATTTATTCGTTCAGCTAACCCATTTTGATGTGGGGTATAAGCATTAGAGGCTTGATGTCGAATGCCGTTATTTGTCAAGAACTCCGCCATATCATTACTAGTAAATTCTTCTCCATTATCAGATTGGTACACTTGTATCCTCCTTTAGAATTGGATCAAAACCATATGATAATGTTTTTTAAATACTTCAAAGACTTCACTTTTATGGGTAATTAGGGATACCCACATCATACGAGTACACTCATCAATAAAAGTTACAAAATAACAAGCTCCAGACAATGAAGGAATACGTGCAGGACCCCATATATCAGAGTGAATAATACTAAAAGGTTCTAAACTTTTATTAAAACTTGGAGAGTATGTAATACGATGACTCTTAGCGAGTTCACAAATATCACACTTAAACTCTAAAATACTACAATTCAAAAATAACGACGAATTTAACTTCTGAATATACCCAAAGGAGAGATGACCTAGTCGCCGATGCCATAACCACACATTAGCTTTTGCTTCTTCAATTCCTTCGAATTTATTCACCTGATGAATTCTCTGCTCTCCACTATTAGTCAGGTCCAAATAGTAGAGATTGTCTTTTCTAACACCACAACCAAGAACCTGCCGAGTCACTATGTCTTGAAAAATACAGAATTGAGGCCAAAACGTCACGGTACATGTAAATGCAACAGTGATCCTACTGACAAACAAGATATTATACTCTAGAACAGGAACAATAATGACAGAGTTTAATGTCAGGGATTCAGATATATCAGTGGAACCTTCTCCAATTACAGGAGATGAACCACCATTTGCTGTGTATATAGAGGTTTGGGTTGAAGGTGTAATGGATGATAATATGCTAGAGTCGTTTACCATGTGATCTGATGCATCAGTATCAATTAACCAAGTACTATTCAAAGAATTTACAAATAAAACACTACTTTTAGTTTTCATACCTGACAGGGCAACATTCACCGAAGTCGAAGCCTTCGCAAAGTTTATGAGACACAATTGTTTAGTTAACTGCTCCATATTAGCAGATAGCTTGGAAACTGGTGTTTCCAAAATCGTAAGTCTATCGCTGGAATCGCCCATCTCCAAATCGTTCTTCATCGATTTAGGTCTACGATAGATCGTCAACGGACTCACAAAACTTCCCCTTCGTTTGCGTAGATCTGAAAATCACTGTAGCAGTCTCGAAATACTGTAGCTAATGCCATAAAACACTGTAGCAGTCGTGAAATCACTGTAGCAGATGCCAGAAATCACTGTAACAGTACCAAATTTACTGTAGCAGTCAGAAATCCACAATACGATGGAGAAGAACAGAAGAAATAAAGAATTTCAATTTGAGATTCGCAGCGAAATTCAATTCAATTCAATTCGAAAGAACCAGATTCAATTATCGAACCCGCTCTGATGCCATGTAGAAATAAATAAGATAAGATTTTATTAGTCTTGAATTGATTTTTAGATTACATCATAACCTCTCTTTATATAGTAGATGATCATTATACTAATTCTACTAGTACCCAATGTGGAACTATATTTAGTATATTCTATATTTAACATACATTAGTTTGGTGACTTTCTTTTTCTTATTGCTCAGTGTGGCTTTTTAATGCTTTTGCGTTCATCTGGTTTTTTGTATCTTTCCTTTAGGCGCAACTTCCGTTTTGGATTTAACTTTTTCCTCCTCATCCCCACTTTCCTCGGAATCAGAACTTTCTTTCCTGCTAAGATTTTTAACTGGCTTGAGATACTTTCATAGGAGGTTTCTTTTTTGCCCCATTTGTGGGCTCAGCAATTTCAGAACGTAGTACCTGGTAATTGACATCGTAAATAAAAGGATCAAGAGAAGATATAGCAAGTTTCATATCTTCCTCGAGTAGCCGACGAACCCCCACCATAGTCAAGCTCCTGAAACAAGCACAGAAAAAACTTGCTTTAATCATCTAAAAGGTAATACCAAAAAGAGGATTTACAGTCAAGGTTCAAAATCTCGAATGTTGAGGATATATCCGCCAGCCAATATTCCACGATGTTTCTAAATATCCATTGGTTCAATACAATGAAATTATTGGATATATCAAACATTGTGTGTAGCACAATAAACTTAAATGCGTACTTGTACAGCGGACGAGAAACAAGGATATGTAAAAGGAACAACTTTAGAAAGATTAAAACCATATTGACCGAAGTAGCATACTGAGCATTAGATCTGAAATAAGAAGCTCGGGATTTAATAGCCTTCTTTATCGTTTCTTCGCTTTAAACTTCATTAACTTGAACATCCCGTGCTTCTTCAGCTTCATTTTCGGTTGTTACAGGAGACCCTTTCAATATCTCCTCTTCTTTGGAATTATCTTTCACTTCTCTCTCCGGCTGAAGCTCTTCAGATAGTTCTTTTTTGTTTTTAGATGAATGCACGATTTTTACTGAACTTCGAGAGACATTCTCAGCTCCACTAAGGCACTAGAAAGACAAGAATAAGAACTAATAAAATTTTTAGTAATACCAGAAAGAAGAGGATACTAGGCATGGATATATGGTACAAGGAAGGTTAATTCTGTGACACCTGCCTAGAATTTGACCTTATTCGGTAATAAAGCCTAATGTTTCCATGTGAGCTTTTCTAGAGCAATTTATTTCAAAGACCAGCGAAAATAACTTAAAAAAGAAATGCAAGACCAAATGATCTTATTACCTGCAATGGCCCGAATTATTTTTGGTCATTCCCGGAGTTTTTATTATTTTTATACTGGGAGTTACATTATCATACAATATTTTGGTAGTTATATTAACAAAATATGCCCCCATGATATGGGATCACACTTTAGGAGTTGTATTTACACAAGACCTTGGGGTTAGGAGAGAAAGAGTTCTCACGTGAGCTGCTAGCTAGGAAACAAGCCCTAACCTCCACCTAAAAAACTGGAGAGAGAAAGTATTCAACCCAATATACCTCCTCATTGCTCTCAAGAGAGAGAGAGAGAACTAGCAAGAACACTATCATACTATGACTATCATACTATGTTATCACAAGGAAAGAAATAGAGAGAGCGCGACTCATCTTTAGTATCGTTTTAAAGGAGATCAGTAATAAATAACTACACTAGGAGAACAAAGGGTATCACCCTAGCCTATTTCCGTGAGTTTATCGAGCAGTTCTACATCCATTTCTTGGTTGGTTCGTCATTATATTTTTCAAGTACATCATCCAAGGAAAGTACAACTTCTCTATTCTTGTTTTCATGCCTAGCTTCGAGTACAATAGATGAAGATTCATCATATTGTAGATCAGGGCTTTGCCATGGTCCTTATTATTTATGGTACCAGATAGGGTAAGGAGATGTTAACCTCTTCTTTATGATGCTGATTTCCTTGTTGAAATAATGGAGAGATTTAGGGTTAATTGAAACTAGTTATACTCATCGTAATCGTATGTCGAAGCAATACGATTTATTATAGATGGGACTATTAATGCATACATCAATTATCCAACTTAATTTATGATCAGGGACCAACATTATATATGACAAGTTTAAGGAAATACTACTTCAATGGTTACAGTAGCATAGTTTGAGAGGTGGTCTTGTTATTTAAGCTGGTTGAATATTGTTACTAGATGTTCTTACTACTTACTTTGCATTGACTATGCTAAGTTCATGATATGATCATCTTAAGAATAACTCATATATGATTTTAGAGATAAATAATCTATGATCAAATATGTGAACGATAATGACTTGGAAGTTCAAACTATTAGTTATGTTCGCTATTACTCGGTCTAAGAGCTAGTACTTGAAAACCTAGAGTCAAGTAGAGCGACTCGACTATTGTACTCTTTATAAACATTGGTTGCACACTAGAGTTAGTATTTGTGTATGTTTTGACTAATAAAATAAAACACAATGTGTAATGTAACAAGAGATATAAATTAATATAAAATCGGGTGAGCGAAGACTAGAAGTGACTGTACATGATAAAAGTTTCTTATCGGTCGGGTCTAGTGGTAAACCATTAGCATTTTAATGGGAATGAATCCCTGATAGAGTATTGGTCAGGTCACAAAAATTGGCGGATTCTATGACATTTCTATGGGTGCTAATCCCTGAAAGATATTGATCAGGTCGAAGAGTTCACCCTTAGGCATCTCCGTGGGCATTAAACCCTAAAAGAGACATCCAAAAAGTTGTTGGGTTATTATTTCGTACAGAGGACGAAGGAGCACAATGATAAAGAAACTCTATAAGATGCACGACACTTCTAGAATGTTACTTCACCTTTATCATTAATATTGTTGGCGCCAACATCTTATAAACTAGCATCATATCATCTAGCCGTATTGAACTTGCAGTACCTTATAGTAAGTTATTAATATATGTAGGGGCCTGATCTTCGTTAAGAAGCGAAGATGGCTCTTACAACACGGAGGTCAACCTCTCATCAAAGATGTACAAGTATATGGCCTAAAAAAAGACTAATTAGAGACAAATACTTGCGTAAAGGCCCGAATTTGACTCTCTACGACCTCTGATGAGGATTTTAAAACTGTGATTTTATTACTGATGAGTAATAATAAATATCGAATACAGTTTTTAAGTGGTCGAAGGTAAAAAGCATAGGGCTTAGAGAGGATTTTTCTAACCCCCTCTTGTTTTCCCCTCTCTCTTATTTATAGAGACATAAGAGGCCGAGTCACCCAGAGTGGGCTAGGCTACATGATTATTGTCTAGGTTTTCCGGCGGCGACATTTATTACGGACATCCCTGTCACTGTAGCTGAGAGACCAATTAATGTGCCGTCCAATCCGTTTGAGCTGACTGCTAGTCTCATCACACTGCTGCTATTCAAACGTTCAGTCGAAGGGTATCTGCTATTATGTGCTGACCCGTTCTCGAAGGTTTATCTGCTGTTATGTACTGATTTGTTCTTGAAGGTTTATCTGCTGTCGAGGCTTCGACTACAAGAGTTTCTTGAGGGGCTTGATTATGAGTTGAGGTAGTCTCCGATATATTCGAGTAGGATATGAAGTGGACTTCGAGTGAGAAGATCGAAGGCTGCGAGTAGGCTACCATATTTGCCCCCTCTCAGCAAGGGTCTCGAAGCCAGGTAGAGAGACGTTTACTGAGAAAACTGTTGTCTTGGAACCTGTTCTTGTTTGACCATTGGTTTCCGTGAAAATAATAAAGTGGGGGGGGGGGTAATTAAGAGGTCTAGGTGGGTAAAAGGTAATAAATGGGGTGAAGGCTATAAAAATTGGTTATTGTACGGGGATTTTGTATCTTCTTCTATCTTCACATTTGCTCTTTTCTTTATTCTGAATATATGAATGGATAGCTCGCCCAATACCCGTTATCAGAAGAGGATGGGGTTTGCCCGTGATCGTTGTATGGGGCAGAAAATGGTGGAGCTGCACATAATTTTTTTTGGAAATTACGATCTGAATTGGGACATGCCGAATCTTGTGGACGAGAGGCTAGAGGAGTTCATCAATGGCGAACCGTTCGCCTATCTCTAGGAGCAATTGAGGTCGTGCTTTACGACCGAGCAGAGACGGTATCTTTTCTTGATGGCATTAGCTGAGAGCCTTGTCTACAGAGGAGATCATCGAGGAGAAACATGCGGCGAGCGGAGCTGGTTCTTCCAGAAGTAGGGCGCTGGGTTGATGTTGTGATTATTGTGGTATATATTTTATATAGTTTCTATTTTATTTTGTGGGAGGGAGTTGTTTTGAGTTTGTGGTGGTAAGGAAAAAATGTAACTTGTTTTTCTGTATTCGAAAATTGAAATGGACAAAATATTTTGCTCGTGTCTGTATTCCTGTTATTTGCTTAGATAACGTAGACGAATGCAAACGACTAGTCTTCTAGGCGCGAGGTACAAAGATATGCTCAAAGAAAATCATGATCGAAGGTTGATGATGGGCTATTGTGGAGATCGAGTCTTACGATGGTCGAATGTTCGATGCTGGAGATATGTTCGACTGGGAATAGTTGGGGAGGAGGTTAGAATACAGGTATAGACGAATCAGTTACGTCTTGGAAGTTGGAGAGATCGCATGTTGACTTTTTGTTGTTGGGAATTGAAGGTTACCATTAATTCGGTTAGGGAAGAGGGAAAGTTCTGGTAAGTTTAGAGGTATAAAAAGGGGTGAGGAGGGAGAGATTTCTTTATCTGTGTTGCAGCATTCTTCTCTTTTAACTTAGTACTTCCTTTTTACTAATATGGCTGAGAATGTACCGGTTGCTGAAGATCAAGCGACCGTTAGGGCGAGGAGGATTCAGGAGGCCCTTCTAGGTCTTCAACAAAGGTTTAGGATAGAGGACGACATTAACGTTAAAATGCCAGATCTTTTTGAGGCAGAACCTGGAGCATCTCTCTATGATATGCCCTTCGCGTACTGGTGAGGAATAGTACAAATGATGGGGCCGCTACCCAGCTATCGACTGTCGCTTCTCAAAGGCTTCGCAGAGGATATAGTGGATCAGGAGAATGAAGCTGCGGCGGCCGCTGTTGCAGAGGAGCAACCTGCTAATTAGATAGGGTTTCCTTTTATAGTTTCTCATGTTGCAGCTTTGATTTGTTCTGTTTCGCTCTTCTTTCCATTTTTTTTGCATGACTTTTGTAGTATTATCCTCGTTATTGGAATAAAAAGTTCTTTTGATGATAGTACCAATAGAAATTGTTGTGAACTGCGGGATATAGTAGTAGATTCTGAATTCTAAATATAACACTGTTCGGTACGAGTTCGGTGGTATAACTGTATTGTATGAATATTTGGGATATAAAACTGAACTTGTTGGGATAAAAAAAAAACTTTGTCGAAACTGAAAATTTTGTATGAAGGCACGAAGTTTTGACTGGTCGAATGTGGGGTTTGTTGGTGAAGTTCGATAGTCTATCAAAGCTGAGGTTTGATGATGTATCGAAGGTAAGGTTCAATGGAGTATCGATGGTGAGGTTTGATTTGACTGGCCGATCTGACAATCTAGACGGCTGGTCTGTCAGAGTGGTACGTGCGCTTAGGGCAGTGTGCCAGGAAGTAATGATGATGTTTTACTCATTTGACGAAAAAGGTGGTGATGTGACTATTGTATTTTGACTATTTAGTTTCGATCTGGGAAAATAAGGTTTGAGAAGCTTCGGCAGTACATACAATTTTGGGTAAACAGATTGTTCGCACGTGGGAAATGTAAAGGGTACGTTTGCCAAAGCACACTGTTAGCCAAAAAGCCAGGAGGTGGGGTCGTGGTATTGATAGCGGTTAATAAATTGAGGTATTTTTGGGTTTTTGAAATATATATAAGTGAGAGGTGAGTAATTACTGTGCTAGTTTGCTTGTGAAAACCATAGAGAGTGAGAAGGAGCAGGAGAAGCACCATTGCAAACGTAGAAAATGTTAGGGCATCTGAGGCTGTGATCTCTCTGATTTGGGTTAGTTTTGATAATTTCGGGTATGACATTTGATCTCTGTGAACTCTGTTCTATGTTTGTGTTTTTTTTGTTTTGGTTTAGATAATAGAGGCAGAATAATCTGTGTTTATGGTTTAGAAATGGTACTCGAGATGTCGGAGAGGGGAAAAGTTTGGGTTACGACCCGGTCTGAGGTATTTTTTGGAGGGGGTAGATAGGATGGACACGGAATTTGTCGAGTTTGTCGATCTAATTGCATGCCTCTTCTTCTGTAGGCTAAAAATGGATAACCGTCCGGCTTTGAGACGGGCATTGATAGATGAAGTGATCGAAGAATTCGAAGCTAGTATTTCTGGTCGAGCCCCAATGGGTGATGGTAGTGATGTAGAAGTTTTAGATGTAGTAACCGAGGCCCCATTATCAATGATGTTGCCTGCTGAGGAGGTTGTGGTTTTGAGGTGTCGAAGGATGATAGTAACTAAGGATAGTGAGGAGGAGAAATAGGTGTAGGGAGAGAGGGATGATGTAGGGCCGTCGGGTGAGAGAGGGGGAAATAAAGGTTATTGTAGCGATAGGGAGGATTCGACTGACTCAGATGGCGTTGGGGGTCTCGTTGCTGCGAAGGATAGGGTTAGGTTAGAGAGGTTTGCCGCTAAGTTAGAACTGTCGATGGTGGGGATATTTTAAAGTGTTGCAGGGGCGGGATTGACCTTTAAATCAAATCCTGGGAGCAGGATTATGGCTTATAGGGGCCAAATTCGATTGGGGATGGAGTTACCGCTCCGAAGGCTGGTGAAAGAAGTTTTGAATTTTTGGGAGGTAGTTCCAGTGCAAATGAACGGGAATTTTTATGAGATGATGAAGGTGATAGAGGGGATGAATGTAAATTTGGCTGGTGAGGGCCGAAATTTGATTAAGTGGTTTGATATTATTACCTTTTACTTGAGGAAGGCGAGTCAGAACCCAGGGACCTATCACATCTAATGTCACCCGGAGAAACCTTGGTTTTTTATCTGTGCTCGACGGGTCGAGGGTGGAATAAAGATTTGTTGATAGTGAGAGGTAACTTTGAGAATCTAGACATGGATGACCCTTATAAACTGCACCATAGGGTATATAATGAAAGTAAGTTTGTTGTTGAAGGGTTTGCTGTTGACGTGTTTATGAAATTTGTGATAACTGTGTTTTGTTTTACTGTTATAGGTCTGGGAAGTTTGACTTGGGATAATCTGGTGAATTACATTGACAATCTGCTTAAGGCTAGTGAAGATTGGGTAAATTCGGTATTTGACAGTCTCAAAATCAAGAGGCAAAGGAGGAAGAAGGCTAATTCCCTGCTTCGAAGCGTACCCACTACGCCGAAGCTAGCAAAGAGAAAAAAAGTGAAGGTTCATCCAAGAGGTCAAGGGAAATGGGAGGAGAGGAGATACCGAGGAACTATCAATTTGTGCCGAGATCTCGCAAGGGGTCTAAACAAGTGGCAGCGATGCCCGAAGTGGTTGTCGAGGCTTCGAGATTGAGGCCAATACCAGTATCGACTCATATTGAGAAAGGGAAGAGTCGTGCTGCTCCCAAAGCTCTGAAATGACAGCAATTGAATGATGGCCAATGCAAGATGCGTTGGGCACTGGGGGAGGACGATACATAGGATGAGGATGAAGAAATGACAGAGGCGGAACGACAGGAGTAGGCTGTCGCTAAGAAAACTTTAATGGTCGAACTCTGGGAGGATGACCCAGACGAGGCGTCGAAGAAAGTAAAGAGGTACATGTTTTAGGTAACTATATACTACTCCTTATTGTGATATTCTAAAATGTCTTCCGAATTCTTTGAGTTTCATAGTTCACTGACTGATTGAATATTTTAGCAAACGGATGCTTGGGTGCGAGCGTACAGCAAGGCTATGAAGTCAGTAAAAGTAAAGTTGCGGCAAGCATTGGAAAATCTTGATCTTTCCCATGGGACAGAGGCATCACTGGTGTCTGAGGTAAAGAAGTTGAAGCAAGACCTTGGGTTTCTTACCGAGTCTTATGATGAGAGGCTCAAACTTCGGCGGTCGAGCCTGGAGCGGGAGTGGGCTGCGAAGCTTGCAGCGTGTGAGAGGGAGAAGGCTGAACAGAAGGTGAGGTTCTGGGGGCAGTATGATGGCGAATGCCAGGTGACTGTGAGGTTGAAGACTTTCATAGATGAAAAGGGGTATGACCTTGATACACTCAAACCGTACCCAGTGTCTCCAAAATTTGTTGAAAGTGAGGAGGTCCAGCTGGAGGGAGTAGAGTTGCCCGTTGTTCATGAGACATTTGGGCGTACTGAAGGTGTTGGAGAAACTGCTCTTCTTGAAGCATCCAGTAGTGGTCTTGTTGGTGGTGGAGCTGTCGGAGTCTCGAATGAAGCCATCGAAGTTACTGAGGGTGGAGCATTTGTGGAACAAGAATGTGAGACCGTTCCAGTGTGAGGTATTTTGAATTGGGGTTGTTTATGTGGTGATTTGTAATATGTTGAACTATGTTGTGCTGTATTTTTTGAACTTCTGTAGTTTATTCTGAGTATGTTGATGTATGTCTTCTGTGGTACATTCTGTGTCTGCTGAATCTGACTTTCCGATGTAGTTCTTTAATAGTCGTGCTATCTTATGCTAACCTTGGAATGTTGGAACTTGTATGCTTATTATGCCAATTTTGCTTTCTTTGAACTATTGATGATTGATCTTTGACTCGCTCTGTGATTGCCGCGTTGACAGATAATATGTAAGATATTTCCTTGATGTTTACATGACTTTAGCATTGTTAATCCATATAGAATATGGAAGTAATGTGGATAAAACTCAGTGTGTGCTTTTGGACATCGAAAGCCGAAGCCACAGCGATATTGAAAACTCGAAACATTTCCAGATTGCCCCCGAGTATTAGTCGGGGCGAGGGGACGTGATACCGAGGGGAAAACTGAAAATGTGCTAAACTTTGAAGGCCTAAGCCACAACGAAGCATTCGAATTGCCTCTAACGCATTCCCGAGGGTTCGGTCTTTCGGCCATCCTTGCCCCTCGAGTTTGCCCGAATGTTAGAAACTTGAGCAATTCAAGGACCCCCCAAGTATCTGTCGGGGCGAGGGTGGACATGATACTCTTAGTAGACCAAGAAAAGGACTGTACTTCATCGATTTCAGAGCCTGGACAAAGGAATATCAAATCGCCTCCAATGCATCCCCGAGGGTCCAGTCTTTCAACCATTCGTGCCCCCCGAGTTTGCTCGAATTTTGGAGACTTAAGCAATTCAAGATCGCTCTGAAGTATCTGTCGGGGCGTGGGTGGACAAGATACCTGGGGTAGACCAAGAAATGGACTGTACTTCGATGGCCGTAGCCACAACGAAGGAATATCGAACTGCCTCCAATGCATCCCTGAGGGTCCAGTCTTTCGACCATTCGTGCCCCTCAAGTTTGCTCAAATTTTGGAGACTGGAGAATTGTTAAGATTATCCTTGAGTACTAATTAGATCGATGGTCGTCATGGTATTCGAGTTAAACCCAGAGTTTTAAAGTGAAACATGAGACAAAGTATTGGTGACAAAAATCTCGTTTATTGATTATCCTGGATTACATCGGTAGTACATGATTGAAGGTAAGGCCTTTTATAAGAGATCAACTGCATTGTGTTCCAAGGGTTCAGTAAAGGCTCTTCGTCTTCTGTCATCAAGCAGTGAGATCCTTTGTCTGTTTTATCGTAGATTATGTAGGGTCCTTCCCAAGATTCGGCTAATTTACCAGCATTCGCAGGTTTCGTCGACTAATTTACTCGTCGGAGTACTAGCTCTCCAATATTGAAACTTCATGGTCGAACTCGCTTGTTGTAAGATTTCTGAAGTGATGCGTGGTAGCGGCCTAGGTTGGCGATAGATCGGTCTCTAGTTTCATCAATCTACAACATGTTGCAGCGAGTTCAAACTCATTATTTTTGTCAGGGAGGTTAGGATCTCGAGTGGGTATTTCAAACTGAGTTGGTAGTACTGCTTCTGTTCCATATATTAGGAGGATGGGGGTGCATCCGGTAGACTTTCTTGGTGTTGTGCGATAGGCCCAGAGGACGTGTTGTAACTCTTGAACCCATCATCCTTTCTTTGTATCGACTCTCTTCTTCAGACCATCAACGATAGTTTTGTTAATTGCTTCAACTTGACCGTTGCCCTAGAGGTAGTAAGGTGTAGAGGGCGAAAGAATAATGTTGTATTTTTTGAGGAAATTCCTTACTTTATTGCCAATGAACTGGGGACCATTATCGTACCAAATCATGTAGGGGCACTCGAAGCGGGTAATGATGCTTTCCCATAAAAACTTGATGACTTCCTCTTCTCTGGTTCGGCATAAGGGAACAACTTTGACCCATTTGATAAAGTAATCAGTGGCAACAATGATGTTTTCTCTGCTACCCGATGCTTTTGGGAACGGACCAATGAGATCGATGGCCCATCTTTTGAATGGCCAAGAAACTTGGCTGACATGAAGATCTCGAGAGGGGCAATGGATGTCATGTGCATAACGCTGACATTTGTCACAATGTGCTGCATATTCTGAAGTTTGCTTTCTCATATTAGGCCAAAACAATCCTTGGGTTACAGCTCGATGGGCCAAAGATTGACCAGTGGTGTGAGCACCACAGGTGCCTTTGTGAAGCTCTGCCATGATTCGAGAGGCTTTGGTATTGGATATACATCAAAGGAGGATGCCATTTGGAGATTTGCGATGTATTTCATTATTATGGATAGTGTATCTGCGGCAGTTTTTTAACAGTGAACGTCTGGCTTTGGGATCGGGAAGGGTGGCGTTGGTAAGGTAATGAAGGAATGGTGTTCGCCAATCATCTCAATCGAGACTCTCGCCCCCAGTATTAATGGCATTGATTTCCATCTGGTCGATACTTGGGCGTTCGAGTACTTTGATGTGGAGGTTCCAAGATTCTGTCTGTCCCAACATAGATGCTATGTAGGTGAGGGCATCGGCATGTCTATTTTCTCCTCAAGGATAATGGGTAATTGTTGATTTTTCGGGAAATTAGTCCATGCGCTGTCGCACAAGTAAAGCGTAGTCAGCCATGCGACCGTTAACTTGATTTTCTCCTAAGTAATGTCTCTGAATGAGTTGGGAATCCGTAAAGACTGCGAGTTTTGGAATGCCGAGATTGAGTGCGAGGTCAAGACCATGGATCAGTGCTTCATACTCTACTTCATTATTAGAATATTCAAAGGTAAGTTTCACTACTTTCTCTATTCGGTCATTAGTCGGCGTGACCAAGACAATACCAAATCCAGAACCATTGGGTCATGCAGAGCCATCTGTGAATAAACACCAACCAGAAAGGGGGTCTCATGGATCTCTAACTTCAGGTTGCTCTTCTGGTAGATCGTCTTCATGTACTTCCCAGTCGCAATCTTCAGCCGGGAAGTCGGCGAGAAAATCTGCTACTGCTTGGCCTTTCTGAGATATTTGCTTCTTGAATGTTATGTCGTGCTCGCCAAGGTATACAGACCATTATTGTACTCGTCTGTATTTTTCTTTTTTACTAACTACTCCGTGGAGAGGGTAACTCGTGATGACACGAATGGGGTGGGTTTGAAAATATGGCTTGAGCTTGCGGGCTGAATAGACAAGTGTCAGGAGAAATCTCTCAAGTTTGGAATAACGGGTTTCGGCAGGGGTTAGAGTTTTGCTGATGAAATATACAGGTTTTTCGATGTTGGAATCAAGGCGAATGAGTACGGAACTAATTGATGTTTCTGTCGCAATGAGATATAGGGAGAGTGCTTCACCTTCGATGGGGGTACTGATGATGGGTGTGCGGCCAAGATAGGTTTTGAGTTCGAGAAAGGCGTCTTCACACTCGGTGGTCCAATTGATCTCAGGGTTGTTTTTCTTTCTTATTTTATGGGCGCCCTGACTGCATAATAAGGAGAAGAGCCAAACACATCTATCAGAGGACTTGGAAATAAAACGGCTAAGGGCTGCTATTCTGCCAGCCACCTTTTGAACGTCTGTCTTTATTGTGGGTGAGGGCATGTCAATGAGGGCTCGAATGTGGGTGGGGTCGATTTCAATGCCACGTTTACTGATAAGGTGGCCCAAGAATATTCCGGATGAGACACCAAACTGGCACTTCTCTGGGTTGAGTTTCATTTTATAGGTGCGAAGTATTAAGAAGATGTCGGTCAGGTTATGAATGTGGGTATGTTTTTGTATACTCTTGTATAACATGTCGTCGATGTAGACTTCGACTGACTTGCCAAGCAGGGGTTTAAACATAGTTGTGACGAGGCGCTGGTAAGTGGCACCCGCGTTTTTAAGGCCGAAAGGCATGACATTAAAACAATAAAGGCCTTGTTTAGTTATGAAGGAAGTTTTAAGTTGATCTTCTGGGAGGAGGGGTACCTGATTATAACCCGAAGCTGCGTTTATCATGGATAGGCGTTCGTGTCCGGCAGTGGCATCGAGGAGTACTGAAATGGTTGGCAGTGGGAATCTGTCATTCGGTGTGTGTTTATTGAGGTCGGTGAAGTCGACGCAGATTTGGATCTTTCCGTTCTTCTTAGGAACTTCCACAATGTTCGATATCCAGTCAGCGTACTTGACTTCCCTGATAAATCCCGCGGCTACAAGCTTGTCTACTTCGAGGTTAACCGCTTCTCGATGTCATGGTGCCAGGGTACGCTTCTTTTGTTTGATTGCCATGGAATTGGGAATGAGATCGAGGCGATGGCATGCCAGGCTGGGGTCGACTCCAGGCATCTCCAGAAATGTCCATGCAAAGATGTCCGTGTTTGCTCGAAGGTAATTTGTAGGCTCGAGGCGTTCAGCCTCGCTGAGAAAAGTTCCAATGAATGTTCCTCGACCAGGGCCGTCGAGTTTGATATAAATGGTAGGCTCGATATGGGGGGTGGCATTTGTCGAAGTCGAAGGGAGAAAAAGGTACAGTGATTGCTATGGGCGTCTGACAAGTTTTCTAGTCTGGTCAATTTCTGGGTGCTCTCATGAGCGGGCGAGACGTTGAGATCCTTTGAGGTTCCACGTATCCTCGGGAGTTGTAAAACGAAGGGTTAGGTGATAGGTCGGGGGTATAGTTCGCATAGCATGGAGCCAGTCCCGCCCGAGGATAGCGAGGTATTTGGATTTTTTGTCGATGACAAGGAAGCTGGTTTGAAGGGTGATGGGTCATGTGGCTACAGGTAGGCTGATACGACTAACAGCGACTTTAGTAGTCCTGTTGAATCCTTTAACTCGACGTTGGCTGGGGTAATGAGTTCAGTTTTCTGCATTTTTTAACGGTGGGTTGAAATAGGATGTCAGCTGCACTTCCTGTGTCGATGGGCATTGTGTGAAGGACAATGTTCTCAATCTTAATCATAATGACTAGATGATCAAAATGTAGGAAACGGACGTGTGACGTGTCACAATTGATGAGAGAAATGCCCTCGAGACGAGGGTGACGGCTGCATTCTGGCAGTAGGGTAGGGAATTTTTCCTGGTAAGAAAGTTTGTAACATTCGCCGATGCGCTTTCGTTTGCTAAGCGAACGACCACTGTCTATATTGTTGACTTCGATGAAATATGATTGGTAGATATGTACCACGGCTGGGTCAGTAGTATGGGTGGAGAGGGATTGAAGGTAAGACCCATCGAGGTAACTGGGAAGGTCGGTAACGTACTGGTACAGACGTCCTTCTCAGAGGATGAGTTCGAGAGAATGTTGGAGGGCGAAGCATTTATTCGTATGGTGGCAATTGTATTTGTGATTTGCACAATAAGGCTCCCCAGGTCTGACTTTGATTGGGAGGGGGATGCGCCATATGGGGTCTGCCTGGATGTACAGTAAGAGGGTACTGAGGGGACGGTGAGTGTAGGCAAGATAGGCTTCGATCGCTTCTTTCGAGCTTCAGCACTACTGTCGGTATAAGGGTGTTTGTGGCTCTCAGTCTCCTGTGAGACGGGAACGATCAAGGGTAGTGGAGTGGAATGCGAATGCTATCGCGGTTTGTTGAAGTGGGTAGTGTTCGAAGGTTGGGTGTGTTTGCGAGATCCTTGGAGTCTTTCGAGGTCGATATAGCCGTTGACCTTCGAGAGCATCTCTTCGAGTGTTTAGGGTTTGTGGAGGACGAGGTACTCTTTAACTCGACTATGATCAGGCAGAGCATTTGAATATGCGAGGATAGCATTTGCACAGTCGAGGTTCTCTATTTTCTGTGACTCGTCAAGGAATCGCTTTGTGAACGCTTTGAGGGTCTTTGTGCTTGACTTTCTGAAATTAAATAGTGCGTCTACTCTGACTTCTCTATCTTTGTTGAAGGCGAACTGGGTGATGAAGAGCTGCGTGAGTTGCTCGAAACTTCGTATCGAGCCATTTGGGAGATTGTGATACCATCGAAGTAGGTTTTCAGTGAGGCTAGTTGGGAAAAGTCAACATAACAGGTAGTCGGCAGTAGAGTAAAGGCTTAGTGAGTTTTGAAATTCGAAAATGTAGGCTTTAAGGTCTGTGTTGTGATATTTGCTGAGCTTGAGGGCACGGAAATTGGGGGGTATGTCGATGGCGTGTAGAGTGACACAAATAGGATTGTTGAGGCGGCTCCATGAGTTTAAGGCTGGGCTTGCGCTGACGCGAATAACGGGTTGTATCTTGTGGTCGAAGTCTTGTTGTGTGATATATGCAGGAGGGGGAGATTGGTGATGTCGATGGTTGCAGGGTCGAATGTGTGGTATATATTCAGTATTGCGCTCCCTGATTCGGTCTCGAGCGGGACGACGTTTGCCGAGTCGGTCTTTGACAGGCCGAGGGTATCTTGATGAATGGGGGGTAGAGTCAGAAGAGTCTTCAGTGGGGTAGATTCTGTGGTGGATAGAGCCAGTGGGGGGAATATTACGGCGAATACCTTCGGGATAGATGGGAGCTGGGGGTAACTCGAGGTTTGTTAAGGGTCTAAGGCGGGCGCGAGCAGATACGCGCAATTGATCTGGTACCTGGGACTGACGGGCGGGTTCTAATGGCTCTATCCGTTGATGTTCTCGGACTGTGTTGCGTAGCTCATCGATTGCTCAATTCTGTCTATTTTCGTCGTCTACCCGGCGATTCCGTTCAGTTTCTAATGCCTAGCGGTGGTTTTCTCGTTCCTGGGTGAGTTGATGCTGATAGCGCTCTTCTGCTTGAGCAATTTGCTGAGATAGTAAAGCGACTTGAGCGGCGACTCCGTCAATGGAATTGCCTGCCTGAATTGAGTTGGCACAGCGGGAAGGGGCCATTGAAAAGGAGCGGTAAATAGTGGGAAAGAAAGGAAGGTAACAAAGGTGAGGTAACTGATAGTGTGGGAAGCACAGACGGCGCCAATTGTAAGGGCATGATCTTTGTGGAGAAGCGAAGATGGCTCTTACAACACGGAGGTCAACCTCTCATCAAAGATGTACATGTATATGGCCTAAAAAGAGACTAATTAGAGACAAATACTTGCGTAGAGGCCCGAATGTGACTCTCTACGACCTCTGATGAGGATTTTTAAACTGTGATTCTATTACTGATGAGTAATAATAAAGATCAAATACAGTTTTTAAGTGGTCGAAGGTAAAAAGCATAGGGTTTAGAGAGGATTTTTCTAACTCCCTCTTGGCTTCCCCTCTCTCTTATTTATAGAGACATAAGAAGCTGAGTCACCAAGAGTGGGCCAGGCTACATGATTACTGTCCGGGCTTTCTGGTTGCGGCATTTATTACGGGCATCCCTGTCACTGTAGCTGAGAGACCAATTAATGCACCGTCCAATCCGTTTGAGCTGGCTGCTAGTCTCATCACACTGCTACTATTCGAACGTTCAGTCAAAGGGTATTTGCTATTATGTGCTGAACCGTTCTCGAAGGTTTATCTGCTGTTATGTGCTGATCCATTCTCGAAGGTTTATCTGCCGTCGAGGCTTCGACTACAAGAGTTTCTTGAGGGGATTGATTCTGAGTTGAGGTAGTCTTCGATATATTCGAGTAGGATACGAAGTAGACTTCGAGTGAGGAGGTCAAAGGCTGCGAGTAGGTTACCACAATATATACTAGTACTGCCCGTGGCTCGCCACATTGAATATGTCGACACGCCTTCGGTGCTATAAAATTTTCATTAGCGCGCCTTTGGCGTTAAAACCTCTATAGGTGCCTTTGGTATGATTATATATTTAACAGTCATTAGTGGTGACCTATTATGATGGGTACCTTCGGCACCTTTACCCGTGAATGCCATGAATCTATGAAGAATAATTAGCCTGAGAACGAAAATCAAACACTCCATCAATCCAACCACGCAAAACAAAAATGTTGTCCATTAAAGGCCCTAGTATGCACAATAGTTTCTGCAAAGTTATCGAGAGTTTGAGGAGCGGGGGATTCAGTATGCCCAGGTTCCCTTAATTGCCGCTCGCGTTCTCTTCTGGCACATTGTGCCATTGAACGCTTAGAATGATCTTGTTGTATTGGTCTTTGCATTGGTTGATCGAGATTGGTTGTTTTATTTTTTTCTTTTTCTCTTCGGGCACGTTGAGCTAGTACCCTTTTTGAGAGTCCTTCCAGAACTAAAGTGCTAATGCGATTTGGCACCTCAGTAACAATGGTTGCTGAAACTTCATTTGAAAGACTTTCTTGTATCACTATACCGCCAACAAAAGGTATGGGGGCGTTTCTCATATCTATGGTACGGGGAAAAACCTATTTAAATAAGAATTACAATGAGTAGGGTAAAACCTATTTAAATAATGCATCAATGTACATGGTAATTCCTAATTAATAGTTGGAACAATTAGGTTTAATGGGTATGGATTTAATGATCTTGGAGTAACATTATAATTTTTTTATAAAATTAACTAAAAATAGCTATCTAAATAAAATATTAACAAAATCATAACTCAAAAGTGCACAATGCTAAAGTTAACTAAGAAATGTTTATAGTAGTTAATATGAAAAGCTAATCTCAAAATGTTTACAGTTGTTAATATCCAAGGTAGCAATAGCAAACTCATGTATTACTTAATTCTGAACTCATATATAAATTCTAAATGCAAGAGTATAAAGCTTTACTTACTTGAAGAACATGAAGAGTGTTAATTTCGTTGTTGTTTCATCCATTTTTGTTGTTGTTGTTATTGTTCGTGGAATTCGTCATGAAGTTAGCAATGAAACCTTATTACAATGACATAGGTGATCAAAGAAGCTTAAAGTAACAATGATACAAAAAGTAGCTAATATTCAAGCAGGGCTAAATCATTCAACCACATATGTATTGTAATTTTTTTTTCTAAAATCTAGAAGTAACAGTAAATGCTCAGCCATGTATTTGAAATGCATTCATATAAAAGCATGGATTCAGTGCATGTTAAGGATATGAAAACAGTAAACTGAATGCATGGATTCAGTAGGATTGTGAAAATAGAATGCATTAATGCTTACGAAATAAAAAGAAAATCAGTAAATATAATGCATCAAGAGAATAAATATTAGTAGACCTGACAGTTCATTTTTCGAAGTTCGGTCGAGATGCGTACCCTTTATTTCAAAAACAAATTAGACAATTATAGTAGAATTCACAAACTTCATAAAAACCCAACTACTTAAGATTGAAGCAGAAAACAAAGTAAAAGAGGAACCCCAACTACTTAGAAATATCTTGTGCATAAATACAAAGCAAAATATTTGAACTCAGCAAGATGTATAACATCATAGAATGTATCTTTAAGATACCTTGCTTAGAAATGGGAGAGATGAAAACAACGGCAAACACGAACCTCTAACTGAAACCATAACTCAACAAAAAAAAGAGGCCTTAATCTCTCTCTCTGAATCTGAAAAAAGAAGAAGCTCTAATTCCCTTTAAACTCTAAAGCTCTCTCTAGATTTTATGGGGCTTCCAGAGGGATACCCTGAGCTTTTCCTACGAAAACTTCTCCACTGAGAACTCAACAAGTAGTATAACATCATAGAATGTCTCTTTAAGGTACCTTACTTAGAAATGTAAGAGATGAAACCAACTGCAAACAAAAACCTTTAACTCAAACCATAACTCAACAAAAAAAAAAGCCTTAATCTCTCTCTCTGAATCTGGAAAAGAAAAGCTCTAACTCCCTTTAAACTCTAAAGCTCTCTCTAGATTTCATGGGTTTTCCAGAGGGATACACTGAGCTTTTCCTACCAAAACTTCTCCACCGAGCTTCTCCACTCTTTGTCTGTCTTGGGGTTCTTAAGAAAGCTGATTTCATCTCTGTTTCAGTCTCTGGGTCTAGGAGATTTTCTTGAATCAGAGACAACATGGTAAGATCAACAAACCCCATTATCAGATTTCCATTATGTATCAGCTTTGCTAATCAGAGAGCTTCTTCCAGTAGTAAAGTTTGAAGATTTATTGAGTTCAAATGAAGGAGGAGAAACTGAAACACCCGAGAGTTGTGCAGTTTGTTTGTATGAGTTTGCAGGTGAGGATGAAATAAGATAATTAACAAATTGTTGTCATATTTTTCGTAAGTGCTGTTTGGATCGATGGATGGATCATGATCAGAAGACTTGTCCTCTTTGTAGAACTCCATTTATACCGGATGAGATGCATTAAGCTTTTAATGAGAGGTTATGGTCTGCTTTTGGGATTTCAGAGTTCTATGGTGGTGCAGGAGGAGGAAATGAAAGCTCTTTGGTTTCAGGGTTGTAGTAGTCGTTACAACTCTAAGAAATTCCTGAAACAGGAAAGAGTAAGAGAGAAAAAGATGGTTTTGTATACTTTTTGATGAATTTTAGAAACTGTGGTCTTTTAAAGATTTGTTCTTAATCTCTTCTTTTTACTGAGATTAGTATAACAGATAACTTGCTGATTATGAAGGAGATTCCGGTGTCATGACCATTGATCATCCTTCACTGGATTCCCTCAAAGTTACTTGCTGAAGGTTAGTTACAAATCAATCTCTTGATTATGAAGAGCTTGAACCAATAATGCATAAATTTTGTTTTGCTTACCTTTTTGCACTGAGCATTAACACAAACCTCTTACAATATAATTGATTGCAATCTTGAAATGGGTTACAAAACTTCTGTTTTGTTTTTCATTTTGACTAAACCTACAATTGACCTAGATGCTTAGAAAGAGAGAGGGAGACAGAGAGAGAGAGAGAGAGAGAGAGAGAGAGAGAGAGAGAGAGAGAGAGAGAGAGAGAGAGAGAGAGAGAAATAGTACATTTCTTAGAAAGAGAGAGGGAGGCATTGATGTGAGAAACTTCTTTGGGAGAGATGAAGAGTCGGGAGTGATAGGTGAAATAAAGAAATAAAGAGTCGAGCTTAAGATGGAGAGATAAAGAGAAGTAATAAGACTAATCTACCTTTTACGTGTTTTATCGAAAGTACCCTCAAGTATGAGAGTAAAATGAATCTAGGCCGTCCATCTCTCTCCTTCCCACAAATCCCAGCCCCTCTTTATCTTTGAGACAATGGAAAATTTGTCTATTTGAAAAACACCATTGTGTAATAGATTTAACATTTACTGATTGCGGTTTATATTTATATAGTTAGTTCGCCTATTTTACTTGTAACATATTGCTAATGCTTAGAGAGTTACTGTACTTGTTTAGCCATGGCTTACTGATGCCTTGTGCGATATCATTTTAGGACCAGGTTATTAGTAGGCGCTCAGGCCACTGGGGGCAGTAGTTGGAAGCATGCTGTTGCGACGTTCTTTTGGTTTATTTCTATTGATGTGAGACTCCATATATTTATTTCCTTGATTGTAACCATGTTGAATGGAAAATTTGATAGGAGTTGGTTTTATACTTTTATTTTAAATCTTAATATTTTTGCTACGTATATTTTGTGAATATAGATATTTCATTTTATCAAGAAACCTTGTGGGCGAGTGGTATTGGTTAAGAAGTGTCATTAATACTGCAGTTAATATTTGGGAATCATTTCCAACATATATTCATGAATATTTGTTGGTGTCTTTTGGGTTTCTTTGAACCAATGGCTCTAGTCAATGTTGTTTGCATGGGAAATCCTTCTGACGTTGGGAATTTGAAGAGTCGGCTTTGAATGCTGATCACAGTATAAAAGGCATTATGAGGAGAGTGTGATGAACCAAGTCTTTGTCTCTGAACTATTTTCTTCTCTATGTTTGTTTTTGTACTTGAAATCTTTTACTGTCGAGATGATGGTTACTACAAAGAATCAGGTTGGAGAGTCTAGGATTCGTATGAAGATCGAAGAGTTGCGCATCAGGTATTTTGGATACCTGCCGTTGCATCTGCCAATGCCAATTCCTGTATTTCCCACCTATTATCATATGTCATATGAAGAAGTGATAGAGGTGGGGGATGACTATTATCAGATGGTATGTTTCCACTATCTGTTAACATATGAGGTGGAACGCTGAAATGGGTTTCGGCTACTGGCATAGGAGACTATGACAATTGAAGATGAAGCGACAGGCGTTTGCCCGAGGGAGTTTCGTCAGTACCCTGCTAATGAGTGGGTCTTGTTGATGAAATGAGACCTTCCGTCTGTCTCTAGCATGCGGGGAGGTGGGGTTATGGTAGAAGATGTGTTAATGCTGGAGGGTTTTCTTCCAGGGACCATAAATATTGGTCCTTAAGAAGATCTATCATATGTGATTTCCAATTCTACTATTTCATGTTCCTTGCAGTATGATATCAAAGTTTTAAGTTGCTTTAATTTGGCATCTTCTTCCTCGTTGACTGCTGAAAGACATTTTAAACTTTGTAAAGTAATATGGTAGATTTGTTTTGAATATTTTGTTATTTGTAAAAGAAATTTTTGAGCTAATGAAATGTCTTCGTTCTGGTATCTTGATTCTTTATTTCGAATTTATTTGTACAGTTTTCTGTTGTAAAATAGGAGTCTGCAAATATGGGCTAGTTTATCATGGGGTATGATGAGGAAAATCAAGTTGTAAGGATTGTAATTGGTATTGATTGGTGAGGTTTGAAAAATTAGAGGAGTTAAAAAATGTGGTGATAGGAAGTAGATAATTTCTGTAAGATGACTGGGTTGCTAATATGTTTTTTTTTTTTTACGATTTGTGTCTTCGAACTAGATGAAAGATTGTCTCAAACTGTGAAAAAATTTGATAAGGGCTGGAGGTGCCATCGCTGGACTTTTTTTGACTTTGTATGTTTCCATCAGTATATTTGTTCGTATAAAATCTGAGGAGATATTTCATAATATGGAAAGAATGACCTATCACAATTTTCTAGATTTGCTTGTTGATATTCTACTGCCTCAGAAATTTTCTTATAAAATATACCCTTCAGCAAAAAATCTGTTGGGTGATCTGGATTTACGAAGATCTTCTTGGTGGCTATATAAAGTTGGATTCTTGGATGCGATGTCTTGTATCTTCTGTAGGATTAATTTGTGGTGGAGGTAGTCTGAGTAAAGTAACTATGGTGAGGACGCGTTCCCAACGAGCTTGTCATGTAGTAGACGGGAGGTTTCAAATCAAGGTTGCTGAACTTCGTGAGCGATATTTTTGTCAACTGCCTTATAATGCCGTGTTACCAGAATGGCCATTGAATTTGATCAAGCTAGATGCCGAAGGCAGGCGTGCAGAGTATAACTATTTTTTTTGGTGTAATGTGTTTCGTAGGTTGCTACTAGATGCCGCTGTACAAGAGATGACTGTTCGACAACTTGTATGCGATGAAATTGTTGAAGAGGATGCAAGGGCAACAAGAGGAGATAATTCTCTGTGGGGAGGTGAACCATCCAGGATGCTTTATATTTAACTACAAAAGTACGCTATAAATAAGTAGTCTGTTAGAAGTAATCTGTTTGCATGATTTGTTTTATGGAGAACGAGGCATGGTTGTTATTTCATTATGAAGTGAATAAGAATAAAGTATTATGTTTTATTGTCTGTGTACAGATATTGTGGATGACAGCTGTATGATTTTAATAACTGTATAGATATCTTCAAATTTTGAATGTTGAACTATTTTAGGAATGTTGTTCGATCTTGGTAGAGTATAAAAGTAAGATGATTAGTCATTTGTACCATGTTGAGGAAGAGGTATAGAATTTGTAATAGTAGATAATAGAGACAGACGTGATAATAATAAACGTTGAGTATAAAAGTCATGATGACTCTATTACTCGAAAAGACGTGCATGCAGATATAGTAGGGATGATTGACACACGTCTAAAAGAGTCGTCGTTTCTAAAACCAAGGGAGAGTATAACAACTCGTATCTCTCTCCCTCATAAATTATCGACAGTTGCAAAGAGAGAAAAAAGTTGTACAAATCTCATTTCCACAGAGAGGAAACGTTTGAGTTCTGTGTGTGATTTAAGAGATAGAGGTTCATCGGGTGATAAAAACTGTCTAAAAAGCGTCGGGAGCGGTCATCCACCGGAAAACGTCTGGATAAAGCAGAAGATTGTTGTTCTTCAAGTACAGGCTGGTAATATGTGTCTTTGTTTGATTAATTTGTGTTTGCTAGTATTCTGTATGATGTTCTCTATTTTTGTTTTTAGATTGAGGGATACAGTAGGTTGATAATGTAGGGGTTTTAAGATCTATGAAAAACTGATGAGAGAGTTCTGTAGTTTTGAAGCTTTATCATATGAAGAAGTTGTAGAGAGAGAAAATGTTTGTTTGGAGAAGAAAAGGGAAAACTTGAAATGGTTGCCTTTTATTTTTGGAAAATTTTAGAGTAAGCGTGTAGACTGGGTTAAAATTTAGGTGGGCCTATTTTTACTGTGTATAGGGTGTAATATGGAAAGTAGAGATAATGATTAAATATTTTGTGTATCTGTAGGTTCAATATGCGCTCCAAACCTATAATTCTCCCAAGTAGATTTGTAGTATCTTCGAGTTCGGATGAGACCTCATCGTCAGGGAGGGAGGATATGAGTGATGCCATGGATGGGACTGTGAATAGTTTAGATGTAACTATAGAAGTTGGTGATACCAGTAATATAGGAAAAAAGATTGAGGATAGAAAAAAGAAAGCTAGTGTTTTTTTTATATACCAAGAAAATGAGTAGATGTAGGAAAATAATTCTTAAAATATAAGAAGAAATCGCAAGGAGAATGGGGAAGCTACCTGGGGAACCAAGGTCGCTGGTTTAGGGCCTATGTCCCAGAAAAAGAGGAGGCGGTATATTAACATGTCCCTTGCTTGGAGTGGAAAAAGGAGAGAGGGATTGGTGATGATGTTACATTTTCATACTATAACGGCCTAGGGCTAACAGGCCCGAACGATGGGTTTTTTTGCTACCTGAATTAGATTGTGTATGGGCTTATAATCCCTCTAACTTATTCTCAAAAAGGGTTGATGAACGAACTGCAGTGTTGTCCTGCCCAACTAAATGAGAATTTTTATGAGATGATAAGGGTATGCGAAACACTAAATGAGAAATAGAGAAAGGAAGGGACTGCCAAGCAGTTCGAAGCCAATGGCATATTGAAGTTTTATAAATAAAAATATGTCTAAGGTCGAAGTAGTGGTTACCTTTATAGTGACTCATCCAGGCCAAAAAAAATTAATTTTGAATCTGCAGGTAGACCATGGAACGATCACCTTGTATGGGTAGGGGGTAACTGTATGCAAGTTCCAGATGAACCAGCGCTCGTTCTAAATGATAAATATTATAACCCAAGTAAGTAGTGTTTATCAATCTTTGTCTATTCAATATCATGTCTTCGAACTGTTAATTAATGTTATGCTCCCCCCTTTTTTTTGTTAGAACCCAATCCTTCCTCCGCGCTTTATACAACCTGCCTATTCGACTGCATTGCTCGAGATCAGGACGAGTTAAAGTAAGTACTTGGTGAGCTTGGTATTTGTAGGGATAAAAGGGTAGATTCCATAGTACCCAAGGTTCAGCGAGCTCACGTGAATCGAGCTATGGCTGAGGAGAAAACTCATTTGACCATGGACGATGTCCTTAGTTTGCCACCTCCTACTCCTGAAAGTCTGAAGTGAACTACTCGTAGGTTGGGAAAGTTAGCTCTGTATGGTACGCCTGCCACTGGGGTTGTAATCACGGAACAAGTGATTGCAAAAACTCTGCTTGTTGTCAAGGAAAGATAGGAAGTGAGTGCGATTAGTCCTGTAGAGGTGGAGACGAACTTGCTAAAGAGAAAACGTCATGAGAATGAGGGTAGCTCTCGTACAATCCCTAATGTTGTGGCCAGGATGCAAGAACTAGAGTAGAAGTACTGCCTTATGGCAGGGACTGATCTGAAGGCTCTCAATAAAGAGTGTCAGGAGCACACTTTTGCGGTATGTGGTTGAACTTGTTATTGTCTTGTATTTGAACTAAAAGCTGTTGTTCTGAACTTGTGTTGTATTTTGTTATTGTATTGGCAACTTTCTATATTGCTGAAGGGGGCAACGAAATGTCTTGATAAGAGGGGCCAAGAGTTTGGGGTTCTCACTCTGAAGGTTAATGCTCAATCGGCTCATCTGAAGGAGCCCGAAGCTAAGCTTGAGCTAGAGAAAGACAAGAGAGCTGTAGATGCTAAAACGGCTACAGAGTTCGCAGAAAAATATAGACATCTGGCATAGCACGATGACGTTATGTTAAAATTAGTCAAGGCGCTGAAGGTGGAAAGAAATTACTTTGTCTAATCTTGCTATAATATTGGATTGACGAAAGCTGACGTGGAGCTAGGCCGAACTAGCAGATATGATGAAATAGTTTTTCCAACTGAGATCGAAAGTGAAGTTGTGGCTGATATTGTTGATCCAGCCAATGTACCTGTTACAACTACTGAGCCAGCTGTAGCTGCTGAGAAGACTTCAGACCCTTCAGCTGGGTATACATGAGCAAAATTCTTTAAATAATCTGTAGTACTCTATTTTAAACTACATAGTGCATTTTAATTTTCATGGGATTGTATTTTGTAAGGTCAAAAACTATTAAGTTTGATAGAAGCTTTTAGTATGCTCTTCATGAATGATTGTATGATAATGAGATATTTGTAATATGTGTAGGGGATAGAGTGATTGAGAAAAACAAATTCCAAACTAGAGAGATTGTTGAGTAGAAAGAGGGATTTTGTGGCTTGTATTCAGCAGGTATTTAATAAAACTGAATATTAGAGAAGGCAATTTAAATTCAATTCTGAAAAAACATTTAAGGAGTTATACGACCTCCAGTGTAGATATGCTAAGATAAAAATAGAAATGGATGAGGCGTTCGAGAAATGAAGAGGAAAGGGGGGTATTAGTTTGAAAACCAAAAGAGTTGACCTAGTTTAATGATCTGAGTGATAGAGCTAGGTGTCAAAGTATACTGATAGCTCTGACATTGTATTTTGAGGTCGAAGTAGATAGTGAACGGAGTTTAAAAGAAGCTTATGTAGAACTTTTGAAGGAAAGAGGTGCAGTATCCGACCCATCTCGAGTAATGTTTTCACCTCAAGAAGCACTCAATCGTCATAGTGTAGAGGTGAGAAAATGTTCAGCTCAAGCTGGTGTGTCTCTTATATGGGGCGATGTAGATCCTTTATTTGATTTGTTTGGCTTTATGTAGGATCAGAGGGCCATAAGAATTATATTTTTCATGATAAGAAAATAACAAATAGAGCTTCAACATTACTTAGTGGGTGATGTAAAGGGGTTGGAGGATGAAATATCGCAACATTTGGAGCAAAAAAGGTCTTTAGCAACGTAATTGCTGAAAGAAGTGATTGTTCGAATGAAAGTCGAAGTTGATGTGAGAGCTTTAGGTGTATTACAAAAAAATGTGCTTGCGGCTACACAAGGTGCATATGCAATTGAATAAGTACCTGTATTGGTCGCGAGCAAAAGTTGTAGCTCGAACAAATCTTGAGTCCCATATAGCAAGTGTCATTGATTTTTATGGGGGTGAACTGGCGAGGGTAGATAACGAATATTGGAAGTTCGTAACGGAATGTGGGAAAGATTTTGATGTTGAGAATGCCAAGTCTGAAAATATGTGATTTTCTAAAGAGGAAGGGGAATTTGTTGGTGAAGAACCCATTCCTAGGTCGAGGGAATTGTTGTCAGAAGAGGATGAGGAGGTGGTCATGAATTTGATACCCCGATCGCGGCTCAAACAATGTTTGTCACGCCTCAAATTTCCATTGATTTAAAACCACATTATTAGTAGGAGTTCTAGGGCGTGTAGGTCGGGTAATCCAAAGAATCTCCCCCACAAACGACCAAGCCATAAACAAGTTCAGGCTCAGTCATTCACTTATAGCAATTAATCAGAGTAAAAAGAATAAAATAGCGGAAGCAAACAACATAAATATACATATCAAAGCTAAAATATGATACAATATCTAAGAACTATACAACAACAGAGTCTGAATATAACTAAACAATAATATACAACTAAGGACCTATAGTAACAGATAATCTAAACTTTGAGCTCCGCTGTAGCCCACAATAACTACTCTGCAGCTACTCCACCTCTAAAATGTTAAATAGCGAGAGTGAGCAAACCACAACTCACTATACCCAACAAGGCTAAAAACTGTACTAATACAACTAATGCTAACAAGAATAGGAAACGATGAACATGGTGAAGCATAGTAAAAATATAGCATATCTAAGTAGCAAGAAATGAAGAGAATACAGTCTTACTAAGAAAAGATTAATATAATATGCGAGGAAATGATATGATGATGCAGATGCTCAATGCTGGAATGATGTATGAAGTTAAATAGATAGACTCAATCTTATTATAATTGGTTGATCAACCGTTAGCGGAAAGACTCAGACATATGAGAGATCATTGTTGGATATAAGGGGTTCGATTCGTTCTAAGCTCGACCAGGCTAAGATATTACCACTTGATTAGAGTGAATAGGGGTTTCAACCCGAGGAGCCATCGTCCTCATAATATTCGAATTCTAAGGTATTTCAACCTCTCAGGATAGTACTGGCATCAGAGGGGAACTATCTCATACCATCCCATACTCCAGGATGGTATTCAGGTATGGCAGCATCTCAGCCAGAACTCACCATACTATTTCAACCCGAGCTAGGAATCCTCCTAACCTATCGGGGGTCAGCCGATTTGGAATGAGTTTATGTATTCGATCTCAACAAGATAAGAAAAAATGATTAAATGATCTACAAATCCAAACATATCCACCAGAGATCAAGACGTTGGAGCCGCTAATACGGCAAGCACAATAGGATAACCACCTACCTGAGCGAGTGGCAAACAATCCTAGCACAGACGAACAGTGACCCAGTCGCACATCTACACATAGAACAACATTGACTAACCTGTCACAACATCTAACTAGATGGCCAACGACTTACCAGTCACACGTCAATATAATAGATGAATAGTGACTAACCCGTCACAACATCAAAACAACAGATAAACAGTGACTAACCCATCACAACATCAAAGCAACATCAGTCTCTAAGAGACAAAATGGTATTCAAGGACAAAGCCACGTGAATACAAAACATGCATGACTCCCTAAACGATAATATAGAAATTTAACTCTACATGCCTTAGGATACCAAGCCCTGATGATAAACAACTCCTAGAACAAGTTAAGAGTAATAACGTCGCTAGTGTTCAAGGACGAAGCCGCGAGAACTAGAGTAACAACTCCTAACCCATTCTTGAAGTCCAAATATGCATAATTGCATAACTACACTAACATATCCAACATAGATAATAACTAACTTCAAAGAGGAATGTAATCTAGACTATATACTAGGAAAAACAACATCTATGTCTTTAGTGTCTCTCTAAATCAGCATAGATAATATTAGTAAGGAATTTAGGCATGAAGGGACACTCGCCTTGATATACCAAGTTTGATAATAACGAACCCGACAGAAAATATCCAAACAGCACCCCAACGGTAATGTGCTCCGTGAATCGACTTCCGGAACCCGAATGAGTCACTGAAAGGAACAGGAACACCACACATTAACCACTACCAAGGACCAAAACTCATTCATAAATCCAACAAGGGATTCTTACCCAAAACTGAATTCAAATCAGCACCAAACCCGAATCAGTAACACAAATAATTATCACCACCGTCTAACAATCAATCGTAACCAACCCCAACACTTGTGATAATCATAAACCCTAAACCACAGCTCAACAATGCCCCCAACTATCAACACTCAAACCCAAATCAAACAAAATTCCTAAATCAGCCCAACCCACAAGGGTTTTAGCCAAACCGAAATCAAATGGAAGAGGAATTAGAGAAAAACTCACCGAAAAGGCGCGGCTACAATCGGAAAAGGAACGGCGACAATTTGGCAATCGAAGACGGGTATGGAAGCCTCTCTCTCTTGAACAACAAGGAAGCCTCTCTCTCTTTAGAACTGAATCAAGGTAGCCGGAGGTGACGATTTCTCAACCCAAATCAAACAAGGGTAGCAAAGGAGGTGAAGGGAGGAATAGAGGATTTTGTTAGGGTTTGAGTCGGCAAGAGAGTCAGCTAGAAAGTCGGTGAGAGAGAGAGGAGAGAAATGAAATGAAGAGAAAGAACTAAAGAAGTGTGGTATTTATAGATAACGACAAGTCGTTCGAACGAATTTTCCATCCAAGACAAAAATTCTAGGAGACTAGCCAACTCGTTCGAATGACATTGGGAAAATTCAAGCACCCTCAAAGGAAAACCAACCCTTGGTCTCCTGAAACCACACACCTCCTCCTCTACTCAACAGCAGCAGAACCTAAGGAGATAATGCAACACAAGACAAGATGGTAGGAAATAAAATGGATGCATAATGGTATGAATCAAAATGATAATGAAAAATGATCCATGATGATATACATATATATATATATATATAAAATCTGGGACACTACAACGTTAGCAGGAGGTGGTGACCTTTACGGATCCTATAGATGTTTAAGTAATGAATAGAAAGAGTCTGAGAGATAAAGGACGGTCTTCGCGTTTCTCGAAGAAGTGAAAATAGGTTATTCCTATTTTTACCTGTTCTTCATATGTGTTAGATCTTTGTATACTATTTTTTTATGACAAATAAAATCTATTCTCTGTGATGATGAATATAATTATGTATCGATATTACTCAGATATCATGTTCCTATTTAAATTTGCGAACTGTAATATGTAACCTGTTTGTAAAAATTAAATTATTATAAATGTGAACTACTTTAACAGGTAGAACTGGTAGCTGTTCAGAGTCAATGTGACTCGTTACGTGTTCGAAACAAAGAATTAAACGCCAAACTAAGTTCGTGTCAGGGGGCACTATAGAGTATTATCGAATTAGAAGGAAAAATGTTGGCAAAGATATCTCAGGAACGGAATGCAGTCATTCATTTGTTCGAGAAACTGTAAGACAAAGAGACTGAGCTAAACAGGATACGAATACACAATACAGAGTTGCGAACAGCTTTGAGGAAGGAAGAAAATAATATAATTTTTTTGAAATTTAAGGTAAATCTGTTAGAAGCAGAGATAACTGATACACGAGTCACCATTTTAGGGATAAAAGCTCGTGCTCTAAAATGCAAAGTTTTGTGGGCGGTTAAGAATATGATGATAAAAAAGATGGAAGAGGCCCGAAATGAACATAATGAAAACATAAATAAAGCTTGGAACAAGGAATCTGCTCTAGAGTATATACCATACAGGTGTTGAGGTTGGACATCTTGGAGTATCAATCAGAAAACGTGCAATTGCGTGATTCGAATACCAAGTTCAATGCTGATCTTTTGAAGGCGGGAATAAGTCTTAATGATATTAAGGTAAATAGTGATCATAGTGATGCTCAAATGGAGGGGTCACTATCTTTGATTTATCACATGGACGAATTTATGACCGTGTTTGAGACTAGGCATGATACGATGTTGGCTGAAAAATAAGTTATTATACACCGTTTAAGCAGTTTGGAGGTTTCATTGATGGAAGCGAATAAAAAGCTTGGTAAATTTTTTCTTCGTGATAGAGTCAAGAGTGAGGTAGGTAATGCGTATGAGAGAGAGTTAACAGCAGTGGAGAGTAAAACGGTGTATGATGGTTTAGTTGCAAAAGGTGTGCAGTGTGAAATGAGGTTGATTCGATCAGAGTATCTAGATCCCATGGTGGTAAGAATTGGTACTCTTAAAAAGGGGATGATTAGGGAAGGAAAAAAAATTGTCACTGACAGGATGCCAGAGTTTATGCGCAAGTGTTTGTATCGGCATGGGGAAAGTTCGAGGGGATGATGATGTGGTCGAGAGTTCGAGCGGTAGTGATTGATGACATAACAAATAGTAAGAATATAATAGATATAAAACTATTAAAAAGTAGCTTGAATGATCTGTATATATGTATACTGACCTTTGTATGAACCAGTTGTATTACTGCCGTCTTGCTTGGCATTTAGTCACATAATAAGAGGGTGGTTTGGCCGAAGTAACAAACAATCTATAATCTATAGAGGATCACTTCGCATGAGACAACAAAAGATCTGTAATGTATGGAGGATCGGTTTGGCTGAAGCAACAAATGATCTGTAATGTATAGAGGATCACTTTGGCTGAGACAATAAACGATTTGTAATGTATAGAGGGTCAGTTTGGCTAAAGTTACAAACGATTTGTAATGTATAGAGGATCACTTCGGCTGAGACAACAAATGATCTGTAATGTATAGATGATCAGTTTGGCAGAAGCAACAAACGATCGGTAATGTATAAAGAATAAGTTTGGTTGAAGCAACAAACGATCTGTAATATATAGAGGATCAGTTTGGCTGAAGTAACAAATAATCTATAATGTATAGAGGATCAGTTTGGCAGAAGCAACAAACGATTTGTAATCTGCATATAAAAGTACTTGTTTGATATATTAAAAAAGTAGTATAATGTAGGGCAATCAGATACAAGTATTTCATTGGTTTAAGATTGACATACAAAGGATGTTAAATAAAGTACTGTATAAAATAGTAGAAAGTACTTTGAAGTATAGGGATCAAACATAAGTATTTCATTGATGCAAGATAGACATACAAGATGATATATTTATTTAGAAAAGTATACTGTGATAAAGTATTATCTTCAATATAGCTTCAATCTCCTCGTGCTCCATGGATTAGAAATTTGTTAATCATTTTTTGTGGCGAGATCGTAAGAGCCAAGGCCACTTTTTCCAACAATGATAAAATGACCTTTCCAATTTTTGGCCAATTTTCTAGCATTGACTTCTTTTTTATGTTTGGGAACTTCTCGGAAGACAAGGTCTTTGCTTTCAAACTCTCTATGGCGAACTCATTTGCTACAAGATCGGGTTAAAGCTTGGTGGTATCTTTCCAAATTCATGACTGCTCTATCTCTGGTCTCTTCGTTTAAATTCATGTTACACGCCAACTTGAATTCATTTTCTTTATCTGTCATGGTATGGTCGTGCAATGGGTGATGACATTAAGTGGGAATGATTACTTCTGTACCATATACCTAGAGGAACGGCGTACATCCAGTTGATACTCAAGGAGTTATAAGATATGCCCATAAAACATGTGGTAGTTCTTGGACCCAATTACCCTTTTTCTCTGTCAAGCAATTTTTTATTCCATCTACAATAGTGCAATTAGTGATTTTTGCCTAACCATTTCCTTGTGGGTAATATGGATTGAAAGGAGAGTGGATGATGTTATGCTGATTGAGGAACTCAACGACTCTGGAACAACAAATTGAGGCCCATTGTCGATTCTGATGAGATGGGGGCAACCAAACCGAATGATGACAGTTTCCCATATAAACTTGATGACTTCATCTTCTCGTGTGCGACACAGAGGGACTGCTTCTACCCATTTAGTGAAGTAATTCGTTGCTACTTGGAGATGGAATTCTCCTATAAGGATGATGGCCCATCTTCTGAATGGCCAAACCCCATTGCTGGAATGGAGTTCCAAGGCTGGAACTTGAATTTGGGGGCCATATCGTTGGCTTGCATCGCACTTTCTTACAATTTTAATGGCTTGAGTTTTCATTTTAGGCCAAAAGACTCCTTGGGTAAAAGTACGATTGGCTAGAGATAATCCTGCGGCGTGGGAACCACAAGTACCTTCGTGGAGTTCGTGCAGGAAGTTGTGAGCTTCTCTGTTTAATAAGCACTCGAGATATGGTCCTGTGACCGAAATCTTATAAAAGAGATTATTGTCCCTGAAGTATCATTTAGCATTATCAAGTATGCATCATCTTTTAGTAGGATCTTTAGGGAGTTCACCGTCAAACTTGTTTTGAGGTCCGATATATGTGAGAAAAGGTTATCTTCAATCATCTTTGTCCCCTTCAACGCCCTCAATATTAACATAATTTGAGATTATCATGTTAACGCCCTCAACATGCCTATTTTCTCCATACGGCAAATATTCATTGCTAATCCTCTTGAATCTACACATTCTGTCGGCTACTGCTGCGACATAATCAATCATTTTTCTATTCTTCTGAAGCTTCTATGTATAATGGTTCACAATGAATAAAAAGTTTGTATACACAGATAACTCAGAAACTCCAATCTCGAGAGCCATATCTAGACCGTGAATTGTTGCTTCATATTCAGCCTCATTGTTGGTATCTTTGAAATTGAGAATAATTGCTTTTTCAATCCTATCATTGGAAGGTGTGATAAGTACAAATCTGATGTCTGATCCTGTAAGTCCAGCAAACCCATCAGTTAAAAGATGTCATCCCCTTTGAGTTATCCAATCTGACTTCTCTTTGAACTGTTCTTTATTAATATACGTACTATCTTCTTCCCAGTCAGGATCTTTTATTGAGAAGTCTATGAGAAAATCTGCTACTGCTTGACCTTTTTCAGAATAATGTAGTTCGAAATGGATGCCGTGTTCGCCAAGAATTACCGACCATTGTTGTACTCATATGGATTTCACTCGATTTCATAAGATTTATTGTAAAGGATAATTTGTCATTACCCGAACTGAGTGGGCTTGAAAATTATGTTTCAACTTCCGGGACGTGTATACGAGAGCTAAGAGCAGTTTCTCAATCTTGGTATGCCAGGATTCTGCTAGAGTTAGAGTTTTACTGATGAAATTGACAGGTTTCTCCGTCTTTTTATCAAGTTAAATTAGAATAGAGCTTAATAATTTGTTGGTAACTGCCAGATAGATGGTGAGTTCTTCTCCTTCTGTAGGTTTACTCATAACTGATGGTTTACCCAAATAACGTTTGAGTTCTTGAAATGCCACTTTACATTCTGTTGTCTCCTCGATTTCAGGATCCTTCTTTAATTTTTTGTTGTTGTTTCTTCACGTAATAGGTCGGATAACCATCGACATTAATTTGAAGACTTCGAGACAAAATAATTAATTGTTGCAATTTTTCCTGCTAACTTCTTTACACTTATTTCTATTTTTGGAGAAGGCATAGACAACAATGCATGAATACCATCTGGATCAGGTTCTATGCCTCCCTTGCTAATCAAATGTCCCAAAAATTTGCTTGATTGAACCCCGAACTGGCACTTGTCAAGATTGAGTCGCATCTTATTGAAACGGAGAATTTCAAAAGTTGCGTATAAGTCTGCGATATGGTTCTCCTTTTTAAGACTTTAACACAACATATCATCAATGTAGACTTCCATCATTTTTTCGAGGTAATCTTTGAACATCTGTGTCATTAATCTTTGATAAGTAGTACCAGCATTCTTAAGACTGAAAGGCATGACCTTATAGTAGTACAAGCCATACTCTGTAATGAAAGCTATTTTCTCTTAATCATCGGGTAGCAGAGGTATCTGATTATACCCTGATACTGCATCCATCATGGATAAGAGTTCATGTCCCATAGTAGAATCGTGGAGATGGTTTATGATAGGAAGTGAAAAACTATCCTTTGGAGTATGCATGTTGAGGTCTGTGAAATCTACGCACACTCTGATCTTGCCATTCTTCTTTAGTATTACTACAATGTTTGATATCCATTCTAGATAATTGGCTTTTAAGATAAAACCTACTTCAATGAGTTTATCGATCTCTTTATTAACTTCTTCTCGAAGTCTTGGTGATAAGGTTCTCTGCTTTTCTTTGACGGCTTCTGCTTTTTCTTTCAAATTTAGCTTATGGCGGGCAAAATTGGAATCAATGCCTGACATTTTGTGAAAAGTCCATGCGAAGACGTCACTATTGTCTTTAAGGAACTGGATAAGTGCATCTCGTTCTACTGTGGTTAGGAGAGTGGCAATATGTATTCCTCGCTTGTTCTTACTGATTTTGACGTATTCTGTGATTTTTACACTTAGCAACTGGCTTTCTGTAAAGTTTACTATAATTTTTTTTATAATGTTCCCTATTGTTTTTTGTAATTTCTATGCGATTTGTGGTCGAGAGGGCTCTGGTTCGATGGCAATAGAGTTTTCACATGCTCGAGCTAGCTTTTGGCTTCTTTTAATTTCGTAAATGCCGCCATTCCATTCAAATTACAGCGCCATATGATAGGTCAATGGAATAGCTCACATATTATGTAACCATCAATGCCCCATTATACCTAAATAATGGGATTTTGTATTAATAACATAAAATACAATGTTAACAGTTGCCAGTCCTGTCGTAATAGAAAGTATTATCTGTCTTACACGTTCTTCTCTCGAACCATTAAACCCATAAATGTCAATATTAATAGACAACACCTTATTGGCCAGTCCCATCTGATCAATTGTACTTTAAAATAGTAGTTCAATACTACTACCAATATTTTTCATTATCGTGTGTAGTACAATATTTCTTATTTTTAGCATGATCACCAAAACGTCATGGTGAAGAAAGTTGACATGACGAATGTCATAGTCATCGAAAGAAATCCCTGTACATTAGGAGCTAGATATGGCAAGTAAATGAGCTTCTTTGTCGTTCATGGACAGGTTGTGACGTTGGCCGACATGACGTCTTTTGCTTATGTACGATTGGTTGATAGTCTGAGTCTCAATGAAGTAGTTGGGCTGAATATGGTATAAATGCTTCTCCCCTTCTAGCTGTTCGACCTGTACGGCTTCTGTAGGAAGTCTGTAACTCCCATTCTTGTAATTCTCCACGTCCACAATGTATTCATGCATTCATCCATCTACAAAAATGTATTCCAACAATCGTTGCAAGGTAAAACAATGTTCCGTCTCATGATGTCAGACTTTGTGGTAAGTACAATAGGGTTTGTTCTCAATGGGTTATAGATACTGTATATTATGGAAAAATTTATCCTTCTGAAGTATAGGATAGATGCTGGCAATGGTGAGATTCATTTTGGGAAGATAGGGTTTTGACAAATTACTACCCTTCCGAGGTCGTTTATCATTAGATTTTGTTCACTTCCTGTCTCCTCTCTGATTAGTAGCATGGTTAAAATCTTGGCATGTGGATTGATCTCTAGCTGTTAATGTTGATTTTTAAGTTTTCTGACTCTCGAACACTATTCATTCGAGATCGATATATCCGTTAACTTTTTCGATCATGTCCTCCAAAGTTATAGGTTTGTTAAGGATGAGGTACTCCTTTATTCTTCTATCGGCGAGTAAAGTATTGGTAAAAGCCAAAATAGTGATCTTCTGATCGAGCCGATATACTTTTTGACCTAACTCTAGGAACTTCTTAGTGAATGCCTTGAGCTTCTCTCCTGGCATTTTCTTAAGGCTGAAAAGAGAATAAAAATTCTCCTCCTTGCCTCTGTTGTGCGAGTAGTTCTTGACGAAGAGCTCGCACAATTGCTCAAAATTTGTAATAGACCCTTCAGGTAGTATGTGAAACCATCGTAGGGGTTCGCCTGAGAAACTGGTGGGAAAGAGCAGGCATAAAATGTGATTAGATGTTGAATGCAAGCCTAAAGCATCCTAAAACTCTTGAACGTACTCCACTAGATCAGTTCCTTTGTATTTTTTGATTATTTGGAGTATAGAATTTGGTTGGGACCTCGCCATCCAGTAGCTTCTGTGCGATCGGGCTCTTCTGTAATCTATTATAGATTCCTTTGGTGCTCTGAGTCTGGGCTTCGAGCAATTCTTTGATTTGCTTTTCAACATGTTCATGAGTTACATATTGTCGAGCTGTCATGGTTGGGCATGTGACGCGTCCTTCTTCAGGATTATAGTTGTCACTCCCTATACTTAGACGATCTTTCGCTAGGGCTTGAACTCGAACTCTTCGAGGTAGATTCTCAGTTTGTCAGACTCCTGCAAGGCCGCCATCTACTTTTTGGTGGAGGGTCAATTCTGTCATGAACGGAAATTCGTGAGCCTACTGGTTGTACACCTTTATTCTTCTGGGCGGCAATTTGCTGACCCTACAAAACTTTTAACGCATCTTGTACACTTACTAGCTGTTGCTCCATAGTGGCACGCCTTCCTGTTTTGGAGTTCAAATTTTCCCTCAGCTCTACTAGGGCAACATTTTCTTCTGTTGGAGTAACCGGCGTGATCTAATCTTGAAGTGCCATTCCAAGAAATGATAATCAGCAATTTCTGAGACAATGAGTTTGAGAACTTGGGATCCTACAGACGGCGCCAAATATAATAGCCTAATTCAGAGAATCTGACTTATCCTTTACACCAAATATGTTTAGAATGCTCATAAATAGTAAATAATATATAACACGATGATTTAACGTGGAAAACTTTTGAATAGGTTAAAAACCATGACCTCTCTTGAGTATTTTAGAAAGAGAGTGATAGATCTTATTGAGAGTGTTAGTTTATTACAATGAGTATTCTAAGTATTTGAGTATGGAGTATTAGAGTGATAATTTTTCCATCCTTCAACTTGAATTCTCTAGTCCTATTTATAGGTCTTATAATATGACTGTTTGACGACAATTAAGATTCTTAATGTTGGACGTTACAAAATATATGTTTGATTACTTTCTGACCAGATTATGTAATGTTCTGATCCTTTTTATTACATAACGGCTTAATGGATGACTGTACACTTACTTAACTCAAACTATTAGTGTAGTCGAAAGTGGCGACTCGAACTTAGGGATACTGAATATGTCTTTAGTAGTGCTTCATGTATGTTGATGAGTTCGTGGATAAAATATGAGTTTAAGATGCGAAATAAGCTTATTACAAAATGATTCTCAACCAAGAGTACGAGAAGTATCATGGGCGAGTGGTATTGGTTGAGAAACTTGTATTATACCTTATGTTGTTGTCTTAATTCTGATCGTGCTACACATGTGCCACGTGCTCTGTTGACGAGGTCGAAAGTTCGTATGTATTTCGAAGATGAAGCATGAGTCTGAGATTCGGAATAAGCCACTACAAGTATGAAAAGATGATCTGTCACCGCAGATAAGGTGCAATGTTGCTTTAATATGTAATGAATCTAAACTGGGACGGGCTATCGATATATACTCCATTGATTATATACATTTCTTACCATTTATTCTGTTATGTTATTCTCTTTTTCTTTTTATGATAGTAGGGTGTAACTTTGGTTTTTATTTGAACTTTGCACTTTAGGAGCTTTTGTCTGTAGAATATTCTTGCTAGACTTGGACTGTGTTTTTGTTTTATATTCATTCATGGAATAATTATTTGGTAAAATTACTATTCATAATAGTCAGTGATCCCTCATTTTAAACTTAAATCTCATCATGATTAGAACCATGTGAGGATAACTGTAGAGACTTCGTACCTAATGATATGTGAGGATCTAGCATTTTTGCAAGCTTTGAGTGTTATTTCATAATTTTTTTCCCAATTTAGCATTTTGCGTTTTCATGATCTCCTTTTTTTATAATCAACTATCGATGGTGACATCAAGTTTAACTTATTCTAATAAAATATTTCCTATACTTGATTCGAGATGAATAATATACTATGTGAGACCGAAGATATGATAATAAGCTTTTTATTGTTACACCTTTTTTTGCCTTCGTCTATGCTTACCCAAAATTTTATGCGTTTACAACCTTTTGTGCCTTATAATATACAATTCGTTTTATATCCAACTCTTTTTGACCCTTTTGGTATGAGACTTTTCAGTAAAATTAAAATAAAGGAAAAGTGAACCATGTGGTTTTAGTGGTAAGGATGAATATATGAGGAGATTATTCCCAATAATTTTATATGACATCTATAAGATTCTGTCTAGTATATTGAAAAAGAAAATGAAAAAAAAGGAGAGATAAAAGAAGAACCAATTTATTCTATATATACTCAATCAAGGGAGAGAAGAAAAAAAATGGGCAATTTATTCCATCATGTATATCTATTACTCTCAGAATGCAAGAAAAATACCTACTTCATTATATGCCTACCCTTGCTTACACTATATCCTTTTCAAGACCTGTTTGATCTTGAGTTAAGCACTGTTAGTTTAGTAGAGATAAGAGATAGGATGTCTATATTAGTTATCTTGACATCATTAATGACAATTGATTTCCTTTTCATAAGATCTTCCAGTTTACAGTGCGCAGTTTATTTGATAAAATATAATTTTTTTTTTCACATACTCATATTCATATTTCTACAGAGTATTTACTAGCTATTCTCAGTAATTTTGAGTGACCATCCAAGTGAGGCCTCAGTCAACGCAAATTTCCTATATAATATTCAGACTGTAGCTGAGTAATACGTTAAAAAGCAGGTATCTATCTGACTATGCACATATACACACCAGGTAATTCATTTAGCAATTCTTTTATAACACATGGCCGATGTCTTGGTCTTTATAGGATATTTTAGATTCATTATCTTTCTATCATACCTTGTGTTAGGGGGAGTGTTGTCTTATTTTTCTTACTTATTTTAATGACACTCCCTGTGTGTGTTTTCCTTTTGTTTCATTTTAAAGGGGTTACCATTATTTTGAGGGGGAGATGCATCTTATTTTGGGGTATTGGAGCTTAGTGCTATTCTAACTGCATGTTCATTTTGTTTAGTTTAACTTTTTGGGTATCCTAACAGTGTGTCTTTTTAGAATATTTGCTCTGATATTTGATGGTATATATTTTTCATTTATTCTGTGTTTAAATCATTTAGTGATTGTTATACATTTTTTTCTATTGGTCTGGTTCTCCTTCTATCAACTATTATGTGTTATTTATCCTTCTGTTCATCTGTGATAAAAAAAGTGAGGGATGATCCTGACAGGTAAGCCAGGTAAGTTATGATTTTTTTTTCTGGATCCCTAATTTTATTTGAACAGTTACGTGATGTATCTTGTTTAGTGTGCAGGGATTCCAGAGTATATGTTATAAGATTGAATAGTAGCTTTGAGTATGGATGTTGAATAATTGAGTCAGTCCATCGGGTTATTTTTTTATTCTTATAGTTATAGTTTTGTCACAAAATGAACCAAAGGGGGAGATTGAAATATTTATATTTGTAGTTTATTTTATTTCTTGTCTAGAATAGGTGTCAACACTACCTCGTGACTAGAATAGGTTCTAGCACATCCATACAAAGAGGTTTTTAGTTTTCCTTTTTCTTGAATGGTAGAACTAAGTGTTTTTAGTCCCACATTGGATATGAGGGAAGCTCACCTCTACTATATAAGTAAGTCTAACACTTAAGTTGTTGTGATGTGTGTGAGAGTTGGTGGGTTACATGCGGATATGCGACCTATGTGTGCAAACTAGCTTGGGTGGACGGGCTACCCATGGGCTTGCTCGACCTTGGAAACCTACTTATTATTATAAGTCTCTGATTCAGCCTTATGGAGATTCCTTGGAACACTTAGTCATAATTTTGGGCTTGAGGTGTGACCTCTTGGTGAAGAGTCACCACTGCTCTATATAACCCAATTTCGTTTTCATTTTTCATAATAAGCTTTTTCCAATTTTTCTTGAGTCATTTTCAAGAGGGAAAATATACGCAATCAAGGTTTATTTGATAGAGAGATAGAAGTACTTTCTTCTCTCTATGACTGATCGTTGTATCTTGGGATACAGGGGCGTACATTCCTGGAAAGTACTGTAGCAAGGGAAAATCTGTCTTTAGGAGATATCGCGTATACACTAGACTCGATCATCGCCTTAAGAGGTGTTGTTTGTTCATGCAGATTGGATCACATTATAGCAGGGATTTAGCTTTTGAATTTTCTTTTACTAGTAGACAGTAAATCTTTTTATGCATATACTAACACCTTTCTTTATTAACAACTTCCAGAAGAAAATTCATAAACCGAGTTTCTTCATTGAAGAATATGGTTATTGCCTTTAAGAAAACTTCCCAAAATTCATATATTGGCAGTCATTTGGAATTAAGGCGAAAGCGAGAAGAGAATAAAGTTAGCAACAATCATTCATTTAATATGAACAACCCTTTGAAATATCAAGTATGATAGAATAGATAAGATCAAAATAAAATAAAGTTACATATACCTTGTAATAGCATACTAATTAACACTATCCGCCTAAAAAATTAGCTAATTCAATATGACAATTTACTTCGCAGTCATACTGTAATTGCAATTTGTTTATCCTCCTCCCCTGAAACCTTATAAGCAACTCCCTACTATAACCTTATAAGATATATTTACATTTATGAATAATCAAAAAATCAATAGAAGATAGGTAAATAACAACAGAAAAAAAGGGCCCAAAATCTAATGAAAACTACTATAGCAAGAAATGAAAGAAGAACAATTTACACTAGCTTATACACAAGGAAAATAGTTCACGACAATAAACTTATACTAGAAAACCAACATTTAGCAATCAACAATATACACATTGTCTTGTCTAAACCCCAAAACAGCTCGCACCTAGAAAAGGATAAAACTATTAATGTTGATAATGATGAGCGGGATATCTTGTTCTACTACTAAAACATATTTCTTACTCCTATACTTCTAGATGCCCCCAAAAGTGACACAAGGAATAAACTTCTAAAGAGTTTGCACTTTGCAAGAGAAAAAAAAAATTGGCCACTAATATGGTAATAATCCATAATCGAATTAGAGACTACTTTGAATGAAGGGTTAATGAAGAACACAAGATTTGGTGGGTTAAATCTCTCAAGAAGAACTTTGATTGCTCAATTAATTTGATTACAATGAATTACTCATCCAAAACCTTAAGTTCTAGACTACATCTTGGATCTCTCTCTCTCTCCCTTTCACATTTCCTAGCATTACTCTTAAATAAGTTACAAGTTTCCTATTACCATTTAGGACTAAATTGCCATTAAAATGACCTAAAATAGAAGTAGTCGCTGCTCTGTTCAAATTGAACATGCAAAATAGGCTCTGTTTAAACAAAATATTTCTCTGTTCAAATAGACCTCAACTTTAACATTTTTTTAAGAGATTTAATGTTTAGATCCTCCTGGATCATGGCTTACCCCTTTAGGAGCCTTGAGCTCATGCTCAGGCTAAAACTGAAGATGAGGGAAATTGGTCGTGCCTATTTCCATGATGTACCACTTCGACTTGCTGGGTAATTGACCATTCTTCCTAAGTCTAAATGACTTGGTACTTCCCCATATAGTAGTAGTAACCTTCCTCTCTAGAATACTATCCTCCTACAATGGATCTTCTCTTTCCATCCATATGTCATTAACTGACAATAAGCGAGTATCGATTGTAGAGTCCTTATCTAGGAGAGACAGCTCAAAGAATTTTAAATAATCGGCATTAATCACCGAATATATCTTTATAAATGGTGACAAATCCAAATAGAATGCATTGTCGCCAATCTTCTTGAGTATAGTAAACGGACCATAACAAATAGGCTTGAGCTTCTTACTTTCTCCCTTTAGTCGTTCCTTACCTAAATGTAACCAAATGAGATCGCCCTCTTGAAAAGTACATTCAACCTAATATTTGTCATATCGAGCCTTATGCTTTGCTTGAGTCTTCTTCAATTGTTCTTTAACTGCCTCATGAATCTTACTTATCTTCTTATTGAAATGTTGAGCTTTAACTTGTTCTTCTTTCTGCTTCACTGACACCTTCTTATCACCAAGATGGAAGGTCATATCAAAGGGGCTTTGAGGCAAGTACCCAAGACAAACTTCAAATGAAGATTTCAAAGTGGAACCATAAATTGCCCGGTTAAAAGCAAACTGAAGATATGGTAAGCTCTCGTCCTAAGTCTTAGGATACTTAAAATGGAATCCCCGTAATAAATTAACCAAAGTGTGATTAACTACCTCTGTTTGCCCGTAAGTTTGCGGATAAAATATGGTACTTCTCTTTAACTTAGTGTCCATCATCCCTTATAACGATGTCTAGAAATGCCCCAAAAAATGGCTATCCCTATAAAAAATAACAGAAGATGGGAGCCCAAAATACCTCCAGACGTCTTTAAAAAATAATCACGATGCTCCCTCCCCAATAATCGTCATTTGGCATGGAATAAAAGCTATCATCTTGCTGAATCAATCTACTATCACAAACAAATAATCATTTTTACACTTGGTCATGGGAAAACTGCCCATAAAATCCATCGATATGCTCTCCCAAGGTCGGCTAGGTACTAGTAATGGAGAGTACAGTCCCAACTTGCGATTATAAGGCTTCAATGTGTTGCATAGAACATAACCTTGAACCACACGGGCAACATCTACCTGCATATTCTGCCAATAGACATAACACTGTAAATTTAAAATAGTCTTCTTAACCCTGAAATGGCCTACAACCCAGGAATAATGAGCCTCTCAAATCCAATGCAAGCAGTCTCCACCCTCAAGAATATATAGTAGAGTTCCCCTGTAAATCAAACTATCCTTCAATTCATGTCTTGCCTTGTAGTAACTTTTGGTGAATCACACTGCGTCCACCGATGAGTTTGTAGCTTCTATTAGGGTGATACAAGAAGAGGTGAGAAAGCGCCTAGAGACTACTTATGCGTTGTACAAATACAAGGCTGACGAAAGGCGACGATATTCATGTTTTGTTTCAGCCTATGGATCTTGTTATACTATATATTGAGAAGCAAAGGCGTTCAGGGGTGGGTTATAAACTGTCACTTCGTCGAGCAGGGTCATTTCATGCTATTCATTGCATTGGGGAGAATGCATATGAGTTAGACCTCCCACCTAAGGTATGTTGATCTAGAGTGGTCAATATCAACCTACTTACTCCTTTCCACGGGGACCATATTCTACACATTTCCTTACCATCAGTTTTTGCTGCTAAACTGGGCGATGTCATTGATACTATTGTGGATGTTGATACCCGTACTTCCAATAAAGGTGGTACATACAAATTTTTCAAGATTTGATGGAGAGGGAAGACTGAGGAAGAGGACACCTGGGTTCATGAATCTTATTTGCAGGAGTTAGATCTGAAGTTTTATTCGGAGTACATAGCTCGTGAGAATTTGTGGTCGAATTCTTCCGTAGACAGTGGGAGTTGATGTATTGGGTGGTCGTTTACACACCCATATCATGTCTTTTTTGTATTTCCATATTTACCCTTTTATGAGTTGGAAGAATAAAACCTAACTCTTGGGTATGGGGGAAGTCAGTTGTTATTCCAATTATTTGGTTATTTTGTTATTTTGGGGAAAACCCTAGTTTTGATGATGAACCCTAAATTTATTGTTATTTCTTAGTTAATCTCTTCCTTTCATTTTTAGTTTCCATTATTTATCCTTCGGAATTCAACTTTCGTCTCCTCTATCACCCATAGTTGGAATTCTGAATATATCGTATCCCTTCCCAATAAAAAAAGTCCTGCACGTCCTTAAAGTCCTCAATTCCAGCCTCTATATCCTAATGTCCTTCCCATTTAGTGGAAAAGGGGTTATAATAATTGCGAGATATCTAAGTTTTCCCTAACTGATTATGCAGATGACAAATGGAAAGTAGAGAACTTACTGGTCATGGCTTGGTTGTTCCACTCTATGCAACCTCAGTATACTAAAAGTTTTAGTATATTGCGGAGGAAGTATCTTGAGAACAACTATATGGTATAGAGTGGTCGTTCCCCTCTATGCAAGAAGCTTGATAAAAAAATCTCGTCTTTTAAAGAGTTTTTCGATGTACTACAAAAACATAGTCTCAGCTTAAGTGGGAACTTGGAAATTATAATCTTGGCAGTGTGGTATTAGCAAGATCAGGGGACATATTCATTCTTTGTTCTAGTACTTCAGAGGCTGCAGATACGGGAAATACAAAATATATTTCTGGATCCAACTTATACAGTAGTACCATGAATCCAATTGGTACATTGTGAGCTGTGATTTCAACTTCTAGTTTCATTTTTTGTGTGCAAACACATATAATGTAGATTCTGTAGTAGCTAACCATACAATTCCAAAATCTACTAGTTCAACTTGGATCACTGGTTCATGGGCCTTTGATCATATAAATAGTATGTCCTCTCCTATGTATGTAAGATATCGTATTTCTTATGATCGTAGATTAATTGATGGAACCATCCTCCATCTCTTATATTCTTGTTTGTCTACACATTCCTATGCTCGTAACTACTCTCAGTCAGTCAATAGTCATGTTAATAAGTTAGTTGATACATTAACTCGATGCAACATTCGTTATTCAAATAAAAAACTTTCATTATGATGTGTGGGTTTGCTAAAGATTAATGTTGTAATTAATTATTGCAATTATAATTCATAAAAAGGGGTTTATACCATCTTTAAGTTGAGTCATGGGGTGCCACTATAAACCCTATTATAATGGCCTAATTTCGTAGTAGCTCAAAAATAGCTCAAAATTAGTTCTTACACCAAATGTACCTATGACAAGAATTAGTATAATTCAATATAGAAATGACAGAGGTGGTTAGCGTGGAAACCTTTGAATAGGTGAAAACTACGACCTCGGCCTACGGATTTAGTAATTATAACTTTTATTGCTTGAGGTTGATGTGTTGATTACAAGTTTTGTGATCTCTTAACCTAGAAAATCTTGGTCATTTAGTATAAAGTTCTTGGTCCCTTCTCCTTTGGAACTTATCCTTTTTATAGACCTCACTCTCAGTTCATCAGCGTGTAGAGGCACGTTCTCCTAAAAATGGGGCAGGTGGTAGTTGAATGTCTAAATGCGTGTTCGTGGGAGACAGGTGTCTTTGACTTGTTCTATTTTATCTGCAGTGCTCGATCCACTTTCTTTATCAGTTCGTGGTCCAAGTGTCATTGTTGATTATGTATGTCACGTGTATAATGTGTAAGTCTGGTATTAAAGTAGTTCGAGTTTGGCATAGGTCAAGGGATAGGTCCTTACACCTACAGTCTTCGAAATGTCTTAGAAGGCGATATTATCTACTATTAGATATATAGTTTATGAAAGAAATTTTTTTGGAAAAATTAAAACTTACTCAAACTTCCTCACTAAGAGGCTCTAATGTGACTGTTCTCGCTGGGTACTCTGGTGTTCCACTGTGGTTTGTGTTCCCTATTTTACAACAACATAAACAATCAAAGACTTTATAACTCTGTAAAGAGAGACTCAGAGAGAGAGAGATAGAGAGTTACCTTGATAAAATATACGACGATACCCTTCGATGAATCTAACAAGGTGTTAATCATAGTTAAAGCCAGCTATTAAAGACCCATACCCGAATACCCACAACCACAACACCATCTTCTTTTCTTACTACTCTAGAGATTTATTATCTATCTCTCTCCCAATCAGAGAAGACCATAACAAAATAAAACGAATAGCTTTAAGTGGGGAGGAACTTCTCTAATAGTGTTTATCGGGTTTACCACTGAGTTGGACTTCTAAAGAACAAGCAAGCTTGAGCACGAAAGTTTAAACTGGTGTGGATCACACGAGCTCTTTAGCTAAAGCTCCATGCATTAGCAATGTACGTACAGATCAAGTAAGCTTATGCTCAAGAATTTGCATGCACCTTCTTCTCATACTTTTCGGATGTGATCCTAACTCTTATATCATGACAAGCTCATGCATTTTTAAAGAGAAAAATTCACATGCCCTTACTATAAGGGCTGATTTCCATAGCTTGAATGGCTCTTACACCAAATATACATGTGACACAAATATTAATAACAGATAATATAAATTGAAATAGGTGTTTAGCGTGGAAACCTTTGAATAGCTAAAAACAACAACCTCAACTCAAGGATTTAGTAAAAGTAACTTTATTGCTTGAGACTAATAATTTGATTACAATTTGGGATCTCTTGAGCTGGAAAAACTTGGTCCTTTATCTTTTGTTTCTCATCCCTTTTATAGACCATTTGATCAGTTCATTTTTGTGTGTAAGCACGTTCTCATGAAATGGGGGAAGAGTGGAGGTTATTTATATAACTGCTAGTTCGTGGAAGACAGGTGTCCTTGACTCATTTTGTTTTACTTGGAGTGCTTGGGCCACGTTATTCTTCAGTTCATGGTCCAGGTGTTACTATTGATAAGGTGTATCTCACATGTATTTTGCGTGAGTCTAGCATGATACTAGTTCGTTGTTACCTCAGCTCGCGGGATAGGTTCCTGTAATTACCCCCTCTCAAATGAAGGCACGGGTGTCTTAAGTTGAGAAGTTTAAATAAAGCTTATTTTGTAGAATGTAAATAGGTTTCGTCGGACAAATGTAATGATAGATTTGCCGATGTAGATCTCCTTGAAATTTATAAAACATCATTGAAGGCTGATCTGCTGTAATAATGTGGCTGTTGTATTTGGTTGTTGGGTTTCCCATAAATTATGTCTTTTAATGATGTTTTCATTAAAATTCCTCCTGAGCATTGAATGTAATCTCTTATATAAGTATTATTGTTGTTGTACTAACGGTTATTTGTCTCTATGCATTCGCGTCTGGCGAAATCATCTTTTTAGTACCTTTCTTCTTAGTTGCTTATGTTCTTTACAATGGTGACAATGAGACTTCAAGCATATGAGGTAAGAGTTCTTACGAAAGTACAGGAGCTTCAGTTTTGTTATATTGGGACCCAGTCCCTTGATCTTCCAACTCCCATTCCAGTCCATCCTACTTATCAAGGTATGACGTACGAGGAGATAGAGGAAACATATGAGGACTGGTACCAGATGGTTCGCTTCTATTACATTGTGCACATTGGGCAGTGATGCTGGGAAGGGCTTTGTCTACTTGCAGAGCAGGTGATTGCAAATGAAGATGAGGCTGTTGGTGTTTGTTTAAGTAAGCAACGCCGCTGCTGTACCTGTGATAGATTTTCTTAGAAACCAATAGTTTTGCATTCTATAGTCTCTATTTTTTTCTTCTTCTTAGTATTGTACTCTATTTTTTTGTTATTTGGAGGAAATAAAAAGAATTTTCTCTAATCTGATATGTGAAAACTTAGTGAGCTACATCATATGCTACTATAATTTGTTAAAAATTGCGTATTGAACTGTACAAAATGGTAAACTCGTATTACAAAAATAATGTCGTATGACTCGAGCAAAAGTTTGACGGTCGACAAGTGTCTATTTGTTAAGGTGGATAACTATGATAGTTGTGAAGATTATCTGTTAATATCTTTGGGGATTAAAAAATTGGATCGCATTTTATTGTACTCTATGGTTATATATAAAGGGAGTAGAATAAAATGTTAAAATCAGTGAACATGGTGAGGACTCGTTCTCAGAGAGTTCGTCATGCAGTTGAGGGTCGTTTGGAAATATAAGTAGCATAAATTCTTGAACGGTTGTTCGAGCATCTTGGGTATGATGTCGAGCTACCAGTATCTGTATTGCAGCTTGAAGGGTTGAATACTAGGGACCAAGATATCGAGCTGGACCAATATTTTTGATGTAATGTATTTTATGATATGATTATTGACCATGAAGCTCGAAAGATTGTTGTAAAAGAGATTGCCTTGGATAAGATAACTGATGAGGATGAGATGTTCATTGGTGGTGAGTTAATCAAATGTGGTGTTGTTGGTCATTTGGGCTGTTTTAGATGCAATTATTTTTGAGAGTTCATTTTGTTAGGTCGAATGAATGTAAAGTTGTTTATAAAGAAATAATATGTGTTGCTTTTATTTTACATTTTTGTCTCCTGATTAATGTGGAATCTGTTTTAAATATTTTGAATTCGAATGTGTACGAGCATTGGTGGTGTTGTCGAAGGGACTATAAATAAGTTGGATTTTATCGATGGAGAGTTCTGATAGCAGTAGTTCTAGAAAAAAAAGATTGGAAGTGGTAGTATTATGGCCTTTAGTATGAGGGATGTAGATAGTTCTGAGAAGAGGGGGAGTAGGAGATATATATATATATATATATATTTAATTCTAGGCATGGTTACAATTATGATAAAGTGTTTCTTTCCAAAAGGAATAAGCAGACTAATAGAGGCAGTGGAAAAGACGCCTCGGCTGAAAAATAGTAGGTAGCTAGGGGTGGCAATTTGACCCGAACCCGTTAACTCGACCCGAATTTTGCGGGTTTAGGTTTAACAGTTCTGGGTTTTAGGTCAATTCGGGTCAACCCAACTAACCCGTTAAGATAACGGGTCGGGTTCGGGTTGACCCGCGAACCCGCTTAACTCAAATATAATTTAATGTTATACTCTAACAAATTCTCGCTGAAAAGCACCGTTTTGACAAAGATGGTAGCAATTACTTCATTATCCTCTATTTAATTTTACTTTCTTCAATAGATATTTTTCACCAACGAGCTCTTGATTATTCGAATTACGAATTTTTAGTTTTTCCTTTAGTGTTTCTTCAAAAGTGTTTAATTATTAAATTTCTATATGTAGTTCTATCTCTCTATTTTGGAGTGAAGGGTCATTCGATCCCAATGACTATAATATTCTTTAGCATTCACATAGGTTAAACTTTTGTTCTACTATTATCTCTTTCTCTCCCTCTTAGAGGAATGTTCTCTCTTCAAATCTCTTTCTAATTTATGTATTTTCTGTGGATTGTTATTATTTACTAGATATGAGTTTTTGATCTCATTTCACTGTTGATTTTTAAATGTTCTCATAATCACCTTTTAATCATCTAATTCTCACTTGTATTTTGTGATTTTTTCTACTTATACGGGTTAATGGGTCGGGTCGGGTCAACCCGATTATAAGCAGGCCGGGTTTGGGTTCACAAATCTGACCCGTTTAATAAATGGGTCGGGTTTGGGTTTGATGTTTCTCAACGTAAACCCGGGATGACCCGTGATGGGCTGACCCGACCCGACCCAATTGCCACCCCTAGGCAGCTTACAAAAGTTCTAATAGCTACTAGCAGTTAGAAAAAAAATTAGCCCTTTCCTCCCTCCTTTCAAATGTTTACAGAAAATAGAAAGACAAAAATCTAGAAAGAGAGAGAAAAATAAAATTCATGATTGTAGAGTTGTGAGTGAGGAAATTCTAGTTATTTGTTATTATTTGCAGAAGGAAGACGTAGTTTTCTTTATTGAAGATCCAGATTCTGTGCTGCTAAAGATCATTGTGAAGGAAGGCATTTTTTTTACCGGATTCATCCTCTACCATTGAGGGCTAGTAGTGTTTGCGCTAATTTTCTGATTGTTTGTTAAAATTACTTTGATATGAGTTTGGATGATTTCTAATATTTCTTTTGTGGTTTTTAAATTTTGAAAACTGTATATATTTGGAAAGTCTTGTCACTTACTATAGGATGAAATCGTGAAGTTTGAAAATATGTGTTCTACTTGTTCGAGGGATATAATTTATTTTATGTTTTATTTTATTTTAATGGGTGTAAAAGAATTATGGGAAAAAATAGAAATTAATTGAAATACCTGGCCCTCTATGTAGTTGTAGATGTGTGTGAAAGAAATATGTAATAGAAGTATTAGGTCGAATGAGACTGTAGTTGTATGGACCTATCCCTCGACCTAAGCCAATTCAAACTATTTCCAATTCGAGTTACCTCCATATTAAACTCACGCAATCTACATGTGACATAAACAGTCAACATTGACACCTACGCCACGAATTGATGACGACCGAGGGTCGAGTACAATAGAACAAGTCAAAAACACTTGTCTCTCACAAACTCAATAGTTACTCAGTCAACCATCACTTACCACATTGTTTGAAGAACGTGCTTCAGCACGATAAAGAACTGTGGACATGGCTTATATAAAGAAAAAGTTCCAGAAGAGACAATGACCAGAAAAATATATGAGAAATCAAGAAGAAAATTATATTTTCTAGATTTAAAAATACCAAATTTTTTATTTGCAAGATCAAGTATTTATAGTTCGTGAGATCACTTGTAATTAGATATCAGCCTCAAGTAATAAAAGTTACTATTACTAAAACCCTCAACTCGAGGTCATGGTTTTTGACATATTCAAAGGTTTTTAAAGCTAAATCATTTGTGCCATTTATTATTTTACATTAGTTTTTATCACAAAAACATTGGTGTAAGAGCTAATTTTGAGTCATCTCGAGCTTGAGGAATTAGGCCATTACATTAGGCACCGTCTATGGGGAAAAAGACATTTCCATGATATCCTAAGGCATGCATTCACTCTACTATCATTTCCAATCATGGTTACTTCCAGACGACCAGCAAGCGGATCCAGCTCAATCTTTTGGTTGAGCCAGAGCAGCTTATAGAACTACAGGCGAATCTCCATGCTGAATCAGAGAAGCGTAATGAACTCGAACGTCAGTTAACTCTTGACCGAGAGCTCCGCGAGAAAGAGCTCAAAGCCGAGCGACAAGCTTGCTTGACAGCGTTCAAACGATATGAAGACCAGATGATAACCATGCAGACTGCATTACAGGCTCTTCAGGACACTCAACAGGCTTCTCCAACAAGGGATCGTGATCAAGTACTAAAAAACCTCCCGAGTTTCTGCGTAGGATAGATTGGGACCTCGAGGAGCTACCAGCAAAGCTATTTCCAGAAATATTCCATATGAGCATCAACCTTCTATTCATTTAGGTGGTAAAGTTTAGCCCAAAATTAGTAGAGGTCACCGATTTTCCAAACATCAGGAGGAAGAACAATGACCTCAACCTCGAATTCCAGCACATGATTGCTTGAGTGAGGGTACCGGTACTCATAATCCTCAACCTTCTCGTCAAACCACTCAACTGACACGTCAATATGTCACACAAGAGCATATGGATTAGCGCATCAAGGAGTTAATCGAATCACAAGTTCCGGGTACTACATACAACCTTACCAAATTGCAAGGAAGTCTAATTTCTAAAGAACTATTTTATATGGAAATACCGAAAGGTTTTCGTACTCCAAAAATTCGTAAATGCAAGGGCACCAATTCAAAGGAGCACATTCAACAATACCGTGATTCATTAGGGTTGCATTCCAATCTCAACCATATCCTCTGTCGTTTGCTCGCAATAAGTCTATAGGAGGAACCACTCCGGTGGTCCCACTCTTTACCTGATGATTCCAAACTAACATTCGATCAGCTGTAGAAAAAATTCATCAATACGTATGCTCACAACAGAGACAAAGAGGAGATTTAATATTATCTTATTAGTCTTAAACAGTCACACTGAGAGAAGCTTGAGGCTTTTGCAAAGATGTTTTTGGAGCTCGCGCGCAAAGTAGACAATCTCGATCATAAAATAGCTATTAATACTTTCACCAACACGCTCCAGCTCGACTGCAAGGCCAAAAAACACCTCTTCCTCGACAAACCTGTGACCTTGGAGGATATGATCACCAAGGTCAATGGTTATGTTGACTTGGAAAAGATGATGTCCGAAAGGCATAAATCTACTGAATCTGTCCTAACCACGAAATGTCCATCTATAGATCAAAACACTAAACCAAAGGAGGATCGGGGTGATCAAAAGCGCTCCAAGGGAAGCACTGGTAACCCTTAGAAAGGCAGTTTACTACGCAAACCGGTCCTCCTAAAGATGAATGTTTGAATCTCTGTAATTTTTCCAATCTTCTCTAAGGATAAGTTATACCGTCCCTCTCAACCATTGGAACTAATCAAGAACCACCCGTACTATATGCATCACAAGGAAAAACATCATTCTATTGACAACTGCTATGCTTTACTGAAGTAGTTAAAATTCATTTTCTAAGAGGGATGGATGCACGAATATATTATTGACCTAGAATCATACAAGGATGACAACTATAAGAAGCAACTCGAAGTAGTCCTGGTTGAAGATCAAGTTGAGGAGAAACATCTCTACCATATGTACCACAATACATGATCAAAATCAATCAGATCACCTACTCTTGCAGATTCAAGCGCAGGAGACTATCAAAAACCTGTGATCTCACACCTCAAGATAAAGAAGCCAAACTTCTACCTAAGTCAAGCAATCGCCGGCTTAGGATCTCCTTCAAAGATTGTGACATTAGTTATGTAAAATTTCCACATCATGATGTATTATTCATAGTGCTTGAGATGAAGAAGTTTTGCATGCACACAATGATGATTGATACTGAATACGGTATTGAGATTCTCTTTCAGAGCGCAATCGGCCAAACGGGATTGGCCGATCAAGTTATTCCAAGTGACACTGATATCAATGGATTCAATGGTTCCAAAGAAGAGCAAATAGGCAAGATCATCTTACTTATTACCGTTATCTCAGGATTATGGGCTACTATAGGATTAACAACATGGAAGCAATCCCTTCCACCTATTATCAAGCACTCCGCTTCAAGGATAATAATGGTATCTATGAAATCAGGGGTAGTCAAAACCTTTCTCGAGCTTGTGAAAATACCATTTCTGCCATTCTAGATACTTCAGACAAAAACGTTGTATAGCAATTATAGAAAGTTGATCTCCTTGATGATCAGCCTTCAGCAGAAGAACCGAAAAGATACGTCAACATTGATGAACCTAGCAGAGGTACTTTTAACTATACCAAGCTGGTCCAGCATGATAAGGATGCTCTCATTCAATTCTTACGACTGAATTCAGATGCTTTTATGTAGATTTTCAAAGAGATGCTTGGGGTTGATCCGGCCAAGGCATGTCACAAATTGACCATCAACATCAACGCTACGGCGGTCAAACGGAAATAGGGACTACTATTACCTCGCCTTCGGGATGAAATTTACATGGAGATTGAAAAATTAATCAAGTGAGATTTATTCGAGAAGCTAAATATCCAAATTGGATATCCAACATCGACGCTGTCACAAAAAAGAATGGAAAAGTCCAAGTTTGTGTAGAATTCATAGATCTAAACAAATACACTCCAAATGATAGTTTTCCTCTTCCCAACATCCATCAAATCCTTGATTCAATAGCAGGTCAGGAACTCCTATCTATGATGGACGCTGTTTCTTGATACAATTATATTCTACTGTTGGAATAAGATCAAGAATTGACCACTTTCATCATTGAAAGAGGACTTTATTCCAACAAAGTCATGCCCTTCGGACTAAAAAATGCAAGCATGACTTATCAACGATTAATGACTACTATGTTTAAAGTACATCTTAGGAAAATTGCAGAAGTCTACATTGATGATCTCTTGTGCAAGAGCATATAGTTAATCAGCCACATCACAGATCTCAACACAATATTCAGCATTCTTCGATCTTACAGGTTGTAACTCAATCCTAATAAGTGTCAATTTAAAGAACATTCAGGCCGATTCCTTGGTCATCTCATCAGCAAGAAAGGGATTGAGGCCAATCCAGATCAAATTCAAGCTCTCCTCAACATGCCATCTCCAAAAATGATGAAAGATGTACAAAAACTTATCGGCAAGATTACTGCTATTAACCAATTCGTTTCAAAATCTTCAGGTCGCTGTCGTTAGCTATTCTTACTACTCCGTGGTTGTACCAATTGAGGAAAAGTTCAGCCCAATGTAGAGATCCAATGGATATTAGAATATGAAGTAGCTTTTCAGGATCTTAAAACCTATTTGGGGAAGTCTCCTATCATGAGTACCCCAGTAGATAATGAGGAACTGATCATCTACCTAGCAGTTGCATATACTTCTATTAGCTCGGTTCTCATTCGACTTGAAGGAAAGATCGAGAAGCCAATCTACTTCATCAACGAAACCCTCACTCCAGTGAAAATGAGGTATTCTAAAATTAAGAGACTCTTTCTAACTCTTATTTACACTTACAGAAGCTTAAGCACTACTTCCAAGCTCACTCAGTCAACGTAGTGGCAAACTACCCATTCCGAGAAATTTTGTCCAAGAAAGAAAAATCCAAAAAAGTACAACAATGGTCAGTCAGTTTGGGAAAACATGATATCAAGTTCAAATAATGACATTCAGAAAAGGGTCAGGCCGTTGCCAATTTTCTCATGGATTTTCAAGTGGAAGATCCCAAGTGGGAGGAGCACGATCCTGACCTTGCCAAAGAAATTACAAAAGATCCACCCACCAAAGCATTTGACGAGTGAGTTGAATGGATTATAAGGAAATGGGATAGACTTCTTACAGATGGTTCAGCAGGACCCGCAGGGTCAGGAATTGGAATCGTATTGATTACCCCTTCCAACGATAGAATTGAGAAATCAATCTGCTTGAATTTTGAAGCCTCCAATAATGTCACCGAATACGAAGCTCTCATTCATGGACTCGACCTCGCACTTGAACTCAGCGTCCCAAAATTTTTACATAGATTCTCTACTCATCGTCCATCATTACACTGGGCAATATAAGAAGCATGGAAAGATGATCAAATATGCGGCCCTCATTACAAATAGGATGAGCCAGTTTGCAAAAGTAACTCTCGATTATCTTCCTCGTGGTGAAAATAGACATGCTGATTCCCTGGCTTATCTAGCCGGGGTCTTGGGTACAGAAGCTAGATATTTCCGGATCGAAGTGATATCAACCCCCATCATGGATCACATTTATATATGCATGATCAACACTGGGGGCGATAAAGATGACGATGATTGGCGAAAGCCCTTCCTTGCCTACCATGGCACCAACAACGAATGCAAAGGACCCCTTTCAATAGATCCAAAAGAGCGCCGGCAACTGATCAAAAACTCAAAGTGCTACACAAATCAAAATAGTTTTTTATATCACCGTTCAGTTATAGGGCCTTAACTCAAGTGCCTCTCCAGAAAGAAAGCAGACGAGATGCTCAGAGATTTATATGAAGGGACTTGTGGCTCCCATGCCGCAGGTCGATCACTCGCAAATAGAGCAATTACACAAGGAGTATTCTGGCAAGGCATGCGCAAGCAAGAAGAAGAGTACTCTTACAAATGCGATACATGTTAATGACATAGACAAATGATCCGCACCCCTGCCCTCGAACTACATGCAAGTAAGGTATTCTAGTCATTCAAAAGTTGGGTGCTCGATCTTGTTTGTAAATTTCCTAATTCTCCAGGTAACCGCCGATACCTACTCGTAGCTATAAATTATTTTACAAAATGGGTAGAAGCAGTTCCACACTGTCGAACTAGGGAAGAAGATGTCATCTCTTTTATCTAGAAAGAAATCATTACTCGGTTTGGATGCCCCCACCCAATTCGTATCGATAATGGGCCATAATTCGTTCGAGACAAATTCGTAGCTTTCCTCAACAAACACAACATTATACACTTACCATCCAATCCCTACATCCCTCAAGGCAATGGCCAAGCCAAAATCACTAACAAAACCATCGTGGATGGACTCAAGAAAAGACTTTACTCACAGAAAATAGGAAACTGGGTATGAGAGCATCCTCATGTTTTATGGGTATACCGTACCACTCCACGTCAATCTACCGGCTCTACCCCATTCTACCTCGCCTATGGCACCTAAGCCGTCATTCCAACAGAATATCATCATCTAGTTAGAGATCACGAGCTAACTGACGAAGAAAATGAGCTTGAACTGGCCTACAATATCAATTGGATTGATAAGACTAGAGAACGCGCTATTGCCATCTCGTCCTCAGATAAATCTCTTAACACAGAAAATAGGCACATACCGAGAAACTGGAAGAAAATTGGGAAGGTCCATTCCTAATCACTGGTCTCACTAGTTTATAATCATATCACCTTATGATTGAAGGAGTTCATATATCAAATCATTGGAATACTAGGCGACTGAAATGGTACTATTGTTAAGTCCCTCATACTCTACTTCAAATTCTCACTCTTTCCATTCCAAAAGTGAGATTTTTGTCTCCATACAATGTACATTCTATTCTATTCAATGAAAACTTCCAAGTTTTTTTCCACACAACTCTATACTTAAGTAGACAATATATAGATTAAAGCAAAGGTAATAACAGCTTTCAATTGACCTCTATTCTAACTAAAGCAAAGGTAAAACTAGCCTTGATCGGCTCTATACATACTATACAATTAAAACGAAGGTAATACTAGTTTTTAATCAAAGAACTCTACCAGACATAAGATAAATCAAATGTCAAACTAGCTTTAATCTCTCAATATGGCTGCGATATTATACCGGTTAAAGCAAATGTAAAACTAGCTTTGATCGACTTTATACATACTCTGCAATTAAAATGAAGGTAATATTAGTTTTTAATCAAATAACTCTACCAGGCATAAGATAAAGCAAAAGTCAAACTTGCTTTCATCTCTCAATATGGCTGTGACATTATACCGGTTAAAGCAAAGGTAAAACTAGCTTTGATTAACTTTATACATACTCTGCGATTAAAATGAAGGTAATACAAGTTTTCAATCAAAGAACTCTACCAGGCATAAGATAAAGCAAAGGCCAAACTAGCTTTTATATCTTAATATGTCTGCGACAAATACTTTTTCAGGTTACATATACAGCCACTATAAAGGATTCTTTTATACTGTTGGGATGTCAGCTATGTTTTCCCCGACCACAAGAGGACAATCAACCATAAATTCTTGAGCTCAAACAGCCTCAGTCAACCTACCCTGCTCTACCAAATCAGTTGGTCGAGAACCTAACTCTATTTCCATGGAGTACATATAGTTCTCTCAATCTATATCCGCTCTACAAATACATCTTCTATCTGATAAATAGTCGCACAAGGTATCTCTCTCTAACTCAAGACTTTTCACCTCCTCATCAAAATAGGCGATCACTGCCATTAACATCTCTAAGAACAATGCCTCGAGAATGACCGACTTAGAAAAATTTGTTCTTGTCATTTGAAGGCGATCTTTCAGCCTCTTGTTCCGTACTTCATGCCATTCCATTTGACTTTCTGCACGAGACATTAGATTGATATGCTCCCTCGGCTTCTCATCTACTTTATCTAACTCAGCCTGGTTCATCGTCCTCAATTCTGCTACCTGGGCGCAAAGTTCCTCAAGCTCCCTATCTTTACCTGCACTTACCCCGGTAGGGGAATTATTTAACAACTCATCTTTTATCTTTATCAAAATATCCTTACCTCTGATCACTCACTCTAACTCATGTTCCCTAACATGAGCAACATCCAGCTTACTTTGACACTCCCTTAATCATTTATTCCCTTTTTGTAGGTGACTTTGAATTCGAGCCACATTTCCTTCCAACTATCTGATTCGAGCTGATAGGCTAACCACATCCCCTTAAACAATAAAAACCCTAGCTTCACCTTTATTATTCCTCGAACGCTCTCCAGCCTCAATATTTTTGGCGTACGAACTGGCCTGAGCCAAATCGGTCTTCAACTATGCCACCCTCTCATTTAACTCATCACATTTCTTTCGCACCAGCCGAAACTCTATATCTTTAGCAGGCAAAGCTTCAGTCAACTACTCAACCGCAATTTTGGAGTTAGATAGATCATCTCGAGCTTTCTTCAGCTCGCTATCATTCTCAGCCATTTTATTCTTCAATCGCTCCAGTTCGCTTTTGGTATTCTCTAAATTAGCTCGAGTATGTTCTTGTTTATTTATTTTATTGATCATCTGGTCCTTTAGATTGGCCACAAAATGGCATAACTCTTTCTCTGATGTTTCTAATATCTGAATACGGTATCGAGCCATGTCAGCCTCCTTACTCTTTACCATTAGTGTATCACTCAGGCTTTTAAGTTTCGTTGCCTTATCCTTTGTCTCCGTGAGCTCTTTTTTCCCTTTACTAATTTTGGCATCCTCTTCTCGATCTTTCGAGTGAGGTCATCAATGGTTTGAGTTGCCTCAACGAACTTGAATTGTACCTTTATATGTTGATCCTCCCTATCTTCATTTGCCTCTCTTATTCCATCAAACTCTGCCGCAAACTCTTGGTTACATTGGCGTGTTTCTTCTTCGCTCAAATGTGCTGACTCCAATTCAACGTACACAACACAGATTCAATACATCAAGTTCGATTCTGGACATTCACTAAATACATACATCTTATTTCTAACGAAATTTCTATTTTTTGACATCTACAGTGTAAAACTGCTTTTAAACTTAGGATCAAAGTATGATCCCAATTCAACGAACAATAACATATACTTCCAATTCTAAGGTGCGCATTCTCTATATTATAACTTTTTCAACACTTTGATATTATTTATACACAATTGAGTACCATTCCCCCAAAACTGTTAGCAAGTTTTTGGTCTGTTTCTAGGCTCTAATTTTTACTTTGTAGCTCTAGAGTAATGAAGCATACAAGTCAAATATTTCTTGCTCTTTTCTAACCTGTAGCTCTACTCGCAAAGTCAACAGGAACGCTGAGGCGTCTTTCTCCTTAGCAAGCTCATTCTCTAATTCTTTTATTTTGAGGCACTTATCTCTACGTTCATACAAACAAGGTTTACAAACATAACTTAGCCTAAATTTTTATCCTACATTGATCCATACAATTACAGTTCACAAACCCCTCATAATCACATAACCAAATAGTCAACAATTCAACTCTACCTTCTCATTCACATTCTCTGGGTTGACATCATCATCCCCTTCATTCTCACGCACAGTCTAGGGAGAAACTCCATCCGACCCTCCCACAGCACCAGCTCCATCATCCTCAACCTTCTCTTCTTCAACATAGGTATCGTCTATAATGTCATTTACCTAAGTTTTAGAGTACCCCATTTTCAGAAGGTGTCGCCCAAGTTTATCACGGTGGATTACCACCTCCACCAGATTCTTTATAGCTTCCGCTGTCAACTCACTTATCCCCACCTCTTGCGCAGCTTTTACGGAGTCCAATCATTTCCCCTCCCTAGCCAAATTATTTTTCCAGCGAGCTACCTTCTTCTTGAGCTCAGGCTTCACCTTTTGGAGATTGGCTTTCTCCTCCTCCATCCTGAGGTAGATCCCCTTCATCAAATGAGCAACCTACAAAAACAATTCAATCATTGACCATATTTTTTAGCTCAAACTACAAAACAAAATTTAGAAAATATTTAAATCATCAAACTTTCCATTTTGCTCATCTCTTCCTCACCATTGCGAGCTGCAAGCCTCACCTTTTCCTTTACCATTTTCAACTTGCCTTTCTCACTAGGTCAATTCTTTGTGACCTTCACCCCAATCAGCTCAGAAGATGGACCTACCCTTCTCTTCTTTGCCTCTCCCTCGACCTCATCACTCCCTGTGGTACCGGAGGTCAAGCCACGGTTCAACATCCTCTTCTTTGGAAATACCCGAGCTAACTTGCTCAACGTAATGGACTTAGGCATATCTACAAAATCCACTCCAGAGGCCTTTAGCAAAACCACTCGTCTCTCTCCATCAGCTCCTCTCTTCTTGTTGCCGCCAACACCTGTGATTAGTCTCATTGCTTGAGACTTTTAAACTTTCTCGGACCTACTATTAGCTCACTTCTTTCTACTAATACCGAGTTCTTTTAGTACAACCTCGAGCTCAGCACCTTCCTGAGCAACAGTATCTAACAGGGACTTCTTTCTCTTTACCTTAAACGTTGAACCTGTCAAACAACAATCCATTATCAATAACAGAGTAATATTCAATTTCAACATTTCATTTTATACGTTATTATACTTACTTTGCTTCATAATTCTACACAGAAGTTACATGGGTTCTTCATCAACCCTTTGAAGGCAATCACTCTTTAACCATTTTACATTATCATTTCACATTCGACCTGCTTAATTCTGATCGAAGAAAAGAGGTCGTGTCGAACTCATAAAAAATATGCCCCTCCACTTGCAGAATAGTTTTTCATAGGCATAAAAATGCAAGACATCTTCAGAAGATATCCTCCTCTCTACCTCATCCTCTTCCCACAACTTATTCAAAAATTTACTGATATTTATTACCTCCCATATGTTCCCGTTCAACTGAATAGGACATGCCCCAATGATATTTATAATCCCTTTTACAAGATTGTTATGGGGAAGACTCAACCCGTACTCCAATTGAGATATGTAATATAGAAAACCCTCTTCTAGGTCACCCTGGACATTTCCATCATAATACTCTTAAGAGATCGATTCGTCTAACTCCCTATCTAATTTCTCCTTCTCAAAATTAGCCAACAAAAAGAATTGTTCTTCCCCAGATCCTACCACATAACTTCTAAACTGCCTACCGGCATGTTCTACAAAATTACCCCATCTTCCCCTCACAAGAGCTTTGGTTTTACAAAACTCTCTAAACACATCGGAGTTTGGAGGATATGATACTAATTTTCTAGGAAAATATAGAAATTGAACAACTTCTACTCCGTCCTCCCTCTTGCATTGTATATTTTCATACTCAAGCGAACGGCCAGAGGTTGAGGCCTCCAGAACAGGTAAAGTCTTCATATCAATTACAACTCTACAGTGGATTTAATTCTGCACAAAACTCCTCACGATCGACCTATATATAGGTCCAGGTATTCTATCATTATCTTTAACATATACATCACATAGATACGTATATCATTCGTATCTTTTTTTTTACAAATATCTCTAACAAATTTTTATAAGATGCTATAAATAGTAATTTTTAAATTTGAATACCACAAGAAAAATAATAAACTTTTAAAAGAAACACATTCACAGTATTACAAAATGTCTACTAACCTTTGATATCGGAATATGAATCTGGCGTTGCTATATAACCGCATTTGTGACTCAATCTCTGTAACTCTTTCTCACTTTGATTGTTGATTACTCTCGATTAATTTCTCACAATTTTTTTTGCTATTTTATCTATTTTATCTATTTCCTCTTTCACTGCTCTTCAATTTTTTAGAAGTTGATAAACCTTTGAGAAAAGATAAAACATTATTTTTATTTTCTCTCTCTAACTGCTGGCAATTATTAGGCCTCGCATGAGCCACCCTTAGTTTTAAAACCAAGGCATCCCTTCCACAATTAATGTCAGACGTCTTACACCTTTTCGGTGTAGACAACTTCCCATCATTGCCCCCTACCCTATATTTTAATATATTTTTATCTCTCTAGCCCAAATCTCCCTCTGACCTCCCCACACTCATGATGACTCAACAATTACACGTAATCAAACTTTCCCTATAATTACACTAGAGACAAATTCAAAAGCTGTCTGCGTTTTTTAATTTTACTTCTTCTACTTAAAGAATTACAGACGTCATTTCCAAAGCTCTCAACATTTCAAAAATATTTAAATTTATTTTTCACAACAGTCACAAACAACATTTACAACAAAAGATGATAGATTCAAACTTCATTCTCATTACATTTCTTTGATAGTTATTCAAACTTATACAATTCACTACCTCACATGCAACATTTAGTCTTACAGCCTCTTTTCAAGCTGAAGGCTCCACAATTACTTCTTGGAATAGATTCTCGTAGAAGCGACATTCGTACTCAAGTTCCCTACCCATCCAATATAAACCTTCAAACAGATACTCGATAACTGGTAAGCCAACATCATATTCTAACAAGCCAAATATCTGTTCTCGCACTTCAGCTATCTTTATCGCCAACCGCCCCTCAGCGGTATATCGAATTCCCTCAAATCGAGTCCACACCATTTCTTTTTTCCTCCACCTTTTAATAACTCATTTCCCATATTTATGCAGTTTTCTTGATTACTTCAAATCCTCCACAATTCGTATTTATATTATGTTCTTTCATAACAAAATACCCTAGTATCCTAAGTAAAATTGTTTGAACTTATCTATCCACATCAACCTCAATGAATTCAATCTACTTATTCGGCCTACTCCATCTTGAACTTATTTTTTTAAAACCCAATATTTCATAGCAACCTCCCTGAGCTCAAATTTCCAATTTCTATATATTCTAAGTCTTCTACAGTTATCTCTCCCAATAGTTCTCAGTTATTCAGTTCAAAAACAAATTCTTGCACATCTTGTATGTTACAAACACATAGTTACAGCTCGATTGCTATAATATACTTTGTATGTCCAATCTTATATAATACATTTCATCCCCTATTTATAAATCTTCAAATTACTCATAACTCGATTTCAACACAGAGTTTGAATATAAATTGCAAGTACTTTGAAGATAACAAATCTATCAGATACTTTACAGATAATAAGTCTTTTAGGTACTTTACAGATAACAAGTCTTTTAGGTACTCCGTAACAACAAATCCTTGAATTCATCTGACTTCAATAATGTTTCACTAAAAGAATCTTCTAAAGCAAAGTCGGCATTAGAAGTCACCAAACGTCATTCTCCCTTCACACCAGATTACTCTGACCAGAAATTAGGTTTGGAGAAGGTCTGGACATGAAAGCCGAAAGAGTCAGTGTTTGAACCAACTCTTCAAACAAAAGGTCTTCTTAAATCCAAGACACAATAATGGCACAAAATTAGACTTTTAATCTCTGTCTCCCTTCTATTCTACTACCGTCACTTCCTCTATAACCACCACCATCAAAGAGTTGGTGGAGATGATGAGGACTCAAACTTAGAATCCAATCCTACGCAAGACATCGGCAAAACTATTCTGCAGTTATTCAGTCCCCCATATCTGTCTTCTCAGCCTTGTCTTCCGCAAGGATACAGTGATACCTCCAACGTTTCTTGCCTGTTAAGACAACGTAATAAAATCTACACATACTGTAAAAATCTTATTCAGCTTTAGCCGCTTCTTCTTCCAATATACCCTGATACGTCGGTAGAATGGGAATGGGGGTGGGCATATCTAAGAACTGATCACCAAAATATCTCAATTTAAGCTTCTACATCTTAGCAGAAACTCTATCTTCGTAAACAATTCTCCAGGTCTTCACCATTGTCAATCTAGACTTCTAAAGAATTTTACAACAAATAGTATACTTTGCCAGAATCCTCGGTACAAGTACTATTTATATAACCCTAATATTTAATATACATGCACATTTCCCAAGCGTCATCATTCAAAATAGACGAAACTCTTAAAATCCCAAGCATCGAGTACATTAATATTCCTATGATCATTCAATGCGAAAAACATCCCCCCATAAAGATATACACATTTTCCATACAGTTAATTCCATATTAATAATTCCTTCCTTTTCAACTTCCAAAACATATATAACCATAGATTTTTTCTCAACTAAAGCCACTCGTGACTTCAGTTGCGAGGGGGAGATTGTAAAATTCTATCCCCCAACCTAACCCAATCCAAACTATTTCCAATTTGAACTACCTCCATATCAGACTCACGTATTCTACATGTGGCAAAAACAATTAGCATTGACACCTGTGCCACGAACTGATGAAGAACGTGGGTCAAGCAAAATAAAAAAACATAAACAAGTCAAAGACACATGTATCTCACGAACCACATTATTTGAAAAACGTGCCTCAGCATGATAATGAACTACGGACAAGGCCTATATAAAGAAAAAGTTCCAGAAGAGACAAGGAGCAAAAAAAATGAGAAATCACCAATAAAACTATATTTTCAAGATTTTCAAACACCAAAATTATTATTTGCAAGATCAACTATTTATAGTTCAAGAGATCACTTGTAATAAGTGTAATGGAAAAATTTTGTGAGCTCAAAATGGTCTGGAATTAGTCCTTACACCAATGTACATGTGGCAAAAATCTAATAAGCAAGTAATGACACATGTGTTAAGCGTGGAAAACCTATGAATAGGTAAAAAACTACGACCTCATGTTTAAAGTTTTTGTAATGGTGGCGTTTATTGCTTTAGGCTGATAATATATTATTAAAAGTTATTTTTAGACTTAGAAATGATTGATCTTGTAAATAATAATTTTGGAGGTTTGAGAATCTAGAAAATATAGTTTTCTTGGGGATTTTTCTTGTAATCTTTTGGTCCCTGTCTCTTCAGTAACTTTTTCTTTATATAAGCCTCTTATGTTAGATTTCTTTGTGCTGGACCACAGTCTCTGAACGATGTGGTTAGTGGCTGTTTGACTAGGTAACTGCTAAGTTCGTGAGAGTTAGGTGGCTTCGACTTGTTTAGGTTTTTCGGTTTAAGCTCGACTCACATTTCTTAATAGTTCATGGAGTAAGTGGTATTGCTGACTAGAGAAGTCGTATGGAGAATGCGTGATTCTGACATAAAGATAATTTGAAATAGCGACAACTCAATTTTAGGTGAGATCGAGGGATAGTCCCCTACAATATCCCCCTCACAGCCGAAGTCACGAGTGACTTTTGTTGAGAAAGAATTTTGATATATGGGTATGCATGTTTTGAATATTGAAAGAAGTAATGATGTTGCTGACTGTATGGAAAATTGTACGTACAAAAGGGGGATGGACGTGCATTGAATGTTGATGGGAATATTGATGTATGTGACGGTTAGGGTTTGAAGGGTTTCCTCGGTATTGAATGATGACTCTTGGTAAAACGTTCTTGTATGATAAATGAAGGGCTATATAAAGAGTACCTATGCCGAGGATTATGACAAAGTACGCTTGATCTGTTATAAAAGATCTCGACCATTTTGGGAGACGGTGAAGACTCGTAGAATGGTCCTTGAGGAGAAAATTTCTTCGGAAATATAGAGGTTGAAGTTGAAGTTTTTTGGGAATTAATCCTTGGAGGATCCTATTCCATCTCCTGTTCCTCTAACGTATAGAGGTCTGTCGGAGAATGAAGCGGTTGAAGCTAATAAAGAGTTTTACTGTAGATGGAGGCTTCACCACGTTGTCTTGATAGGTGAGTAACGTTGGGTTTTACTCCGTATCCTTACGGATGACAAGGTTGGAGGCACAGATACAGGGATATGCGTAACTGTATTGCAGTTGCGCTAATTTCTTGTATCGTAATGGATTCTAGGGTCAGGCCCTTTTTATCTCTACCAACTCTGCGGAGGTAGTAGTTTTAGAGGAAGAGGTGATGGTAGTGGAGGAGGAAGATAAAAAGTAGAAGTCTGCTTCTACATTTCTATCACTTTTTGGCGCAAAGAAGATCTTCTGTTTGAAGGGTTGGTTTAAGCACTGAGTTTTCTACTTCTACAGTTTCCATTTAAAGTTTGCCTAGACTTTGACCAAACTTATGGGAGTTAGCATACTCGTTGTTTCCAATTTCTGCTTTGTATCAGAGAAAAAAATCACTGAAGCAGGACGAACTGAAAGATTTGATATGTCAGAGTACCTGAGGGACCTGTTAGCTGTAAAAATACTGAAAAACTTGTTATCTGTAAAGTACCTGAAGTTATGTATTTGATAGACTTGGTATCTACAAAGTACCTAAGGTTGAGTACTTGAAAGATTTATTATCTGTAAAACCACTTGTAATATGTTTTGAGATGAATAAAATATGTTAACAAATTTCGTGCTTGAAATCGAGCTGTATGATCTGACGAATGTATGAAATGAAATGTATGAATAGAGAAAGTATAATTACTTGTTATTATTTAAACTGTTCCAAATTTTAGCTGCGAAAATATGTCAAGAGGCGAATATATTATGTTGTGAGTTGGATATGTGGGAGAGAAAAAATTTGTAAGAATTTTTAAAATGAAGATTTGAGGTCATAGAGGTCGATTAAAAAAATTAAATCTGGAAAGGGTAGGCTCGACCTGAAAAGATATAGAATAATTGAGCTCAAGGGGAAAAGATAAGTTAAAATAATTCTCCCAAGATTACGAGGTTTTGGTTACAAGATACAAGGATATTAGCACTTTTTGAAGGGAATTGGAAGTAAAGCATGTATAAATAAGGGTAGAATGATCGCTGAATATGGGGGATGACATAAGAATGGTGCGCAATCGATCATAGAGAATCCGTAATGCCGCTGAAGGACGATTGACAATTAAGATCGCTGAAGTACGGGAAAGAATTTTTGGATCATTGGGTTATGATGCTAAGCTTCCAGTAAGGGAGTGTCAACTCGAAGGGCTAGATTCAAGGAGTACGGAACTTGAGTATGCCCCTCTTTTCTTTAAAGATTTTTTTTGTGAATTGGTGTAGGATCCTACAGATCGAGAGGAGTTGGTGGGATTGATTGCTGAGGTGGATATCGAATTTGAGGATGTGAGGATCATTTTAGGTTTAACGGTTGGATCTGGTGTTCCAGGTCATGAAGGTTGCTTTAGATGTAATTATATGTGAGGTGAATGAATGTAAAAATAGGTGTGACAGAGTATAACTGTTTTGAGTTTGAATAATTTTAAAAAAAATTGTTATTGAGATAGATCCTCTATTTTAGTGAATGTTGTATGTGACTGTTGTGTAAAAATGAATTTAAAAATATTTGAATTTTTTTTATGGGAGCTTTTGAAATGACGTCAGTACTATTATAAGAGTAGAAGAAGAAGTACGTACAGAAAAAGCAGGGATTTTTCTTAATTTCTCTATTGTGGAAAAGTTGTGAAAAATCGATTACGTGTAAGAGTGAGTCATAATAAGCGTGGTGAGGTTAGAAGGAGATTTGGAAAAGAGAGATAAAAATAGGTTAAAATATAAGGAAAAGGGCAATGATTGGAAGACATTTTTGCTAAAAAGGTGCAAGACGTCTGACATGGATAGTGGAAGGGACGCCTTGGTTCTAAAACCGAGGATGGTTAGTACGAGGTGCAATAACTGCCAGCAGTTAGAGAGAGAAAATATAAATACTGCTTCATCTTCGTCAATCAAACGTTTTTTAACTTCTGAAAACTTAAAGAACAGTGAGAGAGGAAGGAAGAAGAGAGACAAAAATAACACAAATACTTGTGAAGATTTAAGCAAAAGGGATCATCATTCAAAACGTGAGAGAGTTGTTGAATCTGAGTCACAAAGGTGGTTATACAGCAGCGTGGTAAGGAAAGGATACGGCGCTGCCTCGGATTCTTATTCCGATATAGAAGGTTAGTGGATATTTGTGATCTGTGTATGTGATTTTGAAGATCAATTTTTATTGCTAGGAGAAGCGATAAACTACTTTTTATAGTAATCTATAAACCTATGAAAGATATTTGAATGTGGTTGACATATATAAAGAGATAATAATATATACCTGAACCTTTGTGTAGGTCGATCGTGAGGAGTGTTGTTTAGGATAAAACATATTTCCTGTAGTTGATATGAGGAATTTCCCTGTAAGTAAGGCATCGACCTCTGGTCGGCCGATTGAGTCTGAGATTGGAGTGTCTGGAAGTGAGGAAGAAGTAGGTGTTGATCAATTTCCAGATTTCCCTGGAAGATTGGTAGCCTATTCGCTCGGATGCATTCAAAGAATTTTGTAAAGCCAAGGCTTCTATAGGAGGTAGATGGGGAAATTATATCGAATATGCTGATAGGCAATTTAGGGGTTGTACTGTAACAATGGGAGAAAAATATTTTTATCTGTTGACCAAATTGGCAAAGGAGAAAAGGGATAAAGGTATAGAGGAATCGATCTTTATAGATTATTACGATGTGAATGCTCAAAATGAACTTTCTAATGACTTTTTATATTACCTGTCTAAGTTGGAGTACGGGTTGAGTCTTCCCCTTAGCAATCTGGCTAAAGGGATTATGAACCTTACCGGGGAATGTCCCATTCAGATGAATGGGAACATGTGGGAGGTGATAAGTGTTTGTGAAGCCTTGAATATATGGTAGGAAGGAGATGGTTAAAAATAGAGGATATCCTCAGAGGATGTGTTACAGTTTTATGGTATAAATTTTTTTTGGTGCAAGTGGAGAGGCATATTTCTGTATAAAAGCAACTCGACCTCGATGCTTCAATCTGAACTCAGCGGGTTGACCTTTGAACGATAATATCATATGGGTGAAGGGTGACTGCCTTCAAAGAGATGATGAAGAACCCATGGAACTTATGTTTAGAACTGTAAAACAATGTAAGTATAACAATATATAATGTATGAGATTGACAGTTGAATTTGTATGATATTCGCTAATGTTGATGCCTTGTGTGTGACAGGTCCTAGGTCGCAGGTTGCGAGGAAAGAGTCATTATTGGATAAAGTTGCTCAAGAATAGACTGAGCTCGAGATTGTATTGAAAGATCTTGGCATCAGTAGGAAGAAACGTGTTAACAGCCGAGTTGAAAAGGTTTCAAAATCCTAATCAACAAGGCTAATGATTAATACTGAAAGTACCAAGAAAAAGGGGACTGATGGGGAAAGGTGAGCAAACTCGCCTAAGTCCCCTAGAGTGGATTCTACAGGTCTACCTGAGTCCATTATGTCAAGCAAATTAGCTCGAATGTTCTCTAAGAGTCAAATGTTGAAGTAACCTGCAGCTTTTGGGGCCGCGAAATGTGGTAAGGAGGTAAAAAAAAGGCAAAAAAGAGAAGGGTTGAGCCTTCTGAAAATTCTGGAGGGAAGATTGTAAAAGATCGACCTAATGCGGAGGATGAATAGAAAGAGGTAGAGGAAAAGGCCAAGCTAGTAGCTCTCCATGGGGAGGAGGGGATGAGCAAAATGGTTAGTTTATATGCTCGAATAAGTTCTATTTTGTATTATGATTTGTGCGAATCAATAAGTTCAATTTTGCTTTATTTTTGTAGGTTGTTCGGCTGATGAAGGGGATATGCATCGGGGTCGAAGAGGAGAGAGCTGAGCTGAAGAAAAAGAATGTCGAGGTCGAAAGGAGTGTAGCTCGATTGAAGTCAGATTTGAGCAAGGAGGGGAAGCGGCTGTCGGCCTTGAAGGCTTCCCAAGTAGTAGAGATCAACAAGCTACGGGCTGAGGTGAGGGTGGATTTGGATGAGGCGGTAGCTGAGTGTGACAGGCTCGGGCGGCATCTTATGTCCAAGGGATACTATGAAGACGAGGTGGAAGCCATTAGGGTTGACACCTATGTGGAGGAGAAGGAGGTTGAAGATGATGTTATTGGGGTTATTGATGGGTTGGATGGTATGTCTCCTCGAACGGTGAGAGACAGCCAAAAGGATGATGACGAGCGCCTAGAAGTGGAAACTGAAAATATAGGATAGTGTGATGGCACTGTTATTGTATAGATGTTATGGAATATTGTAAACTGCTTGGATATATATTGGATAGAATTTTTTAAGCTAAGTTGTTTTTGTAAACATTGTTGTAGGGACTTGAGGACATACGCTTCAGAATAAAAGATTTAGAGGTTGAGCTTGCTCAGGAGAGAGAAAACTCAGCGTCCCTGCTGTCATCACAAGCGGAGCTACAGGTTAGAATAGAATAATAAATATTTGATTTGTATGCTTCATTAATATAAGAAAAATTAATAGATAGAGTATAGAGATGGACCAAATACTCATTACCTGTTTAGGTACAAACGGCCCTGGAATGGTACGTATAATAGATGTTAGTTTTTGGCAAACAAACATATAGAGAATGTGTAGCTTAGAGTTGGAAGTATTTGTATGGAGCATTCATCTGAGATTGTACTTCGACCTTAAGTCCAGAAGTAGCTTTATACAGTAGATGTTAAAAAATAAATATATTGTTAGAAGTGAGTCATATGTAGTGATTGAGTATTCTGAATTGAACTTGATATAGTATAACTACTATGTACAGGTTGAATTGGAGTTAGCTCGCTTACGCAAAGATGAAGCTCGTCAATGTAACCAAGAATTTGTAGAGGAGTTCGATAAAATGAGAGAGGCGAATGAAGATAGAGAAGATCAACATGTGAAGGTGTACTTCAAGTTTGTTGAGGCAACATAGACTGTTGTCGACCTGACTCAACAGATCGAGGAGAAGGATGCCAAAATTGAAAAAGGGCAAAAAGAGCTCGAGGAGTAAAAAGAACATACCGCGATACTCAAAAACGAGATTGATACATTGACGGTAAAGAGCAGGGAGGCCGACATGGCCCGTTACCATATACATGCTCTAGAAAGATTGGAGAAAGATTTAAATCAGTCGATGGCTAGTTTAAGAAAGGATTTAGTCAGGAAAACTGATGATCAGGAGCGAATTCGATCTGACTTTACAAATAGTAAGAGCGAGATTGGGCGATTGAAGAAGAAATTAGCTGATAAAGATAACGAGCTAAAGGGAGTTCGAGACGATTTATCTGTGTCTGAAGTTGCTGCCAAACAATTGACTACAGCTTTCTTTTCAAAAGATATTAAGTTTAGGATGGTACAATACAGGTGTAATGAGTTGAATGAGAGAGTGGCTCAATTAGAAACTGATCTGGCGCAGGCCAATTTGCGTGTCAGGGGTATCGAGGCTGGCGAGCGCTCGAAGAAGAATAAAAATGATGCTAAAGTTTTTCTTGTGTAAGGTGATGTTGTTTGTCTGTCAGCTCGAATAAGAGAGTTGGAGGGGGACGTTGCTCAAATTCAAGGGCATGTGCATAAAGGAGTTGAGCAGTTACGGGAGTACCAAATAAAGATGGACTCTACTCTTGTCAGGGAGAAAGGATTAAAGCATATTATCTGAGGGAAGGAGATTGTTATAAAGGACAAAGAAGAATTGTTAAAGAAAAATTCAAAAGTAGAAGAACTGAACGAAGAGATCAAGATACTCCGTGCTCAGGTAGTTGATTTAGAGGCGATTAATCGAGCTGAGTCAGCTAAAGCTACTTAAAAATCTAAAGAGAACATTGCTTTTACAGATCGTATAGACATAGAAATGGAGAGTCAAAAAGCTAAGTGCAAATGATTAGAAGACCGCCTTCAGAGGTCGAGGATGGCTTTTTCTTATTCAGTTGTAACTCAGGCCTTGTATTCAGACTTGTTGAGGTCGGTGATTGCTTGTTTTGTAGAAGAGGTAAAAAAAATCGAGTTAGAGAGAGATAACTTGTTCGACTGTATATCAGAAAAGAGATGTTTCTGTAAGGTTGATATAGATCGAAGAGATTACACGGGCTTCATGGGAATAGATTTGGCCCCTCGATCTGTCGAATTGATAGAGGAGGGCAGGATTGTTGTGATTGTTTGAGAATTCATGGCTAGTCAACCTCCTGTTGTAGGAGTAAGCGAAGCTGACATCCCCACAACAGAACAGACTCCAATGTAGCGGTTATATATAACCTGAAAAGAAATAATATGTGACACAGACATGTTGAGAGATGAAAGCTAGTTTTACCTTTGCTTTATCTTATGTCTGGCTGAGCTCTTTGACTGAAAACTAGTATTACCTTTGTTTTAACCTTGGAGTTGATTAGACTATGTCAAACCAGGCATAACCTAAATTTAACTGGTAGAATGTCGTAGACATATTGAAAGGGATGAAAGCTAGTATTATCTTTACTTTATCTTATGTCTGGTAGAGTCCGCTGATTGAAAAAAAGTTTTACCTTGTTCTAACCGCAGGAGATTTAGTAGAGTCAGCCAAACCAAGTATATTCTTGATTTAACTGGTATGATGTCACAGACATATTGGAAGAGATGAAAGCTAGTATTACTTTTGCTTTATCTTATGTCTGGTAGAGTCCGTTGATTGAAAACAAGTTTTACCTTGTTCTAACCGCAGGAGATTTAGTAGAGTCTTCCAAACCAATTGTATTCTTGATTTAACAGGTATGATATCGCAGACATATTGAAAGACATGAAAGTTAGTATTACATTTGCTTTATCTTATGTCTGGTAATCTGTTGATTGAAAACAAGTTCAACCTTGTTCTAACCGCAGGAGATTTAGTAGAGTCGGCCAAACCAAGTATATTCTTGATTTAACTGGAATGATGTCGATTGAAAGCTAGTATTATCTATGCTTTAATTTATGTATTGTCCACAAAGTAGATAGATGTATGGAGAAAACTTGTAAGTTTTATTGAATCTTGAGAAAGGATGTGCATTGGATGGAGAGGGAAATTTCACTTCTGGAATGAAAAAGCAAGAAACCGAAATGGAGTAGTCATGAGATAATATGATCACAGGCCTGAGAGACCTGTGATAAGGAATGGATCCTCCCAATTGTCTGCTAGTTTCCCAGTATGAGGCTCTTTACGGTATTAAGGTATTTCTCTGAGGACGAGATCATAAATTTGGAAGGTACAGCTTCTGACTAGTTTGTTGCAGGAACTGGCCAGAATATGGCGATATCGACCAAGGTTAGCGATGGCACGTTCCCGGGTTTTATTGATACAATTAAGGTTGCAAGCCAATTCAAACTCATTTTCCTTGTCATTTAGCTCATGATCTTTGACTGGGTGTTGGTATTCAGAGGGAATGACAGCCTTAGTGCCATAGGCAAGGAGGAATTGAGTGTAGCCTATTGACTGACGTAGAGTGGTACAGTATGCCCATAAGACATGTAGAAGCTCTCGAACCCAATTCCCTTTATTCTGAGAGTGTAACCATTTTTTGAGTCCATCTACGATAGCTTTGATGGTGATTTCGGCTTGGCCATTGCCTTAAGGGTAGTAGGGATTGGATGGTGAGTGAATAATGTTGCGTTGGTTGAGGAAAGCTGTGACTTTTTCACCAACAAATTAGGGCCCATTATCGATACGAATTAGGTGAGGGCACCCAAACTGAGTGATGATATGATCCCAGATAAAAGAAATGACATGTTCATCTCTGGTTCGACAAAGTGGAATTGTTTCTACCGATTTTGTAAAATAATCGATAGCTACGAAGAGGTGGCGGCGGTTACCTGAAGAATTAGAAAATTCGTCGACAAGATCGAATGCCCATCATTTTTCCATGTCACTGACATGGGTCACATTTTCATAAGTACTCTTCTGCTTGCTTGCGCATGTCAGGCTAGAATACTCCATGTGTAATGACTCTGTTTACTAGTGATCGACCTGCGGCATGGGAGCCACAAGTCTTTCCGTGTTGATCGCGGAACATCTCGTCTACATTATGTTTAGAGCATCTCGTCTGCATTCTGCATCGATTTCATGAATGAGAGCTTCGTATTCGGTGATATTATTGGAGGCCTCAAAATCCAGGCAGATTGATTTCTCAATTCTGTCCTCGGAAGGGGTAACCAATACAATTCCAATTCCTGACCCTGCGGGTCTTGCTGATCTATCTGTAAGAAGTCTCCACCCCTTTCTTGTAATTCATTCAGCTCCCTCGTCAAATGCTTTGGGGGTGGATCTTATGTAACATCCTCTGAAAGGTCAGGATAGTGCTCCTCCCACACCGGATCTTCCACTGGAAAATCCGCGAGGAAATCAACAATGGTCTGCCCTTTATCAGAATGACGTTGTTCGAACTTGATTTCATGTTCTCCCAATCTTTTTGACCATTATTACACTCTTCTTGATTTTTCTTTCTTGGATAGAACTTCCCGAAGTTGGTAGTTCGTCATGTCTTTGACTGAATGAGCTTGAAAGTAGTGCTTGAGTTTCTGTGAAGTATAAACAAGAGTGAGAAGAAGATTCTCAATTTTAAAGTTCCTCGTTTCCACTGGAGTGACAGTTTTGCTGATGAAGTAGACTGGTTTCTCGATTTTCCCTTTAAGTCGAATAAGAACTGAGCTAAGTTAAGTACCTGTGACTGCTAGGTAGATAATCAGTTCCTCATTATCTATCGGGGTGCTCATGATGGGAGACTTCCCCAAATAGGTTTTGAGATCCTAAAAAGCTGCCTCGCACTCCGATGTCCATTGAACCTCTGCATTTGATTAAACTTTTCGCCATTTGGTAAAACCGCGGAGTAATAAGAACAGCTAACGACAGCGGTCTGAAGATTTTGAAACGAAACGGTTGATAGCGGTAATTTAGCCGACAAGTTTCTGAACGTCTTTCATTGTTTTTGGAGATGGCATATTGAGGAGATCCCGAATCTTATCTGGATCATCCTCAATCCCCTTTTTGCTAATGAGGCGGCCTAGAAATAGACCTGAATGTACTCTGAATTGACACTTATCATGATTGAGATGCATCCTGTAAGATCGAAGGATGTTGAATATTGTGTTGAGATCTGAAATATGATTGATGGACTTTATGCTCTTGCACAAGAGATCATTAATGTAGACTTCTACGATTTTCCCGAGATGTGCTTTGAACATAGTAGTCATCAATCATTGATAAGTTGCACCTGCATTTTTAAGTCTGAAGGGCATGACTTTGTAGTAATAAATTACTCTTTCAGTGATGAAAGTGGTCTTTTCTTGATCTTCATCCATGAGTGGAATTTGATTATATCTTGAAGCAGCGTCCATCATAGATATGAGTTCGTGACCTGCTGTAGAATCCAAGATCTAATAAATGTTGGGAAGAGGGAAACTGTCCTTTGGAGTGTATTTTTTAAGATCGGTGAAATCTTCACAAACGTGGACCTTTCCATTCTTCTTTGGGACAGCGACGATCTTGGATATCCAATCCGAATACTTGACTTCTCGAATAAATCCCACTTTGATTAATTTCTCAATTTCTATGTTAACTTCATCACAAAATCATGGTGATAGGCGTCATTGTTTCTGTTTGACTATGGTAGCATTGATGTTGATTGCCAATTTGTAACATGCCTTGGCTGGATCGACCCCAGACATTTCTTTGAAAGACTACGCAAAAACGTCTTGATTTAGTCGTAAGAACTGAATGAGAGCATCTTTTTCGTGTTGGACCAGCTTAGTACCAATAAAAGTACCTCAGCTAGGTTCATCAATGTTGATGTATTCAGTGGGATCCTCCCTAGAAGGCTGATCATCGGGGTGATCAGCATTCTATAATTGATATGCAGCAAATTTGTCTGAGGTATCTAGAATAGCAGAGACAGTAATTTTGCAACCCCGAGAAAGCTTTTGACTACCCCTGATCTCGTAGATACCATCATTGTGCTTGAAGCAGAGTGCTTGATGATAGGTGAAGGAAATTGCTTCCATGTTATGAGTCCGCAACGGCCCATAATCCTGAGATAACAAGACTTGGCGTTGATCACATAATAGATGAGATCGATTGTGGCTGGCCCCGCGGTAATAGGCAAGATGATCTTCCCTACTCGCTCTTCTTTGGAACCATTGAATCCACTAATATCGGTATCACTTTGAATGACTAGATCAGCAAATCCTATTTGGTCGATAGTACTCTGAAAGAGGATCTCAATATCGCTACCAGTATCGATTATCATTGTGTGCATGACAAACTTCTTCATCTTGAGAATTATGACTAACGTGTTATGATGTGTAAATTTGACATGGCAAGTATCATAATCTTCGAATGATATTCCGAGCCGGCGATCGCTCGACTCAGGCAGAAGTTTGGCTTCTTTGTCTTGAGGTGTGAGATCACAATATTCTAACAGTCTCCTGCACTTGAATCTGTTAGAGTTTATAATCTGATTGATCTTGATTATGTTACTGTGGCGCATATGGTAAAGGTACTTCTCCTCAGCTTGATCTTCGACCTGGTCAACTTCAAGCTGATTCTTATAGCTGCCATCTTTGTATGATTCTAGATCGACAATATATTCAAGTATCCGTCCCTCTTGGAAAATATATTAAAGCAACCTCTGTAAAGCATAGCAATTGTTAGTAGAATGATGGTTTGCCTTATGGTACATGCAGTACGGTCAGCTTTCGATTGGTTCCAATGGTTGGGAGAGACGGTAGAGCTTATCCTTTGTGAGGATTAGAAAAATTGTAGAGATTCGAACGTTCATCTTTGGGAGGACCGGCTTGACTTGTGAGCCGCCTTTTCGAGGGTTGCCGGTGCTTCCCGTGGCGCGCTTTTGGTTACCTTGATCCTCCTTTTGTTCAGTATTCCAATCTGATAGACCTTTCGTGGAAAGGACGGATTTAGTAGATTTATGTCTTTTGGACATCATCCTTTCCAGGTCGACATAACTATTGACCTTGGAGATCATATCCTCCAAGGTCGTAGGTTTGCTGAGGAAGAGGTATTGTAGGGACCAAATTTTGTAAAGCTTGAACTAGCTTGAAATCGATCCTGATACCAAGAACTACTATGCCAAGAATTAAATAAGAGATAACACTTGACACAGAGGTTTTAACGTGGAAAACCTGTGAATAGGTAAAAAGTATGACCTTGAGTGGAGAATTTTATGAAAGTAGTATTATTGCTTGAGAAAGTGAGAGAATCTGATTACAAGAATTAATCTAAGATCAAATAGGAAGAGATCAGATAATTGTCTATACCGAATTCTCTGTTGACCCCCCCCCCCTTTTCCTTAGGAGGTCTGCCCTATTATAGACCATGTTCTCAGCTTGACATCATGCTCGAACACGTTCTCCTGAAAGTCAGAGTCATGGGAAGTTGAGTGTGTAACTGCTAGCTCGTGGGGGAGAGGTGTATGTTGACTTGTTCTGTTTATATTTGTTGTGGACGATCTACGTTCTGCTTGAGTTCGTGGTCGATGTATAATTATTAACGTGTTTGTTTATGCGTGAGTCTAGTACTGGATAAGATCGATTCTTCTAGAGCTCGAGGTATAGATGATATCGAGTGTCCATAGCTCGAGGGATAAGTCCCTACAATCGCCCCCTCACAACGGAAGTCATGTGTGGCTTTAGTTGAGAAAAAACCCTAAAACTTAGACCTTGTGACGAAGTAAGCGACGCTTAAAAAACGAAATGCGGTATTGAAGAGTGTGTTATCATTATGACGTGTGAGTGTTATGGGTAGACTGTTAGCTTTCCCAAGCGGATGACTGTTTGGGGAAACGACTTGCATTAAATGCGGTATCGCTATAAATAGTGGTCAGAGTTGATCGCCGAATAACCTGCAACACATCTTCGCTTTGCAAAATCATGGTAAAGATGAGGAATCAAGTGTATCATACCCGATTTTCTTTCATCATGGAAGGATTCTGGATATGGTTTTGTGGTTATCAGAGTAGGGAGACTTCCTTTGCTGTTTTGTTGAAGGAACTCATAGTACGGTCTCTCTCGGGTACCTGTGATACAAAATCCCTGGTCTCTATTGATGTTCCGATTTCTAAGGTAGGAGTCCTCTTCAATTTCCACGAACTCCGGGTTTGTGGGGATAAGGAGGAAGAGACGACGGTGGTGGAGGTGGAGGTGGAAGATGGATCACTTCTTTTGGCGCCATCGCTTTTTTTTTAATTCTTTCTATAGGAAAATGAAGGGGGAAAAGGTTTTTAACCTGTTGCAGTCTTGCAATTTTTGAGCTGTGGCTGAGGTGTTTCTGGAAGATCAGCGTTATCTTGGCAACTAGAAAAGAACTAGAGACTTGTCCTCGTGTTTGAGAAAGTATTTGTAATATCGAGCTTTGAAAAGCTTGATTCTGTAATTGTGAAGCAACGCTATAGGAGTAGTCCTGTAACCAACTTGTTAGATAAAAATCGAGTGTAATAAAAGAATATTTTGTTTATTTCATACTAGCGAAAGGCAGAAATAGGCGACATGTAATCGAGTTGTAGATAATATGGGAGTGAATAGTTGGTGGGATAACATACCTTATCCTACTTCGTAAATGAATCGAGCTTAATAGATGTAAACATAAAGCTTAAAATATAAACTTTAGAGAGCTCGATTAAGCACGAAAAAATAATAGTAAGTAGCTTAAAACCAGGAAGAGTTGGCTATAGAAACTGAAATACGTTGCGTATTGTCAATCGAAAAATTAGTCCTGTTAACGGAACAATATAAAAGTGTGACTTGTTTTTAAGAAGGTTATTCATAAAAAAAAGTGGTGAAGACTCGTTCTCAGAAGGCTGTTGAAGCGTGTGCGTTGAACGACTTGTGTTTAGCATTCAAGATTGATGAAATAAGGGAAGCTATTTTTGGGCAGCAAGGTTATGATGCGGTTCTGCTTGATACCCGAGCGAACTATGAGGGTAAGACTGATGTAGAAAGAGGCGAGGAAATGAACCGCGTGTACAAGTCTGAGTCCATGCGTACCTGTTGGCGATCTGCTGTAGATTGTAAAAAGTTTGTCCTTATGATGGCCAATGAGGAGATCATCAATGAGGATAGGGATATCGGCTCAGGGATGCTGAAGGCTTGTGGTGTTGTTGGGCATACCGGTTGCTTCAAATGCAAGTATCTTGGGGATTGGAGTGATTGGCTGTTGTATTTTTGAATTTTTGAAATATAATTGCCCGAATTTACTTAAAGAAAAATCTGTTCACGAAAATAGGCTATGACTAGGATTGTTGTTGAAATTGAATTTCTAAATTTGTGTTGCTAACTGATATTGAGATTAAAGTCAAGGTGTATAAGTAGGGCAAACAAATGTACGTGAAATTTTAAAGTAGAAAATTCAGAATCATGAGTTTGGGATATTATGAAAAGAGTAGGACCAAAAGGCTAAGAGATACGCTAAAGTATAATATTTGGTGTAATGATGGGAAGGTGTTTTCACCGAAGTGGTACGACACATCTGAAAGGTTCAGACGGACAGATGGCTTGGTTCAGGAATCGAGGACTGCTTACCGAAACACTTCAAACCTCCAGCGGTTTGGGGGAAGGTGCATAAGTACTCCCTCTCATCCCCCTCTGAATATAGAAAACAAGAAAAAAAAAGATAAGGGTTAGAGAGAGAGAGGTCTTAACTGACGATTCCATTACCGCTGAAGGAGGAAAGGATAAGAGGAAGGCAGTGACTAGGAGTCCCAATTGCAAACTACGAGAGGAGGCTGAGATCGATGAGGTTTTGCAGAAGTTGCAAAAATTGAGCAAACTGGTGCGGACCAACGCTGCAGACTCTCACTCGGGTGTTGAAGGTAAGTCTGTCTTTGGGTTTATAAAAGTTTTTGTATAAAAATCTTTTATTGTGTCGGGATAAGGATGTAATCCCTACCCAAACACAAAAATAAAATAAAAATAACAATGGGAATAATGACTGTGGGGCGATACAAATTATTTTGGTGACAGTTTAGTGATTGTATAAGTGATCTAGTAGTGCGAGATAAAAATTGATATATATACCTCGACCCTCTGTAGGTTTTGCGGGATCAGCATCTTATAAAGTAGACCCTTTACTGTAGATAAGTATGGTTTCAACTTCCGGTTGTGCAATGGCTGATGAAGTAGTCCTCGTAGGGCACTTATCTCCCGTCATTGGAGTAGGGGATGAGGACGATACTGTAGCCGAATTGGTAGAATGGCCTCGTCTGAAGGGTTCTCGAGTTGAGTACCCAACAGGTTTTAGTCAGTTTAGGGAGTTTTGTAAGGCCAAAAGTAGTATAGATGAGATTTGGGGGCACGCCTTCGGATATAGGGGTAATTTTGTTAGGACTTGCAGTGTCATTCAAGGAGGGGATTAAATGTATTTGCTGCCTAATTTGGATAAATAAAAGAAGTGCAGGCAGTTGGGGGACGAAGTTTCCTTGGAGTACGTTCAAGGCGTGGTGAAGGATAGACGAACTGATGGGTTTTGTTGCTATTTAGCCCAGTTCGACTATGGGTTGACGCTGCCTTTGAGCAATTTTGCTAAGAGTGTTATGAATATGATTGGGGCCTGCCCGGCGCAATTGAATTGCATTTTTTGGGAAGTTATCCCTATATGCGAAACCCTTAATGAGAGATGGGTTGCATCTGGCAGTGAGAGGAGGATTACTACCATGGATTTTCTGGAGTATTATGCTGTGAAATATGTCACAGCAACTGATAGTGCATATCTTTCTTCTAGTTCTTCAAGACCATGCTTCTTCGACCTGTCTTCAGCAGGGCGAGTGTGGAACGACAACCTTTTATGGGTGTCTGGTGAATGTCTTCAGCGGTCTGATGAGGCACCCCAGGAACTTAATAATAGAACTATAACAAATGGTAAGTATACCATTGAAAATTGAACAAAGGGTAAGTATCTTACGTTGCCGATTTTTTATGCAGGAATTAATTGTAAAGTTTCGAGGAAGGAATCTTTTATAAACGTCATTGCCAAGGAAGGCACTGAGCTCAAAGCTGTTCTCAAAGAGTTAAAGATAAGTAGGTTCAAAAGGGTAGCTAGTAAGGATGACAAGGTCAGGAGATTTCAAGCAAAGAGGAGAATGGCTGCGAAAACTTCAGGCTCAATGGAAGAGAAATTATCAACTCTTGAACTTAATACACCTTTGAAGCTCGCCCGGATCAATGAAATGCCAGATGGGCCAGTGGACATGGCCACTATCTCTAGCACTGTTGTACGGAACCTGGTGAAGAGGAAGGCTGTAAAAAGGGGGGCTGCTTCTCGTTCTGCTACGTTGGACAGTGTGGACGATAACAGTAAGAGGAGAAATGTAACTTCTCCTACAAAGTCGCAGGTGGTGCTAGAGGAAAGCGATAAGATCCCTGAGGGGGCAGACTTGAGGTCGCGTTTTGAGGTTGAAGCCGGTCTCTAGGAGGAACAATGTCGAGTTAAAGCTCGAGAGAAGATGGTTGCTATTATGGATGATGAGTTTAAGAAGGTTAGTAAATAGTTAATTTTCTCGAGCTGTTTTGTTGCTCGAGTTGACTTATTTCTTTTTGCAGTTTGCTCGTGCTCTGAGGGGGGTTCAGCTTGGTTTCCAGGATAGGTCGATTAAGCCAGAAATGAGGATCTCCCAGCTCGAGGGGGAGAAAAACCAGTTGGAAGAGAACCTGACTCGAGAGAGGAAAACTTTCCAGTTGGAGCTGGAGAAAGAAAGGGAAGCTGCAGCCCTAAAGCTGAAGGAAGTTAGGGCCGAAAGTGTAGCTGAAGCAGAGCAATTGGTTACCACGTCCGCTACTTCTCGGAACAACCTTACAGGGAAGCTCTACCAGCTGAGGTATACAAAGGCGGAGATTATGGCATTCAGTGAAGGGAATTATGAGGAGAAGGAAATTATGGATGAAGAGGAGGTTGAGGAAATGGAGGATGGTCTGAGTGTTGCTGAAAAGACCGCTGCCGATAACCATGAAACTATTAATCAGGTAGGATGATCGTGTAATGTAACATTGGCTGTGAAACATGAGCTTGAGCTTTGTAATATTTTATTGTTGTTTGATGCCAACAACATTTTGCTTATGAAACTCTGTATTGTAGGAGATAGAAAGCTCGCGCCTCAGAGTTGCAGACTCAGAGGGCCTGCCTGAAGTGGAGAAAAAATCCTCTGCTGAATTGCAGGTTAGATAATTCAGATAAATTAATAACTAGATGAACAAGAATTTAATAGAAGAAAGGATATGTACCTTGTATGTTTATTCTAGTTCAAGATGTTTGTGTATGTACACTCTGTCTTACGACCAAAACATGTTATGGTCTGTAGGCCAAGGAGGAATTGGCTGTTTCGATCTTGCAGGTATTTGCACTGCAAGTTTGTCAGTATGCTTCTGTCGATCTGTTTCCCAATTAGGTATTGATGTTGTGAGTCCCTGCTAACTATTATGCAGAAGGAGCTAGACGTTGCTAGAGAGAGAGAAGAGCAGACTCTTTTGTATAATGCCGAGTATGCAGAAGAATATGAGCTTTGATTTCCCAGTATGAAGATCGATTGGATGATAATGTAAAGCTTTCTTTGAAGCTCGAAGAAGCTAAGAGACAAGTCGAGGATAAGACTGCAACAATTTTGAGCAGGGATTCGGCTTTGAACCAACTTACCAGTGAACTTGTCGAGTTGAAGGAAAAGGCTGTGTCAGGTTCTCGGCACGAGGCTGAGTTAGCCGAATACTGTATTAGAGCGTTAAATAAAGAGATATTGATATGAAATGTAACATTCATGCTCTAAACGAGCAGTTGTTGAAGAGAGAGATCGACCTGGATACTACGCGAACTAACTTGGCTGTGTCTGAGGCCAATTTTGAAAAATTGAGCAATAGTATTGTGGGAAAAGATCAAAAATTGCGTAACTTTGCACAAATACGTGATAGTTTGATTGCCAGGTTAGATCGTTTGAAGGCTGATTTACGTCGTTTAAAAGGGAGAGAGGCTCAGAGCAGGGCTGATTTAGCATAGATTCAAGCCAAGAACAAAAGTCTGGTGGACGATTTGGCCCATACTCGCGGAAACGTGAGGAGGGTTGTGCAACGTGAGAAGGACACGAATGAAAGAATTAATCAACTCTGTGCGCAAATTTCCGAATCGGAGCGAGAATTACGTGTATGTGAAATGAAGTATTAGAAAGATCTTAAATTTGAATAGGATAAAAGGGATGGTGAAATTGCTTCTGGTGAGGGGAGTCGAGAGATGAAGGAATTTCTTCGTCGAAAAGAAAAGTTAGTGGAGAATATGCGTATTGATCTCACAAACTCTTGACAGAAGTCGATAGATCTTACAAGGCAGATGAGTGAACGTATTGATCAATTAACAGCGAAACTAGCTGTATCGCTCATCATTGCAAGGATAACAAGCGCGCTGCTGTTATTCACCAAGCCTTTAAGGAACTAGTAGTTCACGAACAAGAAAAATGTGATGGTGAAGCTTTGCATCAACGGCAATTAAGCGCATTGGTTGCATTTTTTGTCGAGGAAATAAAATTCCTGCAGGTTGAGAGAGATTTGATGCAAGATTGTTTCTCTGGAAGGACTTGTGTATGTAAACTCGATATCTCTAGCATAGATCCAATTGGGGTTATGAATCGTGGTATTGGGACCACGACGGCTGAACAGATAGCTCGAGGGAAAGAAATTGTTACTGAACGAGCTCCAGAATATATGGCATCCAGGATTGAAATAGGGGGAAGCTCGAGTGGAGTCTCACCTACTCCTGTTGTGGGAGGAAGGTCAGTTGCTCTTCCATCAAGAAAATCCAGCAGAGTTATAAAGAAATAGACTTGAACTCTGATAACGAGTACCTTTTGTATATAGGATATGTTAATGCTTCAGTGCTCGATGTAAGACTTTGAGAGAAGCATTGCAATTTAAAATGCTGATATAAGAAAATAATATTTCCACACCTGCAGTAGATTTTATTCTCTGGTTTGTCCCATTGAATTAGAAGAAGTCCGTGGGTGTAGAAGTAAGTATTATCTGTGCTTCAACCCTTGGACTTTAGGGAGGCTTAGCGGTAGGGAGCTAGTATTATCTTTGCTCGTACTTTAGATGGTCATCGCAGGCTAAGAGGATCTTTATGGCCTCCGCCTCGGATCTGTGTTTCCTCAGGAGTTCGGCTAGTATTATCTATGCCTTGATACCATATTGAAGAGCTGGGCTTATCGGCAGTGAACAACGTCTCACTCGTGCTTTAGGCCTGATCCCGCAGGCTGAGGTTCTTTATGGCCCCAGCCCCGAAGGTTTTGAGTCCTCATGGGTTCAGCTAGTATTATCTATGCCTTGATACCATATTGGATATAGGAGCTTAGCGGCAGCGAGCAAGTTTTTTCCTCACTCATTCGTTAGGCTTGTTATCTTTAGGCTAAGAGGTTTGTTATGGCCCCCACCTTCGGATGTATGAGTATCCTCAGGAGTTAGGCTAGTATTATCTATGCCATTACCAATGTTGGATGTTGTTTTCCTTTAGGGATCGAGCTAGGATAAACTGTGCTTTTACCCTTGGAGATGATGGAGATGAAGGGGAACTATAAAGCAGGGATTCTTGTGATAAAAAAGAAATTTCATTGATTGAAAAGAGTTTGTACATACATTGGGGGTAAAATCTTGATGTGGATTGAACGTTGTTGAGCGACGGAGGAGCAGTTTAGCGTCGATATAACTTCAATCTTCTTGTATTCCATGAATTTGGAAATTTGTCACCAGCTTCCGTTATGAGATAATATGAACCCAACCAGTTCCACTTATGACCATGAAAGGACCTTCCCAGTTCTCTGTTAGTTTTCCAGCATGTGGATCTTTTCTGTTATCTGGGATTTCTCGAAGGACCTAGTCGTTGATAGCAAACTCCCGAGTGCGAACTCGTTAGTTATATGGATTTGCCAGTGTTTGATGATATCGACCAAGATTTGCGATAGCTCGATCTCGTGTCTCATCGATCCAATTGAGGTTGCAAGCCAATTCGAACTCATTTTCTTCGTTTCTAAGCTCGTGGTCTCTCACAGGATGGTGGTACTTTGTTGGGATGACTGCTTCAGTTCTATAGGCAAGCAGAAAAGAAGAGCACTGTGTTGACTTCTGGGGCGTAGTTCGATAAGCCCATAAGACGTGAGGTAATTCACATATCCAGTTGTCGTTCTTCTGAAACATAAGGCACTTTTTGAGACCATCCACGATGATCTTGTTTATGATCTTCACATGTCCATTTCCCTGGGGGTAGTATGGGTTTGATGGAGAATGGATTATGTTGTGCTTGTTGAGAAATGCTACAACCTTTACTCCAACGATCTGAGGACCGTTATCGATACGGATCAAATGTGGACAACCAAATCTTGTGATGATATGCTGCCAAATGAAAGAAATGACCTCTTCTTCTCGAGTTCTGCATAGAGGAACTTCTTTGACCCATTTAGTGAAGTAATCTGTGGCAACAAGTAGAAATTTCCTATTACCCAGAGTATTGGGGAATTCACCAACTAGATCGAGTGCCCATCGCTTGAACGGTCAATACACCTTACTGGCATGGAGTTCGAGGGCAGGGGCCCGAATTTGATTTCCATGACGCTGACATGCATCATATTTCCTTGAGTTTTCTTTAGCTTGCTTCCGCATCGCTAGCCAGAGCACTCATTGGGTAATAGCTCTGTTAGCAAGAGCTTGTCCTACAGTATGGGATCCGCAGATTCATTTATGTAGATCACGAAGCATGTTGTCAGCAAGTTCCTTAGAGAGGCACTTGGGGTATGGACCAGTGACCGAGCGTTTGTAAAGATCGCCGTTTGGTTGGACTGTGTAGCGTTTTGAATTCTCGATGATGTGTTTGCGCTGTTGTGGATCATCCGGTAGTGGCCCGTTGCATAAGTTATCCTGACCGAGATAAGTAACGAAAGGTTTCCTCCAATCATCTTCTGCCATCTCATCGCCCCCAGTGTTAATCGCGTATATTGTAGTACGATTAATACTGGGGCTAGAAATAACCTCGATTTGAAGGTGTCGTGATTCTGTACCCAATACTCTAGCTAAGTAAGCCAAGGAATCAGCGTGGTGATTCTCTCCTCGAGGGAGGTATTCGAACGTAGCTTTGTAAAATTTGTTTAGTTTTTCTGCAACCAGAGCTGCATAATCGACCAAGATGTCGTTCTTCTTGTAATATTTGAGTAGTGATGAACGATTAAAAGAGAGTCTGTGTAGGCTGAGATTTCAGTGATTCCAAGTTTGAGAGCCAAGTCCAGACCGTGAATGAGTGCCTTATACTCTGTAACATTGTTTGAGGCTTCGAAGTCGAGACGGATGGATTTCTCGATTCTACCGTTGGAAGGTGTAATGAGAACGATACCAATTCCCGACCCTGTAGGTCCTGCTGAACCATCGGTGAGGAGCCTCCACCCTTTTTGAGATATCCATGATGCTCGACCATCAAAAGATTTGGAGGGTAGAATCTCATCTACTGCATCTTCGGCGAGATCTGGATCATGTTTTTCCCAGTTAGGATCTGAAACTGGAAAGTCTGCTAGAAAATCAGCGACTGCTTGACCCTTTTTGGAAATTCGCTGCTCGAATTTGATTTTGTGTTCCCCCAAACTGTCGGACCACTACTGTACTCTTCAAGATTTCTTTTTTTTAGACAATACATCCCGAATTGGGTAGTTCGTCATGATTTTGACAGAATATGCTTGAAAATAGTGTTTGAGTTTTTGTGCGGTATAAACGAGAGTTAAAAGTAATCTTTCAATTTTAGAGTACCTCGCTTCCACTGGAGTAAGTGTCCTGCTGATGAAGAAGATTGGATTCTCAATTTTCCTTTGAGCCGAATAAGAACTAAGCTGAGAGATGTATCTATAACTGTGAGGTAGATAATCAGTTCCTCATTGCCTATCAGAGTGCTCATGATTGGAGCCCTCCCTAGGTAAGTTTTGAGCTCCTGAAAAGCTGCTTCGCATTCTGGTGTCTAGTTGGTATCTTCGTTATTTGAACCTTTGCCTCGTTGAGTAGAACCTCTGAGTAGCATAAATAACCATCTGTATCGGTCCGAGGATTTGGATATGAATATGTTGATTGCTACAATCTTTCCTGTGAGCATTTGTACATCCTTCTTTGTTGATGGTGAAGGCATGTCCAGAAGAGCTCGAATTTGATCTGGATCTGCTTCTATCCCTTTCTTGTTGATAAGATGTCCCAAGAACTTGCCTGAGTGAACGCTGAACTGACATTTTTTGGGATTAAGCTTCATTCTGTAGGATCGTAATATACTAAATACTGTAGAGAGGTGAGAGATGTGATCCTCTTTCTTTAGGCTCTTGCAAAGCATGTCGTCAATATAGACTTCGACTTCTTTTCCCAAGTGTTCTTAGAACATACTTGTGACCAGCATTTGGAAAGTGGCTTCAGCATTCTTAAGGCTGAATTGCATGAACGTAGTCTTTTCTTGATCAACTTCTAAGAGTGGAATCTGATTATACCCTGAAGCGGCGTCCATCATGGACAAGAGTTCGTGACCTGCTGTAGAGTCGAGGATCTGATGAATGATCGGAAGAGGGAGGCTATCCTTTGGCGTGTGTTTGTTGAGATTTGTAAAATCCACGCAGACCCGAACCTTCCCATTCTTCTTTGGAATATCAACGATATTAGAAATCCAGTATGGGTACTTGGCTTCTCGAATGAAACCGACTTCGATAAGTTTGTCGATCTCCTTGTTCACCTCGCCTCTAAGTCTTGGACATAACCTGCGTTGCTTCTGCTTAACTGTTGCGGCGCCTTCGCAGATGTTTAAGATGTGGCAAGACTTTAAGGGGTTTACGCCTGGCATTTCTTGGAAGTTCCATGCGAAAACATCTTTGTTGGATTGGAGGAAAGAAATAAGAGCTTCTTTCTCTGTTCAAATTAATTTTGTACCAATATAAGTACCTCGGTTAACTCCATCGACCTGGACGTATTCCACAGGCTCGGCTGGAGAAGACTGACCATCGAGGTGATCAACCTTCTGTGATTGTTATGCAACAATCTGTTTTGAATGGTCGAGAACTGGTGAGACTGTATTCTCGCAAGCTCGAGAGAGTTTTTGACTTCCTTTGATTTAATAAATACCACTATTATGCTTGAACTGGAGTGTTTGGTGGAATGTAGACGGGATAGCCTCCATATTGTGCAGCCAACAACGTCCTAGTATCCCCAAATACCTTGATTTGGCGCTGATGACGTAAAAAATAACGTCGAGAGTGGTAGGCCCTACTATGATCGGGAGAGTGATCTTCCCAACTCGTTCTTCTTTGGGCCAATTAAATCCACTGATGTCTGTTTCACTTTGAACGACCTGATCTGAGAGTCCCATCTAGTCAATCGTGTTCTGGAAAAGGTTCTCAACCCTACTTCCTGTGTCTACCATCATGGTGTGCATTACGAAGTTCCTCATTTTGAGCATAATTACTAGTGCGTCATGATGAGGATACTTCACATGTCCTGTGTCGCAGTCCTCGAAGGAGATTCCCTTTCGACGACTGCTTGACTCTGGGAGGAGCTTGGCTTCCATGTCTAGGATGGCAAGGTCACAGCACTCGCCCAACTTCCTTCGCTTGACTCTGTTGGAATTTGAAACCTGATTGATCTCAATCATATTGCTGCATTAGAGATGATATAGATGCTTTTCCTCTGCTTGTTTTATTGCTTGAGCCACGTCATCTTATTTCAGATAGCTCCCGTCTTAATATCTGGGAAGATCGATGATATATTTAAGCATCCTCCCTTCCTAAAATGATATCCAGAAGCTTTTTCAAACAATAGCAATTGTCGGTGAGGTGGTGCTTAATCTTGTGATATTCGCAATAAGGTCGACCTGCTATTGGATCAAGATGTCAAGCTGGACGGAAACATTTATCTTTCTGGAGAATAGGATAGATCACGGAAAGCTTGGCATTCAACTTTGGTATGATTGTTCTGGATGGTTTCCGCGACCTCTGATTGTTGTCTCTTTCTGGTTCTGTCTTTGCTCATTTAGTATCGCCTGGATCGCTCGAGCTGCGGTTGTTGTTGAAATCTGTAGAAGGAACCTTGGTGTTGTGGACTACCTTTACAGGTTTATTCGGTTCGGGCATCATCCGCTCCAGATTGATGTAATTGCTGACTTTCTCGATCATATCTTCGAGAGTCTTGGGCTTCTTCCGGAAGAGATACTCTTTAGCTTTGTAATTGAACTACAGAGCATTTGTGAATGCGGACACGGCTGTCTTCTGATCTAGATTGTCGACCTTTCGAGCCAGTTCGAGAAACTTCTTGGAGAACTCCTCAAGCTTCTCCCCATGTGCTTGCTTGAGACTTATAAGAGAATATAAGTTCTCTTCTTTGTCTTTGTTGGGGGCATAAGCCTTGATAAAAAAATTATTTAACTGCTCGAAAGTATGAATCAAACCTTCTGGTAAAGAGTAGAACCAACGGAGAGGTTCGTCCTGAAGACTGGTAGCGAAGAGCCAACAAAGGATGTGATTCAGATTAGAATACAAACCCAACGAGTCGCGGAATTGTTGAACGTGCTGGCCAGGATCGGTTCTTTTGTATTTGATGATCTTGGGTGTCTAAAAACCTGTTGGGACATTCATATCAAATAATTCTTTAGCAATTGGACTACCTTGTAATTTGTGCGGGTCATCCTTTGCGTCTAAAGCCGTTGCTTCGATGATCTCCCTGATACGCCGGTCTATGAGTTCCTGAGAAATATAATGCTGAGGGATAGGAGCTGCTGGAACTACTGGAGCTGCAGGAACTGTCAAAATTGTTTGACGCATGAGTCTGGGAACGTGGTCACCTATTTCCTCGCTCACCTGTTCAAGAAGCGGGGCTCGGTAAGGAGGTTGCAAGACTTCCTCAGGCTGCTTGGAAGGTCTGCGATCTCTGCTGATATCTGTCTGCGCCTCCTGTCCCAAATGAATTGAGACTATCGGTGCTTGTGGATCCTCACAATGAATCCTAGAAATGTTTGTACTATGTACCTCATGTGCCCCTAACCTCTCGTGAACGGAAACCCTTGAGATTGTTGGTACTGTTTCACGCTCTCTCAGGGCTGGTGGTGGTTGGCTACTCTATAATGCTTTCAGAGCTATTTGAAAAGCTAGCATATGAGTTTCTTGCTTCTTTGTTTCCAGAACTCGAGCTTGACGCTCTCATTCTGATTCCTTCTCGCGGAGTTCTCGATCTTCCAATAGCTGGCGCTCGGGCTGACTCCGTTTCTCGGCTTCGGCAATTAAGCTCGCCCGAAGCTCGGCAGCCCGATCAAGTTCCCTCGAACTTTCAGGCTGAGCTCCCAAAGATTGACGTGTTTGAGCCATAATTAAATACTACTCGACAGATAAGTATCAATCGTGGCTCTTAAGTACGTGGAAAAATAGTACATTCCCACAGACGGCGCCAAATATAGGGACCAGATTTCGTAAAGCTTGAACTAGCTTGAAATCGATCCTTATACCAAGAACTATTATGCCAAGAATTAAATAAGAGATAACACTTGACACAGGGGTTTTAGCGTGGAAAACCTGTGAATAGGTAAAAACCACGACCTCGAGTGGAGGATTTTGTGAAAGTAGTGTTATTGCTTGTGAAAGTGAGAGAATCTGATTAGAAGAATTAATCTAAGATCAAATAGCTAGAGATCAGATAATTGTATATATCGAATTCTCTGTTGACCTCCCCCCCCCTTTTCCTTAGGAGCTCTGCCCTTTTATAGACCCTGTTCTCACCTTGACATCATGCTCGAATACGTTCTCCTGAAAGTGGGAGTCATGGGCAGTTGAGTGCGTAACTTCTAGCTCGTGGGAGACAGGTGTATGTTGAGTTGTTATGTTTATATCTGTTGTGGACGATCTACGCTCTGCTATAGTTCGTGGTCGATGTGTAACTGTTAACGTGTTTGTTTATGCGTGAGTCTAGTACGGGATAAGATCGAGTCTTCTAGAGCTCGAGGTATAAATGAGATCGAGTGTCCATAGCTCGAGAGATAAGTCCCTACAGGTACTCTTTGGCTTTTCAGTCAATCTGGAGCCCAATGGTGAAAGCAGTAACAGTTGTCTTCTGATCGAGTTTGTCCACTTTATACACGAGCTCCAGGAACTTCTTAGCAAATGCCTCAAGCTTCTCTACATACGACTATTTGAGACTGATAAGAGAATATAGATTTTCCTCTTTGTCTCTGTTGTGAGCATACGTCTTGATGAATTGCTTCTGTAGTTGGTTGAATGAGTATATGGAGTCCTCAGGTAGAGAGTAGAACCATCGGAGTGGTTCCTCCTACAGACTTGTGGCAAACAAATAGCAGAGGATGTGGTTGAGATTGGAATACAACCCTAATGAGTCATGGTATTGTTGAATGTACTCCTTTGGATCGGCACCCTTGTATTTGCGAATTTTCGAACTATGGAAACCTTTCGGAATATCCATATCGGAATTTAATAAACAAGAAATGACACAGGTGTTTAGCATGGAAAACCTCTGAATAGGTAAAAAATCACAACCTCGTGTTGAAGGTTTTTGTAATGGTGACGTTTATTGCTTGAGACTGATGATATCTTATTACAAGTTATTACTAGACTTAGAAATGATTGATCTTATGAACAAGAATTTTGGAGGTTTGAGAATCTAGAAAATATAGTTTTCTTGAGGATTTCTCTTGTAATCTTCTAGTCCCTTTCTCTTTTGGAACTTTTTCTTTATATAGGCCTCTTCCACTGCTCTTCTTCGTGCTGAAGCACATTCTCTGAATGATGTGGTTAGTGGCTGTTTGACAGGGTAACTACTGAGTTCGTCAGAGTCAGGTGGCTTTGACTTGTTCAGGTTTTTTGGTTTGAGCTCAACTCACGTTTCTTAACAGTTCATGGAGTACATGGTGTTGCTGATTGAAGAAGTCGTATGGAGATTGCATGAGTCTGACATAGAGGTAATTCGAACTAGCGACAGCTCGATTTTAAGTGAGATCGAGGGATATGCCTTTACAATAAGATATCAGCCTTGTAGGGACCTATCCCCCAATCTCACCTAAAATCGAGCTGTCACCAGTTTGAATTACCTCCATCTTAGACTCACGCATTTTCCACATGACTTCTCCAGTCAATATTTTAACCTACTCTTCGAACTAGTGAAGAATGTGGGTCGAACTCAAATGAAAAACCTGATCAAGTCAAAGACACCTGTCTCTCACAAACTCAACAGTTACTCAGTCAACCACCACTAACCACATTGTTCAAAGAACGTACTCCAGTACGATGAAGAACTACGGAAAAGGCCTATATAAGGAAGAAGTTCTAGAATAGACAAAAACCAGAAAAATACACGAGAAATCATCAAGAAAACTACGTATTCTAAATTTTCAAAAACATTCAAAGTTCTTAGTTACAAGGTTCAAGCATTTCAAAATCTAGAGATCACTTGTAATAAGATATCCGCCTCAAGTAATAAATATACTTTTACAAAAATCCTCCACTTGAGGTAGTGGTCTATTTACCTATTCAGAGGTTTTCCACGCTAAAACTACTTGTGTCATTTCTTGCTTTCCATTAGAATATTATTACAGGTTCATTGGTGTGATAGCGAATTTTAAGCCATTTTAAGCCTACGGAATTTGGCCATTACATTTGGCACCGTCTGTGGGAAAGATTACATTTCCACGATATCCTAAGGTATTCTTTTGCTATAATTTGGGTAAACCACCAGTCATGAGCATACCTCACGAAGGGGAAGAAATTACCATATATCTTGCAGTTACCGATGAATCACTAAGTTTAGTTCTCATTCGATTTGATGAGAAAATAGAGAAACTTGCCTACTTCATCAGCAAGATACTCACTCCAACAGAATCCCGGTATACCAAGATTGAGAAATTACTTTTAGCTCTCGTCTACACGTCACAAAAGTTGAAACAATATTTTTAAGCTCATTCAGTTTAGGTAATGACAAATTATCTTTTGCGTGAGGTCTTATCCAAACGAGAAAAATCCAGACGAGTACAACAATGGTCGGTCACTCTTGGCGAACATGAAATCTATTTTGAACGACGACATTCTAAAAGGGTCAAGCTGTAGTAGATTTTCTTGCAGACTACCCAATAGAAGATCCTGATTGGGAAGAAGACAGTACGGATACTAATGAAGAATAGTTCGAAGAAAATTCAGACTTGGTAACTCAAAAGAGATGGCGCCTTCTAACTAATGGATCCTCCGGACCTGTAGGATTAGGCATTGGAATCATGTTTATCACATCTTCCAATGGCAGGATCGAGAAAGTAATTAGACTCAATTTCAAAGCTACAAACAATGAGGCTGAGTATGAGGCAATAATTCATGGTCTAGATATGGCTCTCAAAATTAGAGTCTCCGAGTTATCTGTGTGCACAGACTCTCTACTTATTGTGAACCATTACACACACAAAATTGAGAAGAACTGAAAGATGATTGATTACGTAGCTGCAGTAGCTGACAAAATACACACATTCTAGAAGATTACTATTAAACATTTACCGCACGGAGAAAATAGACATTCTGATTCCCTCGCCTATCTCGCAATAGTCTTCAGCACAGAAGATCGATATCTTAAGATTGAAATACTATCTACCCCCAACATTAACATCATAAGCTTAAATTCTATTAATACTAGGGACATTGAAGAAGATGAAGACGATTGGAGACAACCTTTTTTCGCATATATTGGACCTCATAAAAAGTTTGAAGGCAAACTTCCTAAAGATCCTACTGAACGACGACGCGTACTCGACAATGTTAAACGATACGTCATGGACAATGGTCTCCTTTACAAAATTTCGATTACAGGACCATATCTCAAGTGCTTATCTAACAAAGAAGCCCAATACTTCCTGCATGAGCTCTAAGAAGGAACTTGTGGTTCCCACGCAGCTGGACGATCTCTAGCCATCCGTACTCTCACCCAAGGAGTTTTTTGGCCTAAAATAAAAGCTCAAGCCATTAAACTTGTACGCAAATGTGATGCCTGCCAATGACATGGTCCCCAAATTTGAGCTCCAACCCTAGAACCCTATTCTAGCAACGTTGTTTGGTCATTTCGAAGATGGGCCCTCGACCTCGTAGGAGAATTCCCCACCATACTGGACAAAAGGAAGCATCTCCTAGTATTAACAGATTACTTTACTAAATGGGTGGAAGCAGTCCCTCTGCGCCACACACGAGATGACGAAGTCAACAAATGTATATGGGAAACCATCATCATTCGGTTTGGCTGTCCCCATCTCATCAGAATCGATAATAAACCTCAATTTGTCAGCTCCAAAGTCGTTGAATTCCTTAATCAACACAACATTATCCACTCCCATTCTAATCCATATTAACCACAAAGAAATGGCCAGACATAAATCTATAATCATACTATTGTAGATGGAATCAAAAGGCGCTTGATAGAGAAGAAAAGTAATTAGGTCTAAGAATTACCGCATGTCTTATGGGTATATCGTACAACTCCTCGGGTATCAACTGGATCCACGCCGTTCCTACTTGCATATGGTACCGAAGCAATCATCCTCACTCAATATCATTACCCATTGCGCGACCATACCATGATAGATGAAGAAAATAAATTCCAAATGGCATGTAACTTCAACTGGATAGCGAAAACTCAAGACAGAGAAATCATGAATTTGGGAAGATACCACCAAGTTTTAGCCCGATCTTATAACAAGCGAGTTTGCCATAGAGAGTTCAAAATCAAAGATCTCGTCCTCTAAGAAGTTCACAAACACATAAAATAAGTCAATGCTGGGAAACTAACCAAAAATTTAGAAGGTCATTTTGTCATTGTTGGAAAAAGTGGTCATGGTTCTTACGATCTCGCTACTGAATATGGAGAGCGAGTACCTAATCCTTGATTCACGAGGAGATTGAGGCTGTATCAAAGATAATAATCTATCACAGTATACTTTTTGAAAATTAATCTCTTGTGTATGACGATCTTACATCAATGAAAGACTTATGTTTGATTTAGGAGTGAGTAGTAAACCGACCAAATCGAACCAAAACCGAACATTTTTTTCGGTTTGGTTCAGTTTTTAGAAGTCTCGGTTCGGTTTCGGTTTAAAAAAATTCAAAACCGATCAGTTTCGGTTCTGTTTCGGTTCGATCACATAGAAATCGGACTAAAACTGAACCGAACCGATATTAGGCTATTAACAAACAAAAAAAACCTAGTTACCTCCTGTCCTCAGTCCTTAATCTCAGTTCCTCTCCTCTCCTCAGTTAAAGCCTAGTTACCTCATCTCCTCTCTTCTCCTTATTACCTCCTATCCTCTCCTCATTACCTACTTAATTACAACCAAGTTTATTGTAATTCTCCAACTTAATCACAACCTAGTCCTCACTCAGCTCATCTCCCCTCTCTTAAATCTAATAAATTCTCTAATAGAATTTCTCTGTTTCACCATCTTCAACCACGATTAAAGAAGATTGATTGGTTGATGAAGCTCGAATCCTGAATTTGCGATGATATCTAGGGTTGGATGGTAAATTTAAATGTTTGATTCTTCATCTAGTTGATTTTTAATGGTGATTTTAAATGGCTGATGAAGCTCGAATCCTCATTTAGTTGTTGTTGATGTTGTTGTCGTTAAAGGCAGAATTGAAACAGAGCCACAACTGACAAGGCTTCTTCATCATCATCATCAACTTTCTTCCGAGCTTCGACTAAATCGACTCTTATGATGGAAAAGTTTTTATTCTGGTATGAATCTTTTCTTCTTCTTTTTTTTTTCTCTCTCTCTCTCTCTCTCTCTCTCTCTCTCTCTCTATTTTGGGTTTGTTGAATTGGGTATAGGTGTTTGCTAATTTACTCTTAGGTTTGGTGATTTGGGTTTGATAATTTGAAAACATTAATGGAGAATAACATTCTTAATGGAAAAATTTTGGTTTTCTGGTTTGTTGATTTGGGTTTGTTTTCCCATATCTAAATTATTTATTCTTTTCATGTGATTAGAGACCTCTCTTTCGAAGAATCTTCCATACAAATAAGACAATGTAGTGGGGATGAAACGCCAAGTCTCCATCAAATACATGATCCGCAGGTATATTCTAAAACTTTTTTTCTATAATCTCTAATGTTTGGTTATTGTTGTCGTTTACATACTTATTGTACTTTCTTTATGATTTACTCTTTAGTAATTGATATTATTATTTTCTTATTACTTTTATTTGTAGATATAGGAAATGGTTGTGCAACAAGGGGAGCAAAGCACTTCAGCTGATTCGCAAAACGCAAATCGTAATGCTAATGTTCCACTATCACCCAAAGGCTCCAAAGAAAAAGAATCATGTACGAAGCGTAAATCTGCCTCTATTGTGTGGGACCACTTTACGATCGTAGAGGGTACTAGAAAAGTTCCTATCATGGCAGAATGCAATTACTGCAAAACTGGTTTTAAATGTGAACGCAAAGGTAATGGAACAAGTTCTATGCTAGGGCACCTAAACCATATCTGTAAAAAGTATCCGTATGGAAAATATGGAAGTACTGCTAAAAGTCAACAAACACTATCTTATAATACAAAAGAAGATGGGCAAAATAAGATAGTGGGAGTTACTTGGAGCGTAGAGGCGAGTAGACTCGCTTTGGCTAAAATGATTATCATGGACGAATTATCATTTAAGTTTGTTGAAGGACTAGGTCTTAGACATTTCTGTAAGTTTTCCATTCCAAGATTTCCCGTCCCATCTCGTTTCACTGTGGCTAGAGACTGTCTCAAGTTGTACAAGGATGAGAAGCAAAAATTAAAGGCAATTCTAAAGGATAAAAGAATATGTCTTGCAACTGACACATGGACATCTATTCAGAACTTTTGTTATATGTGTCTCACTGCGCATTGGGTTGATAGTGAATGGAAACTGCAAAAAAAGATCATCAATTTCTGTCAAGTTTTCAACCATAAGGGCGAAACCATCGGGAGTGTAGTTGAAAAGTATTTAATTGATTGGGGTGTAGATAGTATTTTCACTATTACTCTTGATAATGCTAGTTTAAACAGCACTACTATTGATTATTTGTGACGAAATACCAAAAGCTGGAAGAACACAGTTTTGAGTCATGAGTTTTTGCATATGAGGTATTCTGCGCATATCCTCAATTTAATTATTTCTAATGGTTTGAAAGAGTCATTTGATGCAATTACAAGAATAAGAAGTATAGTGAGGCTTGTGAGATCGTCTCCACATAGGTTGGAACACTTTAAAACATGTGTAAGAGATGCAAAATTGGAAGATAAAAGTTTAGTATGCTTAGATGTTCAAACTCGGTGGAACTCGACATACTTGATGTTGGAGGCAGCGGAAAAATTTGAATTAGCCTTTGAGAGATTACATGATAGAGAGTCTTCATATCGTACATACTTTAGGGAGGGGGAAAGTTGGAAAAAAATTGGGACCTCTGACTCAAATAGATTGGGAAGATGCTTAAAGGATTTTGAAGTTTCTGAAGATTTTTTACAATGTAACATTGAAGTTTTCAGGATCATTATATATTACTTCTAATGCTTTCTTTCAAGAGCTTGTTACTATTCAAACTAAACTGCTTTCATATAAGAGAAGTGAAGATGTTGGCTTATTGTTAATGGTAGGGCACATGCAAGTGAAGTTTGATAAGTATTGGGATGTCGAGAAAATCAATTTGTTATTGTATGCTGCATTAGTTCTCGATCCTCGATTCAAGATGAAATATGTACGATTTTGTTTAAGCTCAAGATTAGAATTTGAATCATCTAAAGTGGATCATCTAGTATCAAGGGTAAAGGATGCAGTCATTAGTCTTCACGATTGGCATTTATTGAACCATTCTTCCTCATTGCAACTTCAAAATATGGGTGAATCATCACAAGGGTTGAGCAGTGATCATTCTTATTCTGATGATGATGATATGTCTTTGGCTGATGATTTTCAAAAACACTTGGAGGAAGAAGACAATTTGGTAAATAAGTCAGAAGTTGAACGGTACTTGGCAGAGGTATGTGAACAACCAAAGATTGGACATTTTGATATATTAGAGTGGTGGAGAGCTAATTCCTCAAGGTATCAAATCCTTTCTCATGTTGCACGTGATGTATTGGTCATTCTCATCTCTTCGGTTGCATCAGAGTTCGCATTTAGCACGGGGAGGCGTATACTTGATTGTTTCTGCAGTTCATTGGCTCCTACTACTGTTGAAGCTCTTATATATTCTCAAGATTGTCTCCGACCATCAATGGTCCCAATAAATCTTCGGGAATCAATGAATGAAGTTGAAGAACTTGAAAAGCTTGACAAAGGTAATGAGATACTTATATTAATTTAATTTATTTTCTTAGTTAATTACTTAACTCTTTATTTCTAATATTTTTTTGTTATTGCTATCTAGAGTTGCTCGGGGGGTCAAATTTGCATTTATCTTTTGTGGAGGAATGAAGTCGTCCCACCAAAAGGTAACTTAACCTTGACAAATATGGTTTGGAGCATTTACATTATATATAACTGTTAACTGTTAACTGTTATCTGTTATCGTTATATATAACTGTTAACTAATATCTGTTATCTGTTATCGTTATACATTAGTAAATATGAAAGGGGAATGAAATTACTGAATCGTTTTGTATAACTGTTATATGTTGATAAACTGTTAACTATTAATCGTTATATATAAGCAAATACATTATATATAACTGTTAACTGTTGATAAACTGTTCTCTGAATATCTTGAATCGTCTCCTCCTAACAGTTATTATCTTTGATCTTCATAAGAGGGGAATGAAATTACTGATAACTATTATTAAGCATGAGCTATGCCAAATTTATCTATGCCATCTTTTATGTTTACAAACAGTGCTAGTTATTAACTTTGGAGAGGCCATCTTTTATCTTTTACAAACAATGTTAGTTATCTATGCCATCTTTTTATCTTTTATGTTTACAAACAGTGCCATCTTTTATCTATGCCAAATTTAACTATGCCATCTTTTGTGAAAATCCATTGGGTGAGCGACATGAAAGAGGCCAATGCATCCATCAATAGCAGCTCTGAAACTCTCTGGCTTTCTCAGATCGGCTTTGAAATCTGTAAAACAGATTTGTTATGATCTATCCCATCATTTACTCGTATTGATTTTTCGGAACATGTTCCCCCCTCCCTTTACAAAAATACAATCTGGACAACGATTATTTTGGATTCCTCGTAGAGCCGTGGATGACTGCAACACTAATACTAACACTAAGCAGCAGTCACGACTACACTTATTGTCCATTTAGTTGATTATGACCGTCTTCTGTTCCTTTTGGATGACCTCTCATTACCATACTTTTCTGTTCATATATAGGTCTGGTAGGCTACTACATTTAATCCCATACTTTTCTGTTCATAACTTCATATATAAGTCTGGTAGGCTACTACATTTAAAACTAAAGTCCAGATAATGTGTCTGGAGAAACTTTTCCGCGAGCAGCTGGACCTCAGTAGGCAAGATAGTTCATAGTTAGCAATGCATCATTATCGGACAGATTGCACATCATGCCTCTATCACAACATAAAGTCCAACTATAAAATAGATAGCAAAAGATTAGAGGAACATAAACTAAATTTGAACAACGTGTCTTCTGTCTAATACATCTTTTCAGAAAAATAAACCTTTCATTTCTTCATGTAGGAAACTAAGGATACAAAGTAAACAACTAGTTACATAAGCTTCCAACACAAGGGGAAACAAAACCATGAAGGTATATATAAATAGGCGAAAAAAATAAATAATGAAATTTGACAATCGAGCAAAGATAAATCTGAGAGCATCTAGCGAGGAGGATTTCATTTTTTACACAAGTAACTTCATATACAGAGGTGAAGGACTGATGTTCTTCAACGACGTATTGCGACCGAGAGATCAGATGATCCTACAAGCTCCCGGCCGGTATCAGGCCCTCGGGCCTAATATTGTTGATTTTCTTCGGCCTCCACTTACTTGTGAGGAGAACTCTGCAACATTGCAGCATGGATACAATTAATTAACAATAAATATTTGAAGAGTGCGGAAGTTAATTATTAGAGAGAATAATCAAACACAAAAGCACAACATTCATGCTTCTTCATCCAATGTCATAATTTGTTTATCAATAAAAACTCTGAAGCCATTCTACTTAGGGACAAAATAGTTACCTTTAAAATTTTATGGAAAATAAATGTGCTTAAGAATTTTAAATGGAGATCTGCTTAAGGAATCCAAGATTTTAATGTGCTTAAGAATTTTATTAAGAATTTGAATTACATGATCCCTTATACATGGGTTGGTTAATCTGGTCAATAAAAGGAGATGTTTGATGTAGATTTGTGCTTAAGAATTTAAATAAGAATGTGAATTATATGATCTTTTATACATGAGTTGGTTAATCTGGCAGATAAATGGAGATGTTTTGGCTGTAAAGAAAGCAGTACTTGCCATTTCACAAATCCTCCAAGATTTCCCACCATCAGACATTCGTAAGCAGACCAGTTCCCCATGAGATCTATCCTGATCCATGCACTGAGCCTCTTCCCTATCGAAGTTCCTTCTAAATACTAGAGAAAGTACAAACATTCGGAAGCATACCAGTTCCCCATGAGATATATCCTGACCCACGCACCGAGCCTCTCCCTTACCGAAATTCCTTCGTACCAGGTTCAAAACCACCTCATCTAGGCATCTCTGTTGATTACATCTCACGAGGCCCTACAGTATCAAGTGAGATTGACAGAATTCCAACAGTAGATTCAAATACAGTTCAACAAGAAGTTGCATTTAGACTGCTGTGTTCCGATGACAGAATTGGTGGTGTAATTGGGAACAGAGGGCAATATATGACCTATTTTAGTTTATATGGTTAGAAACAAAGTTAGATAGAAGGTTCCTACATACAAATAGTTAGATACTTGGTCCCCATCTCGTCTTTCCCTATGAATTATTCATAGTAGTCTACTTTCCAGGCAACAATCTAAATTATTCATAGTAGTTTATATGTGCAACTTAAAGGTTTTTGAGTGTACATAAATGCTGAATTTTGAGGTAAACATACATACGAATTGCGAGGGATAAAGACTGTTTAACAATGCAGCAACACTTCTCTTTTTACAATGCAGCAACAGTTATCTTTTTTACTTAGAATGAATATTTGATCAAATGCTATTATAACTTTTATCTATAACTATTATTTGTTATCTGCAATCATTATATATAACTGTTATTGTTATTGTTCTATGTGAAGCCTGCTAAACTTATAGCCCCAGTCTCTAGTGGATTCCCTGCTTCGACATCTGCAGCTCAGCGGAAGCCGCTTATAAGGCAAATCAACTAACCTAAACACTTAATTTGTTTGAATCTCAATTAATCATATTTTATTTGATTGGTCTACTATAGTATTAATGTAAGCTATTATAGGAGATCCAACTGATAAAGAGTACTTCTAAAATTTGATTCACCCTAGAATTTAAACTCCAACTTGTTAAAATTAGAAGAAACTTCAAAGAAGATAATTTCAACTGCTTTTCCATATATTATTATGAGGAAATTGATTCTCTTTATTCATATACTTCAAAGAAGGCAATAACATTTGATCTAATCCCAAAAAGACTTTGATATTAAAAATCATATGGAATAATGTTTATTTTTATTCATATACATCTTTGATATCAATTTCACCCTCACAGGTTACTCTACGCCTAATGTTATGGCCTTTTTGTATTGCAGAGTATGAGAGGGGGAGGGATTGCTGTGTGGCTGTGTGACAGATGGCTTTGCTATGTTTATGATTTTATTATGCTCTTAGTAGCTTTTGAATTGTTCATGTTTTGATGATTGTATTATTCTATATAAACTCTTTGAATTGTCATATATTTTGGAATTGTCATCAATTTAAAGTATCATGGATTGGTTAAATTTTTGAATTTTTATGGATTGGATCATGTATTTAATGATTTTTGTGAAGGGAATTGGACCAAACTGGATCATAATAGCCCAAATTGAATTTTATTGTCTTTTAGTTCGATTTCGGTTTTGGTTCGGTTTCTTTATTGATTTTTGGTTTCGGTTCGGTTTCTTTTTTGATTTTCGGTTTCGGTTTTGCATAACTTTCCTTCAGTTCGGTTCGGTTCGGTTTAGCTATAGTTCGGTTTCGGTTTTGGTTTCAAAATTTGCAAACCGAAATTTTTGGTTTCGGTTTAGGCCCAAAATCGATCCCCACCGACCCATGCTCACCCCTAGTTTGATTCCCATACATCTGAGTACTTCTATTATTTCATACAGTACTCTATCTAAAACATTCTTTGTACGTCAATCTTACACCAATAAAATACTTGTGTTTGATTACCCTACATTATAGTACTTTTCTAATATATCCTACAAGTACTTCTATATACAGATTACAGATCATTTGTTGCTTTGACCAAACTGATCATCTATTATATTACAGATCGTTTGTTGCTTTAGCCAAACTGATCCTCTAATACATTACAGGTCGCTTATTGGTTCAGCCAATTCGACCAACCATCTAATACATTATAGGTCGATTAATGGTTCGTCCAATTCGACCAAACAGATTGCACATTACCGATCGTTTGTTGCTTTAGCCAAACTAATCCTCTACAATATTACAGTTCGATTAATGGTTCATCTAACTCGACCAAACAGATTACATATCATTTTATTGTTTTGGCCACATTGATCATCTATTACATTACAGATCGTTCTCCAACAATCTCGGTCAAACCGATCTTACGATTTCCATGTTCTTCTACGATCTTCTATGTTTTATGATCTCGGCCAAACTAATCATATATCACATTATAGGCTGTCTATGGCCTCAGCCAAGCTGATCTTCTATGTTCTTCAACGTTTGTTACCTCAGTAACCATCTACTATACGAAATCCTTTGGAGTCATTCTATAAAATAGGCATCCAACTCTTACATTATCGTTGGTCAATCATAAGGTTAGTACAAATCATTCTTTTATCAACAGTCTTATCTTCATGCACTCTATCTACTATATTCGTTTAGTGTATATAAAACCTTATTACAATCGTTATGCTTCATTCCATACTAGAGCTTTCACTTGAACTGTCACCTGGAGGAATATCAGCATTACTCGAACAACCCTTATACAGGCAACGATGTATAAATTCTAGCATCCTGCCCACAACAATTTGTTTGCCTTCCATAACCATACTCTCTTTAAAAGTTCCATCTCTTGACACCATGAGATCTGGATACTTAGATCAAACCAACCGCATTTCACACTGTGTAACTTCTGCAGTCAACTTGTCATTAACAGTTCTGCTTTTTGCTTCCAATCTATTGAACTCCGCTGCAAAGAATGAAATAACTGCTGCCATATCTCTCTCATATATCACCTGCCTCACTTTTTACCTATTTAGACAAGATCCTCTCGCTAAGTTTACTTTGAGCTTCCTTCAGCATAGCTTCCAAATGTGCACAACACTTATCCACTTATTCCATTTCTTTCCGCGCATCAGTACTCCGAGATTCCAACACTGTCATCAATTAATCCATATGGAAAACCATAGACATTGCCCCCTCCACTTCAACCTCACGGCCCTTTCTATTTACAATACTATCATCGAGACTTATCACAGCCCTAAACAGATCTGCCTCCAATTTGGTATTTGAGTCGCGCAATACCGTATTCTCTGTTTTATACTCCATATTATCTAGCTCTCACGATTGAACGGTATGTTCTAACATATATACCTTACTCCAAGTCTTATTAATGATTTCGTTATAATGATTGCGAACCTCTTCCATCTTTTTTCTTATCACATCAGCAACTAGCTATAATACTTCATAATTACAAGCACGAGCTTGCATATCAGCTATCTTCGACTCGGGCATATTTACTTGAAACTGCAGGTCTTTCACATTATTTCCTTCCTCCTCTAACACTACAAGCAATTCGGTAACCTGAGTTCGAGCGGATGATAAATCAGCGCCTTGTTGACTAGCTTATTCAGAGGTACATACAACTTCAACACCTTTTTTCCTTATCACTTCTTCTAATCCCTCTATCTTCCTCAATTCGATGGCAAGTTCAGCCTCTTTCTCTCGCAGCGTCTCAGTTGCACAGATTACTGTACTTCGCTCTTTTAAAATCTCCACCTTCATTTTTTTTTCTAATTTAATAATACTTTTTAGTGCCGCCTGACACGAACTTAGTTCAGTAATCAACTATTCATTTTGGACGCGTAACGTGTCACATTGACTCTGGACAGCTACTACTTCTCCCTATCATGACAGTTAACATTTATAATAGTTCACTCATACAAACAGATTACATATCACAATTAACAAGATTAATCAAGAACATGATATCTGAGTAATATCAATACATCGTTCCATTTATCATCACAGAGAACAAAATTTATTTATCATCAAACAAAAATAGTATACAAAGATCTATTAATATGAAGAACGGGTAAAAACTAGTACAACCTATCTTTACTTCTTCGAGATACGCAAGGATTGTCCTTTATTTTTCAGACTCTTTTATTCGTTACTTGAACATCTATAGAAATTGTAAAGATCACCATCTCCTGCTGACGCTGTTTGTACCACAATCTGGGTATCAGATTCTCGACCTCCTCCTCATCCTCTTCTGATAACAATTTCATTAACCTAAGAATGGGTTTTTCACCAACAAATTTGCCTTCCTCTTTGGTAAACCACATATCTTTAGCCTTGGCATTCTCAATATTAAAATCCTTTCCACATTATATTACGAACTTCCTAAATTCGTTCTCTACCCTCGCCAGTTCCCCCCCCCCCCATAAAAACCAATGACACTGACTATATGACGCTCACATTCTGTTTGAGCAGCGACTTTTGATTGCGACGGATACAGATGCTCCTTAAATTGCATATGCGCCTTGCGTAGCCGCTGACGCGTTTCCTTTTGTAATACACCTAAAGCTCTCACATCAGCTTCTACCTTCATTCGAACAGTCACTTCTTTCGACAATCGCGTTGCTAAAGACCTTTTTTTTCTCTACATACTGCGATATTTCATCCTGCAACCACTTTACCTCACCCTCTAATTGTTGTTGAACCTCTATTTTCTCTTTTCTTATCTTGAAAAGTACAATTCTCATGGCCCTTCGATCCTACATAAAGCCAAACACATCAGATAAAGGCTCTACATCACCCCATATAACAGACACACCAGCTCGAGCTGAACACTTTCTCGCTTCTAAACTATGACGATTACGTACTTCTTGAGCTAAAAACATAACTCGAGCTGGGTCAGGTACTACATCTCTTTTCTTCAAAAGCTCTGCATAAATTCCTTTTAAACCCCATTTACTATCAATTTCAACCTCGAAATACAATGTCAGAGCTATCAACATACTTTGATACCTTGCTTTATAACTCAGGTCATTAAAACAGGTCAACTCTTTTGGTTTTCAAACTAATACCCACATTTCCTCTTCCTTCCTTAACACCTCATCCCTCTTTATTTTTATCTTAGCATATCTACACCGGAGGTTGTAAACTCTTTAAGTTTAAATTGCCATATCTCATATTCAAATTTATTAAGTACCAGCTGAATACGAGCCACGGAATCCCTTGCTCTACTCAACGATCTCTCCAGTTTAGAATTTATTTTTCTCAATCGCTCTATCTCTTACACAGATTACAAATATCTCATTACCATACAAACATTCAAAAAAAGCATATTAAAAGCTTCTGTCAAACTTAACAGTTTACGACCTTTCAAAGTACAATCCCATAAAAATTAAATGAATTGCATAGTTTAAAATATAGTACTACAAATTGTTTAAAGAATTTTGCTCATGTCTACCTCAGCTAGAGAGTCCAAAGTTCTCAGTAGCTACAGCTGGCTCAGTGGGTGTAACAGGTACATTGGCTGGATCAACAATATCAGCCACCACCTCACTTTCGACCTCAGCAAAAAAGACTATTTCACCATATCAACAAGTCCAGTTGAGCTCTACATCAGCTTCACTCAATCAAAAATCATACTACGATTAGACGAAGTGATCTTTTTCCACTAAAAGTGTTTCGACTGATTTTGTCATAACATCATCATGTCTCACTAGCTCGCTATACTTTTTTACGAACTCTGCAACCGCTTTAGCATCTTCAACTCTCTTATCTTTCTCTAGCTTGAGGTCATCTTTAAGCTCCTTCATACGAACGGATTGAGCATCAAACTTCATCATAAGAGCCCCGAACGCTTTGCCCCTCTTATCAAGATATTTAACAGCCCCATTCAACAATATCAAGAGCTGCCAGTACAAAGGATACACAAACACAAATTCAGAACTAAAACTCTTAGTTCAAATACAAGACAATTAAAGATTTTAAACACATACCGCGAAAGTGTGCTCCTGACACTCTTTATCGAGTTGCTTCAGATCGGTCCTTGCCATTAGATAGTTCTTCTGCTCCAGCTCTTGCATCCTAGCTGCAGCATAAGGGATAGTACGAGAGCTACCCTCATCCTCATGGCATTTTCTCTTCAGCAAGTTTGTCTCCCCTTCAGCAGGACTAACCGCACTTACTTCCAGTTCTTCCTCTACAACAAGCTGAGTCTTTGCGACCCCTTGTTCTGTGGCCACCACCCCAGTGGCAGAGGTACTTTGCCGAGCTGACTTCCCCAACCTCTGAGTAGTCCATTTGGTGTGTTTGAGGTGTAGGAGGTGGAAGACTGAGAACATCATCAATGGTCAAACAAGCTTTCTCCTTAGCCATAGCTCATTTCTCGTGAGCTCGTTGAACTTTAGGTCCTACAGAATTTACCTTTTTATCCCTATGAATATTAAGCTCACTAAGTACCTGCTTTAGCTCATCCTTATCTCGAGCAACGCAGTCAAATATGCTGGTTTTGTCAGGCGTTGATGAAAGTTTGGGTTCTGCCAAAACAAGGGGCAAAACATTATTAACAGCTCGAAGACATGTTATTGGAAATTCAAAGATTGGTCATCGTTACTTACTCGGGTTATAATATTTATGGTTCAGTTCGAGCGCTGGTTCATCTGGAACCTACATACAGTTACCCTCTACCCACACAAGGTAATCGTTCCATGGTCTACCCGCAGATTTAAATTTAAATTTTTTTAGCTTAGATGAATCACTATACACGTAACCACTACTTCGACCTTTGACATATTTCTATTTATAAAATTTTCACACATCTTCAGCTTCGAACTGATTGACAGTCCCTTCCTTCCTCCTTTTTTCATTCACTGCCTCACAGACCCTCATCATCTCATATACATTCTCATTCAGCTGGGCGGGGCAACACTGTAATACATTAATGACACCTTTTTGAAAGAAAGTCAGAGGAATCTTCAGGCCATACACGACCTGATTTAAATAACATAAAAACCCATTACTCAGACCTGCTAGCCCAAGACCATTATAGTATGAAAAAGTAACACCGTCACCAATCTCTCTCTCAATTTTTCACATCTCCAAGCAAGAGACTTGGTAATACACCGCCTCCTCCCCTTTTCCTGGGGCATAGGCCCTAAACCAACGACCTTGGTTCCCCAAGTAGCTTCCCCATTCTCCCTGCAATTTCTTCTTATATTTTAAGAATTTTTTTTCTACATCTACTCCATCCGAGTATATAACAAATACATTGTCTTTCTCTTTTCTGCCCTCTATCTCTTTCTCTATCTTTCTAGTTTCCCCATCTTCACCAGTCACCTCTACAATATTTAAAGTTTCTTCTATGGCATCGCTCTTGTCCTCCCTCCTTGATGATGAGGTATCATCTGAACTCGAAGATACTACGAATCTACTTGAGGGAATTATAGGTTTGGAACGCATATTGAACCTAAAGATATACAAAATATTTTTATCATTATCTCTACTTTGCATATTACACCCTATACACAGTGAAAACAGGCCCACCCAAATTTCTACCCAATCAACACGCTTACTCTACGATTTCTCAGATAAACAAAAGGAAATCATTTCAAGTTTTTCCTCTTCTTCTTCAAATTAACATTTTCTCTCTCTACAACTTCTTCATATGACAAAGGTTCAAAACTACAGAACTCTCTCATCAGTTATCCACAGATCTTAAAACCTCTACATTATCAACCTACTATCTACAAACATAAACAGAGAACATCATACAGAGTACTAGCAAATACAAATTAAACAAACAGATACACAGATTACCAACCTATACTCTATGAGCAACAATCTTCCGCTTTATCTGGACGTTTTCCTGAGGATGACCGCTCCCGACGCTTTTCAGACAGTTTTTTATCACCCGATGAAGCTCTCTCTCTCAAAACACACTCAGAACTCAAACGCTTCCTCACTGTGAGAATGGGTTTTGTGTAACTTTTTTCTCTCTCTGTAACTGTTGATAATTTATGAGGAAGAGATATACAAGTTTTTATACACTCCCTCAGTTTCAAAATGATGGCTCCTTCTGACACGCGTCAGCCATCCCTACTGTCTCTACAGGCATGTCTCTTCGGTTAAAAACATCATCATGACTTTTGTGATAACGTCTACTGTTATCACATCTGTCTCTATTGTCTGCCATTAAAAATTGTGCACCTCTTCCTCAACGCAGTTCAAATGACCAACCACCTTACTTTTATACTCTACCAATATCGTACAATATTCCTAAAATAGATAATTATTCAAAATTCAAAGATATCCACACAGTTGTTAAAATCCTACAGCTGTCCTCCACAATATCTATACACAAACAGTAAAGTAGAATACTTTATTCTTATTCAATCAGATAGAGGAATCAAGTATGCCTCATCTTACATTTATTTGGGTTTTAACATAGAATACTAAAAATAGATTACTTATTACGTGCTCTCATACTTCAAGCTTACCAAGCTCTCCAATTACATCTAAATCAGCCTCGATAGTTTGCCTCCCCACACAGAATTATCTCTCCTTTTGCTGCTCTTGCATCATCTTCAACAATCTTGTCACACGCGAGATGTTGAACAGTTAGCTCCCGTACCGCGACACTCAACAACGACCTACAAAATACATTGTACCAGATAAAGTGATCATACTTTGCCCACTTACCTTCATCATCTAGTCCGATTAGATTCAATGGCCATTCCAGTAACACGGCATCATAAGACAGTCGACAAAAATACCGCTCATGAAGTTCAGCAACCTTGATATGGAACTGACCATCTGTTGCCTGATGCGCACGCTAAGAACGAGCCTCACCATGATTAATTATACTACCTCTATGGTAAAATTATCCCTGCAGAAGATACAAGTCATAACAACCAAGAATCACTACTTTATAGCCACCGGGAAGATCACCCACAAAATTTACAGAAGGGGATATTTTTTAAGAAATTTTTTGGGACAGCAGAATATCAACATCAAATGCAAAATATTATGGCAGGTCATTCTTTCCATATAATGAAATATCTCCTCAGATTTTATACGAGCAAATATGCAGATGACAACATACAAAATCAAGCAAGACCAGCAGTAGCACCTACAGATCAATATCAATCCTTTTTCATAGTTCGAGACATTCTGTCATCCAATTCGAATACATAGATCACAGAAAACCATATATATTTATATCCACCACATCATCTCGCAGAAATTATCTACTTCTTATCACCACATTTTTGAACTCCTCTAAAATTTTGAACCTCTCCTATCACTACTATTTACCAATTATAATCCTTATAGCTCAATTTTCTTCATCATCTCCTATAATAAACTAACATCTATTTGCAGACTCCTACTTTACAACAGAAAACTGTACAAACAAGTTCGATACAAAGAGTCAAAATACCAGAACAAAGACATTTCAATAGTTCGAAGATTTCTCTTATAACATACTTTACAGATAACAAAATGTTCCAAATAATTCTACCAGATTACTTTACAAAGTTATAGTTCGAATTTCTTTTCAGCAGACCACAGAGAGGAAGATGAAAATTGAAGCAACTTCCAAACTCTAATCTCATGCTACAAGGTCCAGGAAACCGTTAGAACTGGAAATCGCATATGAAAGATCTTCTTCATGGCCAATCTCTATGGTCCATAGAAGAAAATGATCTTCTCCATCATTGCCACCTCTTCCACCATAACCCCCGCATACTAAAGACAGACGAAAAGTCCTATTTCTTATAAAGGACCCACTCACTAGCAAGATACCGACAAGACTCCCTCGGATGAACTCCTACTACTTCATCTTCAGTTGTAACAGCCTCCTCTGCCAGCAACTGAAGCCCATTTTGGTACTCTGCCTCATATGTCAATAGATAGTGAAACCGCACCATCTGATAATAATCATCCCTCGCCTCCATCACTTCTTCATAGGACATACAGTGATAGGTAGGTGACACAGGAATCGGTGTCAGCAAATGCAGAGGTTGGTATCTAAAGTACCGGATACATAATTCCTCCATTTTTCTATGAATCTTAGACTCCTGAGATTGGTTCCTGGTAGTCACCATTCTCTTAACAGTTCAAAGTTTTCAGATACAAAAATAAAAGCGCACAGAAAAAAATAGTTCAGAGAAGAACACTTGGTTAATCACATTCACCTCAGAACGCCTTTTATACTATGGTCAGCATTTAAACCGACTCTTCAAATTCCCAACATCAGAAGGATTTCTCATACAAACAACATTGACTATAACCATTTATTCTAGGAAACCCAAGAAACACCAACAGATATTTATCAATTGACGTTGGAAATGATTCCCAGATATTAACTGCAGCATTAATGACACTTCTCAACCAACACCACTCGTCTACAAGGTTTCTTGTACTGTTGGCGGGGGCGGTTGTAGTAGTTTATCCCACATCTCAGACTCATGCTTCATCTTTGAACTACATACAAACTTTCAACCTCATCAACAGAGCACGTAGCACATTAGTAGCACGATCAGAATCAAGATAGCAATATAAAGAAAATTACAAGTTTCTCAACCAATACCACTCGCTCATGATACTGCTCGTGCTTTTGGTTGAGAGCCATCTTGTAATAAGCTTATTTTGCATCTCGGACTCATACCTAATCCTCGAACACATCATCATCATACATGAAGCATTACTTAAGATATATTCAGTATCCCTAAGTTCGAGTCATCGCTATTTTGACCTCTATATCAACAGTTCGAGTTAACGAACACAACATCATAAATAAAGCTATTACAAGAACAAGCAGAGTCAACCTATTATACAATCTGGTCAAAGAATATCAAGCTTATATTTTGTAACGTCCATCATTAAGAATCTTAATGATCTTCAAAGGGTCATATGATAAGACCTATAAATAGGACCAGAGAATTCCAGATGGAGGACAAAGAATTTCTTACTCTAACATTATATATACTCAGAACACTCATTGTAATAAGCTAGCAATCTCAATAATATAGGAGCTCTTTCTCAAAATCCTCAAGAGAGGTTATGGTTTTTAACCTATTCAAAGGTTTTCCACACTAAATCATCTTGCTAGCTATTACTTACCGTTCTTGAGCATTTTAAACACATCTGGTGTAAAGGCTAAGTCCAAATCCTAGAATTAGGCTATTGCATGACCTATCCCTCGACCTAGTCCAAGCTCGAACTACCTCGATATCAAACTCACGTATTACACACGTGATATATAGAGTTAGCATTGACACCTAGACCACGAACTGATAATGAACGTGGATCGAGCTCTACAGTAAAATATGAACAAGTCAAAGACATCTGTCTCCCACGAACTAATAGTTACTCATTCAACTATCACTTACCTCATTATTCAGAAAACGTGCTTCTACACGATAACGAGCTGCAGGTAAGGTCTATATAAAGAAAAAGTTCCAGAGGAGATAACGGACCAGAAAAACACAGGAATCTCTAGATTTAAAACACCATAAAAGTTCTTATTTCAAGATCAAACATTTCTAGTTCAAGAGATTATTTGTAATAAGATATCAGCCTCAAACAATAAAAGTTACAGTTACTAAACCCTCAACTCGAGGTCGTAGTTTTTTACATATTCAAAGGTTTTCCACGCTAAATCACTGGTGTCATTTCTTGTATCACATTAATTTTTGTCACAGGTACATTTGGTGTAAGATCTAATTTTGAGCTATTTCAAGCTACAGAATTAGGCCATTACACTTATGTTGTGGACCATGACACGGTTCCCCATTTTGATCTATGCGCTTGTCCTGTTTATATATAATATATACGTGCAGCTGATGGCTTTGCAATTAAACGCTTGACAAAAAAATAACATTGGCAGCCTCGTTTTATACTTGGTCAGCCTGAAGGTTTTTTCTTGGGGATACAAGTGTTCCTAGTAGGCCTGATAGTACCACCTTCCCTATGATCATCCAGGCCGAAAGCACAAAGGTACCTGTACACTCAAGTAGATTATTCATGTGATAGTAATGAAAGCATATATCTTCAAACTTATCCTACAGTGGTCAGCTTGTATTTCAGTATATCTTGAGAAATATATTGAACTGGTCAGCTGACTTCTTAAAATACCAGTAAATACATTATCCAAGATATATGTCAGTCGTGATTGTAAGAGAATGCATCAAGTAAAATAGTTATTGACTTACATAGTAAATTCAAGAACACCATCAATCTTTTCCTTACCCTTTTCTCCTTGCTTCAACGAAAAGTCTGGTGGGATATTCTTTGTTTTTGACTTCGCCCTCGAGGAAGTGAACCACTCTATCAAATGGAATGAAAGCCAGTTTTTCAATACTGTCAAATCAACCGTCGACTTTCGATCATAAGCTTAGAAATTGGCCTCGGGATACTTATTCATTGGGATTGGCCTCAACCCTCTTATACCCAAATAACCGGGCGTGCCAATACCATTTCCTATTATTGTACTCACTCAACTATATGCCTGGCATTAACTAGAACCCGATTAAATAGGATCTGCAACCGATTTGATCCAGTTCAATAAAATCAACATTATATTTTGCTCCCCAGACCCTAATAACTCCATTTCTCAACGCAGCCTCTCTCTCTCTCTCTCTCTCTCTCTCCCATGAATCAATCAGCAGCGGAAGCTGTCTCTTCGGTTCAATGCTTCGGACGCAAGAAGACAGCCGTGGCAGTGACATACTGCCAACGTGGTCGAGGTCTAATCAAGATCAATGGTTCCCCAATCGAGTTGGTCCAACCAGAAATTCTTCGTTACAAGGCATTTGAACCAGTTCTTCTCTTGGGTCGTCACCGTTTCGCTGAAGTTGATATGAGAATTAGGGTTCGTGGTGGTGGTCAGGTATCTCAGATTTACGCTATCCGTCAAAGCATTGCTAAAGCTCTTGTTGCTTATAACCAGAAGTATGTTGATGAGCAGTCAAAGAAGGAGATTAAGGACATTTTCATGAGGTATGATAGGACTCTTCTTGTTGCTGATCCAAGGAGGTGTGAGCCCAAGAAGTTTGGTGGGCGCGGTGCCAGAGCAAGGTTCCAGAAGTCGTATCGTTAGAATGAAGGTTTTGTTCTCTTGTTTTTATTTTTGTGTTCTTCAAGTATATTGTTTGTTTGTTGTGCTATGAGATTGCAATGGTACTCTTTTTAGTTGGATTTTGGTACTGTGGCACTTAAATTCATTCCAAACTCATTAGATTTGATTTCTCATCTTGAAATGCTAGTCAAGTCTGAATAAAAACCTATAACTATGTATATATATGAATCATTTGGTAAATTTCCTTGCCATTCCAAGTGTTAGATACATGTTTCTATTTTTGGTTATTATTGAGTCTCATATCATGGGGTTTTCTAGATGTACGGACAAGGAGAATTTCATGTCTAGGTGGTGATACTCTTCTTATAGAGGATTTATTGGAGTTATATGGCAGATTAAAATTTGAATTTTGGAGGCTAGGTCATCAATTGGAGGGGTATTTGGAGAGTGAGACAAGTTTGGAGAGGGATCGATCTAGTTATATATAGAGCCGACATTCTAAATTGGCAAGGATGGTGTGGTGTGGTGTACTCTGATCCTTATGGGAGAAACCTTTCTCTGATTTCATCGTCTGGAATAGTTACTCGTGGAATTGGAACTATAACTTTGGAGGAACTTTTTGGTAGAAAAATGACATATAGCTAATTGATCAATAAATTAGTATGGCCGTCCCTGTCCGAATAGAACAAGTAGAAGAATTTGGAGTTCTAGTAACAGCCGCAAGTTAGGGTTCATAAATCTGCATTTTTCGTTTTGGCATATGCTTTGGTTTAAATTTAAACTTTGCCTTAAATGGGTCTTAGCAAAATGGTGTTATGTGTACAAAGAAGAGGAAGTTCACTCTTAAGTTGCAAGAGGCAGGGGCAAGGCTATTCTTTATTGATGAAGTTGACCTAGGTTTGGTCATGCCAGTATCGCTGTGCTAGCTCTTCTGTCGTTGGTTGAGCCTAGCCCATATCACAATAGAGATATGTCTGCTACTTGGTTCCCTTATAGCTATTATAGTGTAAGGGCAGAAAAGAGCAATAGAATCTAAAGCGAAACAGAACCCAGTGGTATTCTTATTGTTCAAATCTAATCATTCTCTTTTGCTTGGTCTATAGAGTTTGATATTTTTGTGGAGGTTTCTTTGAAGATTTTATAGCTATACTAGCAGGCGGGCACACGCTATCGCATGTGCCAGCAATAATTTTTCATTATTTTTTGTTGGAAAAACGGTGTTTAGAATTGCATATTCTAGTAACATGATATTTACAATATATTGGCATTGCGAAAAAACCAATAGCGATTAGAAATTATTGAGTTTATGTGTTTGTTTTAGATCTCTTTTGATGTTTTGCATAGTAATTGAGCTCATCTCATTCATTGAAACACATTAATTGGCTGAATTCTAGTTCTAATACAAATTAAAAGTAGTTTATACATGGATCTTCACTATAAAAAAAAAACTTTTTTACAACTTCAATACGTTTAAGAAAGATAAACCAGATTATCAATGCGTACAATTAATTGTTGAGTGATATTTGTTTCTCAAATTACTAATTTTCAATGGTGGAGAGAAATAGAGATCCAATCATATACATATGCGTGACCAAATCATTACGATAGTAATAGATCATAACAATGTAGTCTTTTTAACTCAAATAAGTAAAACATTAAATTTTGAATTGTAGTATATAGTCAAATATGAAATGTAAACTAAGATTAATGTAAACTTAAGATCCCAAAACCATACATATTTATATGGAATGTTGTGCACAAAACAACATAAGGTTCGAAAGTAGAAAGTACATTAGCTGCTGTATTGCTTTCCCATAGAGTGTGATTCATCTTAGGTTCTATTTCATATAAGAAGTTACATTTATTTATGCAATTTATCTCTTCAGATTTCATGGTATGGAAAATTCACACCTGCTCCAATAAACCATAAGATTGGACTCCTCTTTAACAATTTGTGTCATATATAGGAAACACAAAGAAATAGTGCATGAATTGGATTCATTGAACTATTTGTTTATTATGGGATAACTGGGATTCATAATAACTAACCATTGTGGACCTAAAGGATTAGTGCCCCATCAAGGATTATTGCCCCATCATATATCAGAGATTTATCGCACACCTCCTTATTTGTTCCATTTATGTGGCCATAGTCAATATAATGTACTATTATTTTTCACAAATTATATTCATATAAGCAAATAATCTCAGCTATGCAATTAAGGCAAAAGAAAGAACTAACCAAAGCTTATTTCTTCATCATAGGACAAGTACTCTGGAGGTGATCTAAGCGACATGTAGAAAGTAGAAAAGATAAAACTAAAACTGTCCTCGTGGCCGAATGCATCCGTTTTCTTTCGAAGCATCCTGAGTGTTTTTTTCTAGAAGAGAAAGGGAACTCGCTAGTCAAAGATATTGTTGAAGATCTCATCCGCCATATATAGATCAAGATTTTTGGAGTTGGGCTTGCGTATTAAAGGTTTTGGTAAAAGTAGCCATGTCTGCCTCTAAAAGAAAGGTTAAGCAGCCATGTTCACTACATGTCAACCTTTATCTCTGTAGTTTTAGAAACCTTTGTAAACCTTCCTCTTCATCACCAGGTCCTAAATGTAGCTGGTCTGAAATGATAAATTTCTACATATAAAGATATAGATATACTATTTAGTAGTTCATGCAATTCAAAAACCTTTGCAAACTTTATAAAAATTCATACCCTCGGACTACCACAGTCTGCACAATATTTTGTGGTCTTGACATATGAAGTTCATCACAAACAAAACAGTTATTAGAAAAAACTCTTTGAATCCTCAATTTGTTGGTTGTAAACTTTCTTCTTATCCTCATAGTACCGGTTGCGACGTCGAACTAGTACAAAACAAACATAACTCAAACCATGTTAAAGAAGCAAATCGAACAACAAAAGAAGAAAAAAAAAAGGGAAAAGAGAAGAACCTACCAATCTTGTCAACATCGGTCTCCAAATTAAGTAATCTCAAGACCCTTGCATTATTTGGTATAAACACTGCAGCTTCTACTTCCTCTAAGAAAAGAGATTAACTTGTCCGGTAGGGGACTTACTTTTGAAACCATTTAGATAAAAAATATCACAACACTTTAGTCTCATATATTACTTAAATGTAGAATATAAATATAAAACCAACTTTGTCATGTACAACTCTTCCAAGTTAAACAAGCTTGATATCACCTTAGGTGGGATACATTTAAGATTCCTGGTATACGACAAGTCCAACATCTTCAGATTTGTCAATCCGCTTATTTCTTCTAACAACCTCAAAATTTTAGTTCTTTGTAAACTAAGTATTTCGAGTGTGTCGTTCGAACGAGTTGTCATTTCCTCTGGAATTTGGCCCAGAGGCATATTTTCGTTCGAACGAGTTTGGTTTTGTTCGAACGAGTTGGTCTACTTTTCTAGGGTTTAACCAATTAGGTGTAAAGTCGCTCGAACGACTCCCTAGTTCGTTTAAACAACTCTCTAGTTTGTTCGAACGATTTTGGCGCTGTTTTGTTTCTCAAACGTTAATTGCCTCGAGATGCGTTTTATTTTGTAATTTCGAGTTCCCTAGTATATAAAGGGATTTAAGGTTATTTTCTAGGTTATATTAGATTTGAAAGAGTTCTTGGAGAACCTAGGGTTTGAGAGTTTTTCTTCATGTAATTATTTCGTTCTTGAGTAATTGAATTATTTATTTTCCAAACTGATTGGTGTTTTTCGTATTTCTCTACTAACACAGGTTTCTCAATCGTATTGTGGATTAAGTGGTATCACTTTTTCAATTTCGATTCTCGAGGGGTTAATTGTGGTGTATGGTCTCTACACGTGACCGTCTCAAGCAAACGAAGGAGAAGCTCGTAAGTTTGTTAAAGATCCATCGCAAACCTAATTCGAAGAAGGACGATTTGGAGATGGGCGATCCTAACGAGAGAATCACGGTTTTGGAAACGACAGTTTCCACCCTAACTTCTACTGTAAGGGAGTTAGTCGAACAATTACGTCTCACAAATCTCGCATTGGGTTCCGTTTCGGCGAGTCGGCGAAGCCGTTAGAAAAAGAAAGTGGTTATGGAGGTGGATGGTGACGAGGACGTTTCGGTATTCGATGATTCTAGTGATCCCGATTCCGTCAAGGAGCGCCCAGGTTCTAGTAAGTCAACGAATCTTATGCGTAATCTTCGGATTGGCTTTAAGATTGAGATTCCAGTTTTCGATGGTTTCGTCGATGCCGAGAAATTAGATAATTGGTTAGATAGGTTGAAGACCTATTTTTCCATTGATGAATATTCAAACGCTCAGAAGATCTGTTTCTCTTTGAAATTCACAAGTCACTCACTAACGTGGTGAAAATTCTATCAGAAACAACATGATGTCGGAAGTCTGAGTTGGAAGGAATTCAAGGTTTTGGTGCGGAAACAATTCTATCCGATTGGATATGAACATGAGCGGTGGTATATGTCACGCCCCAAAATTCAATAATTAGTAAGCTAGACCAATTACTAAGATTCAATGATGTGCAGGTCGGAGAATCCAAAGATTCGACCCACAAACAACTGAGCTACAGATAAATTCAGGCTCAGTCATTCACTTAGCAATACATAAGAGTAATAAGGAAAACAGAAACAGCGGAAGACTAAGAAACAATATCTAAACAAAAGATTCTACAAACCTCAGCTGGTTAGAACCGCAAATTAAGGACCCAAAATAATAACAGAGCAACAAGTCTTCAGCTCTAGCTCTCCAAGGATCACCATTGAAACAACTCTAAACGTAAAATGTTATGCGAGAGTGAGCAAACCACAACTCACTAACTCTCCAAATAAGCTAAACAATTATACAAACTAATGAGATGAATATAATAATAATAAGATATAATAATTACTAATGATAAGTAATAGATATACCAAGGATGTCTAATAGATATCTAATAGATATATAACTAGTCTAATATATCTAAATAAATTAAGCCATATGTATATATATATATATATATTGCGAAGGAGTATTAAGACTATAAATTACACTCCAATCACACGGATTACAACTACACCCCAATCACTATTGTGGCCCTCAGCGCCACACGTAACTAACTTGCCTTAGAAATGCAAAACCTACGAGGGTAAACAACCCTCGGCCCACTATAATCCAACAGAGTTACCCAAACCCCAATCAGGCACAACTTCGAAGCTAAAACATGTTTAGCGAGATCGCCCGCAACCCGATACATCAGCCTAAAACTCTACAACAACCAACAAGACTAAAGAACCTACTAGAATATGAGAAGCAGAAGAAAGAGGAAAATAGATGCAGAGAGAAGTATGCTAAAGTTACAGTAATACTAAGAGAAGAAGAATTCAGATAAGAGGAGAAGAATATGAGGAATTGAGATAAGATAAGAAGAATGATATGATGGACTAGGATAATCCCATAATTATCCCAAATGCTGGATGATGATGATTCTACAATTGTCCTAATGCAGAAAGATTACTAATCGAAGAGCCTACGAATTAAACCTATGATAAATTTGGTTGATCAACCTTTAGTAAATGATTACACTAATGAGATCATTATTAGATACAAGGGGTACGATTGATTGCCAAGATCGACCAGACTAGGGATACATCACCTTATCAGGGTGGACAGGGTATTTCAACCCCAATGAGCCAACGTCCTTACTATTTACATTCCAAGAGATTTCAACCTCACAGAGGATAAGACTAGCACCGGATGCAAACTGACTTATACCTTCTCACGCTCCCGAATGGGGAATAAGATATGATAGTGTTCTTAGCCAGAACTTCTACTATTTCAACCCGATTTAGGTATCCCGGAACCTATCGGAGGTTAACCAATGTAGAGCGGGTTTATGTATCCGACCTCATTAAGATAAGAAGAATAATATATGATCTATAGGAGAGAACAGATCTTAAAGACTGAAATTCAACTACATTCAACCCGGCAGTACACATAGGATAACCACCTGCCTAAGAACGTGGTAAACAATCCTATAACAGATGCAAAACAGTGACTCAGTTACCATCTAAACATAGATGAAACAGTAACTTAATCGTTACCACATATAAACAACATCAGTCTCTAAGATTCCTAAAACAAGATGAATACCATCAATGCAAGAGTACCATAGCTTTCAACACAGACTAGTACACGAGGGATGATCTATGAGTGTCCAACAAGTAGTCAGCAATCCTTAAGAATAGAGTCACATCTCAACTCTCTAACAACCATGTACTTAAGTCTCCAAAGTAGATGGACAGGAAACCCACTAGGTTCCAACATCAATGGAGACAGTCTCTAAAAACACATCAATGGTGACAGTCTCCACGAACAGATGTAACAAGAAACCACTAGGTTTCAACATCACGGGTGACAGTACAACTTCACACAACCACCTAGCGTCAAGGTCGAAGACTCATGAACGCCATGTTGACACACTACTTCCTAAGGGTACACAACCCTATGAGCTTCACACCAGGGAAGGAAGGCTCAACGAGTAAGCTTTACGAACTCTAAGATTCATGAGGACAATAAGTGTCACAACACGATGAGGCAAACAAAACCTAAGGCAAACTATCGAAGCTCAACACCCACAATCAACTACTAAGGACAAACTGTTTGTCCACCACCAACAGCTAACAGTCCAGGAGATACCACACTCCTACATGGAATCCAACATTCAAGCCGACCACCAAATCAATAACATAGCTCAAGGACCAGGCCAAGAAAATACAGAGCACACCTAGGATAACTTTAAGACAAATCAAGATAATAACAGATAAGAGGACAAGGTCCGAACCAAAGATCATGTCTTACGAAAGCTAAACCGCCCAAGAGACTATCAAGGAATCAAGAACCACATACTAAACTAATCGAGGAAGCTATATTCAAAAGGGATAACTATAATCTCTAAACTATATGCTAATAAAAATAGCGGTTAACCCACGTGTCGTCCGTATTTTCCTACTAATAGCCGAACCTAAGTTCTAGTGCCAAGAAACAGGCTAGGCACCCTAATAACCAATCAACAATCTCATACCCCAATATACTAACGATGCAAGATCATCGTACTTGCTATAACCGAGGCTAACCGTCCACGACTCCCCATAACCTACAAGGTTCTAACTAGTAACTAAACTCACAATTAACTCGGGTTTTACTAACTTATCAAACCCTTAAATACTCACGCCTATGGTGTACTAAGCGAATAAACCGTATAGATTCTCTAGGAAATTAATCCACATACTAACCTAATCACAAATATAATTATACTAAACTATGCATTTCTATAACTCACGAATCCGCATAATGATCTAGTTATTTAGGAAGATAAAACTCGTCTGACGATATGCTCCAAAAGAATCAATTCAAGCAATAAACCCAACGCTCCAACAACTGCGTCTCACGGACAAACACATTCAAAACAATCTGCTTGCAAAGTAACACTACACCGCCATAATCCTAGCAAACACGATTTAGAGTAAGCACAACTCAACCAATCATAACCATAACCTACAAACCAACCTAACTCAACATAATCCAAATCCAATCCACCAATCATAGGTTAAACCAAAACAGAAATCAGATTATCAAGGAAGAAAAAACATCTCATAAGAGAGGGAAAACAGTTTACCAAAAGGGGGAAAACAGTTTGGTGATGCGAACTGATTTCAGAACTCCGGAACACCACTACGACCTCCATGATTGCTCTTCTAAACTCAAATTGATCTCCCCAAGGTCCAATGTAAAGAACCAACAATCAATGATGAAGCACTAACCCAAAGAAGCATAAAATATAGGTAGAAGAACAACAGATTACCTGCAATCTGTCGATCGAAGATGGTGGGTTGATCTGCACCTCTCTCCAACCTCTCCAAATCGAACCAATACAAGGACCTCAATAACAATATCAATGACAGCAACAACAGCAAGGGAAAGGGTGACAATGGCGAGGAGAAATAAGCACAACAAAGGCGACAACAATCAAGGACGAGGTGAGCAACTAAAGCAAGGGGTAACAATCCTCCATCTCTCTCTCAAACAGCAACAACTCCTCTCCCTCTCTTCAATTCAATATGAAATTAGTTCATCTCTCTCTCTCTCTCCAACCCTAAAATTAGCCCCAAACAAAAGAGAGCCAAACATAAAGAAAAGAAGACTTTATACTAAATCTGGACAACGACGGTCGTTCGAATGAGTGATATAGTCGTTTGAACGATTCAGAGGTCTTGGGCCAAATTCCAGTGGACATGTTGATTCGTTCGAACGACTATCACCTTCGTTCGAATGACAACTGGAAAAGATCCCAAATAGCACAAAGTCAAATAGCGAAAGATACGAGCTACTATCCACAGCAACCCTGAGATCTAGAACTTAATATATAATACAATCGATGAAAAGGATATGGATACAATAAATAAATAAAAATAAAAATCAAATAACACAAAGTCAAACAGCGAAAGATACGAGCTACTATCCACAGTAACCTTGAGATGTAGAACTCAATATATAATACAATCGATGAAAAGGATACGGATACAATAAATAATAATAATAAATAAAAAATTTACTGGACATTACAGTATAAATGGCACAATTTGCGTCAAAAGTTTGGGCAATCCGTACAGTAATTTACTACGGAATTTCATAACCAAGCGTTGGTTTTGGATGTTGACGTGGATGAGTACGACGTGTTCATGAAGTATACAAGGGCTTTATCGGAGTCCATTAGAAGAGAATTAAAGCTCTTCAAGGTGGAAAATATCGAGGACGTTACCGTTAAAGCAATTGCCATTGAAGACAAGTACTTAAAGAGCGACAAGAAAGACGACAAGAACAAGTCGGGGTACAAGGCCAATTGGAAGTTTGATCAGAAAGGGGAGTCCAAAGGAGAGGGGTCTTCATTCAAAGGGACTATCTGTAGTCATTTCAAGGCTAATGGGCACAATTTTGATAGATGTTGGAAACTTCACCTGTAGCTTCGGCTGAAGGAGGAGAAGGGCAAGAAAGATAAACGTGCACTAGCCGCAGCGATTGTGGATCTTCCGGATTTAGTTAAGCCAAATCCTAAGCTTACCCTAATGTTCAAGCAACCTCTAGTTATCGGCGAGGCAAGTCAGGAAGAGCTTTTCTTTGCCAGCATTCAAGTGAAGCAGAGCTTAGTCAAGGCCATTATTGATCTGGGTAGTCTGAAGAATTTAATTTTTGAGGCGGTGGTGAAGATGGGTTTGGCTACTGTGGCTCATCCTAAGCCGTATGGTTTGGGTTGGATTCAGAAATACGCAGAGTTGAGCAACACTAAGCAATATACGTTCAAGTTTGCGATTACTGATAAGTTTATTGACGAAGTGACATGTGAGGTGGTTGCGTTGGACGCATGTCAAGTAATCTTGGGTAGCCCTTATCTTTGGGACCGCGATGCAATCCTTTACCATTGTGCTCGCAAGTATCGTTTAGTGAAGGATAGGATTGAGTTTCATATTAATGCGTACAAAGAACATATTATTATCAGTAATTTGGTAACGACGACTCAGACGGAGAGGTTGGTTAATGCGAATGACAAATTTGTTTTGTTGTTGGTGCGACCAGTTCACGAGGGTCCGTCGGCTACAGTATTGTTTATTTTAGTAATGTCTCCTAAGCAACAAATTTATATGGGGGAGTTGCAAGAGGAGTATGGAGACTTGTTTCTGGGCATAGAAGGGATGTTGCGCAAGAGGGATGTGGAGCATGATATCACCTTGGTGAATGGTGAGCCACTACCCAATATTGGGTTATACTGGACTTATGTTAATGAGTCTGATGAGATTAAAAAACAGGTACTCGAACTCCTAGAGCAAGGAGTTATTAATCCGAGTTGCTCGCCTTGTGGTTCGCCAGTGTTACTGGTGCCGAAGAAGGATGGATCTTGGAGGATGTGTGTGGATTATCGGGGGTTGAACAAGATCACGGTAAAGAATCGTTATCCGCTTCCACGGATTGACGAACTTTTAGATGAGTTGCAGACGGCTTAGTTTTTCACCAAGTTGGATCTTAAGTCAAGTTACCATCAAGTTCGAATCTGGGAGGAGGATACTTGGAAGACAGCGTTCAAAACTAAACAGGGCTTATTTGAGTGGTTAGTGATGCCTTTTGGGTTATGCAATGCTCCGACGACGTTTATGCGGCTAATAAATGAGGTACTTCGTGTGTTTATTGATAATTTTGTGATTGTATATTTGGATAATATCTTGATATATAGTCGTACATGGGTGGAGTATCTTGGGCATTTACGCAAAGCATTGGGCGTGTTGCGATCACAACAATTTTTTCTTAACGGGAAAAAGTGCGAGTTTGGGAAACATGAGTTAGTCTATTTGGGTCTTATTGTTGGTGACGGCGAGCTTAAGGTCGATCTAGAGAAGGTCTCGGTCATTACTAATTGGCCTAGACCCCGTACGGTGACGGAGGTAAGGAGTTTTATGGGTTCTTGTCAGTACTTACAATAATTTATTCAACATTTTTCATAAATAGCCGCACCGTTGCATTCTTTGACGAAGACCGGGGTACAGTTTGTGTAGGAAGATCACCATGAGAAGACCTTTCTGTTATTGAAACGGAAGATTACGGATGCACCAGTGTTAGCATTGCCTAATTTATAGCGGCCTTTTGAGGTCGAAAGAGATGCGTCAGACTATGCTTTGGGGGCAATCCTTTTACAGGATGGGAAACCGGTTGCTTACCATTCTGAGATGTTTACAGGAGTAGTACGCAACTATCTTACCTACGATAAGGACCTACGATAAGGAGTTCTACGCGTTATATCAATCAGTGAAGTATTGACGGAGTTACTTATTAGGGAAAGAGATTATGGTTTGGGGGCAATCCTTTTACAGGATGGGAAGCCGGTTGCTTACCATTCTGAGATGTTTACAGGAGCAGTACGCAACTATCTTACCTACGATAAGGAGTTCTACGCGTTATATCAATCAGTGAAGTATTGACGGAGTTACTTATTAGGGAAAGAGATTATGGTACATTCCGATCATAAACTGTTACAGTTCTTATCTACGTAGTCCAAGCTTCAGCAAGCTCGCCATATGAAGTGGATGTCGTAGCTTCAGCAGTTTACCTTATTGATCAAATATAAGAAAGGAGTGGACAACAAGATGGCTGATATGTTATCTCGACCCCCATTGCCAACTATTTTCTCTTTGTTGGTAGTCATGCAAATCCAACCGATTGTTTCTTCTGAGTACGTTTCAGGATATGACGACGACATTGAGCTCAGTGTGATTCATGAGAAGTTGCTGCAAGGCAAGACATGCGAGTATATTTTGAAAGATGGTTTGATTTGCAGGGGCAGTCTACTATGTATTCCTGAGGGTAGCGACCATTTACAGTGGATTCGAGAGGTATATTGTTCCTGGGTGGCAGGTCATTTCGGGGTTGAGAAGACTCTTTTGAATTTGCGACGTTATATCTATTGGACGAAGATGTAGGTGGATGTTGCTCGTGTGGTTTGTGGTTGCGTGTTATGCAACACTTCAAAACCTTCCAATAGGAAGATATGACTGTACTTACCATTGCCAGTTCCTAGCCGACCTTGGGAGAGTATTTCGATGGATTTTATGGGTGGTTTGCCCATGACCAGGTGTAAGAATGACTATTTGTTTGTGGTGGTGGATTGATTCAGCACGATAATTGTTCTTATTCCATGCCAGAAGACGGTCATAGGGGAAGGAACAGCGTGATTGTTTTTCAGAGACGTCCGAAAGTATTTCGGGCTCCCTTCTATTATTTTTGATAGGGATAGCCACTTTTTGGGGCATTTTTGGAGATCGTTATGGGGGATGATGGACACTAAGTTAAAGAGAAGTATCGCTTTCCATCCGCAGACAGACGGGCAAACAGAGGTCGTTAATCGCACTTTGGTATATTTATTACGGGGATTCCATTCTAAGCATCTTAAGACTTGGAATGAGAGTTTACCGTATCTTCAGTTTGCGTTCTACCGGGCGATTCATGGTTCCACATTGAAATCTCCTTTTAAAGTTTGTTTGGGGTACTTGCCGCAAAGCCCTTTTGATTTGGCGTTTAGTCTTGGCAATATGACGGTGTCAGGGAAGGAGGAAGAGGAGCAGGTTAAAGCTCAGCGTTTCATTGAGAAGATCAGCAAGGTTCATGAGGTGGTTGAAGCTTAGTTGAAAAAGACTCAAGCGACGTATAAGGCTCGCCATGACAAGCATCGGGTTGAGTGTACTTTTCTTGAGGGCAACCTCGTTTGGTTGCATTTAGGTAAAGAACGGCTTAAGGGGGAAGGTAAGAAGCTCAAACCTATCCGTTAAGGTTCATTTTTTATAATCAAGAAGATACAATGCATTCCAGTTGAATTTGCCACCTTTCATGAAGATGTATTCGGTGATTAATGCCGAGCATTTAAAGCTTTTTAAGCCGTCTCTTTTGGATGAAGACTCTGCAATCGATACTCACCTACCGTCAGTTGATGACTTATGGATGGAAAGAGAAGATCCATTGCCGGAGGATGGTATTCTAAAGCGAAAGGTTCATACTACATGACGGGGTGCTATTGATTCGTTCCGAGTTGGGAAGAAGGGTCAGCTACCGAGTAAGTCGAAGTGGTACAACAGGGAATTGGGCATCGCCGCATTCCCACATCTCTAGTTTTAGCTTGAGCAGGAGCTCAAGGCTCCTAAAGGGGGGAGCCATGATCCAGGAGGATCTAGTGTGTTTTGAAGAATTGTAAATGTCATTCGAACGAGTTGACATGTTTGCTGGAATTTTGGCCTAGAGCCATATTTCGTTCGAACGACTTTCATTGTCGTTCGAACGAGTTGTCATGTCCTCTGGAATTCGGCCCAGAGACATATTTTCATTCGAACGAATTTGGTTTCGTTCGAACGAGTTGGTCTACTTTTCTAGGGTTTAGAGCAATTAGGCGTAAAGTCGTTCGAACGACTTTGGCGTTGTTTTGCTTCTCAAGCGTTAATTTTCCTCGAGATGCGTTCTATTTTGTAATTTTGAGTTCCCTAGTATATAAAGGGAACTAGGGTTATTTTCTAGGTTATGTTAGATTTGAAAGAGTTCTGGGAGAACCTAAGGTTTGAAAGTTTTTCTTCCTGTAATTACTTCGTTCTTGAGTAATTGAATTCTCTATTTTCCAAACCGATTGGTGTTCTTCGTATTTTTATACTAACACAGACTTCTCAATTGTATTGTGGATTATCTTCAGATTCCCAATCACAGATACTTCTTCTAACATCTGGCAATTGTCCAAATACAGTGATTAGAGACAATTAATAAGAGATGAAAGTGATTGTGATAGTTATGAAATACCAATGCCTCTTATATCTAAAGTCGCAAGACATTTCATACCTTCAAAAAACCCATTTGGGATCTTTCTCAACGATCTGTTACTTGCCAATGATAGAGTCACAAGTTATGAGCATTCAGATGTATTAGCAGGGACCTCGTGGATATCGTTTCTCATCAAGGACATTCGCAAACACTTCCTTACTTTTAGTTTTGGCCACTTTTGCAATCCCAGCCTGGCTCTCATGATTGACTCGTGAGCTATCGAAATTGCAGCATCACGAACAATATCATGCATCATTACATATCTGGCATCCTCCCCTTTCAACAATAGACCGGAAGATACGAGTGTACCCAGCATTAAATACAAGTTTCCCCTTGCTTATCTCAAAGTTTCTACATCTCCAAGCAAATCCTTCCCCATCACGTACCTTACCAGTTTGTATCCATTGTAACTTTGTGGTCTTCAGGAAACAAGGCACAAAGCAAGAAACATAACTTGGTTTTGCTTGATTCGAAGAAGTCGCAACACATTTTGATTGAAGCGTTGTCGGGATCCAGACCTTCATGCATGAACTTCTTTAGTTGTTGAATAACAGTTATCCAAACACCTTCTTCCTTCTTTCTCAAAGTTCTTGCAAGTGTAACAATCGCTAAAGGCAGCCCATCACATTTATCAACAATTTTCTTGGAACACTTGCGCCTAGCATCGAAGTCTACATTACAAACTTCCTGGCGAAATAGCTCGAGTGAATCGTTCTTTGATAGTACTTTGACTTCAATGTTTCTTGTGATCGCCATGCAAGTACATACGTCTAATCCCCTTGACGTGATTAACACTTTGCTAGTATTTTCACCGACTCTGCCAAGGATAATCCCCATATCAACTAGTTTCAATCTCGTCCATAGATTTCCAATATTAGGAGGATATTTTTTTCATGGTTCAACCTCACCGACAGTCTTTTGGCCCTTGCTTGTAGGCTTTGTTCTTTAATTTTCATCCCCAAGCTCTCCGTGATTTTCGTCTGGAGCTTTTCATGGGCCTCTTCCAAGTTGCGGTTTTGAGAAACTGTTCCTAACACAACCTTGTAGAAAAGATTCATTTTTTCCACTTGTTTGCTTATTTCCTTCATCAAGGTCGATTTACCAACCCCTCCCATTCCATAAACCCCAACCAATTTGGTTTGGTCATCCATCAATGCTTGAATGATTTTTTTCTTGGTGGATTCTCTTGATGCAAAAACATCAAAATGTTCCCCTACTGATGACAAGACAGGTGCGGGATTTGATACACTACTGAAGATTCTCCCCTGTGCAAGGAGCTCGTCAAGCTTCTTTTCCAATTCTTTGCCAAGGTGATGACAAGCATATCACCATTCCTCGAAATTGCTATTAATCGTTGTAACTTGATGATCTAAATCCACCACTTCACCTTGAACTTTGAACACCTGCTCCAGCCTCCATTATCTCGAGCTAAATTGGCTTTTATTTTTACTTCTTTTTCTAGCCTTAGCAGATTTTGCAATTTGTTTTGAAAGCTGTTTACATGTCTCTTGCAACAAACATGATAGTTGATATAAAGAACAGTCAGATTGGCAAGTTCTTTCATAAGAGTAGCACCTTCCATTGTTGTTGCTCTAACAGATGAAAATCAGTGGAATAAGTATCACAACAGGTACAAGACCAAGAATATATATACTCAACACAGATGGAATAAGTAGTAGACATGTCTGGTAATAAAATAAATAAATACCCGATATGACGTAAAACCGGATCCAAAGCGTACTTAGCAACAGTAGCTGCAACGTACTTGGCAGCAGTAGTAGTCATGTCCATTGTTGTTGCTCTAACAGATGAAAATTATTGAAATAAATATATATCACTACAAGTACAATAACAAAAACATATATAAAATACAACTAAATGCTTACTTTTACCTTGCTGTGTAATGGAAATGATGATAAAGAATAACTTTTCTTCTCCTGAGTTTCAATTTTCGCGTTATGTATCACGATATTGCTAACGAACTCCACCGTTAAACACCCTTTCCCTACTATCTCCACATTAGCACCATGCCCATCGATTGCTTGAAAGCTTTTAATAATTAACTTTTCCTTAAGCTTCATTTGCATATTAGATGCAAAAGTAATCCAAAGAGGCTTTGTCTGTATTACACCATACCGTAAAGTACCCTGTTTCGAGTTGTTCTCATCAGAATCTGATGAATCAGTGACTTCGTAGTACTAGCCGCCTTTCCCACCAAATGATTCATGGCCAAACCCATTCCCACAATCTGCTAAGTTTTGCCGATTTGATTGCCCGTTGAAATCACATCTCCAACAATCATCAATGGGGTTACCAGTTAGACAAGATGATTCATCCTTTTCAACATTCCATAATAATTGCCTCTACATTTACTCTCCTGCACTATAAAAATCGTAACTTTATAGCAACCAAGAATAAAAGTAGTAAAACTTGAGCACTACATAACATAACCATTGAGTCATTGACTAAAAAAAACACCCCCGATTAAAATCATTACTAAGTAAAGCACCCTATCTGTGAATACCATAGATTTGAACATTACACACCACTATAACTCTCCAATCAGGCATAAGAAACAGTTCCCAAAAAAAATTATGATGTTCTCGAATTCAGCCATCCACTTACAAGCTAGAGTTTGAGAAATAGGGGTGGAGATAAATTTCGAAGAAATTGAGGGAGGATTCAATATTATTAGGTTATAATAGAGGTTTATACTTTTAATGGGAGAGATGAGAGAGAAGTTTTGGTGGGTTTGGAAGAGTGGAGTTTGGTGTTTTTGGGAGAGACGAAATGTTAGAATTTTTTTTACATAAATAACCCTAATTTTGTATTTAGGCTTCCCAAAATACCCCTAATTTCGTATATACGAAAAGTTGTGCGCTGGACTTTCATTTATACCCTTTCTTTCAACACATAATTACGATTGAGATGCTGGGATTTGGTACATACGAAATAGGGGTATTTTAGTATTAAATAAATTACAAGAGTGACAAAATAGCCCTCATGATATAACGGCTGTGCTATAAAGTAAACCATATATTTTCCTCAACATGTGTAGAGTAGGGTGATCAGCAGCAGCTGAGATTGATTCTCATGGCATAGTTTTTCCTTTAGATATATAGATGGGATGACAGGTTACAGAAAGATAGTCTTGTTTTAGATGTTAGGAGGAATGCTGCATTTTTTATGATTTTTCTGTTCGCAACTATCTGTTTCCCCCTCTTATAAGGGGGTTCTTCTCAGTATTCCCTTTAGGGTTATCAACTTATCAGTATTCTCTTTAGAGCATCCACAGCAGTAGGGTGGGTAGATTTGCCCAAAACCAGGGTGAATCTAATCCATGCCAATCCACCCCACAACAGTTCGATCAACAAATCAATGTGAATTCACTTTGCGCAGTTCAGAACCGCGCGAGAACATTAACGCTCACGATCCAGCCACGTGTCCCCATCTCAAGTGTTTATCTCTGTAGAGCAGTTTCTAAACCGCGCGTAGTAACACCCAATAAGGAATTGCCACGTTTTAAAAAAAAATAGCCGTATAGTTCAGAACCGCCCAGTATCTCCCTGCAACTTTTCGGCATAACTTTGGTATTCTTCTTTCAAGTATTATTTCACCAAACCAAAAACAACACAAACTAGCTTACCCAACCCTTACTCCACAAGTTTCCCAACCCAACTTATTATCTCAATCATCAACGCCGTTAATCGTTTAAAAATGTCGAGATAGTAGTTAGCGACCGAGGTATAATTTTACCAAAACTAAATGCAACATAAACGCCGAAGTAAAATGGGGTGAAATGAATTGGTAACAAATATTTGGCCATTACAATTGACGTCGGACAACGATCCCTCCCTAAGGCTCGAAGTATTAAACCGAGTAAATATCCTCCTGGACGGCTGGGTCCATATTTTTGTTGGATTGGAGGAAATGCCGGTAAGTTTTATGTAAATTGTAAGTGTTATTAACGTATATTTTCATGTGTTCGATGAAATGCCCGAATGAAAGTCTAACGTGTTAATGTATTTTTTTTGTCAGAACCGAGATGAAGTACAGTGTAGGGGATCATTGGATAAGGTACTGAAATGGTACCAATGGATTGTCGTGTACGCGACGTTGAAGAAGTTGGTCGATGATTTGGGTTTTGAAGAGTTTTGCTCGATTAAGGCTGGAAACTCTGATAACCGTCTCATTCCTACTCTCGTGGAACGGTGGTGGCCTTCTACCCATACCTTTCACTTCCCTTGCGGGGAACTGGGTTTCACACCGTTAGAATTCATCATGCTAATGGGCATATCGTTTGGTAGGGGTCGCGAACTCCTATACGACGAAAGGTACTCTAAGTTAGAGGAAGTAGAAAAGATATTCCCAGGAATAGCTCTGGCATCAGGTACGGTAACATCACTCTCGCCTATTTAAAAACGTGCAAAAAGCCTTTTAATCCACGTCTCAACAATTATGACCCACAAATGGATATTGTGTATGCGAGGGCATTTATTGACTATATGATGGGTAATCTCTTCTCAAATGGTAGCACATCTCTTCGGTCGGGATATCTTGCAGCCTTGACAGACTATGATATTATTGGTGCGTCAGTTTTTGACAGGGGTACGCCGATTATGGCGGCTTTGTATCAGGGACTTAATGAAGTCTCAGTTCTGAAGGACAAGAAGGTGAAGAAATTGATCACCAAATTCTATGCGATGTTGGAGTACTGGTTCTTCGATTACTGTCGGGTTAGAATGTATCTTGTGAAGGGTACAAAACTTTACCCATATTTATCCTCATATGGGTGTATGGAGAGATGAAAAGGCTAGTACGGGGTCTAAAATCCATCACTCTTTTGCTATGATCAGAGAAATGATAGATTAAAAGGATAAAACCAACATAGATTGGCAACCATGGTACAGGTCTAGACAATTAATCCGTCCAGAGGTAAGAGTTGCTTCAGCGCTGAGCTTTCAGAGAGTTCCATTGGTATCAATCTTATACGGGCATGGTATGCTTTGGTATTTAGGAGATCAGTGTATGCGTCAGATGACTGGGCATGATAGTGTACCCTATAACCCCCCTCAAGAGATTATGGATTCCCAAGGTACGATCGAGAGTTATATCAGAGTCTGAAGGATGTGGACTTCTACGATGGTCGCAATTATCTTGTTTCAGACGTAGATTACATGACATATTGGCGTATCGTTCATCCAAATCTCAAGATCGGTTATAATTTAGTAAAGAGGGCGGGAAATATTTGAATGGTCGAGCGTGATCTAGTGAGGCCCGATGTATACTTGCCACCTACGTCGAGTTTAACTACATTTTTACAGGTGTAAGACTATGGTGTTCAGGCGACCGGCGATCTACATGATATGGGATGGTTCATAGATTTGGCGGGAACGAGCGATCAACGTAGACGGATACCGATCCCGGCAATGCAGGTACCATACCCGTGTCCACCTACGTATAGTATGGATGAGTTGTGGCATCAATCCCAAAAATACAGTATGCGGCATATGAAGACTCGAGACAACTAGTTGACCGCAATTCTGAGTTAGAGGGGGAGCTGAGGCGGGCACACGAGGTCATCTGAGAGACTAGCTGAGATATTCATTTCCTACCAGACAGAGCCGGTTGTGCAATGTACCTATGACGAGAGTCTCGCACATAACAGACGCGCCCGCTAAACGAAGAGAGGTCATCCCAGTTAGGCTATATTTTATTTTGAACTTTGATTTATGTTTTGTTTAAACTATGTTGAGTATTAATATTGTTTAAACTATGTTTTGTTTAAAATATGTTGAGTATTAATTTTGTTTAAACTATTATTTGTTTTAAACAATTGTTTGGGCAAACTTCTTGTGCAAGTTATTCAACAGCCATATTAACGACTAGTTTTTTTTATGTTAACTTGTTGTGCAAGTTACTCAATAGCCATATTAACGGCTAGTTTTTTTTGGACACTTGTTAACGACTAATTTTTTTCAACTATAAATATCATTCATCTCCTACACTCTCCTCCCTTCTAATCTTTTACACTCTCTTCCCTCTTTACCTTACAAACAAAACCACTATGTCTTCCTCAAGCTCCGAATTTAATTCTCAAAACCACTCTCAATCCTCCAATACCAACCAACAAGGAAACGTCTTTCCTCCTCAATTCAGCGTATTTGATCCGTCGTAAAGGCCTAACACTTCCCAAGATCTAAGGTATGCTCGCCAACTATTCTCCGCACCCGGCAATCAATTTTAATCTCAAACCCATGGATATTACTCTTATTACCCAAACCAAGAATATTACACTCAATTTGATAGGTATACGGGCTCGTACCCTCAATCGAGGAATCCATATTATTCAACACAAACCGGTTTCGCCGGTGGAAGTTCGAGTACCACGCCGATGCAAGGTACATGGGATTTAAATGATTTAAATCTTAATACATCGTCGGTTGCATCTCTGGTTGTCTCTCCGGTCATCTCCAAGGAACTCAATCTGGTTCTCACGAGATATAATACGCGGGGGTAGGCAAATTCTAAATGAAAGATATAAAAACTTCAAAAATTAGTCATCTGATAACTTTGTGAATCTTGCACGCGCTTGGTCCCAAGTGTCTCAAAACCTCGCTACCACGAACAACCAAAAAGCCGCTACATTTTGGTTCAAGGTGCGTAATCAATTTAACTCATTCTATGTTGACTAATCGATGTGGCGATCGTACAATAGTATCAATTACGTGTATAAAGGGCGGCTCAATAAGGAATATTCAATTTTTAGAGGCATCATTCAAGACCTTCAGAGACGATATTTTACCGGCATTGGAACGGCTGACTTCGTAATTATTTCATTTCTTTTTCTCATTTCATTAATGTTCAAAGGTTAATCATACTATAACGAATTTTCTAACTTGATTTCTAGGAATGTATGGTATACGATACATTCGTACAACTACAACACAAACCATTTACACTTGGAAAAGCGTACAAATTTTTGGAAACATGCCTAAAATGGTCACAAATTCATCACATCGGGCAACCCGACTGCAACGTCGCTAGGAAGTCAAAATTTTAAGGATAGCCCGGGTAACTCCACCAATACCGATCCTGAAACACCTAAATCCAGTACTCTAAATATCTTCATTCCGGATAATTCTATCGACGTGGATGTACCACTATATTTTTGTGGGGATGTACGACCGGACGACCAAAGAAATAAAAGGCAAAAGATGCGGGAAAGTCAAGTATATGTTATTGAGGGAAGAAGATGCTTGAGAAAACGACCAACATGATGAAGGTATGGAATGAGAGAGAAGAGCAGAAGAAAGAGGAAAAAAAGTTATAACTAAAGCTCGGGAGGAACAAAAGTTGGCTAGAGAGGCTGAGATTCAAAGGAGGCATGAAGCGGAGCTAACTAAAAAAAAAGCCGTCGAAGATGCGCATATGGTTAAGGTGATGACAACGGATCCAAGTAACCTACTACCGACACAAAGGCGTTGGATGAAGAAGTAAATTAAAGAATATTCGAAGAAATTAAATGAGCAGTGCCCAAGTGATGACGACGTTTTTAGTGATGAAGATTGATATAATCCTTAACATTACTAGTAATTCTTAAGTTTTATGTAATTTTATTATTTCAATAAAATTATTATTAATCGTACGTAATCCTTAAAATTGTTATTAATCTAATTTTATGAACCTTTTGGATGTACTCTGCCATAATCTACTTTGCTTCTTACTTCTTTCTTATAGAACCTGAGATTTTCTCCTTCTCTTTATCTCTACCAAAACCATAAAATAAAAGAAATGGGTGCAAAATCAAAAGGCAGAAGTAGTAAGCCAAGTTTCTTTAAAGTGTTACTTGGTGATTTTTCTCAGAAACTGGTAAGTTTTAACAAACCCATTTCTTACCATAAGAATTGCAGTATTTGGTCATTTTTGTGTGCAAGTTTTTTTTAGGTTTCTTGAGTACTATCTACTTGTCCTGTAAGGTAAAGATCCCATGGCTCCTTTTATTTAAAATATACTTCAATCAAGTTAAGCAAATACATTACAACTTTAACATAAAACTTGGAAACAAAATACATTACTTTAGAAGAAAAAATAATAATGATGAAGACTACATTACTCCGCCCCTTTTCGATTCCACAAATGCGCGACAAGTTCATCTCGTAATTGGAAATAAACACCTTCATTTCTAATTTCATGAACCTTCTGGACGTACTCTGCCATAGTGTTGATCGCGTGTCTTGGATTTAAGTCATTCTTTTAATTCTTTACAGATGTTCTACACTCGGGATCAATGTCCATTTGTCAGATGTAAGTATGACGTTTATCTTCCACGATCATATTGTGCAGGAATATACATGCGTACATAACATTTCCTAGATCACTAGGTTTCCAAAATCGCGTACCGCATGCCAATATTTAAAACCTAGCTTGTAATACCCCAAAAACACGCTTTACGTCTTTCAGACATGCTTCTTGCATCTTCAAAAAATATTTTTCGGTATCGTTTGACGAATTTCTTATGGCTTGAACAAATATTTACCATTTTGGATAAACTCCATCCGCTAAGTAATACCCCATAGTGTGCGGTACCGTGCCTATATTATAATTACATGGCGGCACAACTTTATTGGACAAGTTATTAAAAAGCCACCCTTGATGCAAGACGTTCACGTCGTTGTTAGATATGGGCACCCCAAGGAATGTATTCCATATCTAAAGATCTTGCGATGCAACCGCTTTTAAAATCACCGCCGGGATTTTCTTATACCCGGTATATTGTCCTGCCCACCTGATAGGACAATTCTTCTATTTCCAATGCATATAATCCAAACTACCTAACATCCCCGGGAAGCCTCGCGATCCATTCACTTCTAACAAGTGTAATGTATCATTTTCATTAGGAGATCTAAGGTATTGAGCTTTGAATTGTGTTATAATAGTTTTACAAAATTCTTTCAAACACAAAATACACGTAGACTCCCCAATCCGAAGGCATTCTTCTTGGGCGTCTGCGTTCGTACCGTAACATAACATGCGAAGTGCACACATTATCATTTGGTATGAGGATAAGCCCATCGTCTTAGCGGCATTTTTCTTTGTATAAAATAGGGGTTTAAAGAAAGTATTTGATCATAAATATGTTGATACACATCTTCACTCATACGGAATCGACGACGAAATGGGATACCTTTGAATCTTGGGTTGTCACTGAAGTAATCCCGATTAAGGCTAAACTCCCCAAATTTATGATCACGACCTTTCTGCTTGTCAATCCTTCCCATTTTACTACATCCTCATCTCTGTGATAATGTCACATTTTTCTTTTTTTCCTATACTTCTCCCGTCTCAATCATAATCTTGCTATACTCGTGCATTATCTCAATTTGACGTCAGAAGAGATCTTCGCTTCTGGACTATGATGAAGACGATGACTCCAAAGATGGGAGTGATGGGTCAGACATGAGCAGGTCAACCAGGATTTTGTCAGACATGATTCGGCAAAAATGATAACAAAGGAAGAAAGTTGAGTTTTGAGATATAAGATGAATGAGTTGATTGTAGAAGAGTAAAAGAGTAGAAGATGAATGGAATTTATAAATAGAGAAAAAACTAGTTATTTATAGCCGTTGAGCATCTTGTTGAAGAAGTTTGATAAGGAAAAAACCAAGTATGAAAGGAACTAACATATATTTCATGCTGGCTCTCGTTGTGCAGCTCTGAACCGCGTGGCAAGAACTAGCCGTTTAGTTTTCTTTAAATCTAAGCCATCTACGTGTCTCCATCTTAGCCATTGTATATACGCGCAGTTCAGTTCTGAACTGCACGGCAAGAAGGCCTATTAAAGTATGATAAGTGTCATCATCTCATTGGCTTACTCCCTACATAGAGTTTTGAACTGCGCAACATCAATCCACCAAAAATCCACCTAGGGGGTGGAGAATCCACCCTCAAGGTAGAATATACAACGCCACGCAGATTTTTAACCTAGTTGCTGGGAGGTGAAAATGCTGAGAAGAGGGTAAAGGATGAGAATCTACACTCCACGTCATACTTCACCTAGCTATTGTGGGTGCTCTTAGGTTTTTCAGTACTCTCTCTTATAAGAGCATCTACAGAAGTTAGGTACACCCCGACGTGGCAGGTGAATTTTGAAATCTACCACCTTTTCCACCCAAAACGTCTCTCAGCAGCTAGGTAGACCGATGACGTGGCAATAAAAATCCACCCCCTCAGAGTGGATTTTTGGTGGATTCATGTCGCGCCTTTCTGAACCGCACATTGGGTAATGGACGCTCCAAATTGTGCCACATGAAGAAATCTTATATTTGTTTATTATGTCGCGCAGTTCAGAACTGCGCGTTATAATAGCCTATTTTCGCAGAGACCGAAATCAGTGCTTTACACCTTTGAAATATAGAATAGTGGTTGAGAACTGAAAGCAATTGACACGTGATTTAGCGTGGGAAACCCTTGAATAGGTTAAAAACCATGACCTCTCTTGAGAGTTTATGAAATAATGGTGTTTTTATATATATGCTAGCTATTACATAGAGAGACGGAGATCAAGTCTCTGAGTTTGGGTAGGGATGACTTTCTTTAAGAGTTCTCAAGGTGATAATAGCCATCCAGGATCCTGATCTCCAGGTTTCTTTTTATAGGTCTTATTATATGACTATTGGTTACATTGATGAGGGACGTTACAATATCAGGTTTTGATGAGTCTTCATAATGGTCTTCTGTAACGTCTTGATATTTGTTGATCTGTAACGGATCTATTAATATTCTTTAGCTGTAACTTCAGACCGTTGGGAAGATAAGATCTCTTGTGATGTTCGCATGCATACGACCTGTTGATAAGTGGAGGAGTATCTTCTGTAGCGCGAAGTCAAAGGATGCTTTGATATCTTCAAACTATAGGTAAGGAAGTTTGTACTACGATTTCCTTGCTTTTAGTCCTTGGGTGGTTATTAGTGTGTTTACTCGAACTATGTGAGTTCGAATATCGGACTCAGTATGAGGATTAGAAATAAGCCCTCACAACTGCCCCTTCTCAGCCAATAGTAGGAGAAACGTGTGTTGCGAGTGGTGTTGGTTGAGAAGTCTAGTCATTTGAATTAAATACTGCATTGATGGCTTCAATTTATCTTAGAAGAATAATAGTTTCGACTGTTGGGTCTCCAAAAATTCTACTTGAGATGTGCACTGTCATCTGCAATGTAGGCTATTCTTTGTAAAAGAAAAAATTGTCTGTAGAACATGTAATCTTGATTTTCGAACTGGTTAAAGTATTTGTCCTTGTAAATTGTTTTTCTTGAATAATAAATTTGAACTTTCTTATCTTCTCTTATAAGTGTTTGAAACTGCTTGATTGAACTGCTATTGAACTAGTCAAAAATGACATAGGTCATAAATATGTAGATCGAAATATTGTTAAGTTGAACTGTGTAGATCGTGCTATGTATTTGTTTACTTATTGTGAGAGTATCATCATAGTCAACTTGAACACTTGATATCATGGGTGGAAACTTGGCTGCGGCCTCTGATGTGGAGTGATTTGTGAACTTCTACTAGATTTAAAGCTATGAGAGACATCAGTTTGATAAATTGTGCTGGATAAACTTACTAAAGGGCTGCTGGTGGGGAAATCATTCTGTGTGTTGAAGAGAACCGTCCGTACTGTATGTATATGTAAGGTCTAGTTATTGATCATAATGATTTGTTTTTGTTGAGGTCATCTTGTCATCACTTTCTGTATCTATGATAATATTTGACTGAAATATAACTGAAGCAAGATTTGCTGTTGATTTTTTACTTCTGTCAGAGTGAAATTGAGGTAAGTAATAGCTGTAATAGCTGTACTTAGGCTTTTGAATTGGAAATCATACTTAAAATTGTGCAGCAGGATCGTGTAGCCGCAGAAGGTTGTTGCTGTACGGAAGTGAACGTGCTGCAAGATCTGTATAAATCTTCTAGGGCAGTGAGTCCTTGAATTTAATAATGGCGGAGGAGAGAGACAGACGTGATAACCAAGCACGTTACTCCAAAGATCATCATGAGGGCAAACGAAAAGACGTTCCTGTAAAGAGGGATGATGCTAACACGTGTCCCAAAGAGCTGTTATTTCAGAAACTTAGGGTCAATATAAACTCTCGCCTTTCTCCCTCCCACAATCCATATTCATTTGTAAAGAGAGAAGAAAGTATTTCTAGAGAGAGAAATTCTTCAAACTTCAATCGTAGTCTACCGTTTTACCGTGGCCTTCCTGTAAAATCTGACGCTTTATTGTCTGAAGTGAAGGTTGTGACCGGAGACGACGATTGTTGTTCTTCTAGTACAGGTTAGTGACTCTATTTCTACCATTTTTGTTGTTGTATTAGTTTCTTGGATCTGGTAATTACATGTTTGAACTTCTGGGTAGATTAATAAAGTGTTGAGTACGGCCGAGGGATGAGGCCTGTATGATTTAAAAAACTCTGAACAAATTTTTCCTGTATGTGGTAGATGCGCTCAAAAAATCTGAAACCCAGCAGTAACTGTTTTGTATCTTCTAGTAGTGAGGAATCATCATTGTCTGACAAGACTATGGATGATTCAGAGGTAATTGGTACTGTAACTGCTGATAAACTGGTTGTTCCTTCCGGGAGGGATATGGGATTGCATGCGGGGATTGAAACTGGGCAATTTTTTATGTATCCCGAGAATATAGACGTAGCGAAGAAATTTTTGAAGTATAAAAGAAGTTTAGGTGGAAAATGGGGGCATTATGTGATGAATGAGGGGTTGTGGTTTAGGACTCTGGTGAGACCAGATGGTAAGATAGATCATTATCAGGTGCCTTCGCTGGATAAGTGGAAGGGGAATATGGGTATAGGAGATGATATAGATATCTCTTATTACAAGGGGACTAGTGCAGAGGTTGTAGAAGACGGATTCCTTTGCTATCTGAACTAGGTTGTATATGGGTTGAGCATTCCCCTAACTTTTTTCCAAAAGGGAGTCATGAATGCTCTAAAGAGCTTCTCTGACCAATTAAATGGTAATGTCTTTGAAATGATGAAGGTCTGTGAAGCCCTTAACAAGAGATAGAGGGATGGTGGTATTGCGAGACAGTTCGTAGCAGACGATGTCTTGAAATATTATAAGTTTAAATATATGAAAGATCGAAAGAGCGGATACTTGTTTAGTGATTCGGCGAGGCCAAAATTCTTTGATTTCGAATTTGCTAGGAGACCCTGGTGCGACCATCTTGTGATGGTAAAGGGGAAATTGTATGCAAGTGTCTGGGGAACTGGCGCTCGAGCTGAAATATAAGAATTTTAACGAGAGTAAGTATCTTCATTTTGCCTGTAGTTCATCTTTTAACTTATTACGAGCTGCTAACATAGTTTGTTGTTGATTTGGCAAAGCCTAATCCCAAAGGTGCCGCTGATACGTCGATTCTGCTCGACGTCGTTTGTCGAGAAGGAACCGAACTGAACAAAGTTCTTGGAGCACTAGGCATCCACAGAGAGAATAGCCTGAATTTTATAGTTGAAAAAGTACAGCGAGCTCATCAGAATCAAGCTATGGCTACTTCTGGTTCTACTTATGATGACATTATGGAGATTTCTGACTGTGCCGCGGGAACTTTGAGTCCCTTAGTTTGGCGACCTAGAGTAAAAAGGACGGTGCCGCCTTATGAATAAATAGCTCATGTACAGACACCGCAGGTGGGGACTGAGGGGGTGGATGCTGATGTAAATATGGCTCCTCCTCTGAAGAAGCAGAAATAAGAGTCCGGGAAAGATATCCGAGCTTCTTCAAAGGGGGTCAACCTCAAAATGGTATAGCAGGAGGCACTGGAATTGGCTAAACGTGATCCCATCCGCCTAGATACTCAAATTCGATCCAGTATCTCACAGGTATGCATGATGTTATCTGATTAAATCTTTTTAAGTAATGATCCGATCTTGTAATACTGCTTTACTGTATTTGTGGTGCAGCTTTCTGTTGCTTGGAAGTCGGCCGCTGAGGTGTTGAAGGTAAATACTGCAGATTATGCCGAGTATGAGGCGGAGAAAACATCTTTGGTTGAACAGTTGAAGGAGCAAACTGTGCTCTGTGAGCAGTTACAGAAGGAGAAGGTTCTGCAGAGGAAGCAGTTCGTGAAGGAGAAGGCTCTACAGAAGGATCAGATCGAGAAGGAAGCTGCCACTACAAAGAAAGAGGTTGAAGATGAGGCAAAGAAGGTTGTTGACATTGTGGTGGCTTCCCGAAATAAGCTGATTCAAGCCTTCTACTTCTAGGGTTTGGGCAGAGAGGATGTCGATCTTGCTCTTGCAGGGAAGTATAGTGAGATGATCTCTTGCAGGGAAAATTGGCTGTCTTATCCACATCAAATAAGGAACTATCTGCAAAGTTGCGGCAATGTTCGTTGGCGGTTGAAAATACGACTTTGTTGAAATCGAAGCTGGAATATGAGATGTTGGAGCTGCAGAGTCAGCTAAATGTTGTGACTGTAGAGTTGCCATGTAAGGATACAGATATATTGACTGCTAATAATGAAGCCGAACTGTGGAAAGAATCTCTGAAGAAGAAAAAGTTGGAGACCATGGCTACAAATCAACAAGTACTGGATCTGTTAAGTACGATTGAAAAGCAGAAGAACGATCTGTTGCACCATCAGCCGGTGGTAACGAATAATATTGATCTCATAAAGAAGCAAGATACTGAAATCCGTCATATGCGAGAGTGTCTAAAAAAGCTGAACTGGGATTTGTGTGAGGTTCAAAATTCATGCCAGAGAAAAAGTGATGGTGCCAAAACTCATGAGGATGCATGTTCCAAGAGAGATCGAGAGATGAATGAAACCTTCAATAAGTGTAATTCATGGATTGCCGATCATGTCCGGGATAAACAAGCTTTGATACTATAGTGTATGCGAGGTAATGAAGTTTACGAGGAGCTCCATGTTAAGTATAAAGAATCGCAGAGGTTGGTGGATGCAGCAGATGATGAGATCCAGTATTCGAAGAAGGTAGATAAGAAGTTACAACGTCTGAAGCAGGAGATAGAGCGTAGTGTGCAGATAACGAAGCAATATAGAGATTCGTTGCTGCAGGAGAAAAATTCTCTGACAGATCGATGTAAGGATCTTGAAGACGAACTAAATAAAGTGAAGACCGAGCGTGGTGAAGCTATGATGATAACTGCGGATGATGTTAAATTGCGCACTATGGCTATGTTGCATGCTGATGTAGAGAAGTTTCGAACAGACCGTGATTCCATCTTGGCTGCTTCAACTGAATACTGCATGGAGTATGATTTGCAGCTAGCGCGGTTATCTTATATAGATAATCTGATGGTGAAAGTTATGGAATTGCTGAATACATTTTCTTCTGTAGTTGATGCGGCTATACCTTTCCCTGCCTTACTTTCATCTGGGCCTGGGGAAAGTTCGAATGTTGTACACCGAAGCGTGAGAGGTAGTTTCATTGTTTATATTGTAATGAGACAGAGTGTAAATATATCTTTGCTGTAAAAAAAATGTCAAAAGTTTACTAGAAAATGTTTTTGTTCTGTAACCTCTTTGTATGGTCGAATTGTGTGAACCAATAAACAACAATGTAGAGATATGGTTGCAGCGGTATTGTATTCTCTTGTACATAGGTCGAACTTGAGCAAGTCAATAAGCAGCCGTAAAGAGAGTTATAAAATGTTTGAATAGTTGAATAGTGCGTCTCTATCAGATCGAATCGATTGAATCGATAACCGACCATTGGAGAACAAGTATATTTGAAAATTGTTGTTGTAGGTCTCAGTCATTGGTTGAATTGAGCGTATCAATATGTGACCGTACTGAGGTACCGTTGAATATTGAATAGCTGTATGACGTATCTCTGGCAGATCGAATTGATTGCCTCAATAAGCAAGGTTAGGAGAGCGAATTTATTTAAACAACCAGGATGTAGGTCTCAGTCACATGTCGAATTAAGCGTATCAATAAGCGACCATACTGAGACATCTTGAATATTGAATAGTTGTATGGCGTATCTCTGGAAGATTGAATTGATTGTCTCAATAAGTAACCTTATGAGAGCTAATTTATTTGAACAGCTATGATATAGGTCTCAGTCACAAGTCGAATTGAGCGTATCAATAAGCGGTCGTACTGAGACATCTTGAATATTCAATAGTTGTATAACGCATCTCTGCCAGATCTAATTGATTATCTCAATAAGCGACCCTCGGAGAGTGAATTTATTTGAGCAACTATGATGTAAGTCTCAGTCACAGGTCGAATTGAGCGTATCAATAAGTGACTGTATTGAGACATCTTGAATATTGAATAGCTGTATGGTGCATCTCTGCCAGATCAAATTGATTATCTCAATAAGCGACCCTCGGAGAACGAATTTATTTGAACAACTATGATGTAGTTATTCTTGGAAATAGCAGGAATGCTTGAATTGAGTAGACTTGCAAAATGATGCTGAAAAAGTAGTTTATTGCATAATATCGGATATTATAGTATCTTTATCTCCGATATAGCTTCAGTCGATGGGAATTCCATGGATTAGGTACAGGTACTCCATCATGCGTACTGAGATCATAGGATCCTAAACCACTTATTCCAGTTACGATAAAAGGACCTTCCCAATTCTCTGCCAACTTCCCAACATTAGGTATTTTGCAAGGTGGTGGGATTTCTCAGAGAACGAGGTCTTTAACTTTAAATTTTTTGTGTCGGACACGTTTGTTATATGACCGGGATAAAGTAAGATGATATCTTCCCAGATTAGCAATGGCTCTGTCACGTGTTTCTTCGATCAAGTTCAGATTACATGCGATCTGAAATTCGTTTTCTTCATCGGTTATCTCGTGATCTCGTGTTGGGTGATGGTATTGCGTTGGAATAATGGCTTCAATTCCGTAGGCCAGTAAGAACGGAGTACAGCCTGTTGTGGTTTTAGGAGTTCCTAGGTAGGCCCAAAGTGCGTGTGGCAACTCGTTCACCCAGTTCCCCTTTTTATCATCTAAACGCTTCTTGATGCCATCCACAATAGTTTGATTAGTAATCTTAGCCTATCCGTTTCCTTGTGGGTACTAAGGGTTGGATGGGTAATGAATGATGTTGCGCTCTTTGAGGAATGCGACGATCTTGGAACCAACGAACTGTGGTCCATTATCAATTCGGATAAGATGTGGTCTGCCGAATCGGATAATAATGTTCTCCCAAATAAATCAGACGACTTCGTCTTCTCGGGTTCGGCACAACGGAACTGCTTCTACCCATTTAGCGAAGTAGTCTGTAGTGACCAACAAATGTTTTTCGTTTTCCTGAAGCTGCAGGAAACTCACCTACGAGGTCGAGAGCCCATCGTCAGAATGGCCAAGTGACTTGGCTCGAGTGTAGTTCAAGTGTTGAAGCTCGAATTTTAGGTCTGTGCCGCTGACAAGCGTCATACTTACGGGCATATTCGATTGCCTGCGCTTTCATCTTAGGCTAAAACATTCCTTGAGTTAAAGCTCTGTTTGCGAGAGATCGTCCTGCTGCATGTGATCCGCACGTGCCTTCGTGTAGATCGTGCAAGAATTGTTGTGCTTTTTGTCTGATAGACAAAGGAGGTAGGGACCAGTGACCAAAATTTTGTATAGGAGATTGTCTTGAACAATGTATCTTCGAGAGTTGTCAATTAATCTCCACCGCTCCGTAGGATCCTCAGGAAGTGGCCCATCGAATTTATTGTGAGGTCCGATGTAAGTAATGAAAGGCTTTCTCCAATCATCTTCGATTTCTTCGTTGCCCCCAATATTAATGACGTTGGATTCAATGGTATTGATACTGGGGTTAGAAATGACACCGATCTTTAAGTAACGAGCTTCTGATCCGAGGACACCAGCAAGGTAAGCGAGCGCATCTGAATATCTATTTTCTCCCCTTGGAAAATGCTCCATAGAAATTATCTAGAATTTGTTCATTTGTTCGACCACTGCAGCAGCATAGTCGACCATTCTCCCATTGGTTTGATAGACGCCTGTGTAATGGTTGACTATTAGTAATGAATCTGTGTAGACAGAGAGTTCTGATACTCCCAGTGTGGTTGCCATGTCCAAGCCATGAATCAAGGCCTCATATTCTGCTTCGTTATTGGTTGCATCAAAACTGAGGTGAGCGGATTTTTTGAGCTGATCATTGGAGGGAGTAATAAGAACGATTCCAATCCCTGATCCGGATGAACCGACGGATCCGTCAGTCAAAAGTTGCCAACCTTTCTTTGTTACCCATCTGATTTATCTTTGGACTGATCTGTGAGTGGCTCATCTTTCTTATCAATAAATTTTTCTTCTCAATCAGGATCCTCTACTGGAAAATCTACAAGGAAATTTGCTACAGCTTGACCCTTTTCGAAATGGCGTGGTTTGAAATGTATATCGTGCTCCCCGAGTGTTACGGACCATTGCTGAATACGTCAAGATTTTTTGTGCATGGATAAGATTTCGTGAAGTAGATAGTTTGTCAAGACACGAATAGTATGAGCTTAGAAATACTGCTTCAACTTTTGTGATGTATAGACGAGAGCTAGAATAAGCTTTTTAATCTTGGTGTATCTTGTTTCAGCGGGAGTCAAAGTCTTGATGATAAAATAGACTGGTTTCTCAGTCTTTTCTTCGATTCGGAGGAGGATGGAGCTGAGAGATGTATCTGTAACAGCTAGGTATACTATGAGCTCTTCTCCATCAGCTGGTGTGCTCATTACTGGTGGTTTGCCCAAATAACTCTTGAGCTCGAGGAAAACCGCTTCATAATTGTCTGTCCATTCGATCTCTGGATCTTTCTTTGATTTTCCTCGTGATGTACCCTATTTTAACAGATCTAATAAAGGTCAACATCTGTCTAAAAATTTGGATACGAATCTTTTTAGTGCTGCAATCTTCCCGATTAGCTTCTGAACGTCTTTCTTTATCTTTGGTGACGGCATAGCCAAGAGAGTTCGTATGCGTGATGGATCAGCTTCAATCCCTCTTTTGCTGATTAGATGACCTAGAAAATTTCCGAAACTGGCATTTATCGGGATTTAGACACATCTTGTAAGATCGCAAAATCTCGAAAGTTGCTCGCAAATCAGTAAGATGGTTCTCTTTCTTAAGACTTTTGCAGAGCATATCGTCAATGTAGACCTCTATTGTTTTACCGAGATGGTCCTTGAACATTTGTGTCATCAATCTCTGATAGGTAGCTCCGGCATTTTTCAGGCTGAAAGGCATGACTTTATAGTAATATAGACCTTGTTCGGTGATAAACGCAGTCTTGTCTTGATCTTTAGGAAGAAGTGGTATCTGATTATATCCTGATGCTACATCCATCATTGAAAGGAGTTCGTGCCCTGCTGTAGAATCGAGCAGGTGATTGATGATTGGAAGTGGATAACTATCTTTCGACGTGTGCTTGTTGAGATCTGTGAAATCAACACAGACTATGATTTTTCCATTCTTTTTTGGGACTGCGACAATGTTCAATATCTAGTCAGGGAAAATAACTTTGCGAATGAAACCGACCTCAATCAATTTGTCGATCTCTTTATTTACTTCATCTCACAGTCCTGGGGCAAGAGTCCGTTGCTTTTGTTTGACCGGTTCTGCGTTATCTTTCAACCCCAGCTTGTGGCATACTATAGCTGGATCGATCCCTGACATTTTATGAAACGTCCATGCAAAGACGTTACTGTTCTCTGTGAGGAATTATATGAGATTCGAGCGTTCCTCCGTTCTTAAGAGAGTTCCAATATGGGTTCCCCTGCTCGTGCCACTGATCTCGACATACTTTGTTGGTTCAACGTCTGGTAACTGAGGTTCTGCTGGAATTAACTGCTGTAATTGCTATGTAGAAGTTGTTACAGCTAGCTTAGTTTCAATGGAAACAATATTATCACAAGCTTGAGCTAATTTCTGGCTTCCTTTGATTTCGTAGATCCCTCCTTTCCAATCGAACCGTAATGCCTGATGATATGTGGAGGGAATAACTTTCATGTTATATAACCATGGTCGTCCCATGATGCCCAGGTAACAGGATTTGGCTTTGATGACGTAGAAAACTACGTCCAATGTGACTGGCCTAGCTGTGATGGGAAGTGTGATTTTCCCCACACGTTCTTCCATAGAGCCGTTAAATCCAGAGACATTGATGTCACTTGATTCGACCTGGTCTGCTAATCCCATTTGGTCGATCGTACTCTGGAAAATTAGTTTGATGATGCTGCCAGTATCTACTATCATCGTATGTAGAACTATATTCTTCATCTTTAACATGATCACAAGTGCATCTTGGTACGGAAAGTTGACGTGACGAACGTCAGAGTCTTCGAAAGAAATCCCAGCTCGCCGATTGCTGGATTCTGGCAACAAACGAGCTTTTTTGCCTACCATTATCAGATCATGGCATTGTCCGATGCGCCTACGCTTGGACTTTTTAGAGTTGTTGATTTTCTGAGTTTCGATGAAATACAAGTATTTTTCTTCATTTGTTTCGTCAACTTGGACGATCTTGGCGTCAGTCTTGTAGCTGCCATCCTTATAACTTTCGATGTCAACAATATACTCCAGCATTCGACCTTGTGCAAATATATTCTGGAGAAAAAATATCAATGCGAAACATCGCTCTATGTCATGATGTTGAATCTGGTGGTGAATGTAGTATGGCTTTCCTGGTCAGCGTAACTCTACACATTTAAAAAAAAATAAAACTGATCCCACAAAGTATCCTTTGAACCAATACAGAACAAAAACCTCCACAAAGAACCATGTTTCGCGTAATGTAAAAACACCAAGCAGCTATTACGAAAAACTTGGGAAATATTACCACACGAAACTAAATTGGTATTATTCATGTGGAATCAAGTTTATTCCCTGCATTCCTCAGACCCAATTCAGAATGACCTACCAAAGAAAAGCGAAAAAGCTTACCAATGTAAAACAAAAATAGAACCATTGCCATCTTGAGTAGGTTTGCGATGCAGAAATTCTCGATGTAACATATAAAGTCCCATGTCGATCCACACATTGTAGTGTATGACAATCCCAAAAAGAATAAAATTATGTTATCATCAACACGCGAACACAAGTTAGATTAGTTGCTCAATCTCAATCAAGTGACAAACAAAACGATAGTTATAATTAGATGAGTCGACAACTAAAAGTAGACAATCTTTTTTGACAAATCAAAATTCAAAAGATGTGTATAAGTGACAACACACATAGTGATAGCGATAATGAAGATTAAAATAACGAATAGTTTCTGAATCTGGACAATGTCTCTTTTTCGGCATTTCCAAATCTTGGCACTTTAATAACATCAAATCAACTATATATATATATATATCCCTAGAGACAGAAGCGTTGAGCGCCCAAGTAGCCAGACCAAGCAACTTGGGAGTATGTTTGTCCCATCCCAATACAAATGCGCAATTATCAGGTGGTTCAGAATAAAGTTTATCCAAAGCCAATAAGTGAACAAAGCATTTATCCTTTACTCTAAAATTCAAGAAAAGATCTAGAAAACTCAACTTAATCTGGCAGAGTTAAGCAAAAAATTTGAAGTCAAATGGTTCATAAATTAGCATAAAAAAATGCCGATATCAAAAAGCAAAACAAAAAGATAGTAAAGGATAACAGTCAAGTTATTGGGATATATTTGCAATTGGCCCGAATGTAAATAAGAAAGAATATTAAGATGAATTAGTCACCATGTATGGAACTTTCTTAAGACTGGGAATGCCATGAGATACAGCGGGAAGCGAGCCTATGCCCAGAGATGCTACTTGGGCCGGCGTCTGAACGGAGTCATTATTGACCTGCAAAGTGCAACATCTAACTCTGTAAGGAAAAAAGAAAAGTTGAAACTTTCTTATTCCAACTCATTTTCAATTTATAGTAATATAACTGTTGAAAGATCAAATTAACCTTAGGGAGGACATCATTGGTTTGCTTTACGGGTACAGGTGGAGATCCTTCAGAGTTTTGACCCTGTTATCTAACATTTAGATAACTTAATAAAAAGGGAATAAATTGGACCTAAAGAAAGTATAGAAATGGATAATGACTTACTTGATCCTTGACTGCCAAATCAAAGAGGCTTGATCTGCGCCTTTTTTATTCAAAGTAGCCTGCCGAAGAAAAAACTTTTGAGCATGGCTTGGATTGATTGTTTAATACTATGGATACAGATAACAGTGGCAGATACAGACTATGGATGGATTGATGGATGGATAACAGTGGCAGATAACGTTGCGTAAAAAGTAGATGATCGCTGAGCATAAGAGCTACCAAAGAGAAGAAACAATAAAAACACTAAAAAAGAAGAAGCCATGAGATTTTGAAGACTGAAACTAATAATAAGAGGTTGGATTGATTGTTTAATACTTGCATGAGACACGTATTTATAGCCAAATATATATACAAACAGGCTTACAGATGGATACAAAGCATAACAAATGCACTGAAATATATAAAAAAAGAAATGGATGTACTTCTATATACAAACAGGCTTACAAATGGATAACAGTTAGGCAGTTAGGCCATGATAACACTTCTATGAAAAAAGTTAGGCAGTTAGGCTTACAAATGGATGTACTTCTATGATAACAGTTTTATGATAACATTTATAAATGGATGCACTTCTATGATAACAGTTAGGCAGTTAGGTATTTGGGGCTTCCTTTGTTAGTTTCCAAAATGGATATACAAACTGGATTTAAACTGTATATATACTTTTATATAGTTTATGGTATAACACTTCTATGAAAACTGGATTCAAAAGGTATTTGTGGTATAACACTTCTATGATAATAGATTCAAACTCTGTATAATAGAGCATACAAACTGGATATACAAACTGTATAAACAGGCCATACAAACTGTATATTCAAATTCTGTATAAACATGCCATACAAACTGTATAAGCAGGCCATACAAACTGTATATCATAATAATCAGTATATACAAACTGTATAAACAAACTGTATATACAACCTGTATAAATAGGCCATACAAACTGTATAAACAGTGGTAGATAACAGTTCCTTATAAGCATATACAGACTATGGATACAGATAACAGTGGAAGATGCAGACTATGGATGGATGGATGGATGGATAACAGTGGTAGATAACGTTGGGTAAAAAGTAGATATAGTTGAGCATAAGAGTTACCAAAGAGAAGAAACAATAAAAACACTAAGACAGAAGAAGCCATGAGATTTTGAAGACTGAAACAAAAAATAAGAGGTTGGATTGATTATTTAATACTTGCATGAGATACGTATTTATAACCAAATCATATGAACTGGTCAAATGAAATAGAACAGTCTATTGTGATCAAGATGATCCTTGCAAAGAACAGGTCTATCCAACTTACACTTCCTATTACGGTTATTTACTTTAAACATGATTGATGTTATTTGTTGAATCCCGTAGGTGATGATCTAACGATATATTTTGAGCTTTAAAGTTATTATACTAATCAGCGTTTTAACTAATGTTCTTCTTGAGCATATGCACTAAATTCATGGTTCGAAATATCATTTTCTGACCAAATTTTGTGTCTATCAAAAGCACCAATAAAATGATATATTGCTGCAATATAGCTGCCAATATATCGTAAAATAATTTAGATTTTTTTTAATTTAAAAAGGATACAGAAATAGAGTAAAATATATCATGAGTAGATATATCATGATATAAACTGAATAATGATACACAAAAGAAAAATTGGAGCTTTCTTGGATATTCTGAACCATGATAACATCTGAAGAATGCTAATAATGGCATAAAATCATGTTTTTGGCGTCTTTTCTAGTTTATGCAATAGCTGATATTCGCATTTTGTTACCTTAATCGAGATATAGTAGCATGGCTAAGTAACAGTAAGAAGTGTGCGCAAATATACCTCCGCATCTATTATAATAGGTGCACCAGCTTCAGTGGCAGCATTAGTTATAGCTAAGGATACTGCGCCCATCCCACCTTCAACATACCTACAACAGATATCACTTTTAGCAACAGTTTTAAGACAAAATTTGTTGGCATCATGGCTCAAAGAGTTGGTGGACATAGGAAGATGAATAGTTAATAATTGTTTTAAGGACTTTGAAAATACTTTTCTCCCAAACTTTGAAAATACTTGATTTACGAAGCCTAAAACTTTGTTAATAATAAAACCGCAGAGTATGATATGAGGTGCCAAATCAAGTATTATGCTTATAGCTTTGAATCCCCATTATGCTTATAACTTTAATTTACAAAGCCTACAACTTTGTAAATAATAAAACCGCAGAGTATGATCTAAGGTGCCAAATCAAGTATTATGCTTATAACTTTGAATCCCCATTATGCTTATAACTTTGGTTAACCTCAGAGTTTAAAACAATAACTGTAACAAATTGGTTTATGCTCAATAACTATAACAAATTCTCCACTATGCTTACAACTTTGAACTCAAAAAAGAATGCTTATTTTATTAAGACATAAGTAAAGCTGAAATTATTATTAAAACCAAAATTCTACTGTTATGGGGATATTCATCAAGCGCAACAATTTTATGACTCAAATATATAAATCTTGATGTAAAGCTAATTGGTTGTAGTCCTTGCACATGATTAACCATCCTAGTGCCAATTTTGTAATACTAACAAATACGGTAAAACATATTTTTAGGAATGATAATGTAACAAATCAAACGGAAGTAAGGACAATTCTTCTTACGTGTTTTCTGCTTTGGTTTTTTCATTTTCTTCCCACGCCTTGAGTAAAGACAACCTCTTCTCTGTCTCAACTCGTGCAAGGACAATATCTGAAAACAACCAAAATCGTTTAGTCTTTTAGTTAATAGTTACATCATTGAACAAAAGCAGGATTTTCATAAACTAAGCTATTTTTCAAACTCTGCCTCTATCCTGCAATCCTCCAAAGGGTTTATCTTGTGTTGATTCCGGAGTTTCTGTAAGCAAAATAGAAAATTCAAGCGGTTAATTAATCACCAATATCAATTTAAACTTTCACAGATACCTAATCCCAAATGAAAATTGAAGAGTGGAACATTTTTTTTGTTGCAGGAAGCAGAAAAGAAAAACCATGAAATCATCCCTTTAACTTCAAACAACAATATATATGAGAAATAATTAATATCCAGATGTACTATTGGGTAAATAACAACAGGCGGCAGTTTCCAAGCATCCAAACATAGCTCAAAGATTACAATAAATTTTGTTTGTTTTCTAGATCAAATTACCCATCCTTACTCAACAATAGTTAAAACCTTTTTTTACAAAAGAATAGAAATAACTAAAACCATTGGAATTCACTTCCAAGTACCAAAAATGGACCAAATTCTACAAACTTATCATAAAATTTGCAATTTATCTTGGAACAAACTTCCCAAAAATTACAACTTTCAGTTTTATAAAACAAACTTGAATAATTTCTACTCATCTAAATAAAAATTGGAACCATAGAGTTGTAGCAACAACAACATCTAATCTTATGTACCGAAATCATCAGACTTTTCGCACAATTCAACAAAAAAATGAATTTATAAAATATAAAAAATGAAATTTTTACTGTCAACTACGGCGAATTACAGTTTTCTCCTCCTTCATCGGCGACTCAACCACAGGAGCTGGAGCCACAGTTGTAGGCTCACATGGTAACTCCACCTCCACCTTCTTTGATTCCTCCTTCGCCATATCTCTCACAACAACAACTCACTCAAACCCAAATTTTACAAAGAGAGATTAATGGAAACCCTAACTTGTATGCATGTACTAATATAGCAGGAGAAGCTCTGCCGAATTGGTGCTTGAAGTTCTAATTTTTACTGCTCAATAATTTCTACTGTTTGCATGCAACTGTTGAAGAGAGAGAGGGAGGAAGAGAAAGAGAAAATCACGATTGAGAAAAAGGAGTACCATACTTATATTGATTACAGTACCCCTTTAACGTATTTTGTCGAAACTACCCCTAAGAATGAAAGTAGAATGAATCTAGGTCGTCCATCTATCTCTTTCCCACAAACCTCAGCCCCTATTTATCTTTGAGACAATGACAAACTTGTCTATTTGAAAAACACCATTGTGTAATGTAATATAGACTAGTACTACCCGTGGCTCGCTGCGATGATCACAGCAACGTGCCTTCGGCGCTACATAATTGTCCATTAACGCGCCTTCGGCGCTAAAACTCAAGTATCAAAACTTTTGGCATTTCAATTATGGTAGAGGGTCGTGACATGAAAAATTGCCAGAATAACCAGGAACATTTTCCTATATTCAAACCCAAAATCCTAAATGCAGTAAATTCGCGTTGGAATTTTTTCTTTTCTTTTCTTTCGGGGTTACTCAATCACAAATTATACTTAAAAAATCATGACAACACATATATACAACATCTACATATTTACAATAATACATAAACCATATAATTATTCCTCCTCGTTGTTCTTCCCACTCTTATTATGAGGCAAGCAAATCATTGTTTGCGTGTATTCGAAACTGCACATTTTACATTTCAACTCTTATACTCGAAGCAAAGATCAATGTTCAAGTTGAAAAGTGCTTTCTTGGGATTCTTCGCTTTAGTTGAACTTTGATGCTTGAAAAAATGAGAATAGAGTTGCTTCATAAGGATGGGTTTTGTGGGGAAAATAATTTTTTTTTGCATATATAATTCTCCAGCATTGCATGCTTCAACCATTGTTGTGTAGTGCATTAATTGTTAAGAATCGAGCCCTCTGAAAATTGGATCAGTGTTATAATTGATAACCATAAAAGATTAATGATGGCGGTGAAACCTGAGGAGGGAGTGTAGGAGAATACCCATCTTTGGAAGGGAAAGTCTTTATGGATATTGCGGATAACGCTTACCATCTTCACCCTCATGCTCTCAAAATGCCCCTTCTTTTCTTGCATGAAATAAACAGATATATATCTCGAATCTTGGTGGATTTGAACCACCATCTCTTGGGATATCTTGGAGATATATCAAGTACTCTCTCGTTTGAGCTAAAGATCCATTATGAGTTTTGATTGTAAGAAAAAAAAATCAAAGCATCTGAGCACAATAACTACAACAATAAGACTTAATTTGTATAAGATTGCCTCGAGTATATCAACCTCTAAAGCCTTTCATTTAACCATAATGAAAAGGAGATCACATACAACATAGAGAATGCAACAAAACCCATGAATTTCCATAGTTTTATAGCCAATCCACTATACTTTAACAGTGTACATAGAAATACTAACAGAGCATATATTTATAAGCGTCTAATTTTTGCTGCACAATATGCAGTTTTGTGCAAATGTTTGCAAGCACCTTTTTTTGTCATAAGAAAACCAATGCACGGAGAAAAACATTAAAACAGGAAAAAATATAAGTAGACAAAGAGAGCTCTTATAAAAAAAAAACATCGTACTCCATCCAATATGTAAGGTCTTGGAGGTGCTCATATGGGGTAGGAGGCATTCCTAAATTAGAGAGGCTTATACAGCATAAGAGGCTATGCAAATCTTTGTAAGTACCCTATTTTCTGTCATAAGAAAAGCAATACATGGAGAAAAGCAAAAAAAGCGGAAAAATATAAGTACATGAAGTAAGCTCTTCTAAAAAAGCATCGTACTCCATCTAATATGCAAGGTGGGTAGGAGGCATATGCTACATGAAAGAAGTTTACATGGTATAAGAGGGGTGTTAGAAGACTCGTTTGCAAAATAAAAAATAAAAAATAAAAAATAAAAAAATCTTACCAGTGTCTTTGGGTTTCAAACCACAATGGTGAAACTCCTTAGTGGGCAACAGGAAAAGCACATATTTTGAGGAAGAGAATTATGAAGGAGGTGGGACGTGAAATCAGGGGGCATCAAAGATGAAAAGGTACGCTAGCCTGTAAAAGTGGGGCACATGATAAAAAGATGTGAGAGAAACATGGTAAAGAAGCTGAAATGAAAATGAAAACTGATTTCTTTATACAATAAATGGCGATACATGCTTAAAAAGTGAAAGCAATGGGGAATATAGCAGTGGGCATGTGATTAAGGTTTTGGGTACAGTTTTATTTCCAATGATTAATCTCAGGTTGTTAGACATGAAAACTGTGATCTCCATTATCTGATCAAAAGTGCTCTAAATGACACCAAATTTGAAAGGAAAAAGAAAGTAGAAATCAGATTATGAGAGCCAGCATGGTTGTTGTACACTTAATCAGTTAAATAGGGGCCAGAGCCATACCAAAAGACGTCGATGCAAAGAGGTAAGGAAAACAACATTCCTAAAAGAAAGGGAAAAAAAATGACATCTTAGACTGATGTTTATCCTTTTTAGACCTATTTTCTGCAGCTTTTACCGCTGTTTATATACTCTCAACCATTGGACTTTAAATCTACACTGATGTTATTCATTTTTCTTTTTTGACGTTTTGACAACAGAAATATTGGTGCCCTTCTTACTATCTTCCAGAATATTTGGTTTTTGTAAATAAGCAAACTTATTTTTTGTAGGTTTTCGAAAAAAGAATACAGTGGGTTGCATGTTAGGCTAAATTATTATATAGTGAAGTAGCATAGGCATCATCAAAGTCCATTACATCCCATCTAGGTAGGCACCCTATGACATAATCAATTTCAGTTACAACACAAAGATTAGAATATAAATTGGAAGTATTCTACATTAGGATCTTTGCAGAAAGGATACCTTTAGGATATAGTCGGTAACGACATTGGCCTCTTGCCCTTCTAGCGCTGTTGAGAATATATGATCTTATAAAGCTAAAACTGTTTTAAAGCACCACAATGAAATTCATGAAATGAAGAGTTAATACTCGCAAAATCCATTAGACCGTTAAGACTATATGCATTCTCACCTTCATGTAGACATCGATATCAGGGTCAGGTTTGATGTTTGCAGTCTTCTCTCTTCTTGAAAGCTTTGCCAACATCTCTGTAGTTTGCCCCAATCCCAATGTGAATATTTGTTTGCACAATTCTCTGGTATACATAAAAATACTTACCATTTTAACCAAATTAATTAAGTTTAGCTTACCATAGCCAGTTCCAGCTCCTTGACATCTAGCCGCAAAAGCCAAAGTTTCTCTTACTGTCATTTCTCCAATATGTAGGTCATATTGAGTAATATATGTAGATGACCTCTGTGGTACAAACTCATCCATCCCATGGCCATTGTAAGTTACTTTTCCTGAAACCTAAATTTTCAAAGTAGAATCCATTTCAAACTTTGATTTTCTAACAAAATAATTTACACATTGTAGCAAATATCGTAAACACGCTCATAAAAACAGACAGGGATAAATCTTTAATTACCTTAAGATTCGAATCAAGCTTTCCAGCCAATGCCAACAACAATGTGGTCTTCCCCGAGCTTGGTGGTCCTAGGAGTAATGTCATTCTGTGAAACTCCGGTGAATTCAAATATTAAAAGATTTTCATAAATAAGACCAAATTGAAGTGAGACTTAATTAATGGATTGAATCGAACTGGATTTCTTACTTTGAAGGCTTGATGATTCCGCTGACTTCATGAAGAACCGATAATCCCTGAAAAATCATGAAATACGAAACCCATATAAATCAAAAACACATAACTTCATGAGAGAGAGAAACAAAACCCTAAATAAATTCATCAATCAGTTTCGAAACCCTAAGTTTGATTACCAATAGATTTTGATTAGGTTTGATGTTGGGGTCTTCTTTTTTGGTTTCTGGTTTGGATTTTCTGATTGAGAGGGAGAGGGAGAGAGAGAGAGGCGAGTGATGTGAGAGATAGAGAGTTGCAGAAATGCGAAAGACAGCTTTGGAGAGAGACCTGATGAGAAGAGAAAGAGGGTCGGTTGAAAGTATGGTTTAGATATTGTTTATTAGGACTAAAGTGCCCTTGGTGTATGTTTTGCCTAAATTACCCTTCAAAAATATTAGTCGAGCTAAACAAATCTGGTTGGTCGATTTTGCTATTTCCAACAAATTTTAAAGAAATAACATTAAATCTCAGCCCCTCTTTATCTTTGAGACAATGGCGAACTTGTCTATTTGAAAAACACCATTCTGTAATGTAATATAGACTAGTACTACGTCAGCGCCAATCCAATAACGCGCATTCGGCACTAAAACTATCACTCATGAAAATAATGGATATCTTAAAATGATTAGGGTGATGCATAGTCTTAAAAACACCTACATAATCAGGATCAAGTTAAAATTAGCCATAATAGAAATGCAACGAAATTATTAGTGCAGGCAACTTTAAAGTAACCACATATCTAGAAACTGGATCCTGAGAAAGTAAAATATGTTCTACCAAAACATGAAGGAGAATAAAATTTGACAACAAACTCAAATAAAATATGTTCTACTCAAATATAAAATAAGTCCACGATTCGGATGCCCACAACATGTTTCCCACAAATCGGATGCCGACAACACGGCCGCTTGATTTACTTATATAAGCAACACAAAGGACTCACGATAAGGAGGGACTAACAATCCTAAATATGCACAAACTAGCCTCTTTGGTGTGCTACTATGATCGAAACTCCGTAACGCATATAAATTATAACCACCAATTTGTACGCATTCATCATTAATCATTATCTGCATATTATCATGTACATTGTTAACTCATCATAATACATATGAAACACTGACTTAAATTGCATGACACCATTGTAATCAAGATGTATAGACTATAGTATTTACAAACAAAGGAATTACAATGGTTGTAATGACTGTATCTTGCCCTTTTTGCTAGCAGAAGTAATCACACGGAACATCCAAATACCAGTTAGAATAGATCGTGAAGTAGATACCTGCATGTACAGACATGCCTACTCCAGCTGCTGGTTGTGCAGAAACATTCTCAGCTTAATGAAAATGAAGTTCCAAATGATTCACTGATAGGCTGCATCAGGGTTGATACTTGACAGTGAAGGAATGCATTGGCTTGGGCGCATGGTTGAAAATGGAGGATGAATCCAATGTCTATTTCAATATATAACATTTTTTTTGGGCTGCAATCGTCTATGTTCATGTTTAACTCTAACTTTAGGCATTTCTTCCAGCGCCCTCCCCATATTCAGTACTTCCCCAGTTATAGGAAGAAGTTCCAATGGCCTAAACATGATAGGGGATCCTAAAACAAAAATTAAAATGATTAAGGACATGCATATCCAGTTTAATAAAAAGGAAAAGGAAAAGAAGAGCCCTACAGTAAATTTGATTTTGAACTTGAAACTATAAAATTGAGTAATACCTCGTGTCCCCTGATGATTAGCACATTCCTGTGGCTCGCCACGATGATTCCGTCGATGCGCCTTCGGCGCTACATAATCGGCCATTAATGCTAAAAATGACGCAATTGCAAATAATAGGGAAAATAATTTGATACATCTGAAATAATTTGATGTCTGGGATGGAAAATAACAGTACCTCATCAAATATACAAAGTGGGGCTGGTTTGAAGAGAAGCAATGCCAAAATAAGAGAAAGTGCAAGGAGAGATCGTTGCCCTCCACTAAGTTCTGACATCGGCTGTTTCCAGACACTACCAAATGCAACTCGAACTTCGACCATCCAAGAAAGTACATCCTTTAGGAGGCTCTAGTTTTGCCATCGTTCCCGGCAATAATGTAAAAATGATGGATCCAAAATCACTGCACAAAAAACAAATGCAATATAACCAATAAGTATTTGAGGATTAGAAAATGGTACCTGGGTCTTCCTTTACTTGCTTGTAAACTCAGTGAAAAGGAATATAGGCCTTTGGTTGAGAAAATTCAGAAGAAAACAAACTGGAAAAGTAAGCTGCTTTCTTATGGGGGGAAGATTAGAATTAATCAAAGGTGTTCTTAGTTCCTACTCAATGTTTTGGGCTGGCTGTTTTGACTTCCCTAAATCAGTTATAAACAAAATTGAGCAGTTGTTTAGGGTGTTTTTATGGAGTGGGACTGAAGCTACCAAGTGTTTGTCTGTAATAGCATGAAGTGATTCAAAGATGCTTTTATAAGGTATTGGCTAGGGAACAATGTGCATCACATTCACTACCAAGCCATACAAATAGGTACAGAACATGGATGTTATCAGGTTAACATAGTATTCAATGTAGTTGGTTCAAGGCCATCTATTTCACAAAAATGAGGCGGGAACAACCAAGAAGAGAGAATAACTACAATTATTAAGATTGCATTTTCTACAATTACATCGTGTTTTCCTAATAGTAAGACTTATGATTTATGAACAATAGGCGAATTCTGCGTCCAGGATGGCAGTGAATGACAAATGTAAGCTGAAGTTTTTGGAACTAAAGGCGAAGAGGAACTACCGGTTCATTGTGTTCAGGAAAAGATACAGCAGGAGATGGTGGAAAAGGTTGGGAGAACCTGATGAAAGTTATGAGGATTTCTCTGCATGCTTACCTCCCAATGAATACCGGTTCATTGTTATGCATATGAACTATTGTTAGAATGCGTGTTGTGATTATCTCAACTTTATGGAATATATTTGTGGGGTAGAAAGATGGTAGAAATATATTGGAAAGGAAAGTAGCAAGTATTGTAACGGTAACAAAGAGCCTTTTTGTTTTAACGCTGAGAGTTTGAGCTTTATCTGAAGAATCAAGCAACTCCCCTGCATTACCTGTAAAATATACCAAACATTATTATAGGATTGTCAATTTTCCAATGCCTGAAGATCAATTAAATCAAGTCATAAAGGCACCGAAAAGCATTGAACTCTAACTGGTATATCTTCGAGAGAGAGAGTTCATATCTTTTGAGATGCCAGTCAAGCAACTCCTGTATCTGAGGAGCATCAAAAGAGGACTGTATCTTATAAGATGGAATATCAAGTGATTGAGTATGTTGCGCAATGTTGTACTACATTACATGTATAAGTTTACAACACATCTGTACATGTATAGACTGAGTCGCCATTTGAACTTTGTAGGAATGTTCTTACTTGAACAAAACATTTGAATTTATATCGAAACTGTATTTCGCATAGAGCTTTTCTTTTTCTTTTAAATCTGAGGGTTTTCTATATTTCGCATAATAGATGAGGCAACTTCCTCTAAAGGTTACGAAAGCGCTTGCTTGTTTAAAAAGGCCCTGCAAAAAAACATCATGCTTCGGAATAGGTCTAGTCTGTGGACCTTCTCTGTCTCTTTTCCTTAGCGCTTCGATCTTTACCCGCTTTTAGCTATCTGGTCTCTAAACTGCTCCTAAACTACGTACTCCTTTGTGCTTTGATCTAGTTGAAATCCACGCTTTGATCTATAGGTGAAATCCTAGCACAGTGGATAAGGAAAAGAAGTGAAATCCTAGCTTTGATCTAGGCGAAATCCACGCTTTTCTCTTTGCTTTGATCTACCAGTGAATCAAAAATCTTTGCTTTTCCCCTGTTTGATCTAGACTGAGGGCGCTCATTTGTCGGGAGCCGAGAAGTCCAAGGATCCTTTCCTGTACCCGAGCCTCTCCTTGGCGCCAGACCTTACCTTGCATGAGGAATCTATAGTTCCAGCACACCCCTAACATGGCTTGCTTAACTTTATTTTAGCTTAATATGATTTAACTACAAATTTAGTCATAAAAGGATTTGTTGTGCCATAGAAAGTTTAGAGTTACTAAGTGCTAAAGCCCTCGGCGTGCGCCTTAATTTTCACTTTGGCAGATATATGAACTTGATCATTCCAACTGAATTGGGTTAGAGTGGAAAGTTACGGTGACAGAGTGGTGTTTCCTTCGCCCTGTTTTCAGACTCAATTAGTAAAAGGGAATCATAAATAGTACCACAGTTGGCTCCGTAGAAGGGACCGTAGTTCACTAACTTTCGAGAAAGAACATGACTCTGCTGGCTATTGCCTTTTGAATCCGTGTGAAATTAAAAAGGAGAAAGAACATGATGCTCAAACGTAATTTTTTTAAACGAAATGGTGGTTTACTTTTTTGGAACAACAGATCTCTTCATGCTAAAGCAATGTTGAGAAAACTAAAATCTTTGTGCAAGGAGAACTTAAAAGGGCAACAGACAACTTCAATGACTCTCGTATCCTAGGCAGAAGAGGCTTTAGACCCTATTCAAAAATGTCCTCTTTATCTGGATATTAGTAGCTTATACTAAGGATTCCTTCAGTAGCTACTACTCAGATTTGCCTTAGTTCGGAGTATGTTTCAACATTTTGAGCGGTTGGTTTTCTTATAAACTATATTTTGTAAGTCTTTTCTTCCGCGAATTTAAAGAGGCTTTCTTGTACAGAGACCAAATTTATGTTGTATTACTATCAACTGGGAGTTTCAATCCTCCTACTTATATGCACTTATGATGTTTGGTATGATACTTCATTTCCCCTATTTGTTTCTTATCTTTGCTAGCTGAACCCACGCAATTTCGTGACAAAATATTTTTTGGGTGTCCTACAATTTTGACCGTCACATTCATATACAAATGTATGTCATACTCAATGTATATATGATGATGCACATTCATCACAAGTTCATGCTACTAAGTTTGGCAGGTGTAGCAGGCAATACCTTAATTCATCATCTACTTAGTGAAATTTTTGGATTGGGAGATAAACCATTTACAATAAATTTAGACGGTGAGGGTGTGTAAGTGCCTAAAGTAGAAACTGTGTATAATCAACAATAAGGGTTTTACAGCCTTAAATTGAAATATAGTGAGCTTTTTGCAGCCTAAAAAATAAGGGTTTCACAAACTTCGAATGCGAGCAGTGAGAGAGAAAATTCTTACCTTTCTTAAATCTCAATCTAATATGACCTTCAACTTCAGAATTAAACAAAATCGGGCAAAATACAAAATAAAGAAGTGTCTACAAATTAATGTGTTACTATTCTCACCTATACCAGGGAAGGGAACATATTGAGTAGTACTGGTACAACCCTTTCTTCTCCCTTATTCTGTTGCTCATTTCTATCAGTCTGATACTCTGCTATGCCTCCAGCTTCAGGGGCAAGATCACCACCACCTTTAACATTAAGACACAAATAAAATTAATCAAAATGAGGGAATTAATATATAAGATAATTAAGCCTCCCTACACTGTGCTACTCACCTATACCGGGGAAGAGATTGAGTGGTTGTCACGGCCCAGCCCGGGACCGCCTCTACCGTGCCCGGAGCACAGAGGAATAAGGGACCGTGCGGCGTACACGCTTGTGTCGTCGTCGTGTACCAGCCATCTTCACGGGCGCGGCGCGCCAGTGGCATACAACCCACGGATGCTAGAGCGACATCCGGATAATCCAGAATACTCGTGAGGGGTCATCGAATATGTATTCAGTATAGGCAACAACGATGAAGGTTCTCTCAAGAATCCCTACAGCGTAATCTCTCGTGACGCGCACGAGGTACGTAAAGCACACCTGTCATGTAGCGGATCAGGGTAGCTCAATATGCTGATTTCCAGATAAGGGACTCATATCTTAAGGCGGGACGAGCCTGGACTAATTATATTGTCCACCTGTAAGGGCGGTGCCTCTCGGATAGCCCGCGGGGAATAGCGGCACCATATGAAGCCCTCTTTGGAAAATTGGCCCGCATTGCGAGACAATGTCCCCTAGCGTTCCCTAGGCCTAGAAGAACTCATAACTATCCCTTGTAGATAGTCCATGAGGCGGGGTCCTTGATGACCAAGCATTAAAGCTCTTTTAGTCATGGGGAGGATCGGACCAATGTTCCTCCTTGATATAGCTACTAAGTAAATAGTCAAGTTCCAAAAGGAAACGTTAAAACATGAGACAAAGCGTACTGGCCCTTTTTGCCCCCTTAACTAAATCCGATCTCGACGAAACTTGGCGTACAGCTATATTAGGATATAGAGAACATATACATTCGGACAGAACTCAAAACGCTCGGGTGGATTTGGCCGGCGTTCGGTAGGTCGTCACACCCTCCCGCACTTAAAATAATTTCGACGTCCTCGTCGAGAACCTTCTTCAACACGGCTCTGCAAAGATTCAATCTTCTACATCTCCAAGAAATCAACAACTCTCCCGCACTTAGTTCAGAGTACTATATCTTCTTCTGCACTAGCGGATACTGAGCCCGACTGCTAGTCTCGATGCTGACAACTGTGTCTTCATAACTGAACCTTAACTTCGCCCTTTCCAACTTAAGTGGGTGGTGACTGACCTTGATTCGAACTCTGGAGTCTGCCTTCTCATCTGGATATTGTCTCGTGATCTCAAACCTTCTGAAAAATGTTTGGGCGGTGCGCTTTAGCAGCGCCCCCTCTGAAATGCGTTGTATCCTGCTGCAAGCACCTTCTCCCCTGACACTATGTAGAATGTCGCTCTTCTTGACAAACCAAGGGTGTCTCCTCCGGACAGCCCGACGAGGATATCTGCAATCCCGTCCAAAAGTGCACTCACTTCCGAGTCACACAATGCCTTCGCTGCTCGAGAGTTCAATCTTCTGTAAATCTCGGCTTCAAACTTCACTCTTCATCTGCGAGTGGTAGGGAGAAAGTCTTCTAAAACCAAGGGGTAAACTCACCCCCAACTGCACGGAACATCTGCCGCACACTGAACTTGCCTGACTGCCCTTCAATCAACTCTACAAAGGTCTTCAAACCAAGTCCGCCCTTCTTACGGACCATCTGGGACACAACATCAAGACGCAACACTCTAGCCTTACCAGTATAGAACTGAACTGGTACTCATTATTCACTTGGGCGAGGGAGGGTAGCTCCTAGAATGCAGCATACTTTCAATGAGGTGCGGGTACTTTTTCCCTACCGCCAACAAAACCATCGAGGCAGCCTATCAAGGCGTGGGTACTCTATTCCCTACCGCCAGCTAATCATCGAGGTTCGCCATAAAGGCGTCCTGTGTGAACTTGTGAAACCCATGAGACATCTATCTGTGCAGCCACATTTCTGCTCTACCACTTCGTAGTAGGCCATCATCTAACCCATGTAACGCTAGATGGCATTTGCACCTAACTTGGCTGCAGGAAGGGTGATCGCTACTCCGGCGTCCCCAAAGGTCTCTCCACTTCGGAGGACTCTAATCTGCCTCACTCTCCAAGGAGGACTTCTCAATGTCTCTTCTCTGACGAGGACTTCACACTGGCATCTGTACTTGCCAAACTCTAGTGGTAATGACCCATGTTGGAGCCTGCGTACATCTGCGTCACAACTTACAGCTCTTCCCACACTTAATAAGCTCGACGTCCGCGTCGAGAACAAAGCTGTGACATATAACTGACTGACTGCTGAAGCGTTTCTCCATCTCTACATCCCTACTCGAACCTGAGTACTTGGTGAACTTGGGAACAAGATACTGTCACTGCACATGTCGCCCTGAGCTCGTTGGCTTGCCATGTCCAACTGCTATCAAACTCGCGGAGACCAACCTTCATACTGTCGTAATCATCTTTAAACTGAAGCGTAGCCATTCTCTGTCTCTTGAACTAACTTCAACAAACGCAGCCAACTCTAACTGGTCACTGGGATGTGGTCTTCGAAAGACACTCCATCAATACAAAGAACGAGGCGCGGGAACTCTATCCCTACCGTTAACCACCAAGTGATAAGGAATTGGTAAACTAACATCTAATTCCGCTCAGGATCTTATATCCTAGAGCAATCTTCAATCTGAGATCATGCCTGAGGTAACCCTCACAACTGACTGTAGCTCAACTCTGTTCTGCGACAACCACGTAACTTAACCTTTGGAAACGTGAGTCTTCATCCATCTGTGAGCTTAAAATGACCCAGAACCATCTTGTGGAACAACATGGATCAACACGGCTAGAGCACTCGAACGCCGACAAACCTGAAACTCACTACGGAGCCAGAGAAGAAACATCACTCAGTATCTTGCCTTCTTTGAGTGAGCAAAGCAGTGTCCTATGTAACTGAGGATCAACTGCAGACAAGCGACAACCCATCTTGGAGGTCGCAGTTCATGTCGCGTAACAACGAGAAACTCTGCCCTCGACGTCTACCAGACGATATCACTGTGTACAAACTCGGGACCCAAACCATGTCTTCATCTGTTACTTCATGCCACTTTATCTTTGGCTCATGACATTCACCTCCGGAACGTCTCTGTGTTCATCCTAGGACAATCACAGTGAGTATCCCTCAGGATTCTTTAATCTTTCAGTAGACCCTAAGGAATTCCAACCAAACCAAGCTTCACGGCTTCCACACGAAAGTACTGGGTAACTGACACTGACCATATCGATCTCTGTTGAGGGGCATCGTCCTTGATCACAACTGTTACTAAACTTCGCAGTGCGTATGTGGACCGAATGCAATAACAACCTGCTAGATCGCTCTATTACTATTCTTCATAGAGCATCTGCGACACTGACCAGCCTTCTAGAGACAACCAACGATATAGATCATCGCGTCCAACTCAAACATCAATCCTCCTCTTAGCGTCATTGTCCAAAGCACACTTAACTTGAGCAATCTCGCGCTCAGATATGGAGCATTTCTCTCGCGTCCAATATCAACTGACATGTAGGCAACTCACTCTACAAGTGTTCACAATAGTGCTTGGACCATCTGTACGGAGCAACAACGGCTCTGAAGATCACAACTGACAAGTAGGTATCCCACATTTCCAACTAGGGAACCATCACAAAGATCTGCTCTAATAAGATCTGATAACTCGACCCAACTCTAGACCAATTCTGAGAGACGTAGGCACAATTCATCTACGCTCTACCAACTCAAGAGCTAAGCTTTAACATGTTATTCTCGCTCTGATACCATCTTTCACGGCCCAGCCCGGGACTGCCTCTACAGTGCCCGGAGCACAGCGGAATAAGGGATCGTGCGGCGTACACGCTCGTGTCGTCGTCGTGTACCAGCCATCTTCACGGGCGCGGCGCGCCAATGGCATACAACCCACGGATGCTAGAGCGACATCCGGATAATTCAGGATACTCGTGAGGGGTCATCAAATATGTATTCAGTATAGGCATCAACGATGAAGGTTCCCTCAAGAATCCCTGCAGCGTAATCTCTCGTGACGCGCACAAGGTACGTAAAGCACACCTGTCCTGTAGCGGATCAGGGTAGCTCAATATGCCGGTTTCCAGATAAGGGACTCATATCTCAAGAGGGGACGAGCCTGGACTAATTATATTGTCCACCTGTAAGGGGCGGTGCCTCTCGGATAGCCCGCGGGGAATAGCGGCACCATATGAAGCCCTATTTGGAAAACCGGCCCGCATTGCGAGGCAATGTCCCCTAGCGTTCCCTAGGCCTAGGAGAACTCATAGCTATCCCTTGTAGATAGTCCATGAGGCGGGGTCCTTAATGACCAAGCATTAAAGCTCTTTTAGTCATGGGGAGGATCAGACCAAGGTTCCTCCTTGATATAGCTACTAAGTAAATAGTCAAGTTCCAAAAGGAGACGTTAAAACATGAGACGAAGCGTACTGGCCCTTTTCGCCCCCTTAACTGAATCTGATCTCGACGAAACTTGGCGTACAACTATATTTGGATATAGAGAACATATACATTCGGACAGAACTCAAAACGCTCGGGTGGATTTGGCTGGCGTTCGGTAGGTCATCACAGTAGTACTCAGTTGGATACTCTGCTATGCCTTTAATTTCAGGTTCAAGATCACCATCACCTTTTTAACATGAAGACACATAATCAAAATGAGGGAATTATGAAAATTTAAGATATTATCTAAACAACTATTCAGAGAATCGCATACATGAAAAATCTAGGGTATGATATTGATAATCAACAATTAGACATTGAAAGAAGTTAGGGTTTTTGAGCAATATAACGATTAGAGACACAAAATTTCTTACAGTCTCAAGTAACAGTGCGATCCCTTTTCCTGATGAAGCCATTTGATTAAGCGCCCTTTTCATACAAACAAAATCCTTAATTGCGAGAGAGATAAATCAAATACGAAGAGATTTACTAACCTGATCGAAAATACAAAGCAGATAGATGAGATATGTTCTTAGATGCTTAGAAAAATAGAGAGAAAAAGAGACGAAGAGTTAGAGAGATGAAGTCCATGAGGAGTTAAAACCAATAAGTTTTTTAAGTTCAAACTAATAAGACTTAAGTATCCTTACCTTTTAGGTGTTATTTCGAAACTATCCCTAAGTATTAGAGTTGAACAAATCTCGTCCGTTGATCTCGTTATTTCCCACAAATCTCAGTCCCTCTTTATCTTTGAGACAATGACAAACTTGTCTATTTGAATTTGAGACAATGGCAGACTTGTCTATTTGAAAAACACCATTGTGTCATCTAATATAGACTAGTACTACACGTGGCTTGCCACGACAACAATGTCAACGCGGCTTCGGCACTAAAATATAGTCCATTAACGCGCCTTCGGCGCTAAAACTACCGCTCATGAAAATAATGGATATCTTAAGATGATTAGGGTGATGCATAGTCTTAAACCCCCCCCCCCCCCCCTTTCTTAATATACCATAAATAACATTCTTCCCTTCTTGATATACCATTTAAGCTTGTTATCAAATACAAATAATTAGGAGTTTGATGTATAGATTTAATATGACATTTAATTCGGCATTTTTTGTTATGCGCCTAACCAAATGATTTGTTGTTCTTTGCTATGTGCTGAACGTAGAGCTCCCAAATGGTTTTGCTGAATGATTTTGCATTTGAGCTAAGACATGCCAAATGATTATGCATTTTCAAGATAACTAAATTGAAACAAAACTTGCGAATGATTTCGAATTTAACATAACATGCCGAATGATTAGGCATATATCCAAAATATAACAAATGATTTGGCACTTTTCGGATACATTATTTGTAAAAACTCACCGAATGATTGGGCGTTTAATTTTAAACATGCTTAAAATTTAAGCATTTTCGAAACATCTACAAAAAAATCCCCAAGAAAAAATACAAAAACAAAAATAATCTCCCATTCTCTCTTTTTTACTCCGTTTGAAAAAGAAACGGCCATAACTTGTATACACCTCAAATGTATTAACATGGCCTCGTCCACGAATCGGATGCCCACAACACGGCCATAACAGAGCCTTCTTGATATAATTTATAAGCAACACAGAGGACTCACGATGAGGGACTAACAATCCAAAATATGCACAAACTGGCCTCTTTGGTGTGCTGCTATGATCGAAACTCTATAACGTATATAAATTATAACCACCAAAAACAAAGATTGCATGTACAAACAGCTCAATAAAGCTTGTAAAATGAACTGTATCATAGCAGAGTTACACTGTATGCTTACAAAGCTATGCAAAAATACCCTCAAATTTTCTTGGGGGGGGGGGGGGGGGGGGGGGGGGAGATTTTCAACTCCAAATTCTTCCTTCTCCAAATCAAAAGACAGAATTTTCCTCCTATTTTTTTCATAATTTAAGCGGCTTACCCAATGAATCGATCCATTGATAAATACTTGGGGATATCTGCAACATGGATTAATGTTTGGGCCATTAACTAATTCCCTCCATGAACCTGACCCTAGCGTGTATATCATAGCATGAGATTTCCCAAATTCAGGGTCATGTTTACAAAATTGCATCACGTTGTATTTGTTAGTGGAAGAAACAAACCCAAATCCAAGTTCCCTATCTTTGCTTTGATCGTAGGGAAACTCTGGAAGTTTTACCGACTTTCCTGTAGCAGGGTTATAGATACGTATTGTGTTATCCGAATAATCAAATAAATATATTTGTCCATTAAGCGATCCAATGACCGATATGACACCTCAATAGCTATCTTTTCGGAAAATCTCTGATACCCTAAAAACTCCATTATCATCTTTTATAAAGTAAAAGTCCCAGTAATGACCAAATATTTGTTCAAAGCCTGCGATTAGCCCGAAAGATTGTTGGGTCCTAGTGAGATGCAAGTTAGCAAAACGACGTTCTTTGATGATATTATGCCAAGTTTTACAGACATACCTACATTGAGAGAGAGATCTGAGTGGAACCCTAGCAAGCACTTCAGTAGTCAAGTCGTCGGTGAGGCGATTCATATCTCTCTGTCACTCTTTTACGTAAAACCCTAAATATTTATCACTTTCAGTCCTCTGTGAAGGGGTTAACTATTTATATTAGTGGTGAGTCTGAGTCTCTCCCAGTTTTGGTGCAGTGTGTCCAAGCACATAAGCATAGTCACAATCAAATTGTGATGGTAAAACACCCCGAGCTTGATAACCGAAGAAGTGGCAGATAGCATTGAACTTTTTCTTGTATGTACTCACTTTCATGCTTAGACTCACTCGTGGCTCCGTTCTTCTTTTTCTTTTTACTACTTTTATCTTTTCCCTTTTTATCATCAGCCACATCCTCCTTTAGCTCAGACGAAGACCTCTGATAATCCATTGATTTCTTCAAAATCTTTGAGTCCTCAGGGTCATTGTCAGTTCCGTTCTTTGACAACTTCTTGTTCCAACCAAATCATCTCTTCTTCTCTTTGGTAACACCATTTGATTCAGAATTCTCATAAACATCAGCTACTGCCACAACATTTTCCTGACACCCAATGCCCCCATGACCATCCTCGCCAAAACGATCTGAGTTCCCATCCAAGGAAAACAATTTACCTCCTAATTCTGATCTTGTAGACTCCACAACAACACTGTCAAGAGTTCTAATTGTAGAATGATATATAACCTACAAAATAAATAACCCCAACTTTAAAAACTTACTACTCAATATTCTCAATCATTCCTAAATATTCATGACCACAAGCATATAGCATAATGGGGTTAACACTATCTCTTTCTAATACTATTTCTCTACTCAATATCCGTGATACAACTCGTCGGAAATTTTCGGTAGTACTATTACTGGTATACAACTAAATAATCACAAAAACTACAATCCGGTGATCAAAGAAGATTATTTTGATGGACTCTCAAATCTTAACCTACCATTGTTCTCCAAAATATACTATAAAAGTTAGCAATGCAACAAAATAGAATCATCAAAGGATGTTAAGCAGTAAGGGATAGCAGCACCAAACCTATTTCACAACTTCAGAAAGATGATATGTATTTGAGGTTTAACACCCAATTTGTTGGATATGTTAGGTTGCCCCCAATCACTGATTTATACCAATCAAATATTGTATTAGAGATTGATTTACGAATTCAATAATTCAAAAGAAATCAATAATTGAACATGAAATTAGAACTAATCAAACCCATAAGCAAACTAAATCAGAGGCTATTTACCTTGACAATGATTATACCATGAGAGAGAGAGAGAATGAAATCTACAGAAATTACACTAAGAACGGTCGACGAATTGAACTCGCTCCTCACAGTGCAATCTCCATCCCTTTGTTTATCTCTTGATCACTACTGAATCAAATACCAAACTAAATCAAAACCCCCCAATTTCAACAACAACGTCAACAACAATTACAATATCACTCAAATGTGTTGTTTAATTGTACCGGAGAGGCGAAATTGAACTGACATTCTCCTTAGCTTTGCTCGATGTAGATGTCAAAGAGCTCATCGAGTTTGATAGAGCTGCTAGTGAGAGCTTTAATGGAGGTCAAAAGCTTGAAGGAGTTATTGGTAGCGTTTAGGGCTGGCAATTCGGACCGGTGGGCCGGGCCAAAAATTTTAGTTGGGCCGGGCCGGGCCTTCATATAGATGATTAAGCCCGCAGCCCGCCCATGAATAATATGAGCTCGGTTTGGGCTGGGCTATATGGGCTGGGTTTATGGGCGGGCTTATTGAAAAACTTAGAAAAATAAAATTATATTCATTAAAGAAAAGAACACCCGTTTATTAATTTTTTGAGAAAATGAGAGAGGGACATAAAACCTTACCTCTCTACAACTTGAAAAAAAGAAAAAGAAAAATACAGAGTTCTTATTTAGCCTCATGTCAAAATAGGTGGGGGACCTAAACCGTACCTCTTTAAACAAAAATAACTAAATTCATAAATCTTCAGTTTAATCTTCTTCTGATCCTTGTGGCATCAAATCTTGATTTTTGTCCTCCGCTAAATACCAGTCTCTTAGGCACATAGTCGCTTCAATTGTGTCAGGTGCCAAACTACTCCTATAATTTGTTATTAATCGTCTAGCTCCACTAAAAGCTGCCTCGGATGCTACTGTTGAAACTAGAATTGCAAGAATATCGTGAGCGATCGCAGCAAGAATAAGATATTTATTTTCATTTCTCTTCCACCATTTCAAAATGTCAAAATCCGCATCTAGATCTATTATGTCCGAATCGAGGTAACGACTCAATTCATTTGATCCGCTACTCTGAGCTCCTCGGCGAATGTTCTGAAGTATTCTTGACGCCGCAGAATCTTGTGGTATAGAGAAGCTTGGTTGAACAGGCGGTAATGGTCTATTAAATTTACTAGTCGACTCATAATTCTTAAATAATGATGTTATAACACTTCTAGCTAATTCAATTTCAGAAGTATATGTAAATGGATAAATGATTTCCTTATAAAAAATTTCAAGTACATTAAGCTTAAATTGGGGGTTCAATAATGTAGCTACGACCGAAGCCAATTGAATATGGTCAAAATACTTTTTTTACTTTCCATACATCTCGGCACAAATGTTTTCAAATTGTCTATTATGTTTATGTTTTTCAAATGTTTCACAAATGTTAACTAAATGTCTAATAACTTCAGAAGATGTTACATGATAACTCTTGGAAAAATATAGTGTTGCTTCAAATTTTTTTTAAGAAAATCTCTAAGTAATTCAGTTACTACCCAATCATCATCAGTGATAGTGTGAAAGAGGTTTTTTGACATTTGATATTGTGTAATTGGTTGTTTTAAAGAAAGTACCGCATCTAACATAAAAAATGTTGAGTTCCACCTATGTTGAACATCTAGAGATGGTTTTCTAGGGTTTTTATTTTGAGCATGACATATTTTTGTGAAATCTTGATAACGTTTTTGTGAACTATGGAAATAAAGTGCTGTTTGTCTCACATTTTCCAAAACATCTTTGCATACATTTAATCCATCTTTTACCATAAGATTAATAATATGACAACAACATCTAATTTTGAAATATTGACCATTATGTTGAATAGGTAACCAATTCTTTAATTCTGCACTAGCGCGGTGATTTGAACTAGCATTATCCAAGGAAGTAGAAAATATTTTATTTGAAATTCCATATTCGTTTATCGCTTCAAAAACGGAATTAGCTATAGTTAAGCCATCATGAGGGCTTTCAAGCAACCTAAACCAAATAATTCTTTTTTGTATTGTCAAGGTAGAGTCTAAGAAGTGTGCAGTAATACAAGAAAATTCTAGTTTTGTTGGAGAGCTCCATAAATCACTCGTAAGAGATATTTTTCCAGGAGTATTTTGCAAGATAATTTTTAATTTTTCCTTTTCAATTTTGTAGAATTTAAAAATATTAGCTTTAACTGTATTTCTACTAGGTGGTTAAAAAATATCTAAATATGTTTTCCTAATAAACCTTTTAAATGCATCTTTTTCGGAAAAACTAAATGCTTGTTCGTCCACAACTATAAATCTAACCAGTTCTGCATGGGCGACATCTTGATTAAAGCGAAAATAAGTAATATTATCTGCTGGAGACCTACCTAATAGGGTTTGTGCAGGATCTTGATTTTTCTTACAGTCTTCCATATGTCTTTTAAGGTGGGAAGTGCCGCCTGTGGTTTTAGCAGAGTTACCTTTTTATCACAATATTTGCAATCAGCCTTTTCTATCATCACACCGGGATTATTTTCTTGATCAGGAAGTAAAACTTCATACTTAGTAAACCATAGCCAAACATCTGATGTTGTCTTATTTGCTCGTTTCGGCTTTTTACTAGATGAGGTAGACATTTGAGGGCTAGGAATTTGGGAACTCATATTTTGGGTGTTCGGAGTTTGTTCTTTTGATGGCATTTCCGTGTTTGATGGCATCTCCATATCTGAATATAATGGTATAAGATGTGGATCATTTTAAGTAAAATCTAGTAGGGGACTTTGGTTGTCAACATCCCGGATGGTGAGAAATCTTTTCTTTGACATTCTGCGATAAAAAAATAATGTCATTTTAGTTAAAATGATCTAAAAATATAGGTAATGACATTATACACAAGTTTTAAGCTAAAAATATAGGTAAAAATATAGGTAATGCCGTTTATAAATGCTAACATCTTCTTATGATAGACCGAAGCAATGGCTAGCCACGTATTATCCATGGATACACCAATGGGTGTCCCCTGGAAATTTCCACCATGCATGGCCTTGTTTCTTGAAATGTCGATCAAAGGGATGTCATTGACGGAATTAATTTCTCACTCGATTGACTTGGTTTGCTTCAACGGGTAACAAAAAGTATATTAATTTTCCATATGAACATGTTCTAGATATCCCAGAAATCATGCAGAATTAAAAAAAAAATAGAGTTATTACAAATATAAAAGATGTTCTACCTTGAAATGATTAACAAAATAATTAAAATTGCAGACAAAGTGATAGGTGGAAGAAATTTTTTATTAGGGACCAATTCATCCCAGAAGTAGAGACTAATTAGCATTAGCAAGCTAATGGGAATCATGTTTAGTCCCTAAATCTGAAAAACAACCATAGGTAAGTTATGGGTTATGTGGGTGGGTCTTAGACATCCAAGGAAGGATAAAGCAGCATAAGCTCTCAAGCCCTGCAAAGGCGAAAGCTCTTAGTTGGCCACTACGAATGTCTCTGAGAAACAAACCTTAAATTTGTCATCATCGACAATTCAATATATTTAGAAGACATGGTATTGTGCTACAATAGATATTAGGATCTCAGTAGGCAATTTTTCATCTTTTGACCCCTTGATTAGGAGCTTCAGGAAGATAACGCAGTTTATAAAAAAAAAACATTACAGATTCAAAAATATTAAAAGTATCTCCGCCTAAAATTTCCCCATGGTTTTCTTCACTGGCAATCAAAGTGCAAGGATAACAAAAGGATTTCATTCATCATTGATACTAAAAACCCATATCTTAGAAATGCGCCTTATTAGAAAACTATCAACACATGAACATGTACATGTTCATCAGTATGTCTTAGACATGAATAAGATGACAATCCAATAGTGAAATAAATATTAACAGTATAGTGTTGGGATCTCAGTTATAATTGTTTCAACTTGAACCCCATAATGGGAGTTTTAGGAAGATAACGCAGTTTACAAATACCATCATTGATCCAAACAATTGTAAGCATAACACTAAAACAAGAATAATAGTGTGTCTATATAAGAGTGAAATTTAGCAAACTCAAAGAGCAAAAACAATGAATTTTAAAAAACTAACGCACCTCCTCTAAACTACTACAGAAGTAGTTTTAAGTGACAGGGAGAGGGTTTAGTCTAGGGTTTTAGATTTATAGGGGAGATGAACAAAATCAATGAGACCAAAATATCCCTTGGGTCACTTTTGTTTGTTGCGCTGTGCCGCTAAAGCCGAACTTGGATTCGATTTGTGAAGTTTTTAATCAATCGGGTAATGCGGGTAGGAATGTTCTGGGGTTTCATCTAAAAAGGGGTTTGTGCATAATGATGAAACCTACTCGTATTTAGTTCATTTCTTGGCTAAGAGACATGATTTTAAACTGATTCATGAGGTACTTGTTGGAGGAAAGGGTGTTATTGGGGAGAAGACGATGGCGTCGATGATTGATTGGCTTGTGAGGGCGGGAAGAGAGACGAAGGTGGTTGAGTTCTTTGAGAAAATGGAGAGGGAGTATTAGTTTGTGAGGAATAAAGATTCGCTAAAATTGATTGTGGCTGCATTGTGTGATCATGTGTTTGCGAGTCATGCGGAGAAGATGGTGAATGGGCTTGCCCACGAGTTCTTCCCTGATGAGGCTATTTGTGATTTGCTTGTGAAGGGATGGTGTGTTGATGGGAAGTTAGATGATGCGAAGAGATTGGCGGGGGAGATTGAAGGCTGAAACCAATACTAGGGATCTGATTTGGTGTAAAAAGAGAGAGAGAGGAACTATCCTCTATCTTTTGGTTTCGGTTGAAAATTAAACTTAAAACAACAAAAAGTAATCATAAATAAACTAATGTTTATATTCACAAGCTAAAAGTAGAGGTGGCGTTGAGAGATGGATGGTAAGGGTGTCTGGGACAATATGCCTTGCTTGATTGCTTTTGAGAAAGAAATAGAGATTTTCTTTTGAGAAAGAAAGAAACTTCTAAATATAGACCAGAGAGTGTGAAAGAAAACAAAGAGAAAGTAGGGCTTTAAATAGATAAACAAAGACTCCAACGGTTAAATTTTTAGGCTCCAACGGCTAGTTTTTAATTCAAACGGATATATTTTATATGGGCTAATTTCGGGTTGGGCCGGGATTGGACTAAATTTGGACTGGGCCTTATTTGGGCCGGGCTGCGGGCTAGCCCATAACAATAAAAAGTGTCCCGTGGCCCGTCCATATAATTAATAGGGCCGGGCTAGGCTATCCCATTAATGACATCGGGCTGGGCTGGGCTGGGCCGGATCTAGTAGCGTTCGAGGCTTCTTTGACGCTTTGGGAGAGAGAGAGACGAATTCGGGAATAGGGTCGGGATGATTTGTACTGAGGGAGAGAGCTGCTAAGTCTAAATTACCCTTATTCTAGGTTTTGTCTAAAGTACCCTTAAAATAGCTGATTAGTCTAGAAAATTAGAGCCATGGGTAGTACGACCCGTGGCTCTCCACGACAACAATGTTGACATGCCTTCAGTGTTATAAATTTGATACGTCGACGCGCCTGTGGTGGCTCTATAAATGATAAGCTGACACATTTACTTATATAGTTTTGAAATTAACTTTATGCACATTATTAAGCACGTTTTTGTCATCAAATATCTATTTGTATGATTTTTTTTATAAAAGTATGATAAATATGGGCTAAAGTGAACAGAATTAACCAAATGCAAACTTACTCTAAGATCAGACATCCTTAAAGAAATCAAAGAATTTTTATATGAGTCTATTGAGACCAAACATTATCTAATATACATAGGAACAATTGTTAATGGCTTGTCGAATTCTAATAAACCTAAGCTCTCCTATTTCAAATGATAGCATACTTTCTTACTGTACGTGGTGTTTGTTTGTGACAATTATGTACATATTTACCACCACAATCTCCTAAAAGTATAACGTGATTACTCTATTACCTTGGAGCGGTCATATGAAAGACATGGCGCAAGACAATTTGTTATCTATAATTCATTCATATCCACCAAATTTGAAAAACTTTGAGCGTCAAGAACCTAAAATTCAAAGAATATATAACCTGGAAAAAGAGAACAAAAGAATCCATTAGAAAGATTAATAACAAAGCAATACTTAGATGCCTTAGTATCTATTGCAGGGATGGTTCTAGATAATAGATATTTAAAGGACTGATATTTAAAGAACATAGGCTACTACTGCACATGATCATCATGGATATTTCTCAATTTAATTCTACAAACTCCAAAGTCCTTGCATAAATCTTCACAACAGGAAACTCGAGTATCTCGACATTCTCCTTCAAGACTATTAGTAAAAAATAGTTTAAATCCTAAGCCTGCTAACGTTATAATATATCTATATGCATTTGAAGCTTCACCGAACGATCATGCCTAAAATAAGATGCATTAACAATTTTTTTTGATTTAAACATTGATCTAAACACTAAAACTTGAAGTCAAGAACTTAAATCCAATATCACAAAATTGAACAAACCCGGGGTGATCGATACCCATTCCATCCATAATCAGAGCTATTAAAATGAAAAATCAAAACCAAAGATTATTTCCAGATTGCATAAGTTGAATTTTTAGACCTTATCGAATTTCTAGACCTCAAACATCAAAACAAAACCACCATTGTAAAGAGAGGTTTTATACCACTAAAATTTCTCACTTGGTTTCTCATATTTTTGAGCTACCACACACACCATAAGTTTTAAACGGAGTGGAAGAAATAAGTCAACGCCCACATACTAAAATGACGTTTTGGAGTATGTTTGGTTCGTTAAAAATGAATGTAAATAAAACAAATTCCCTGGGGAAAACAAATCTTAGGTCAATCTCCCCTGGTTTTCTCCCCCCTTCATTGGAGGGTTTTCCTCATCAAATCTTTTATTATGTTTATAAATTTACTTATTTTTCTCTTATTATGCATTTGCATGATGTGATTGTTTTAGTTTAGTTTCACCCAGCCAATCCTCATTGTTGTTTTCTACCAAATCTAAAACTTAAAAGCAAGAATATTCAACTTGTGTGGAGTAATATAAATAGACAGGTAGTAAGAAGTAAAAGTTGAGAAGCATATATGAAGTTCCCAGCAATATATTTATGGCCTAATATATGCATCACTATACAGTATACCCAAAAAACCCAATTAAGACATCCATGCCTTTTCAGTAAAATAAATTACATTCACAAAGGATGTAAACCTTGTGGTTTTAGTTTAACCAAAACTAAAGCAATCAAAAAAGAGCCACAAACTATGCAAAAATGATGAAAACAATATTTGAAAACATGAAAGAGAATGAAAACTATGTTCTAAAATAATTACCTTGGCAGGGAATGTGTCGACAGGTAGTTTGGTAGTCAAAAGCTCTCTGAGTCTCCTTACAGCTTTAACCTTGTTTGCTAAGATGTCGAGCAAAAACAATAGCTCTTCTGTTTGCAAAGGGAAGTCTAGTGTCAACCACAAAACAGGTCATTTTTTTTTAGTTCACCCAAAAATTGAACCACATTATTATTCTATGAACTATGTATCAGAAAGACCCACGATAATAATACCATTGTTGAAGAGTTTTATGCCTAAAAAAGAGAAAATAATTAAGACATCCCATACTGTAAAATGGGAGGAACAAAAATGTGCTTGTCTTCCAACACTTTGGGGTGGCAAACCTAGTAATCAGAGATGATCCCAACTGAGGAAGAGTGCAACAAATCATTCATAACTTTAGAGAGGTTTCTGAGTTGTGAATGAAGGTGTATATCAGTAATAGAATATCTGTCACAGATGACATGACACTCAAAACTTCTTTCAGAACATCCTGAGAACACCCTGGTTTCACAATAATTCTCACCTTATCAAGATATTCTTGTAGCTTCTTGATTCGACCCATGTAGTCTTGGTCTTCAACACACAAGCTCACGGCCTTGGCATCAGCTCCGGGACCATTATACTAAAGTGGTCCAGGGTTTCTATAGACATCATCCATAAAAATTTCATAGCATTTTGCCTCAAGTACTCGCATGCTTTGCCATTCAAATCTACGATAGCAGGATGAACACATGGTTTTCCAATATAGGTGGTACCTGGACCACGCGCTCATCGTTTAACAGTAATCACTACCGTAATTTGAGCAGCACCACATGTCCACATGTTTACGGAACTTTTCAAGTTAGTTATAGATGCCAAGTAACCATTCAAACCAGCTGCTAGAATGTGATAACAAATGTGTCCAAACACATGCATAGTCACAATCAAATTTTGATGGTAAAGTACCTCGAGCTTGATAATCGAAGAAGTGGCAGATAACATTGAACTTTTTCTTGTATGTACTCACTTTCATGCTTAGACTCACTCGTGGCTCCATTCATCTTTTTCTTCTTACTACTTATATATTTTCCCTTTTTATCATCAGCCACATCCTCATTTAGCTCAGACGACGACCTCTGATAATCTATTGAGTTCTTCAAAATCTTTGAGTTCTCAGAGTCATTGTCAGTTCCGTTATTTGACCCCTTCTTGTTCCAACCAAACCAACTCTTCTTCTCTTTGGTAATACCATTTGATTCAGAATTCTCATAAACATCAGCTATTGCCATAGCATTTTCCTGACACCCAAAACTCCCATGACCATCCTCGCCAAAACGATCTGAGTTCCCATCCAAGGAAAACAATTTAACTCCTAATTCTGATCTTGTAGACTCCACAACAACACCGTCAAGAGTTCTAATTGTAGAATGATATATAACCTACAAAATAAATAACCCCAACTTTAAAAACTTATTACTACTCAATATTCTCAATCATTCCAAAATATTCATGACCACAAGCATATAACATAATGGGGTTAATACTATATCTCTTTCTGGCACTATATCTCTACTTAATATTCGTGGTACAACTCGTCAGAAATTTTTGGTAGTACTATTACTGGTACACAACTAACTAATCACAAAAACTACAATCCGGTGATCAAAGAAGATTATATTGATGGACTCTCAAATCTTAACCTACCATTGTTCTCCAAAATACACTATGAAAGTTACCAATGCAACAAAATAGAATCATCAAAAGATGTTAAGCAGTAAGGGATAGTAAGACAAAACCTATTTCACAACTTCAAAAGATGATATGTATTTGAGATGGGTTTAATACGCAATTTGTTGGATATGTTAGGATTGCCCCCAATCACTGATTTATATCAATCAAATGTTGCATTAGAGATTGATTTACATATCCAATAATTCCAAAGCAATCAATAATTGAGCATGAAATTAGAACTAATCAAACCCATAAGCAAACTAAATCAGAGGCTATTTACCTTGACAATGATTATACCATGAGAGAGAGAGAGAGAATGAAATCTACTGACATTACACTAAGAACGGTCGACGAATTGAACTCGCTGCTCACAGTGCAATCTCCATCCCTCTGTTTATCTCTCGTTCAATACTTAATCAAACACCAAACTAAATCAAAACCCAATTTCAACAACGTCAACAACAATAACAATATCACTCAAATGTGTTGCTTAATTGTACCTGAGAGGCGAAATTGAACTGTAACAGTGATATTCTCCTTAGCTTTTCTCAATATAGATGTCAAAGGGCTCATCGAGTTTGATGGAGTTGCAAGTGAGAGCTTTAGTGGAGGTTGAGAGCTTGAAGAAGTTATTGGTCGCGTTTCGAGACTTCTTTGATGCTTTGGGAGAGAGAGAGACGAATTATAGAAAGGGGGTTGGGATAATTTATATTGAGGGAGAGAGGTGGTAAGACTAAAGTACCCTTATTCTAGGTTTTGTCTAAAGTACCCTTAAAATGTTTACTCCTACTAAGAGAAAAATAGATCTAGGCCGTCCATCTCGCTTTCTTTTCCAAATCTCCACAAGAAAGCATTAAATCTCAACCCTTCTTTATCTTTGAGACAATGACAAACTTGTCTATTTGAAAAACACCATTGTGTAATGTAATATAGGCAAGTTATACCCGTGGCCCACCACTTCTATACTCGTTTATGACCACACTGAATCTAGGAATTGATGAATTCATCACATAAGTTTCTATGGAACTGAATCGCTTATGAAATTGATGAAGACTTACATAAGTTATGACATTTACATAAAAATATATACCCGTAGTGAAATTTCTCAAATAGTCCTAGTGCATTTGCTCAACGGAGCTGAAGACTTATATTGATGGTGGTTTCTTTAAAACCGGATGGCTTCAAACCATCAACCTCTCAACTTCTGAGCACTCTTACCACTTTGAGCTTAAAGTTCTATTAACAAAAATAAAATAAGTCATAACTTCAAATAGTAGTATTATATATTAGGGAAGTATATATTAAGAACACCACCAGAAATATTTGGCATAAAATTTGATGAGTTGCAATAACCAAGTAAGATTTATAAGGCCAGTTGATAATAAAAATTATATAGGAAGGTTATATTGAATGAATCATTCAACAAAACCCTGTGTACCTAAAATCTTGGGGCCTATTTGGAAAAGAAATGATAAAAAAAATAAAGTGGAATGAAAGCTTACTGTGTCTTGGCAGATGCCTTCATCATTTAAGCTTGGGATTTAATTTATGGCCTTTCTCAAATGCATAGTTATGACCTTAAAATAACAATCTCACATAAAAAATAAAATTAAAAAGTGTAAACCAATAACCAATTCCATGAATTCATCTGTAATCTTAATTTTACTTACAGAGATTAAAATTTGACAGATGATCAAACACATTTAATCAACTCCGGTTTGTACATGGGGTATGTGTTTAAGTATATTTTCCTTCCCCTAAAGAACATATATGAGATGAATATCGTTCACCGTTCCCCAATTCTCCAAGGTGAAACATAAACCTTAACATATACCCGCCTCTTTATGGCATTCTCCCTGTGTCACTCCCTTAAAATCACTACACTTTGAAATGTCTTCTATGGCACCATTAATATGATAAATGGATCAACGTGCAAATTCAAGTGCATGTGCATTATAGATTATTCTTATTGATCAATGCTATGTACTCTCATGGTACTACTGTCAACTGTGTCAAATACATCATAAATGTCATATATTATGATAAAAAATACACTCAAAGTACAACACAATGTTGGATCTTATGAGGAAATTGGAAGAAAGTAAAATACATACCTAGATAATTGCATTAGAAGCCTTCTAGCATATTAGAATGGATGAGTTGTCTTAACATTTTGTTTCCTAAGTTTTAAATAATACATACAATTTACGAAGTATATTGCAAGTAGTGATAACTTAGGTAAATGTTTTTTATTTTCTAAAAACTATCTTATAAATTGACTTATGGAGAAAAAAAATTAGAAGGTGCAACTATTTGCTAGATATAAAAGAAACTCTCCAAATGGAATAATAAATTAGGGCAACTATTGAGTACTAATCTAATTAGCATTAAATCCCGTGTTGTAAGTTTCACAACTAAGACCCATATATATTAAACATATATAATAAAAAACTACAAAACGAAAAAAACTACTGAGTACTCAACTTTTTAGCAGTAAAAATTCATGTTCCTATTATACATATCATATTAGCTTTTTTTATTTAACATATCCTAGTATTTCAGTTATATATGAAGAAATGATTGATATACCGAAGAAAATTGATTATGAAAACCCTGCTCATCCTTTGGGGGTAATGGCTCAATAACAACCCTTTCAAGAAGAGATAAACCATTGTCATACAATACAAACATGTCTTTGTCAGCTCAAACTATAGGAGATGGTGTTTTCTTAGTGTGCAGCAGTTTTTCATTTCATGTCTTGCTCGTACTTGGCATTTTAGAGCCTTTAGACCACTGTATAATAAATCCATTACCAAAGTAGACATCACCTCTTTCTCTATGAAGAAGTGTTTCACAACTACTTTCAGTATCACGTCTGCTTTCTCTTTTGACATGTGACGCCTAGCATTTTGATCAAGCATAACCAAAATGCACAGAAACTGCAACCACAGTGCAGGAAAGTGTCAAACGTGTAAAAAATCAAAAAAGATATTGTTTGATTAAATATGTTCTACGACTAAGTAGTTTCTATGTTATATATAACATGAATTACAATATATCCACATTCTCTCGACATATTATAGAATTTTTATAGCTTCTAAGCACAGTGGGTTATTGAACTATGGGATCGCCGACCATAAAAACCGCTTGCAAGAAAGAAAATATAATGGAAGGTTAGGAATTCAAAATCTAGCAGATGCCTTCTCTAAAGAACTTCTACATTATGTCCTCTTATAACTAAATTTCATCAGGATTTGATATTCAAAGTTTTCTAATAAAGTGATAGTGATATAGATATTCAATGTATAGTGAGGAAAAGATGCATATAGATTGTATTATATCTAAGAATCTCATTTTACTTAAAAATATAGCATTGATTATTAATTCTGTGTTCTCTAGATGTAGATTTAGCCTAGATACATTACATTTACTCTATTTCTCCGTTGAACTGACAAAATAGACACCAACTTTACTACTATGAGATTATACAAAACAAAATGGAGATAAGGCTCTACTCATCAAGATACTTCACTCCTCCCTAAAAAAGGGAACAAAACAATATGGTTGATAACTCAGAACTTCATATAAAACTTAATCCATTACAGAGAACACATTTATGTTACTTATGAGTCTTAAGATGATAACAGTACCCTTTTCCAACCCTCCCAATACTGCGTTATATTTTTTCTTCCACACACACCATCGTGATAAAAGGAAAGGCTGACCAAATTAAAAGCTCATACTTTGAAAAAATAGTATGTCATTAATTTATCCATGTCATAGAACACAATCCTATTCTCTTCTAGGATAAGAGCAAAAGAAAGAAACCTCCAAAATAAAGTAAGAAATGATAATCTTTGAGTAAACAAAATGATAGATCGCACGAAAGATCCTCAAATAATCAGTGAAGCAGACAGAAAAATAATTCTTTGCATGCTATTTTTCCCTTTATCCATTTGATAATCCTAATAAATACCTTTTCCCATTTTCACCAACCTACGAACAAAAGGAACCAATAAATTAGTCTTCCATTTCCAGACCCGTTGATCTTCCCTATGAGATGCAATTATAAGAAAAGGGCCAATGGATAAGTTTCCTCTAAAGGATCCCTCTGAAATTGCAAACCCCAGTCCACCACATCCACATTACTGTTTCCTGAAATAAACTCTCACATCTTATTACTCATCACAATACCCTATGGAGCATCTGAGGTCTTGGACCCCAAACCACAACTCTTCTATATCACCATTAATATGATAAATGATCAATGTGCAAATTCAAGTGCATGCACATTATTGATTATTCTTATTGATCAATGCTATGTACTTTCATGGTACTACTGGCAACTATGCCGAATACATCATAGATGTCAAATATTATGATGAAAAATACATTCAAAGTACAACACAAAGTTGGATTTTATGAGGAAATTGGAAGAAAGTAAAATACATACCTAGATATTTATAACTGGGTTCTGCATTAGAAGCCATCTAGCATATTAGGATGGATGAATTGACGGTGTTTAGTGAAATCCTTTTTAGTATCCCATTGTCTCTTCATACTCATCTGCAACAGAAAAATAAAATAGTTACATACCATAGACATTTGAAAAAATACATAATGGGAAAAATGATAGAGTAAAAAGTAAGTGCCTAAGATTAATCATACCTAACGAAAATGGATTATGAATCAACCATCTTGTTTTCGTAATTCGACTATGAAATGCCATTTCGAGGTTAGCAAATGGCACAAAATAAACAACATAGGTAGAATTCGTGCTAACCTAAAACGTCAAAAGAACAACGAAAGTTAATATATTATAGATCTTTGGCAAATAAGGTTCGCCTACTTTTTTTTTTTGCATTTGGCTTAAAAAATTTATTTCCCAAAAGGGTAGTCAAGATGTGAATCTCGAGGCGTTAATACCCTTCCTGACCCCTCTTTGTCTCCGCACATAAGGCAGGCTTGTCCAAAGCGGCAAAAACACCACCTTGATTTAATATATATATATATTTAAAACAACTACTATACATGGCATACCTAGTAGAGATGGTCTTGTTCTCACCACAGTCACTTTATGAGATAGTAGAGATGGCTCGTCAAGTAAAAACTAAATTAAAGCCATCTGGATTTTCCTCTTTTACAGCATCCTCAGCAGCTACGACATCAACAGCTCCAATAGCTCTGATAGCTGGTATTGCTAGCACAACTATCTGCTATAATTGTGGGAAAATAGGGCACATGAGGAGAGTATCCCAACCCTAGGAAACCAATGACGCTTTTGTCACAACAACTACACGATAATGTTGATGAAGCACTCGAGTAGTTGTTCAGCGACAACTTTGGTGATGCAGAGATTGCCACTGTTGACCTTCCTCCTCCATGAATTCTTCTAAAAGGGTGAGAGTTGATAGGTCGTGGGTCATCGTTACCTACATAACTGTGGCCTATACGCGTTTATTATGTAGATGGTCTCTAGTAGTTTCTATTATTTATTTATTTTGTAGATTTAGAGAATCCTTTAATTAAGAGATTACTCTCAGTAGCTTTCTAGCTTGTTAGGAGAGTGGAGAAAGGTGAGGGATCTCTTACATATAGAATAATCCTAGGGTAGAAGATGGTTGGTGTTGAGTTTTGAGATAAAAGAGAGAAGCCCTAGTTGGGTTAGAGAGATCTTGTTATCGTAGAATGAATTAATAAAAGAGACTGTTAATTTTAATTTCTGGTATTGTTGCTTCTGCACTCTTAGTTATTATTAATATATATTATTCGTATCTTGCTTTTGTATCAACTTGCCTTTTTTTGTTTTCTTATTAGACTTAGTTATTATAAATATATATTATCCGTATTTTTAGACCATGTACCTCATATTGGTGAAGAATTCTGGTGCAGAAGACGAGCTTCATCGGTTGAAATCATGTTTTACAACAGCCTTCTGTCACTTCCAATTCTGCTATTTTTTATCATTGCCACTGGGAAATTCCCAAATTCTGTATCAATATTATTCGATAAGGTCAGAATCTTTAGACCGTTGTTTTTTTACCTAGTTATTTAAACATTCCTGAAGATAAATGTGAAATCTATTTTGAGTCTCAATTTTCAACGGAGGCCTTGTGTTACTGCATCTGTCTTCTTTCTTCTTTTTTTGTTACTGCATTTGCTTAGAGAATACTGCATCTTTACTTCTATCATCCATTATTTTTCTATTGAAAAGCTATAAGTGCTTTTCACCTGGATTAGTTTTCCAGCTCATTTCTTCTATACTCATTGTTGTGATATAATATTCCATTTGCAGGATTATGCTATAGTTTTAATATGAAACATGTTCTTATTTTGTACAGGCTAGTTCCTTGGCATTTTTAGCGGTTCTTATTATTTCATTGGTGATGAGCATTGTTCTCAACTATACAACGTTCTTGTGCACTATTATTAACTCTGCTTTCACAACTACCATTGTTGGAGTTCTTAAGGGGGTAGGCTTAACGGTGAGTACAACCAGCTTAAATTACTAAATAACATTATAGCTAGCGTTAACCTCATCTAATAAATCCCTATCTCTCAGACGAATAACATTTCTTTCCTTACATTCCAGACTCTTGTTTTTGTATTGCTTGGTGGTATTCAAGTACATGCCCTGAATTTAACTGGATTGATTATCAACACGGCTGGTGGTTTATGGTACTCATATGCTAAGTTTCAGCTAATAAGTAGCAAGTAATGGAAGGTACTGTCAGACGCTAAAGCTCATCATAAATAGGACAAAATAATTGACTGCTTTGTAAAATTTCAAACTTGCAATTAGCATAAATTGTATAGGAAAAGCCAATTTGCTTGACTCATAATGGGATAGTTGTCACGTTCAGAATTCACCAACAGTAAAACATGATAATTTTTTGAATGTGCTTTTTTTGTGAAGTTTTCTTATTCAACCTTTTTTGTGTGTACAAAATGTAAGTAATATATTGATGATAAAGTTTACTCATTATGAAAAGTGAGTTTTACATATTATTTCTATCTATAGGATGAATTAATTAGGGTTCTTTATAGTATGCACACTTTTAGCTTAAAATATACATGACAAAGAAAACAAAATCTAATATATGGACCCAGTGATCTCAAGTCGTTGCTAGATTCTAGTCTCACTTTCTCTTTTTCTCGTGCTTTGTTGTGTAAATATTTTCCTTGCTTGTATCTTCTGTTTCTTTACTAATTGTGTCCATGGTAAAATTGAAAGTTCCGAGATGCAAAAATGGTCTTATATGCATATATTCTTGACTCCTTACAGACTATAGGTCTTGGCTTATCTAATAGGACTTCTTCGCGATTTATTTACCATTTTTCTTTGTTGTTTTTCTAAGTTTTTTTTGCGATTCATTACTATCATGCCATTGAAAACCTGAAATGCATGAGTTCATAACTTGTTAGTAACATGACTTCTAAAGATATTTCAGCTAACTCAACCATTTTAGCTAATTCAAAGCCTTGAGGTAAATGCTTTTAGGGAGTAAATGTTTTTAGATTCTTTGGAGTAAATGCATCCTTTACAATCTACATATGCCCTGCCATCTAGCATATAAAAATAACTTCGAATTCAAGGTCCAAGGTCCGGCAAGCGAATCCCAACCCATGATTAAAACGCTATGCTCAAACTTTAAAGTAAATTCTGGATTAATATCTAACATTGTTCCATGGTTTAAAACCCTAACATCTTACACAATCTTGAAATCAAAGTAAACGAAAAACATAAATTCTTATCAACCTCAATAATGAATGGCAGAACTTAGAGAGGGGGAGGGAACAAAATAATTTTTTATATATATAAGGATATGGAGGATTATCTACCTCTTGAAATCCTTTCACGCTGCTTCAATCTTTGAATTTTGGGAAAAACAGCTTCAAATCCCTAATCGTTGATCGAAGGAAAATTTCAAATCTTTAGTGGTGGACGATTCAACAGAACTCTTGGAGATGATACGAAAAGATAGTTGTGAAGACCACAAGAATGATCGATTGGCAAAGAGAGGGAGAAAAGAGTTTTTAGTTTTGTTTTTAGAGGGAAGTGAGTTTAGTCGGGGAGGAGATGCGAAGCATTAAGTTGGGATTTTAATTTTTAGAATTTGGCCTTAAATGTTTTATTTCCTAAAAGGGCAGTCAATATGTGAATTTTGAGGCGTTGACAGCGAATCACAACCCCTCTTTATCTTTGGACATAAGGACAGACTTGTTCAAAGCGGCAAAAACACCTCCCCGTAATAATAAAGAGATTTGAAAGAATTCTGATTTAAGTGGTGAGTCTGAGTAATTTGATCCTTAGGGCCTGTTTGGGAACCATAATTTCTAGGCCAGCCAGGGTCAAACTTGGCTGGTCTATTCTGGATAAATTTAAACAAGAACTCGTTCAAGTTCATATACTGTTTGATAAACTATTATTTTGTTTTCTGGTTTTACATTTTTATACTTTTGGTAACTCATAACTCTTGAACTAGGTTTTTCCAAGAATACATTTCATATCCATCTTACTCATCATAAGTATAAGAAGAATTAGGACAAATAATTGAAATGGAATGCCGATGTGGTGTAACAGAGATGATCACTCCTTGGTACATTTGCTAAAAAAATTCATAGAATTTTCATAAGAAAATCAATTGGTTAAAACAAAAGGTGGGCAAAATCCATTGAAGGTGGTGATATGGGGAAACAATATCTTCTATTACAGTTCAAAATCCATGGAACTTTGAACTTTAAAAATGGGGATTGGGAATTAAAGGTGGGTAATTCGATTGAAGACGACAATGCGGAGAGAGAAGATAGAGAATGTATACAGAGATAGAGGGAGGATATAGATTGTATAAAGAGAGAGAAAGGGAGAGGGAGAGAGTTTGGAATCTAGAGGAGAGAGATAGGGGGAGAGAGGGAAAGAGAGTTTGGTTTCTTGAGGAGAGAAATAGGGGGGGAGAAAAAGAGAGTTTGAATTCAAGAGAAGAGAGAAAGAGAGAGAGAGGGAGAGTCCTCGCTATAAAAAGTCGCGTTTTAAGTTATTTGAGAACTGGTTCCACCTTGAAAGGTCTTTGAGTTGTTTCAAGATAAAACTAGTTTTTAGGCTAAAAAAAACAACTTTGGATAAGATAAAATCAGAAACAATTTTACCAGACATAAGTTTTATGGTGCAGTTCGGTTCTAAACTAGACTAGACGGGTTTTTTGATGTTCCCAAACAGCCCCTTAATCTCTTAATAAGGGTTATGATCTCATCTATTATTGTTTACCCTTGTTTTTGACGCATTACCTTTTATGGGTGGGGGATGGCTATTATCCCGACCCTTCTTTTTATACCTAATCCACTTTCTTTCTTAGGCACATAAACTTCAGTCCAGGTAGCAGCACCTAAGCATCTTTTATAAACTATGAGTGGCTAAAACAAAGATGGTGTAAGAGCCTAATTTCGTATCTCAAATTTAGTATCTCACACCAAATAAGATTTAGAACATAGGGAATAACAATTAATCATACACAAGAATTAGCGTGGAAACCTCTGAATAGGTAAAAATCACGACTTCTCTTGAAGATTTAGAAAGACTGATCTTATTAATTGAGTGACTAGTTACAACGCTCTGAATAGTTCGGTGTAGATTTTGCAGATAGAATTTTGTCTTTAATATGTTCTTTCTTGGTTCTATATATAGGGCTCATATTATGACCGATATCCTCTTAATTACAAACTTTACAATAAGGCTTTGATAGATCTTCATAATGGTTATGTAACGGTCTGATTCTTCTTTGGAACTGCCTCATAATGAACCATAAATGTGCCACGTTATCGTATGTTAATGAGGTCGAGTAAATCTATGTTGGTCGAAGCTAAGGCTTGAGCTCGTGATTCGCAAGAGGCCCTTACAAATTGTAGAACGTAGAAGTAAATATTTGTTTTGCTTGTTATAGAAGAAATATAAAATAAAGAGTAAAAGAAAAATATGATTAGTACTTGAATGGCGTGACAAAAACTTGGTAGTACTCATGATTTGGTGGGAAAAAAGGGGTCGAGTTCACTTTGAATTTTACCTATCTCCAAAAGTAGAGCATTGAATATTTTTTTGAAGGGAAGGGCATTGATTTTTTCAGCTCAATAATCATTATCTTCATTTCTTTCGGCGTCTCCTCGTTCTTTGAGTCGTAAATTTATTCAACTTTCTTGGAGCTTTTATTCTTAGCTTCTTCTATGTCTGGCAACTTTTCGATCGCCGTAATGATTAGAAGTGTATATCGTCTAAACTACTAGGCAAAAGTTATCTAAAAAGGAAAACACTTTAATATAATTTAGTAGAAATAAATTAGGGTTTCATCAAGAGCTATAATTTAGGAGAAAACTCTGCAACTTTAATCCTTAAAACCAACTAACTAAATTAATTCAAGACCACGCTATCTCATATATAGATCATAAGAGGCTTTATTTTAGAAACCATATTCCTAATCAAAATTGGAAATAAGCTAATTTAACAAATAAATAAATAAACAGACTAAAATTAGATGCACTCCTACGCCGTGTGGGAAATGATCAAGATATGTGATTCACATCAAATCCCTCTATCTACAAAAGATTTCAACCATGAAATCAGATAGGGGTGCTCCTAATGAAGCTCGTGCAACTTTGATAACACCTTCAAGATCATCATATTGGTCTTCATTTTCTTCCTGTAAGACTTGTTGTACCGTGGCAATCATGTGTTCCCTCCCTCATACCATCAACGACTAAACCAACCCATTTTGCAAATTGTGGATAATCCTTTTTTTGGTATCCTGGTTTTCCACAACTTAAACAATTGCCAGAAATTAAGGTGCGTGGAACTGGTTGGAACGACGTTGAATTTGCTTGCACGGTCGGTGTGACATTTGTTGGATGACTTTGATTAGACGGTAGTTCGCTTGCTTGATTAGCTAATTGGACAATTTCAGATAGGCAATAAACTTGTTGAAGCACAATTTTCTCTTGAAGTTTCTTGGTTAGGCCACCTTTATACCAGTTAACTCTCTGTTGCTCGGTCTCACGGAGATGAGCCCGGAACTCGAGTAAATAAAATTGGTATGTGTAATCCTCAGTAGTAAAGAGACCCATCTTCAAAGTTTGAAGCTTACCAAAGACAACCTGGTCAAAATTTATGGGGATAAACCTTTCTTTCATATCACGTCGTATCTTCCAACATTCTTAAATATAGGGATGCCCCTAAGCTCTTCATGTCTGCTAGACAATATTCCACCAAGTAAGCGCATAACCAGATAATCGAGATTCAATAATTGTTACCTATTTTGGATATCCATAAATCTTGTACTTGAAAATCTTTTCGACTTTGTCTAATCAGTCAATAAAGGCATCTGCATCTGCATCGAACTTAATGTCAAATTTTGAAACTTTTAAATGTAAATCATGGGTATGCTCAATAAGAGCCTATGTAAGAGCCTCAATATCAGAACCCATACCATACCGTTTCGGTTGGCGATGCCTCTCAAAGTCTGAATCAGTATCGTAATCACCGTCTTGGTACTGTGTAACTTATAGGGATGACGTGATGCCCTTGGAAGAGAACCAATAGGTCTTTGCTGTTGCCTGTACCTCTTTCGTAGTAGGGTGTCAACTTGGGGGTTTTAACCAAAGCCCCGGCCTCGCCCTTGGAATTATTGTCTCTCCCATGGGGGAACATACTGATAGATGTAAAAATACGTAGGATTAATGTGCCTAAAAGTATCATTTGGTTAATCCCGATTTATTAATTTCTAATGTTAGTAGCATTTTCTTATTTTCAGGCACCTATTACTGTTGGAGCTAATAAGTAGAAAAAAACATCTAATAGAAGGTATAAAAGATTTGAAGCATCTCCAGCAGCCTCTCAGGTACAAGGAAGATGCCTACATTAAATATACCAGTAGATTTTCTCCATGGAATAAAGATGATGAATGACTCTACAAGGATTAACATGAGATAGGATTTATCTTTATTTGATAGCATTTTAGAATTGTAAATAAGTATCTCCTATCTCCTATAAATATGAGAGCAATTCTATGTATTTTACACATCTCAATCTCAAGAAGGAATAAAGCTTGCGTTTTTTAGTATCTTTCTCTTTTTCTCTATTTTATTTTATACGTTTAATTTAAGCTGTGATCAACACCATTAATAAAGAGCTAATCTCCTTAGCTTAGGCTAAGGATTGAACCTCCGGTAAAGTAAGCTAAATTGATATTAATTGTAGCTTAGATCTAGAATTAATCTTCAATTCTCCGATTTGTAGTTACGAAGAGTTGATCTAGCCATGACAATTCTAAGTTACTACAGATATGAGGAAGATGTTGAATTAGCAATATTCGATTGTTTTCACGCATAAAGGGAATTCTAGATCACTAAAGTTAATACTCTCCACCTAGCTATGGAAAAGAGTTTATAAACCCTAGATCCGATTGTCCATGAACAACGAAGTTCTTACTTAGGGTTTTAGCCACAAACCCTAGATCTTAAACCCGAATAGACCTAGCCATGGCTATTACGTACGGATAGAAGCTACCGTTTTCATATTGCTTAGTAACTAAGTCGGAGGTGATCCAAATCCTAGGTTCTTTCCTTATAATCGTACCGAAAGTTAGTAATTTATATTTATGTTTTAGATCAAAACTATTTTATCAGATTCGTTTATTTGTTAATTAGGAAATTATATTTTTAATACGTTTAGTCCCTGTGGATTCGACCCCCGCTTACCCTTATTATATTATGACACCTGTAGCTTTGAGCGGGGTATTTAAAGACTGAGTTTTTATCGCATCAAAATTGGCGCCGCTGCCGGGGAGGCAACGGTCTATTAAATCATTGATTTTTTTTATTTTAGCTAATTTATTTTCTTCTTTTAAGTTGTTAAGTTTGCCAATTTTTTTTTTATGTTAAGATCTTTGTGATTTCTTTCCGAATAAATTAGTCTTAATATTTTTGATAAACGGCTTCGAAAATATTAATTTTTGAAGAAACATACTCAGTTTTCAACGAATAATATGTTCCTGAATGTTTTATAGTTTTTGACCATCTATACTTCACAATTGGGAAATTTGTTTGCTACAAAAGTTTTAGATAATTTAAAATACCTTCCGAATTACTATAGGTCATATTTTTCAGTTTAGTTGTTAGAGAGTTACAGCTTTTTGAAACAACAGTAAAAGCAGTCTCAGTAAAGGACGCCGCTGTTCATTAATTAGTTGTTTTGAGCGGTAGGGAAGCAAAATTACAGAAAAAAAATTTCTTCAATTTTTTTTCTTTATGAATTATCTTTCAAAATTGGTATTATTTAATGTTCTCTCTCAACTGAGCTGAACGATATACGTATTTGAAAATCAGGACGTCATAGACTGCAATGAACTCTGAAATTGAATTTATATTTTTGTTGTCGTAAGTTCACTAATTATTACTTTTTTCTCATGTTTTTTCAGGATTATCACAAAGTTGGTACTCAGAGATCGTGAGGAATTTATAACATCTATTGATAAGCTTCTTTCTAAAACCTTCTTGTGCCCTCTAAGTGAAAGGGCATCTTCATCTTTCGCCCCCTAAGTGAAGGGGCGGCCACAGCTTTGCCGGGAAACACTTCCCGTAGGTTGGTCATCTCTTAAAGCTTGATATATAAAAGGGGCTCATCACCACTCCGCCCTGGCATTAGGAAAGTAAGTCGTGTGGACTGTTCAAATACACGTTGCTCTTAAATTAAAAAATTTGTTGTGTTTGGATTGACCTGTTATCGTGTTTCAATTTTTGCTCCATGCTTAACATAGTAAAAGTTTTTAACCGCTAGGGCTCTTCCGCGGGATTTCATCACCCAAAGGAATCTCTAACAAGTGGGACCTCCCACCTAGGGATACAGAGAAATTCGTATCACACGTTTCTAACTGTCTCGACCATTAAATTTAATTAAAACTTAAAAAACTATTAGTAAAATTTCTAAGGGATTTCCTCACTTGAGGAATTAGGAGGTACCGGACCACGGTACCAACACGGATTTATAGGAACCACTTCAACCAAGCGCTGCGAACCATCAGTTATTAAGCAACATCACCGTTCAGTGTGAATCACGTACGATAAGGCGGGGCACATGGGCGTAAGGATCGATGCTCAAACAGTAAGACTGTTGTCAGCATAGTGAAGCTTTCATGTTAGGAATCACACACTATCCCGACCTACCCAGTTTGATTAGCATTTAGATTAGGATTGACTTAGTTAATTTAACTTTAAAAACCGTTGATGTGTTTATCTTAAATTGTGTGTTTAAATTCCCGCTGAATTTTACAATTTTATTTCATTTCATTAGTATATGCCCAAGTACGATCGGATTAGGCAATACATTGATATACCACCAATTCCTAAAATGGCTAATTCGGTTAACCAAGTCCAACAGGAAGACCTTTAGGCCATATACGACCTTGAAATTGAAATCGAATTTCTTCTTAAACCAATGGGTGATAAGTCACTAAGGGAGTTTTTTGCACCCGTTTCAGAAAACTTGCCCAAATGTATTAAGTTGCCAGTAATTACGGCAACCCAGATCGATATCAAGCCTACGATTTTAAACCTAATCCTACCTTTTCATGGGCTCGATAACAGAGACCAATACTTGCATATCGATGAATTTGAGTCTATTTGCCAAACGTTTCAATGTAAGGACATAGTAATGGAGTATATCTATTTACTCATTTTCCCATTCTCTCTAAAAGATAAGGCAAAGCGTTGGTTGAACTCTCTGCCATCCAAGTCAATTGACAAGTGGGACACCCTTAAACAGAAGTTTAAAATCAAGTTTTTCACCATGCAAAAAACTGACCTTTTAAAATGTGATCTCTCTGATTTCCTTCAAGAAGACAGAGAAAATTTTTACGAAGCATGGGAACGTTTTAATGAAAAATTGTTAAGGTGCCCCCATCATGGTTTTGAGAAATGGAGACTAATCCAATTCTTTCTGCATGGGTTAACTCTTTTAACCCGTGAACCAATCGAAGCCCGTAGCTCAGAAAAATTTCAAGATATGGATGAAACTGCTGCATATGCATTTCTTGATAAATACGCTGAGACATCCCAGCAATGGGACTTTACTTCTCGTGATCGTAGGCCCATTAGAAAAGAAGGCATTCTTAAATTATCTGAAAGCCTCGAATTAAAAGTCCAACTGGACTCCCTTACACGTAAAGTTGAGGCTATGGCCATAGGGAAAGTAGGGGCACCTAAACCAGCATCCATTCCTGGGGTCTGTAATTTATGCAATGATCTAACCCATTATGCATACACGTGTCCACAACTTCCTGAGCTAATTAATTTTATTCCGGACCAGGTTAATGCTATTTTGGATAATGAAAGGAGACAACAGCAAAATAATTTTGGTAGATCTCCTTGGCAAAGTAACCCAGCATTTTCTTGGAGGAGTCAACCACAAGGACAATCCAGTTATAATCCTCCACCATATCAGTAGAATCAAACATACCCGACCAAACAAGCTCACCCAATTAGTTTAGAATCCACACTCCAACAGTTTATAACAGAGATTAGGGGGGTTACCCAACAAAATTCAAAGGAACTTTCAGAAATGCGAGCCTTTACACAGAAGCTAGACACCCAAATAGGACAAATAGCAAGCCAATTAAGTGAACGAGAAAAGAGAAAATTCCCTAGTCAACCAATTGCTAACCCGAGGGCCGCCTTTAAGGTTCATACCCAACAGAGCGCACCTGAGAACATTGAAACTGCTCAAGTAGTTATGACCCTTTAGAATAAAAGAATTATAGAAACTCGATCAGACCCTATACCGCCAACTAAGAGTAATTTAGTTCCCAAATCTCAGTAAAAAACCTATAAAAATCTAGCATCTAGGCCACATCATGTTCCAACTCTACCGGACCTAGTAGACAAGCCTTATGTACCTAAGGCTCCATTCCTTAACCGACTTGTTCCTGCCAAAAAAAATGAAGGCTTGAAAGATATTCTCAAGTTATTTAAACAAGTATGGATTAACATTCCGCTCTTGGACGCTATCGATCAGGTTCTGTCATATACTAAATTCCTTAGGAACTGTGTATAAAGAAACTCAAAACTAGAGTTAGGAAGAATTCCTTTAGTGTTGAACAGGTTAGCTCTGTCTTACCATTTAAAATTTTGATCAAACATAAGGACCCAGGATGTCCTACCATTCCCTTAGTAATAGGAAAATACTACATCCAGCAGGCCCTCCTTGATCTTGGGGTTAGTGTAAACCTTATTCCATTTTATGTTTATGAGGATCTCGATTTAGGCAAACTTAAGCCCACCAGGATACAGCTTCAACTTGCTGATAGATCTATCAAAACTACTAGGGGTATTGTTGAGGATGTGATAATTAAGGTGAACGAATTTTACTTTCCAGTAGATTTTGCAGTCCTTGATACACCACCGATTTCAAATGTCCATGGCCAAATCCCTATTATTTTAAGTCGACCTTTCCTAGCTACTTTCAATGGTATAATCAATTATAGAAATGGAATAATGAGCCTAATATTCGGTAACATGACCTTGGAACTGAACATTTTTAATGCCATGAGGCAATATTAGGATTCTGCTGATGAGTGTAATATGATAGGTACCATTATCTCCGAACATTCTAGGGGCGACTTGTTAGAAGATTATCTGGAGGACGATATCGTTGGTATTCACGAATCAATCCTAAAATATATTTCAGCTGTTCTTGAAAATAATCCTCCAGAATACACTCCTCCTCATCGGTATACTCCCAATTTCGAGTCACTCCCTATGTCTTCTAACCCCCCAGTTCCTTCTATTGTGTCACCACCAAAGTTTGATCTTAAAGTACTTCCAGATAATCTAGGATATCGGTTCCTCGGGCCTAACAAAACTCTTCCTGTTATCATTTCATCTTCATTGGACTTTGATCAGGAAAATAAACTCCTTGCCGTACTAAGCACCCACAAAGAAGTAATTGGATGGTCAATAGAAGATATAAAAGGAATAAGCCCATCAGTGGTTATGCATAAAATACACTTAGAGGAAGGATCCAAAATATCTCGAGAACCACAACGATGTGTGAACCCTCCAATAAAGGAGGTAGTAAAGGCAGAAGTTATGAAACTTCTTGATACAAGTATTATTTATTCCATCTCCGACAACTCTTGGATAAGCCCAGTCTAAGTGGTACCTAAGAAATCAGGTATTACTGTCATAAAAAATACAGACAATGAACTAGTACCCACCCACACTCAGACTGGATGGCGAGTTTGCATTGATTACCGAAAGCTAAATGTGTCCACTCGAAAAGACCATTTCCCTTTACCATTCATGGATCAAATATTAGAACGTTTAGCTGGTCATTCATTTTATTGTTTCCTGGATGGTTATTCAAGATACGACCAAATTTCAGTAGCCCCCGAAGACCAAGATAAAACAACTTTTTCTTGCCCATTTTAAACTTTTGCCTATCGTCATATGCCTTTTGGCCTATGCAATGCACCTGCGACCTTTCAACGGTGTATGTTAAGTATTTTCTCAGATATGGTAGAAATTTTTTTAGAGGTCTTCATGGATGACTTTTCCATTTATGACTCCACATTTGATGAATGTCTTATAAACTTAGAATTGGTCTTGATACGGTGTAAAGAGAAAAACCTAATCCTAAATTGGGAAAAATGTTATTTTATGGTAAATCAAGGAATAGTACTCAGCCATTTGATATCATCTAAGGGGATAGAAGTTGATAAAGCAAAAATTGATTTGATTTCTTCTCTACCTCCTCCTAAAACAGTGAAGGACGTTCGCGCATTCTTCGGGCTCGCAGGTTTTTATCGACGATTCATTAGAGACTTTAGCAAAATCTAACGACCTTTATGCAATTACTTGCTAAAGACATCCATTTTGATTTTAACGATAAATGTTACAAGTTTCTTGAAATATTTAAGTCCTCATTGAATACACCACCGATTATCCAGCCACCCGATTGGACCTTGCCCTTCGAAATTATGTGTGACGCTTCAAATTATGCCATAGGTGCCGTGTTAGGACAACGTTTTGAAAAAGCACCCCATGTCATTTGTATGCGAGTAAAACACTGAATGATGCTCAAATTCATTATACGACGACTGAAAAAGAGTTGTTCGCCATCGTCTACGCGTTAGAAAAATTTTGGTCATACATTTTAGGGTCAAAAGTTATTGTGTACTCTGACCATTCAGCCCTTCGATATCTTTTTCATAAAAAAAACACTAAACCATGTCTTATCCGTTGGATCCATTTACTCCAAGAATTTGACCTCAAAATACGTGATAAAAAGGGGAAAGAAAACGTTGTTGCCGACCATTTGTCGCATTTGATAGTCGACTACATTAACGAAGACCTTCCTATTTCTGAGCATTTTCCCGATGAACAATTAATGAATATTAATAGGGCACTCTGGTTCGCCGATATTGCAAATTATTTAGCCGCAGGGTACATACTACCAGATTTGAGCAAACAAGATAAAAAGAGATTTGAAATAATATCTAGACGATTTATTTGGGAGGATCCCTATTTATTTAATGTTGGCGCTGATCTAGTGATTCGTCGTTGTGTCCATGAAAATTACATTTTAAAATTTTTAAAAAGTCTTTATGATGATGGTGGTCATTTTGGGCCCCGTAGAACAGCTAATAAAGTACTTTAATGTGGTTTCTATTGGCCTACTTTATTTAAGAGAACTTACAACCATTGTTCACGATGTGATCGTTGCCAAAGGGCTGGCAACATGGGTCATCGGGATGAGATGCCTCTTAACAACATTTTAGAGGTTAAAATTTTTAATATCTTGGGTATTGACTTTATGGGCCCATTTCCGGTATCTAATGGCTATTTGTGGATCTTAGCAACAGTTGACTATGTTTCTAAATGGGTAGAAGCTCTACCATGTCGGACAAATGATCACGTTGTCGTAATTAACTTTTTAAATGATAATATTTTAGTCCGATTTGGTACACCTCGTGCAATTATAAGTGACAGTGGAACTCATTTTTGTAACCGTTATTTTTAAAGTCTTATGCAAAAATATGGCATTACTCATAAAGCTGCCACCTCATATCATCCACCGACATGTGGACAAGTAGAGGTTTCAAATCGAGAAATTAAAAGAATTTTAGAGAAAACTATCCGACCAGATCGTAAAGATTGGCCCACCCGTCTTAATGATGCTCTTAATTCCAGCTGCGTCTTTTTCTTGGAAAATTACAAACCCGTTGGCATGACCCGTTTGAAGTCGTAAATATACACCAAAATGCTTGGGCTAAAGTAAAAAATTATCATACTGGGAAAACTTTTAACGTCAATGGCCAACGCCTTAAACCTTATCTCGAGATAATTCTTTTAGAAAATTTCCTTGATATAAATCTTTGCAAGCCCAAATACAGATAATTGCCCATCCCCGAATAATTACTTGACTTTACATAAGTTTGGGGGTACGGGAGTTTTGTCTGGCTGAAAATGGTAAACTTAGCACTTTCTAGGAGGCAACCCACGACACATTCATGTGAGAAATTCCAATTTTCCTTTCTATTTTTATTTTTTATTCTTCAATATTAGGGGAAATATTTCATTTAAGTTTGGGGGTAGGAAAATCATTTTTTAAATATTTTTTTTGAAGAAAAGTGAAATAATGACACTTTTGGCAATTTATGATGTACTTTTGATAAATTTCTAACATTTAGACTGAATTTATTTTGACATAAATATTAGGTGGGAAACCTGAATAAATCTAAAAAGAAACCAAGAACTTAAAAGTTTACAAGTATACACTAAAATATTTTTACACCATCTTAAGTTAGATGTATTATATTTTAATTAACGACTAATTCAAGTTAACGTGGTATATTTTGAAAACTTGTACTTCACTATAGTTTTGTAATTGATGCATTCGATAGGTTATTGACCAGTTTTTGGGAAATCTAGTATTTATGTTAGGAATAATTCGCTCTAAGGGAGACAACTGCCTAAGAATTAGTTCATTCCTGAAAGAAAAAAAAAGAAGCCAAAGTTGCTCCTAAAACTTTCAGGCTGCAAGGCTACTCGCATGATTAAGAACTGAAAGAGGAAAAATTATCACCAATCTCGAGTATGACCATGAACTATGTGAAAGGAGCACGAAAAATGTTACTTGTGAGATTCCTGAGTCTTCTTGGTCATGAAGGGGCAACAAACCCCAGCAACCTTAGTCAACTGGCGGGGATTGTCGACCGAAAACTCCTTGTTACGAAGGCTTCACTAAGAAATAATGTACTCAAAAAGGCTATGAAAAATAAGATACCGGAGAGTAAAATTGACTAAGGCACTTGTCAAACTGATAGTTGAATTTATTCCAGTAAGTACTCGACTACCATACACTGACTCAATGATTCTAGACAATATATTAAGCAATAAAACTGTAATGACCCGTATTTAATTATTCCTAATATTCACTCTTAATCCTATTCTTAATCTCATTGGCATATTAGATTCCTTTCCTTTACGTTAAGTTCTGCATTCATTTTTCGTATGTACTCTTTCATCCATTCTACTCATCTTTTATGCATCCATTTAATATTTTCAGTGGTTTAGTATTAGGTTCCTTTAGTAGATTTGGGCGGTTCAGAGGTATTTTGGAGTTGGAGGTAGTTTCATGGCCTTGGGAGCCTGTAAAAATTTTGGTAGTGGTATTTATGTGTTGTGTGTAAGATTTGGGGTGGTTCTGGTGAACCGTTGGAGTGGCCGGTGGATTTCTGGGGTCGCCCGAGGAAAAGATTCCTTTTTGGGGGCTTAGGCGTTTTGGTTGCCGAGGGGCGGTAGAGGTGGTGTGTTCACCTTGGGGAACCTTGGTTGGGTTTGTAGAAGTGTTTGTGTGGTGGTGGAGGTGGTCCGTGGAGTCCCGGGGTGCCCGGGGTGGTTCGTGGTGTCTCCCAGCAATTCCTTAGCTTTTCTGGTATGTCCAGTTTTTGAACAGACCAGTTCTGTTCGAACAGGACCTTGTCTATTCGAGCAGGATCTTCCAGGGACAGTTTTCTTTTATCCCTACAACATTCTGCTCGAACAAGCCTTGTCCTATTCGAATAGGATCTTCCCTTTTCGATCAGAGGCGCGATTTCAGCTGCGTCTGGGTTTATATACTTCATTTCTTCATTCCTCTCTTCACTCCTTCACTCTCTCCTCACCCTAACCTTTTCCTCTCTCCTCCTCACTCCTAATCCAACCTTCCTCTTTGCTCGCAGATTCTCCCTCAGCTTCGCCGCGATCTTTTCTCTTATCCTCGGTAAGTAATTCCCTTATTCCTTTCCGTCAATTCCGCTTAATTTGGCTTAGGGTTTGATTTCTAGGGTTTGGATTTTATTCTCGTTTCCTTAAATTGTTGGTTGTTTGTTGTTCCTGGTGTGTGTTAGATTTCCAGGCGTTCCATTTGCTTTTCCGCGGATCGTAGTTGGGTTTCCGGGTTGGTTTTCCGCAGGACTCAGAATTTTCTTCAGGCGAGTTTTCCCTTTATTTCTAAATTCCTCTACTAGCTAATAGATGTTGATTAGAGTAGTACTCTGAGCATAGAAGTGTTGTGATCAGTTAGGGCTTATTTTCATATTACTTCTTCGTATAATTGTTAACTCTTTAGTTACTATAGTTACATTGGCTTTGGGTTTTGCTAGAAGTTGTTAGTGTAGTTACTAGTAGTTGCATTCTTGTTGTTGGGTTCAGTCTTCTAGAGACTAAGGTTGTTTAGTTGTGATGACGGTTAGGTTGTTGTTTCATCGGTTTATATGGTGCAACCGAGTCATTGGGCATTTTGTTTAGGATTGCTGCCACGCTCTTCTGTAGGTGGTTATCCTATGTTTGTTTGCCGGGTTCACGGTTGTTACATTGTGATCCTTGGGATTTGTTGCATCTTTTCAAATCATGCAAACTCTTTTAACTTATCGAGATCAGATACATAACAAAGCTTTACATCGCTTGACCTCCGATAGGATCGCAGGAGTCCTACATCGGGTTGAAATAGTAGGTGGGTCCAGGATGGATACTATCATACCTTATAAACCCATTCGGGAGTGTGGAAAGGTATGAGAAAGTATTTACAATCCGGTACATGGCTTATCCTTGAGGTTGAAATTCCTCGGAATGAAATACAGCTCGGACGTTGGCTCCGCTGGTTGAAAAGCCCGGAACACTTTGATCAAGTGAGTATCCACTAGCTTGGTCGAGCTTGACAAAAATCGTACCCATTGTATCCCTTTTACAGATCTCTTTAAGTCAAACATGTTAGCGGTTGATCAACCATTAATTATTATAATAGGATTGCATCACGTTTTCAACATCAACTCATTTAGCATTTAGAACTTAGCACATATCACATCATTGGCATATCATTGCATCTTTCCCTCATTGTCACATTCCTTCCTTTTCTTATATTCCTTATTCTTACTCTGGTTACTATTATATTTCCTTTCTGTTCTTACTACTCAGTTACTTGGATCATGAATCTATTAGTTACTATTATTATACTTTAACTTACTCAATCTGTTTCACTTCACTCTCCTTATCTGTATCTGTTTACTAGTATGTTATTTAGACTTGTTGGGTTTTCAGTGAGCCGTGGTTTTGCTCACTCTCGCATTGTTTCCCCCCTTTCAGAGGTTGAGTAGTTTGAGTTGCTGAGAGCCTCAACAGTGTTTGGAGCAGTTAACGCTGTCGACCAGTTTTAGTTTAGACTTTTGTTGTTATCTCAGCGTATGTTGTTGTACCTTATTTTGAACATTGTATATATTTATGTCAGATATGTATATATGTTTTTCGCTTCCGCTTTGTTATTATTTCATTTCTTTACTCTGATGATTATTGCTATATGTGAATAGCCGAGCCAGAATTTGTCTACGGCTTGGCTATTTGTGGGGTAGAATCTTTGGATTCCCTGACCTGCACTACTTAGAATCTAGTAATTGGTCAAGCTACCGATTACCGGATTTTGGGGTGTGACAAAAACTATCTTCACAATACACTCAGATATATCTGGTAAAGTACTTGAATTTCTTTCTAATCATGAGGTAGTATCTCTAGTTTCGGATAAGTACAATATATTCTATGGTATACTCAGGGAATAAAAGGTTTTAAGGAATTTCCTGCTTGCATATATTTGTCATAACTAAATAAGGATAAATTAGCAGGAAATGAGTCTCTTGTTATTTAGAATTGCCATAATGTCATTATTAACTTTTGTGGGTGGGTATAGTCACTGTAAATCCTCACGAGACAACACTCGTCCACCAGGGACACCTAGAGGTTTAACGGCTTGTTTCATACGCTAAATGCAATCGCGAGTCCTGTAAAAGTGGTTTCCTTTCTTAGTTTAATTTTGTTTCTTTATTTTACTCGGGACGAGCAAAATGGTAAGTTCGGGGGCATTTGATAGACGTAGAAATACGTAGGATTAATGCGCCTAAAAGTATCATTTTGTTAATCTCAATTTATTAATTTCTAATGTTAGTAGCATTTTCTTATTTTCAGGCACTTATCACTGTTGGAGCTAATAAGTCGAAAAAAAACATCTAATAGAAGGTATAAAGAGTTGAAGCATCTCCAGCAGTCTCTCAGGCACAAGGAAGATGCCTACATTCAATATACTTATAGATTTTCTCCATGTAATAAAGATGATGAATGACTCTACAAGGATTAACATGAGATAGGATTTATCTTTATCTGATAGAGTTTTGGAATTATAAATAAGTCTCTCCTATCTCCTATAAATATGAGAGCAATTCTATGTATTTTACACATCTCAATCTCAGGAAGGAATAAAGCTTGCGTTATTCAGTATCTTTCTCTTTCTCTTTCTTTTATTTTATGCGTTTAATTTAAGCTGTGATCAATACCATTAATTGAGAGCTAATTCCTTAGCTTAGGCTAAGGATTGAACCTCCGGTGAAGTGAGCTAAGTTGATGTTAATAGTAGTTTAGATCTAGAATTAATCTTCAATTCTCCGATTTGTAGTTACGAAGAGTTGATATAGCCATGACAATTCTAAGTTACTACAGATATGAGAAAGATATCGAATTAGCCATATTCGATTGTTTTCACGCTCAAAAAGAATTCTAGATCACTAGAGTTAATACTCTCCACCTAGCCATGGAAAGAAGTTTATAAATCCTAGATCCCATTGTCCATGAACAAAAAAGCTCTTACTTAGGGTTTTAGCTTCAAACCCTAGATCTTAGACCCGAATAGACCTAGCCTTGGCTATTACATGCGGATAGAAGCTACCGTTTTCATATCGTTTAGTAAACTAAGTCGGAGGTGATCCAAAGCCTAGGTTCTTTTCCTTATAATCGTACCGAAAGTTAGTAATTTAGATTTATGTTTTAGATCAAAACCCTTTTATCAAAATTAGTTTAGATTCATTTATTAGTTAATTAGGAAATTATATTTTTAATACGTTTACTCCCCGTGGATTCGACCCCCGCTTACCCTTATTATATTACGACACCCGTAGTTTTGAGCGGGGCATTTAAAGAACAATTTTTTCTCGCATCACATACCTTCCACCACTCATGCGTTGCTTATCTGTAAAGTGTGCGTTGTTCCCGTCTTCATATGCATCAACAAATTGATGCTTTTGTTTAGAATCTTTTCTAATCCCATAATCTTGCGGTAGTGGTGAGTTAGCAGATAAAGCTTGGTTGGTGGTGAAGATCCTGGGTGGTGGTGGTTGCTGTTGCGGCATGGCGGTCTGAGTACCCAAGTCTTTGGTCATGGGGGTTGCCGTGGGACGCATAGAGCTTGTCCCTGAATCTCTAAGTTGTTGCAAAACGCCAGTAATAGGGCTCAAGTTGTCCGTTGGAGTTGTATGGATGGGTAGGTTGTTAGCAGTCATAATTGGGGTTGCGGTAGTGGTGTGTAGAGGAGATGTCGGAAGAGGAAATGGTGGTGGCGGCGGCAATTGCTTGTTGTCTCTCTCCCATAGTTGTTGATCATCCTCAAATTTAATGGAATTGAGTTGCATGACTCTGGGCTGGATTCCCCTTACAGTTTGGAGATCCAGCCCATATATGAAGGCTTAGGTCCTAAAGTTTAGCACATATTTGGGCTTGGCAATCTCAGGCCCAAGATTCGCATTGGGCTTGGGTCATGTAAACTGATCTACTAGGCTGGACTGTATGTTGTTGTTGGTTTGAGGCTGTCACGTGAGTCTGTTTATTTCGGGTCAGGAGCTGAGTGGATCTGAATTGTTGGGTTCTTGATCTAGGTGTTTAATTTGGGCGCCACGTGAGTCTGTTTCTTCTCTTCTCTCTCTAGTTGCTATTCCCAGCTCTTGTGAATCTGTAACAATGGTGACTTGTGGGTCATTTAATTTGTTTGGTCAGCTAAACCTTTTCTGTGGGACCTACCCTGAGATATGTTGCCAAATTTGCACCTTTTGTTGGTAAACCTAACAAAGTTACGGCGACAGTGCCTTTTGTTCCCGCCATTCCAGCCGTCGTCTTGATTCCCAATTCTATCCAGAGCCTCCTACGATTCTTGTAGCAAACCCGTCATCAGGATTTTTAGTGTTTTCGCATTGGCAGGAGCAAACGGATTGATATGATCGGTATTAGTTTTTGGCGTACTAACCTCAGATTCGGTGTCGGTGACATCTGATGGGAAAACTGCGCCAACCCCCAACGATGCTGGTTGTGGAATGGGTTGTATGACATGGGTGGTGAAGACTACAACAAGTTACCAAATTTGGCTAGACAAGTCGGTAAGACTGTTTACTGTTGTCGCTCTAATACCAAGTTGACCTAAACTACTAGTGGAAGCAATCTAGTAAGGAAAACGAATATAATTTAGTAGAAAGAGATTAGGGTTTCATTAAGAGCATCTCCAGCAGAGTTGTATGCTGTTAAGGTTTCCCATACTCTTCCAACATGAGTATGGTGTTCAGCATACTCACCCCCATACCCCTCCAAAGTATACGAAACCTGAACTTGGCGAGGATTATGCGCATACCGCCTAGGCGCTGAACCGTTCACCGCCCAACAACTTTTTTAATACACTTGTCTAGGCGCTAAACCGTTCAGTGCCCAACATTTTTTTTAATACAGTTGTCCAAGGGGAAAAGTAATAATTAACAGATGCTAGGTGTTGAACAGTTCATTGCCCAAGAAAAACTACATATCATTTGGCTTTTTGGTGTTAGGCGCTGTAATTTGCTGTTGGACCAAAACAGTATGCTATTCTCGAATACCGATATGGTAAACTGGAATAGCATACTATTATGTTGGAGATGCTCTAAAAACCCTAATTTTGGAGAAAACTCTACAACTTCAATACCTAAAACCAACTAACTAAATAATTCAAGACCAAACTCTCCTTTTATAAATCAGGCTTTATTTTAGAAACCCTATTCTAATTAAAATAAAAAATAAACTAATTTAACAAATAAATAAATAAACTTAAATTAGATGCACTCCAACACCGTGTGGTAAACGATCAAGACATGTGATTCACATGAGTATATGATGAAGATTAGTTGGAAAAAAAAAGAAAAAAAGAAAGAAGATAATACACTATTTTTGACATATGTGAAGTTTTTTTTGTCATCATGTTTGCCCTTGTAAGTAACTTTGTTTTCTGTTCTATGAACATAATGTGCCCTAGTTCTAGCCATTCATTGTTAGAAAAGATGCTTAGCTGCTGTTTACTGGGCTGAAGTTCTTGTGCCTAAGAAAGAAAATGTATACACAAGATGGGATTAAAGCAGACATGACGATGATTTTTTTTACTAGAATGGGAAAATTGCATTGCAACCTTGGATACGAATAGTATATATATTCATTTGTGTTTAGATCTAACTTGCTTGTGAACACCACATATTTTTGGATAGAAATTTTTTTACACTTGATGGCTTTGTGATCATTTTTAATATTCTCATTATCGTCTATCGCATTTGGTGGAAAGAACCAGAAAATCTAGTTTAGCAAAATTATACAAGACGAACCCATTTTGATTCATCTAGTTAGTGTTATGTTTTTCCCCTGATACAAATTTTAAACTAAATAATTTTTGAAGTTGTTGTAAGAGAATATGTATGACTGATCAACCCTATTTGTATCATCGCCATATCCATGACGATTATTACAGTCGTTTGTTGCACACCTATAGATCTTAGCTGGTGTAAGGATTCAATAAAAGTTGAGAAGTAGCTTTTTGTTGTGTTAGGCAATAAATCATTATCAGTGTGTTGTATGTACACTTGGATTTCCGCATCTCTCCTATGCATTTCTCAGAGTCGCTTGAAACGATGGAAAGTGCAATCACACAGGGCAGTTTATAAACGGAACGATTGGATGGAATTTCTCGATCTCCAGTGAGAATTAGTTTATCTTGCATTGTAAAAATTTAAGAATCTTTCATGATACATATCTTGCTGTGTTTAGCAAGGAAATCTCTCTTTCTTCAATCCACCATTGATCTAAACAGCTTGAAAGAGATATCACATTGAAGGGAGACGATTCGTGGACACTGAAAATCGAGACACTAAAGTCTCACCCAATAGGAACCACTCATCTATATTAGATGAGTGGCTCTTAAAATTGTGGGTTACTATATAAGGAAATGAGGTGGTAGACATGATATTAGGCGGCAATGACTTGCATATTTGATAACTCACCTTATATAGACGTGGCGCTCTTCCTCTCTCTTCACGTGATTTGAATTTTGAATTAGTCTCTCTCGTATCACTCTCTTTCCATCTCATGTCACTCACACACACTCTTTCTCCCCCATACCATTCTCTCTCTCTCTTACGGTTTTTGCCATTAGAAGTGAAATTCATCTCTCGAGAGGACTGCGACACCCACATAATTTATACTCTCTCCGAAAGACTCTTATTCTCTCTCAGTCGTGTTAGATTTTACTCTAATAACAAACGATTTTCAGTCCAAATTGGTTGGTTTTTTGTTGTTGTTGTTGTTGTTGTTTTTACCCTCAATCAAGACGGGTTGATCTCTATCGGTGTTTCCACAAGTATTTTCTCATCCTTATCTCTCTTAATGTTAGTGGCAATTTACCTTTTTTTTTTAATGGATTTTTATCAAATTTCTAGGGTTAGCAAACCCTAGAATTCATGAGTTTATAATGATGTAGTGGTGAATTATACTCTGGAGATTACTGAAATTTGGAGATTTGCGACGTAGAGAAGATTTAAGGGCTTTACAGCGTAATTTGAAACAGTAAATCATTCTCCTGTGTAATCCAATTTTGGTGACCTCAATAATTGAGTAGTTAGTTAGTATTGTATAAATATATTCAGCTGAAATAAAGTATTTGAAATTAAATTGTGCAAAGCATGTAAATTGCCGACATATAGGGTAATCAGCAATATGGCAGTCGGTAATGTTGAGTATATGGGCATTCGACAAAGTCAGAGTTCTTTGTTGGCGGATAACTCAGTGATCGACAATATATTGCCGACTGTGTATGGCATCGACAATTACATAGCATTTTACTTCTGTTATCAATTTGTTTTAGGTTACATTGCAGGGAATGGTCTATTAAGGCATGTTATGTTATTTCAGAGACCTGACAATGGGGTTTAGAATTTTTAATTGGGTCCATAAATTAATTTGTGCGTGTTTTGCCATAGATGAGGCCGAGAGTTATGATAGCGTCCATGTCCCGCTTTCCTTGCCAACTCACGAGGAAATCGATCAAGTACTACAATAAGTGAAGGCAAAAGAAGCGAGGCAAGCTAAAATTGAGTAGGAATTTTAATTTGGACCACTAGAAACTGAGTTTTTGGTGGAGCGAGATTTGACATATTTTAACTCACGATGTAACAACCTGGTTACGATTCTTCTAATGGTGGCAAATGGGTTCATATAGCTGGGAAGAATGTGATTGTAACTAGATTTTGAGATCAGACCGTTAAGGTATTTTTGTGTTAGAAGTTTGTGTACTGCAAGGAGGGGTAATATTTCCTCTTTAGCAAAACAACTGGTTTTTGTGGGGTAAATATGTATTTTGTACCCAATGTTTTGTAGCATGTGATGTAATTAAGTAGCTCAGCAAGAGAGCATAAATTCTCCACCAAAAAGTATAATTCTACTAAGCGGCCGAGATCTAAATATATAGGCAAATCCCACTTTTGTTGTATGAACAATGGCTTCTCAAAGAAAAACCTTGGGATAGATCCAGAGAATAGCGAAAGAGATGGGAACAAAAGATCATTTGATAAGTGTTGTTGTAAAGCAACAATGAACATTAATTGGAATACCAAAATAGGCAAATATGTTGTCACAAGTTTCTCGGATATCCATAACCATAAACTCGTATCTCCGCGGAATCATCATCGCATGAAGGTTAACAGATTCTTTCCAGAAGCAGCAAAAACCTTATAGAGACGTTTGAGCTCAACAATATTTCAGTGAGCAAGGTTCCGACATTATCTCCAGATAAAACCTTCAACAAACGAGATTGTTACAACCACAAGGTTAAAGTAAATAAGGAACGACTAGCAAGAAGAGATACACAAGCCGCATTGAAGTGGTTTAAGAAGAAACAAAATTAAGATCAGATATTTTATTTTAATATAGAATTGGATGAGGATGACCAGGCATTAATTTTTTTTGGATCGATAGACGTTCAAGGTGTGCATACGTGGCATATGGAGATGTTGTCACCTTCAATACTACATACCAGACAAATGTCTACAAGATGCCCTTTGCTCCGTTTGTTGGGATCAACAACCACTACTAAACGATTCAATACGAATGTGCTATACTAAGGAATAAGCAAGAAAACACATTTGTATGGTTATTCCATACTTGGCTCTAGGCAATAAACAACAAGCATTCTATTTTAATTATCACTGATCAAGATGCAGCTATGGGCGCTGCTGTGCCCAAGGTAAACATTTAGTTATGCTTTGACATGCTGAGTAGATTGTTAATTTAGTATCGAGGCCGACAATATATCGATGAGTGAGCAGCACAGTCAATAATATATGGTCGAGTAGGGGTATGTATCGATAATTGATTATCGACTTTGCATTATGATCGACAATATTATATATTATTCACTTTCTCCATTTGTTCTAAGTCCTGATTTATTTCTAGGTCTTCCCCAACACCATACATTGATTTTGTCTATAACACATCACCAACAAATTTCTCGAGAAGATTGGCCATGTTTATCGGGACCCATCTACATTCAAAGAAAAGATTGTTTTGATAATCACATATAAGCCTGTGGATTTTGAAACTAGGTGGATTGAACTAATGAGAAAACATAACTTGGATGATAACCTTTGGATGCAAGGGATCTTCAATATTATACAGAGATAGAAACTGTTATAGAATAGGTCAGCCTTCTTCGTAAGACTGAGCACTACAGGATACAGTGAGTCCACAAATAACTTCTTTAATGGTTGGTTTCCACCAACAACTAGATTGTACAGTTTTATGACTAAGTATGAGGCCAGTCTTTTAGAGGTGTATGACAGAGAGAGTAGAGAAGACTTCGCGTCAGAACACTAATATTGCCAAGTTGATCCTCATCAAGTTTGACTCAAAGATGCTACAAAGATATACACAAGAACAATGTTCCCCAAACTTGAGGATCGGTTCGACCAGGTAGTCCGCTTCGTTGCAATAAAAAGATTAGTAGATGGCAACCTCCGACAACTTATGGTGAAGTCCCATAGTTGTCGTGCCGAGTCATTCGAGCTTAATAAAGACTTGGTGAAGCTAACCGGTAATTGTGGATGCAAGTTGTTTGAGTATGCTGAACTCCCATGTTATCACCTCCTCAAGGTTTCTTGAAATACGACATTCTCAAAATACCTGATACTTCCATTATGACATGGTGGAAGATAGGTACAAACAAGTTCCCAAGGTCGTATGATAAAATTCACTTGGTAGTAGAGAACTTACAATATCCCTTATGCCATAGCTACCTATCACTTCGTACATCAAAGTTATTCGATAGGGCCTCAAAGATTAAAGAAAACTTTGAATTTATAATTTTGAAGCTAGACAAGATAAAGTCTTACCTTGACCACTGCGATGAGTATTCAACACAGACATATGTATCACAACCAGACATCTAAACTCCTTTAACAGATTATATGATGTCTGGAACTATCATTTTGAACCCTCTCGTGGTTCAAACCAAAGGACGAGTGAAGACTGATCATAAGAAAGGGGAGAGATGGAAGAGGCTGTTTCAAAGAGGAAGAGAACATGCAGAAGTTGTAGAGTATTTGACAACCACGACAAATGGACATGCCCAATTTTCAAAACGAAGATAGTGGAATCAAGTAAGTACATATTCAACACTATGCATAAACCCTATATTCTCCATGATTATTCTATAATGCATGGGTCCCATAACGTATTTCCTATGTATTTATAATCAAAATGAATTTTATGTAGGAAATGCTCATGAGGATTATGTTTAGCCGTTGCAAGAGAATCTCAACAACCACGACATTTAGGAAAATAGAAGGAGTTGCCTTGCATTCCAAATTTATGTCTTTAATAAATCTGTATCTCATTAATACTGTTGTTTAATTGACAAGGGACTCTTGTATTGTTTCAACATCAGTTTGCTATGTATTTTAAATTGGGATCCCGTCCAAATATTCAGTTTTCATAATGCATTGTACTTTATGTTCCATATTAAAATTTAGAATTCTCATCGTAACTGATAATGTAAGACATGCAATGGTCGAGTAGTACAGGTAAATTGTTGGATATGTACATAAATCATCAAAACTGAATATATATAATGTAGGCTAACTGTCGGTTAATAACATAAATTAATAAAACTGAATATTTAAATACAGGTAAATTGCCGGTTAATCCATTAAGTTGACAAAAATTTTAGATCGACAATGCAAACAGAACATAAGATAACATCATGCAAACAAACCATTCAAGCATAGAGCTCAAATTCTGTATACAGGCAATATGAACGGAATTCAACAGTCAAAAAATAAATTCATATATAACATTCAGCCAATGCACCTCTTTATACTACAAAAAAATACAAACATCGATTATCTAAAAATGATTCAGGGACATACACTGCTTATCCAATAATAAAGAGATAAGAGCCAACTCACAAATCGGCAATGATCAAGTCATTCAATTTATAACCCTTAACTTTGTACCTTTTCAGTAATGCCTTAAACCTCCTAGTTCTCATATCAAAATACCTAGTTAATTGTTCTTTTCGGAATTCTAGGGGAATTTTCAATTTCCCGTGACCAAAGAAAAAAGTAAAAACTGGAGGAATTAGTGCATCAAACCTTGGAAACAAATGAACATAATGTTTATTTGACCCCAAACCAAACCACTAGTACTTACTAATATCCATAAGAAGGTTCTGAAACCTCCCCTCATTCGTTAATAAGTTTTTCTCCCTTGCCCATAAAAGTGGTAAAATGTGTACGCTTCAGTATAATTGATAAAGACCGCAATCTTCTCATAGTAAGTAGCTAGTAAATGCCCTATATGCCTATACTTCACATGCTAAAGACCAAACAAAAATGCCCACAACAAGGATTCAATCACCTTCTCACCACTAGATTGAATCATACATCAATGGTCTGACTGAAATACTCTTCCAAAACGCATGGGCCTTGGTCATAAAGGAATTCAACACTTTCATTACATCCTAAAATCTGTTCAGACTTAGATGTTGAATCGTTGTCAGAACCCTAAAAAAAAAATGTTATTAGAAAGGTCGACGCCCCGAACATCTTGAAGATATTTCACCCACGGTTCGAATAGAACTTCTTGTAACTTCTTCTTTTTAGAGCATCTCCTAAACTACCTTACTCACTTGGATGAAAAGGCAAATCCAAGTAAGTGAGGTTCTATTTCTTCCAACAATACTTGACTTGGATTTTTCACATAATTCAAATAGGGGTATAACATTTGGGCGCCCGTTTGTATAAATATACAGGTGCCTAACATTTAGGCGCCCATATAATTTTTCCTAAAAATTAGGTGCCCAACTGTTAGGAGCCTGATGGGCTGAAGCTTCTAACTCGAATCTATCTTCATCTCTTCTCAAGTTAAACAAAATCACAAAAACCTTCAGAAGGGTTTTGTCTTCAGGTCTCTCTCTCTTTCATATTAGATTTAGAATTTCTAAACTAGGTTAGGAAATTTAGGCAAGTATTTGCTGATTTAATGGTGGGATGGAAATACCATGGGTTACAAAATTTGGGTTGCTGGTGTTTGCTGATTTCATAGTGGGAAATCAGCAATTGAAATATAGGTTTCTTTCCCATTTTCATGTACCACTTCATCAATGAAATATAGTCATTCCCTTCATATTTTGTTTGTGGGTATGATGCAATTGCAATAATCCCTAATTTAAGAACTTTTCATGTTGGGATTTGATGATACTAAATGGAACTATACTTTACACTTTCTCTACTATATTTTTTTGTTATGCATTATATGGTTTGAAATGTGCTATCAAAATATATGATTTGATGTTGATTGTAAATGGGTTTGTATATGATTGACTTAGTTGGACGTTCTATAGAGACATATTATCTCGGAAGAAGAATTTTGAGTTTGAAGTTGGGCTTACAATACTTTGGAAATTATCTCGCGTTACAAACCAGGTAGCTACAATTTTTACTTTCTCTATTAACTTTTTTTACTATATTTTTTTGTTATGCATCATATAAACTACACTTTACACTTGCTTGTGGTGGAAAATGTTGTATATAATAAGGGTCTTGTTATGAGTAACTTGTGTTGGTTTGAAGAATTACATTTCAAATACCAATATATTTTGTTTGAAACAATTTGGATTATATTTATGTTATGAAGATTTTGTATATTGGTAAGATTTTACAGAAGTATTTTGTGTTGTTGGTGTTTTTTTGTCCATGATTTTATTTTCTTAGTTGTAAATTTGAAATATATTTGGGATCATGCAGATTTTAAATTGGTATTGTGGTGGTTATTATATAGATGTATTGTTAATATTTACATGTTTCCATATTGTTAAAATTGTAGACTAAACTTTACCAAAATTTCAGGAGAATGTCACATTACTCTTTCTATAGAGTATCAAGTATAGATTGCTTCATCTTTTCGACCTTACAAATTTTTATATTGACAACCTTGGAAGTAATCCTATTAGTTAGTGATTTCTACTTATATTTTCTCTGATCAAGTCGTGAATGATAAAACACTGTAGTTATCAAAACAACTTGCAATTGGATATTGTTAAATAATGTGTATTACGACCAATTCCCCACCGTGTTAAGGTTTAATAGTGAGAATCTTCGTATATATATCAAAGCACTTATATTATTGTTTGTGAGAATTTTTGTATATATACATGATTATATGAGGTATATATGCTAAATTGAAAATTCTTTACCCTTGCTTAAATTGTTGTCGTTAATGTAATATGAATTTATTATGTTGTTGTTGTCGATTGGGAATGGTGGGCCTTGTTTAAATTTCATGTAGGATTTGGCGATGTCGTTAGAGGAGGAAGAACACGATGAAACTGACGATGAGGAGGAGGAATTTAAGTCTGATGAAAGCGAAGGTCAACCATCCCAAATGTAATTTTTATCCGGCAAGAAACATAAAATCATTTACAAAGAACTCAATGTCTTTATCGAACCTCCAGTATCTTTCATGCAAAATTATGAACCACGTGACTTTCGGTGACTCACACAATTTGATGGGAATGGTCATTTGTCCACATTAGTTTCTACTATATCGGTAAGTTGGAAACAACACTATTTAACAATTATTGGTTTTATAATTATTGCAAAGTATTTCTTTCGGTAGAATTAATTTAGATATTCTTATTTGTGTTTATTAATGTCATTCCAGGCTCGGGTGGGATTTAAATGTTGATCAGTATTAGTCAAGCTCTGTGAAGTGTACTTAATACTTATTAATGTACCTAACTTGAAGCAGAGATTAAAGGCCACCAATTTGATGATTTTATTTGATTCTAAAGTTGGGAATGAAGATAACCAAGTAATAATATCGATGGTTGAGCGTTGGTAGGCAACCACGTACACATTTCACCTACCTTGTAAAGAGCTAGGGATCACTCTTATAGATTTTGCAGTGCATACCAGGATATGTATTGGGATAGGAGAGCCGATGGTATTGGATGATTCATACACGGAATACGGTAACGCTATAACAATTTTTCCCAATATGGTCTCTAAAGATTATGGAATGGGACGTGTTAGTTTTTTTTTGCCTCCAGACTTAACCTTGACCATTCTAGAGTAAACATCAAAGATCCTACTAATGCATGCTAATACAATCTTTCAGGCATTTATGCTATTGTACTTTGGAGGTGTCTTATTTGGGAACTCGAGGAGCTGGGCTCGACAAGAGTTGTTGGGTCTAATTCTTCTAATAGAGAAGAAGGGACCTACAATCAACTTTGACTCCACTATATTAGGGCATCTTTACTACTGCCTTGACCAAGCATCCAAACATGAAGTGAAATACATCGGCAGCCTTTTCCAATTGATCGAGGTATAATATTTTTAATTAGTAGTTCTAATTATTTATTTTTTATTTATTCAATGTTATTTGGAAAATTAATATATTTTTTTTATCTTCTACAGTATCTATGAGTATTGTCAGATATGCCATCATATCTTGATAGATAATAGGTTAGATGATTTTTGGCCAAGGATGTCCTCCTGGCACACTAAAAGATGAAAACTTATGGGAAATCAGGCAAAACCTCATATAACACTGATGAGGCAACAACTAGATTTTTGTACAGTCCATAACATGCAATGGGACTTCTTTTAAAAGTATTAAGAATGCACTAAAGTGGGAGGTAATCATCACCGATAATATCAGTCATAAAAGAGTTCTCCTGCAAAAACTCATTTGGCGGATATGAGTGGTATCTTGGGGACCCTTATTCGGCTCAGCTAGAGCATCGTGTAGTGCCTTAGAACCCTCCAGAGAGACTCCATTACTTCTTGAGTCCCGATGTGGTTCATTCCCTCCAAGCAGTGGGCTGGATCGAAGCACAACAGTATATTGTGGGTCACCATGTCGACTATGATGTCTACTGGAGGCATGTTTAAAATGGTGTACTCATGTCAGACATTGCAATGTGTGGCAACATCGACACCCCAGGCCTTGGTGCTTTGACAGGCGGAGTTATATATCTTTCCACATGTTGAGTTTCATACTATAGATTTTTATTCTCAGGAGACACAAATCCCTGCCCCACGTCTTAGTAATTACCCTGGATAGATTATGGAGTTTGGGGTGCTACATAGAACTACGTGGCATATCATTCCTTCTATTGCTACGACCTCTAATGTAGAAGTTGTACTAACATGATATAACCTTTTCACTATGACTGAGGGTATGCAGAAGTTTACACTTGATAAGACCTTAGATTTGGAAGCTTGGCACCTTCATAACGAGAGTCGTATTATATATTTTACCACGAGCTTGACTCGTGCAGAGTACAGTCTTTCCCAATTGAATGACTATTTAGGTAGAGAAGTAAATTGTTTGAACATTTTTCATTTTCAGCGCTAATAATAGGATTTTATAATATATTGTCCATTTAATTAAGATTTGTTGCTTTAATTAATAGTAACATAATTTTGTATGTTTTAGGGGGTTGTAGTCAATTGGGAAGATGACGAAGGTGAAGCGGGAACTTCTCAAGTAGAAATTTCTCAAGCGGGAGCTTCTAAGGGGAGGGGTTCAAGGGGGAGGACATCTCAAGGTGGGACGCTCCTCCCCGACAATCAAGACAGACATGGAGATCTTTTTAGTTGTTTGGTTAGCTTGAATATTTCAATTGTGGCGTATAATTTTTGTTTAACTTTGAGTTCTGGTTAACTTGGATGTTTATATATTTTGTTGTTGGCTAACTTAAAAATTTCGTTCATATGTGCTGTATGGATATTGGTCTATGGATATTTAATTTTCGTTAGTAGTGCAAGGATAGTTTTTGTTGTTTGGTCATTGGTGTATCCATATTTTCCCTATTTGAAATCATGTAGTTTTGTAAAGACAAAAAAATTTGACTCAACGAAACAGGCGCCTGATTGAAATAAAATAATCAGGCACTTATTTTTCTGAGTCAATTTCTTTTTGTTCAAACAGCTATATTTTGTTCCTAATGGCTATAATTTGTTCCTAACAGCTATAATGGGTTCATAACGGCTATATTTGATTAAGGGAATATATTCACCAAATAATTCACCTTATACTATCCCATAATCAAATCCAAATATTCTCTTACTTAAATTTTAGTATTTATTCTCATATCTGATAAATTTTAAGGCAGTTCTTGATCTTTTCATCGATTCTTCATCTGAGGAGGAAGAGGAAGAGGAAGAGGAAGAGGAAGAGGATATTGATGATTCTTCAACCGATTATAGTGATGACGATGTTATTAATACGATTAACATAAAGATATTGATCAATCAAGCCAAAATTGATGAATTAGAAGAAACAAAATCTTCCGAAACTTGTGTTGGTTTGGTTATTAGGCATAAAACCATAAATTGCTCATGTATTTTCCATCTTAAGCTACTCATGCACGACTACTTCCGTGATGTGAATGTTTACAGAAGCAAAAAGTTTCGTAAGAGATTTCGTATGAGACAAGGACTTTCGATCGTATTTCGAATGTGGTGGTTGCTTATGACAAGTTTTTTGCTCGCAAACAAAATTGTACAAATGTTTTGGGTTTATCACCTCATCAAAAACTTATGGCGGTATTCCGAATGTTTGCATTAGGAGTGTCGGTGGACATCGTAGATGATTATGCTCGGATTGGAGAGACCACAACAATTGATGCCCTTACCAGATTTTTAAAAGCGATGATCACACAATTCAGTGCAGATTAAAACGGTTGTTGTGCGTTGGCGAGAAGCATGGATTTCCCGGTATGCTATGTAGTTTGGATTGCATGCATTTGGAGTGGAAAAATTATCATACGGCTTGGGCAGGTCAATACACAGGGCATAAGATAACACCAATAATCATTTTGGAAGTAGTGGCATATCATGATTTATGGATATAACAAACTTTTTTTGGAATGCCAGGTTTCAACAACGATGGAAACAGTACGACATGGAGAATACTACTTGGCGGATGCTATATATCTGCAATTGTTAAAGAAGAAGCTTAGTATCACCTGATAATGAGTGAGTAGTGAATTCTTGAATCTAAAATGAGTCTTGAACTGACACAGATATAGGGATGAACTGGGATTGTAAGTGAACTAGAGTTGCAACTGCAATAGAAAGCCTATGAAGCTTAGGGTGTGGATCACACACTCTTTTAAAAATAATTTCCCAATCTTCCCTAAGGTACCAACAATGTAATGATCAGTTGTTCCCTAGGATATAACGAGCAGTTAACTCTACAAGCGCGGCAATATTGATCACGTTGTACTTTGGTTGCACCACCAATATCTCAGATGAAAGCAAGAGCAAGAGAATGAAGGGTTGAAAAACTAGATAGAAATAGTTGTATTTTTTGATATATCAAACAGTGGGGAGCTCATTCCCTTTTATGAAGCAAAATTCTACAATGACTAGTAATTAAATGGTTTTTGTAAGTTATGAAATAATTATTACTGTTACAGAGTTACGAAATAAATATGGACAGGAGTTACAAATAACGTTTTGTTTATTGCAGGAGTATAAAATAAAATATAGCCGTTATAGTTTTGTATTAACAAAAATATCCTTGGACTTTTCAGTAAAAAGATTGCACAAGACATAGCCCAAGCCCAAGGGCCCCCTGGGTCTCCAGAGCTAGAAGAGCCAATTGCCCAAACCCAAACCCAAACCCGAGCCTAAGCCCGTGCTCAAGCCCAAACAGGCCCGGCCTACCGGGCCGCCCGAGAGATGTCCATGTATGAGATGGTCTAAAACCTCCTCCCACACAGTTATTACTATACATTCCCTCTTATATTACTTGTATACTAGTTACAAGTGTACCTTGGGTTTTATCTGTTTCCATATACGTTTATCTCACCAATGTGGGTCAAATATTAAAAGATAATATGAGTATATTGGATAACCAAGAGTCAATTTTATAAGACCATTTTTAACCAAGTGTTTTGTTTAAAAATCCAACAATCCTCCACTTATAAAATTCAGCGAGAAAAAGAATGGTTTCAAAGTGAGATATATAGAACTGTGCATAAGTAAAGGTGTCTGAAGACTTGAACCTTTACGTAGTGGACAATCCTCAAAACATAAGAATAATAAGTAATTTATGTCTTGAACTCATTATCCAATTTTATGCAGTGAAGGAAAACCACACATAATCCTATTTGGTACAACCTCTAAAATAGCCAGTATATTACGGCCCTGTACTTAATCATAGTATAGGAGAAAGTTCTAAAGTATTTTGCCCCAATTCTCGTAGAAAACGGCCCCACTTCCACAATCACCCTAGTGAGTCAATCAAGAGTGCTCTAGTAACTAGGCAACCTATCAAAATATGAGTTATAATCATCATTATGAGTTTTAAAAAAACTCAACCTGACTCTTATTGTAGGATGTCATGCAAATATAGCATATACTCATCGGGATGAACTTTTGGGTTATAAAACTCTTAAATTACATGATTCAAATATCATGATATGACTTGTTTTCTCCATTGAACCTAATTCTTGGGATCTCCAGTCATTTAGGTTGGGTTCCTACCCTACCTAATTCTAAAATGGGCTTAAGTTCCATCCCAATCGATATGTTCCACACTTTGTCATGGGACAATCATTTCATCAAAGGAATTGTAAGGTTATTCTTCGATCTTACAAAATCCTCTGTCACAGTACCCAATGTGAGAAGCCCTTTTACCATGTTGTGTTTGTAATGAATCGCTAACTTTTTACCATTATAGCAATTATTCCATACTCTAGCTATCACAGCAGAACTATCATAGTGGATCAAGATCGATTGTATCGGCCTACTCTATAAAGAAATATAAGACAAAAGCTCTTTCAACCAACTTATCTCCTCACTAGCAACTGTAGAAATTTTATACTATTGCTATGATCAATGAATGGATATGGAAAAGGATTATACTAATCTCTTCTCTTGCTTTTGTAAATTCTTTTGTGTTTAAGTGGAGTCTTTCCTTGGATTGGTTATAGACTTAAATGGGAAAAATTTCTGTGTGTCGCTTCTTAGAGGGACTTCCTCTCTATTTAACCTAATAGGATTTGAGTGGTCTTCCCATTACACCCTCAAACCATAATGAAGAGTAACACTAGGTCCCACCAACCTTAACTTGGTGTAATAATTTGGTACAACCAATTACAAACAATCTCCCACTTGGTGCTAACTCAATTTTTAAGAAAAATATTTTAAGCCCTATTCACGATTTCATGAAAAGCGGATGGCCATTTTTTCAAATCTGAAACCGAACCGGGAATTCTTGAGAACCGGACCAAACTAGCCGGGTCAGGTTGGTCCGGATCGGGTTCACTGGTTCACCGGTTTTGTGTATAGCCCTACTTATAATAATGGATCCAAATAAAATAACAACTAAATAATCAAAATAAAAATTGAATGTCGATAAAATGATAGCCGGGGTCAACTCCCATAGGGATAAAGAATCCTAATACAGTAGCAATAAATAAAAAAAATTAATAACTACTCCCACGTAAAAGAACGCTCCTCAAAGAGACTCTAGCAATCCTATACACATAACATATCCCCTGAAGGTTGCCATCGAAAGTCCCTTAGTAAACGGATCAACAATCATCTCCTGTATCGACAAATGACAACGTAATACTTAATGTCAATATACCTGTTATCCATAGTCACGTTATCATTCTTAACATATTTGATGACTGCTTCATTGTCGCAAAATACTCACAATGGTTTAGAAATTTAATCAACAACCTTCAGCTCATAAATAAACTACTTGAGCCATACAACTTGTCAAGAAGTCTCAAAATAAGCTACATACTCTGCTTTCATAGTTAAGGAAGCTATAAGAGATTGTTTGATACTTCTCCATGGGATAGCGCTATAAGCAAGCATAAAAACATAGCCAAAAGTAGACTTCTTATCATCTTTGTAAAATCTGAGTCATAATAGCCCAAAACCATGAGCTCATCTGATCTCCTATGAACCAATCTATAATCTATAGTCCTCTTCAAATAGTGTAGAACCTTATTGGTTGTCTGCCAGTGAATAATACAAGGTTTATGTTGGTACCTTTCTAACATCCCAACAACAAAACTAATGTTGGGTCTCATGCATATCATGCCATACATGAGGCTACCAACTACTGAAGTATACTCTTTAGCGATGTCTAAAGAAACTGTCTCATGTGGCATCGTCTTCCTAAAGATATCTCCATTGACAACAGGGACTTTACCTATTTTATAATCCTATATGTCATACATCTTCAAAAATTTATTAATATATGCATTCTAAGATATGCCAAGTATCCCTCTGGTCCTGTCTCACTCAATCTTGATACCAAGAACATAACTGGCATCTCTCATATCCTTCATATTAAAATGCTAAGATAAAAAAGCTTTCGTCTCCTGAAGAAATTGGACGTCACTGCTAGCAAGTAAAATATCATTGACGTTCAAAACCATAAATATAAAATGTCTCCCATTCTATTTAACGTATATACAACGATCTATTTTACACTCGACAAAATCATGGTTCGAAAGAACCTCATGATAATGTAGCTACTACATCCTAGACGCTTATTTGGGACCGTAGATAGAGTAATTAAGATTACAAAATAATTGAACCCTCCATTCGGTCTTGAAACCTTCGGACTGGTACATATAAATCTCCTCATGGAGATATCCATTAAGAAAAGCTGTCTAGACATCCATCTGATGAAGCTCTAAGTCAAAAATGAGCTGTAAGAGCCAAAATAATTCCAAATGAATCCTTCCTCAAAACTGATGAGAAAGTCTTATCAAAGTCAATTCTTGGACGCTATTTGAAACCCTTCGCAATAAGTCTCACTTTGAACCGCTCAACCTTCCCTTCAAAATCACGTTTAGTCTTAAAAATCTATTTGTATTTAACTACCTTAGATCCTTTAGGCAAAGGTGTCAACTCTCATACAGAGTTGTGAGACATAGAATTCATCTCCTCGATCATGGCATCACGCTACTGATCTACAAAACTACTAGCCATAGCCGTACTAAAAGAGGTTAGGCTGGAGGTGGAGCGACAAGATACTAGACAAGAGCGGATGGAGGAAAAATTTGAGGAAGAATCGGTGATACGACGGAGTCTGGAATAATAGATGGACCTAAAACTGTACTTGTCACATTGTCAATGTCAGATAAACGCGGAATTATAGCAACACTGATTGGAATAGCAGTAGGACTTACAGTATCAAAACCCTCCTCAAAAACTTTTATATGAATAGTACTGGTAAAGTATTCTCCCTCCTCTATGAAATAAGCCTGAGCACACTCAATAATTTCCAAAGGTCGGGAAGGATTGTAAAACTTGAATCCTTTAGATCATTATGGGAAACAAACGAAGAAACAACTAACAATTCTCAAATCAAACTTTCTGCTATTTGGGTTAAACAATTCCTCTGCAGGACAATCCCAAACACGTAAGTGATTAAGACTAGGATTTATCCCAGTCTATAAATGATAAGGATTAACTAAAATAGAACGAGAAGAAACTCAATTCTGAATATGGGCTGAATAACGTAAGCATTCTCCCCACAAATTCACAGGTAAATCAGTATGACATAACATACTACGAACCATGTTTTGATAAGTACAATTTTGACGTTTACAAATACTATTATGTTCTTGTGTTTTAGAGGTAGTGTACTGGGCTATAATACCATGATCCTTTAAATACTGATAGAATGGTCCTGAATATTGACCGTCTTAATCGATCTTACCATAATACTTGCCACCTTAATCTGACCAGACAACCTTGATCTTATGATCTAACTGTTTCTCAACCTCTAATTGGAAAGTCTTGAACACAAAAAGTGATTCAAACTTCTAGTAGATAAGAAAAATGTAGGTATAACGAGAGAAATTATCAATGTAGGTGATAAAATATTGATGACCACCACAAGACAAAATTGGAAATGGTCCACATATATCTGTATAAATCCGCTGTAAAAGATTTGCGCTACGAGTAGATTCAAATTTCCAGATCTTGGTCAATTTTCCATGAATATAATCGATGTAAGTCTAAAAATTAAAAAAGTCTAAATCCCTGAGAACCTCATCTTAATCTATATATCTAACCTCTTTCTATAAATGTATCCTAGTCGTTTTAGTTATAGCATTAAAGATTGCTCAGAAACTCTAAAATATTTAGAAGTAGATGAAAAACTAGCCTCAGCAGATAAGCATAATAGAGATGTCTAAAATGAATGATCAAGAGATAAACGATATAACCCATCAAATAGTAAACCAGAGCCAATAATAAAATCATGATGAATAATATCAAAACTACCATGTCTAAAATTGAAAAAATAATTGAAAGAGTGCAACTGAGATACTGAAACTAGAGATCGTCTCATCGATAGAATATAAAAGATGTCTATCAAATCTAAAGTAACACATGTGTCTAAAACCAAGTAAAAAATGCTAACAAACTCAATGGGAAGGCTTCTAGCATCTCTCGAAGAAACTTACTCCTCAAGCCTTGCCAGCCGCCTGTTGATGAACCCTTGTAGAGAATTTAAAATGTGAATAGTTGCCCCAACATCTGACCACCAAGAGTTGGTAGGAACATCAACCAAATTAGATTCAAAACAAACATAAATAGAATTAATACCTTCTTTCTTAGTTAATAAGTTTTTATAAGAATGACAGTCCTGTTTCATATGACCCTTCTTTTTGCAAAAGAAACACTCTATAACTGATGAAGTAGTTACTGACAAAGTCGCATGCTACTTCCCATTTCAATTTCCTGAACGAGAACTTGGCCCTAGACCAGACTTGAAAATTTTCTTCTCCGTAGAACCTTGATTCTTGAACTTCTTTTTCCCTTGAGAATTGATGGACAACCTCTTCATGGAAGTAGTCAGATGAGCCAATTCTATTTTACCTTTCTTCTACCATTCTTCGTCAGAGACCAATGCTGCAATCAACTCATTCATTTTCCAAGTCTTCTCCTGATTCTGATAGTGAACATGGAACATTTAAAAAGTTTTTGGAAGAGGCCAAACTGCTAAGTGAGCCATTAACGTATCATCAATAGTGAGACCGAGTTCTTTTAAGGTAAGAACTAACTTGGAGATTTTAAGAATGTGCGAACGCACATTTCTACTCCCATCATACTTCAGCGATAAAAGTTGAGATAAATTATTTTATTTCCTTCCCTTGATAGAACCTTCAGACTATTTCTTAATGGCATCCAACAGTTCCTTTGCGGTACCTTTCTCAGCGATACCGCCCCACAGAATTAGATCGATGGAAGAGTGAATGATGAGATTTACCATTTTACTGGCTTTGACCCATTTAGAATGGTCTACTTTCTTAGCATCATAAGAGGTATCCATGAGATACACGGGCTTGGCTTCCGTGAAAGAAAAATCAAAATCAAGGTAGCATAGGACAATCTTGATTTTGAGTCCGTCAAGGTCTCAATATTAGTTAGTTGGTTCTGGATCATAGGGTCCACAGCTGCATGAACCAAAGACTTATATTAGAACGTGTAATTTTTTTTTAAAAATTATGCATGTTTAACTTGATTTGTAAAAGATCTATAACTTGATGTCTTTAATCTCAATCATACCCAGGGTTTGGATGGTCGAGTCAGAGTGTATATTATATTTAAGGTATTAATTTTTTAGTCTGTAGGTACAGCGATATATCATCGAATCCTTCCTTTGGGTGGTGATTTGACATACATTGCTCCTAGTTGGTGATCATTCGCGTTCAAGACTAGACTGGTTACTTACATTTTGACTTGCGATACTTCCTCACCTTTGAGCCGAGGGTTATCCTCATCTCCCTGTACTGTGTAGCCTATCTTGACCCACTAATTAATTAGAAGTTTCTTAGCTTTCTTTTGGTGGTCTAATAATTTCAAGCTTAGTTAGTGCAAAGTAGGCTTAATGATACTTTATAAGAGAGTCTCAAAAATAGGAGAAACATTTAACTCCATGGACAAAACTTCTTTGGGTGTATTTACCCATTTTATATCCCACCATCCTAACGACTACTTGATCTCACTTAAACCCCATTGGAGATCCTTGGGCCTTAGATTTTATATCATTAATGATTTATCATAGCTTATGCCAGATATCTTCATCCAATTAATATGAAATAATAATTAGTGTTTAACTTTTCTATCAATAATGAATTTGTGAAAAACTATAATATGTCTTACTCTATGATCTCATATATCTTGTAATCTACAAAATCAGCACATCGATACTAGTTTTAAACCCCAATTTCAATTTGAAGATAATAGCACATCGATACTAGTTTTAAACACCAATTTAAGGTATGAATTAGGTCATTTTTTTATTATTAAGAATCAAGCCCTCAAACTGATTCTGCAAGAACCCTCTTCTTCACAAGATTGAAGGGGATGATTGAGGTATTAATTTGGTGTAATTAGATAGAGAAAGAGACAGAAAGAGAAAGAGAAAGACTCGGTAGATAAATAAAAGACTTAGGCAGTGCTTGGTAGGCAGCACCGAGATGTATTTGGCAAGCCGCTGTAATTACACGGAGGTGTAATGCAACATCTTGTAATATACCCTTTTGAGAGTGATTGGTTTGCTAAGCTCTAAAACCATTTTTTATGAATTGCCTTCTCTTCCCCTAAAACCATTAGAGACAAACTCCCACATTTTATTCCTCCATTCATGGAGGATACTTGTTCTCTGAGAGAGAGAGAAAGAGAGATGCATTAATGGGGTCAAAATTTTAGAAATGAGAGAGAGAGAGAGAGAGAGAGAGAGAGAGAATTTTTTTAAAGGAGATTGGTAAAAAAATTTAGGAGATTTTTTTTCCGCAATTGCGATTACAACATGGTGTAGCTATATTTTGGCTATAAGTGGGTGCAAAAGTTTGTTAACCAAAATTTATCCAAATGCAACCTGTTACACTGCACTGTGGTACAGTACCCAAACCAATCACTCGCAAGTTCTGATTCACTGTTCCACGGTGCATTTGCAACCTATTACAGTGAACCATACACAACCTTAGATTTGTTATTACATTCTTGTAATGGCATATTTTCTAGAAGGTTAACATAGCCAATACTTTAGTAAGTAATTTTGCAACTATTACTTAAAGCACACATGATTTTACGTGGAAACTGTAAAAATTAAAAAAAAAACCACGACCTCGATGAGGATTTAGGTACAAAATCCACTAATTGATAATTATTACAGTTGCTGAATTATAAGGATGTGAGAATGAATCTTAATGGAAAAATTGCCGATTAGATTAACATGTTTTCTGCCTGTATTTATAGTCGATATAGGCAGTTACAAAAAAAAATGGTTTCCTATTTTGGTAGGTAGTAGGTGATTACCGCAGATCTCCCGGCAATGACTCTATTTGACCAAACATAACAACTACTTTAGTGGGACGAGCACTGTGGTCGCAGATGTGACATCTTCTCAAATAACAGGATATCTTCGACTAAGTTCTATTAGCTTCTCCTTATCAAACTGAGAAATATGCTACTACAATCACCTCCTTCTCGACACAATTACTTGTTGATGTGTCAAGAAAAATATCGGTATACGAAAGGGTTGTCAAAATCTGCTGGAAATCTGTGCTCTATCATTTTCAAGGTTAAAAGTCAAATAAACCTAGTCATTTTAGGTTCCCGATGAACATTAATGGAAAGACATTTGACTGTAGTATCTGTGAAGGTAAGTGTGATAATATAAATAGATTAGAGAAGGATGATAAGGTATTGCTCGGCAGTCTTTGAAGGTTAAGGTACCCTGCGATGGTGATGACACAGTTTCAGGCTTTGTACAACAGGTTTTTGGGGTGTGTGGATGCCAAGTACGATGAGTTGAAGGAGTTGTACTTTGGGCAGTTGTCGTTGATGTCTTATTATCCAAAAATGGTGGAGCCAATATATGAAGTAATGACAGAATTGGAAGCAGAGATTGTCGAAGTACAATTCTTCTTCCGGTGTCATTTTCATTTTAGGTTACTGACGGCCTCAGAGCGCATCGAGAGACTTCAAGAATTAATCACTGCCCATGTAGAAGACGAAGATGCTTTGGCGGGCAGGGCTACTTGCGGTGGCTTCTCCAGGCGCTGTCGTATCTGTAATCCCTTTGGGTTATGAGATGGTGGTAGTTATAGAGGAGGAGGGTGTGGCTACTTTTCCTTCATGGGAGAATGTGTCATACTACTGATGTAAAGTAACTGGTAGGTCGATCTGGTATGTAATCGAAGGAAATTTGTGGCAAATGTAAAATGTAATGTTTACCTGTATAAAATAAAAAGTTGCTTCTTGATTTCATATCGACATAAATATCTTGTCTTCTCGAATGTAATGGATAATTAGTATCTTAAAGATAAATGCCGAGAGATGCTGCTTTAAATTGTAATGGGATTTTGAAGTTTGTATGTGCTGACCGCGTAGGGCCCCGTAAATGGTTCCCTAAGAGGTGTAGTTGACTGGGTTATCAAGGTGTCAATTGATATTGATTACTGTCTTTGACTCTTGGGAGTTGACACCTTGAGTTTGCCATATAAATACCCCTTGTAGCTTAAGAAAATCATTTTCAAGATTTTGAGATGGTGAGGATAAGGGCACAAATTTGGGAGGATGATTTCTGCAATCATGTGCACACCAAGTATTGGGTGTTGATAAAGCGATATTTTGGCGACCGGTGTATCAATGGTCGAATGGTGGCTCCGATGGAGCCGAGTTATGTTAGACTGAGCAAGGCAGAGGCAAAGGCTGCTGAAGAGGAGTATCAGTACCATTATACATTGTAATCCATTATTGTGAGTTCGCCAGAGTGCATTAATAGCTTAAGGAACCATGGCAAGGCGTTGGTGAGGGAGGAAGATGTTGTTTCTGCTCGAAATGGTTGAAAATCAAGCCTGTTAGCTTATGTGCTTGTAATTAATGAATAAGCTTGTACTGTGTTATTTGACTGAAATAAATGATTTTATTTTTGTAAGATTTTGTCGTCGACTGTTGTAATGACAAAATGTCCTGCTGTAATGAGATTTAAATTATGATTGAATAAAATTATGGTTTTGGATTTTTTGAATGTTGAGAATATCTCGATGTTTGGGTAGTTGTATTATTGAGCATAATTTGAATTTTGAATTGTCGCAACTGCCCGAGAATATATGAGGGGAATAAAAAAGGAAATATGTGTGTAGGTTTTTGTAGGAAAATGGCTAGGTACTCTCTCCTATAGGTGACGTTCTGAGGTATAAGGAATTGAATGTACAATATCTTTTTGTTAACATAAGAGTTTCTTTGGCGAGGATGGAGGTATTTGAGGAGTTAAAAGATATATGAAGGTTTGGAGCAGCAATGCATGGGATTGTTGGCATTCAGGAGGCAAAGGATTAAAGACTTCGAGAAGAGGCGATCAAGGCGTTACGCTCGAGTACTCGAATGGTTGCGAAGGGGTGCGATGAACAGTCACGTGGGGCCTATAAATAACCTCATGGCTGGCAACTTTTCACACACCTCTTATTCTAAAAAAATTCTCTGAGCTCCAACTCGCTGTATTCGCCACTAGCATCTTTGTCCACCATTAGTAACGAGGAAATTAACGTGTTAATCCAGAGGGCTAAGGTCTCAAAGTAAAGGAATTCAAAAGCGGCATGATTACAAGGTTAATGCTTCTTTGAGATTTTTGTGATATGAATGTTTGTTGGGGATATTTTGCGATTCTGTTGAAAACCATTGTAGGTATGAAAATGAATGATATAATATAGGTAGGAAATTGAGTTTAATATGTATGTTGGAAGAAATTAGTAAAACACAGTTCTAGAGTTTTGTAAAAAATTTTGGGTATGTGAATTATGTGAGGTGCGGGTTAGACTAGAAAGGTATGAAAATTGATAACGGAGTGTTTGGGAGATAAAGGCATGAAGTGATGGATAATGATGTAGGAGAGAGAGTGTGTTTGAGTTGCCGATGTGATGACGACTGGATTGTAGGTCTCTTTGTCGTGAGTTTGATATTTTATGATGTTTACAGTTGTGGCGCCGTATTTCTTGCTTATTGGGCCAAATTTTACGCCAGAAAGAGCGTAAAATTAAAATTTTGGATTCAGCTTGTTTTGGCGGGAAACCGCTTGACTGTTGAATTGTTTTCTAGAAGTGATGTAATTCTTGTACACTTGAGTCGAAGATGCTTGGGACATATAGATAGTTCTCGATGTTAGGATTTAGCAAAAATATGAGATAAATCCTGTATCAATAACTGAATGCAGTAATGTTTGAATCAAATAATAACAAAAAGAATGATGGGTTGGAGATTTAATTCGACAACAATATCGATACAAGCATATAAATGTATATAATGTATCAATATTATAATGGCTTAATCCTATAAACTCGAAATGGCTTGGAATTAGCTCTTACACAAATGTACCTGTGACAAAATCTAATGTAAAGCAAAAAAATGGCACAAGTTATTTAGTATGGAAAACCTTTGAATAGGTAAAACACCATGACCTCAAGTTGAAGGTTTTAGTAGTAGTAACTTTTATTGCTTGAGGCTGATATCCTATTATAAGTGATCTCTCGAACTAGAAATACTTGATCTTGTAAATAATAAGTTTTTCTTTGTAGTCTTCTTTCTGGTCCCTATCTCTTCTAGAACTTTTTCTTTATATAGGTCTCACCCGCAGCTCGTTGTCGTGCTGAAGCACGTTCTCCAAATAATGAGATAAGTAGTAGTTGACTGAGTAATTGTTAAGCTCGCTGGAGACAGGTGTCTATGACTTGCTCATATTCTTCTGTTGTGCTCGATCTACATTCTTCATTAGTTCATGGGCTAGGTGGTATTATTGATTGTTTATATCATATGTGAAATGTGTGAGCATGACATGAAGGTAGCCCGAATTAGGTTAGCTCAAGGGATAGGTCCCTACAATCTCCCCCTCGTAACTGAAGGCACGAGTGGCTTTGGCTGAGAAAGACCCTGTGTATTTGCAGTGTTGGAAGTTGAAAAGAAATGTCGTATTTAATGTTGATTTGACTGGTATGGAAATGAGTATTTGTCTTGTATGGAGGGATGTATCTGTATTGAATGGCGATGAAAAGTATTGATGTAATGGACGGTTAGGGTTCTGAAAGTAGTTTTGTTTTGATGATGACTGCTTTAGAAATGTACCTACACATTAAATACGAGGGTTATATATATAATGCATGTTCTATGAATTATGGCAAAGTACGCTGTTATTGAAAAGTCCTCTGGAATTCTTGAATAATAATGGTGAAGACCCGTAGAATGGTATTTGAAGAGGGGGAGAGTTACTGCTAAAATGCAGATATTTAAACTAAGATACTTCACGGATCAATCTATGGAGATGCCCACCTCGATTCCCGTTCCACTGACGTATCACGGTATGTCGGAAGAAGAAGCAGCTAAAGTTTAGGAAGACTATTACTGTATGTGGAGGTTTCATTTCATGAACTTGACAGGCGAGGCACGTTGGAGGTGTCTCTACATCCTTTTGGAGGACAAAATTTAGGAGACAGATGTGGGGGCTGGGATAACTGAGAGGCAGTATCATCGGTATCCTGCGAAGGACTGGATTCTAATGTAAGACTATGTTTTGTCTTAATAAACTATTTGTTGATAGGGGTTCCAAAGGAGGAGGCAATTGTGGTGTAGGAAGGAGATGGAGATTAGAAGTCTGCCCCTGCACAATTATTATTTCTTGGTACTAAGAAGGCCTTCTGTTTGAAGAGTTGGTTTAAGCATTGACGTTCTTACCTCTATAATTTCTATTTAAAGCTCGGCTCTACGTCTAAACTTTAATTAAACTTGGAAAAAGGAGGATGTTATGTGATTTCTAATGCCTGCTTTGCTTCAGAAGATTCTCAGAGTGAAACATCACTAAAAGCTGATATGATTTTGAAAATGAGCTGAAAGATTTTATCTCTAGAGTACCTGAAAGACTTATTATCTATAAAGTACCTGAAATACTTATTATCTATAGAGTACCTATAATTGATATTCGAACTCAATAAAAATATTTATTTAAACTCTGTATTGATAGATAGAATTAGCTCTTGTAATTAAAATCGAGCTATAAGAAATACTGATATGTGTGATTAAAGGACAAAATGTAATATTAGAAATCAAATTTTAAAGCATCTTTAGCAATCGAGCTATATAAATAAATATGTCTGTGAAAATAGATAATGTGTAAAAAATATGTTTTAAACTGAATAACTTATGAGGGGAGAATATTGCATAAGATACAAAATTTGCAAGAATTGGAAATTCGAGCTCAGGGAGATCTCTATAAAAATGTTGTATTGGGGGCATATAAGTTTGAAATGAGATAAGACAAATTCAAAGAGGTAGATGTGGATAGATAAGTTCAAATAACTTTCTTATATAGATCTTAGGGTTCCTATTTTGGAAAAGCAGAATACATATACGGAATGTGGGGGATTTGAAGTGATCTAGAAAATTGCATAAATATAGAGAAATGTGACTTAAAGTGGAGGAAGAAAGAGAAGGTAGAGTAAAATTGATGACTTTATGGCGGTGTGAATTGTAGGGTTTGACAACTGTAAATGTATGGGATATTTGTTTTATTGGATAAACTTCTATAGGCTAAGAGATGTTTGTAAAAATTGTTTGTAAAAATTAGAGTATAGAGACAAAGCAAAACCGTGTTAATAGTTTAGGGACAATGGTAATTGTCTTTGTACAGATAATACCAAAGTGTTGAGAAAGTTAAAACATAGAAAATGTGTACCTTAAAATTGGATGTACATGTTATTGTCATCGAACTGGGATCAGACTTCGACATTAAGTCTGGAAGCAGTTTCACAATATTAGATGTCAAAAAATTGAAATTTGTTAGAAATAAGATTCTTGTATCATGATTGAATGTATTGGTTGAGTATTCTTGAATCGAACTTGATGTATTGTATCTGTGTTGTAGGTCGATCTGGAGTCAACTTGCATGAGTGAACAAGAGATACTCCAATGTAATCTAGAGTTTGCGGTGGAGTTTGATAGGATGAGAGAGGCAAATGAAGATAGGATGGATCACCATGTTAAGGTACATTTCAAATTTGTTGAGGCAACACAAACTGTTGATGACTTTACTCGGAAGATCGAGGGGAAAAATTCTAAAATTAATAAGGGGAAAAAAGAGCTTGCAGAAGCGAAGGAAGAGACAGCGAAGCTCAAAAGCCAGAATGATAGATTGATGGTAAAGAGCATGGAGACAAACATGGCTCGATACTGTATCCAGTCGTTAGATATGACAGAGAAAGAGTTATACCAATTTGTGGCCAGTTTGAAGGACCAAATGATCAAGAAAACGAACGAACAAGAACAGACTCGAGTTGATTTAGTGAGTTCCAAAAGTGAACTAGAGAAATTAAAGAGTAAAATGATTGAGAAAGATAGTGAGCTGGAGAGAGCTCGAGATGACCTATCTAACTCCAAAATTTCAGCTGAGCAGTTGAATACAGCGTTACCTGCTAAAGATATAGAGTTTGGTTGGTTCAAAGGTGATATAATGAATTGAATGAGAGGGTGACCCAATTGAAAACTAATTTGGATATGGCCAATTCGTGTGTTAAGAAGGTTGAGGTTGGAGAGTGCTCGGGGAAGAATAAAGGTGATTTTGGGGACTCCATCGCTAAAGGGGATGTGGTTAGCCTATCAGCTCGAATTAGAGAGTTGGAGGGAGATGTAGCTCATACTCAAGCTCATGTACTAAGAAGACATGAGTACATAAGGGAGTGCCAAGGTAAGTTGGATGCTACTCATAGCAGGGAGCGAGAGTTAGAGCAGGTAATTAGGGGTAATGATCAATTGATAAGGAAGAAAGTTGAAAAACTAAAGAAGTCTCTACTAGGGGAAGTGTATGTAAAGACAAGGAGCTTGAGGAAATTCGTACTTTGGTGGCAGAATTAAGGACAATGAGCTGGGCTGAGTCAGATAAAGAAGATGAGAAGGCAAAGGATGATATCAATCATATGTCCTATGCATATAGTCGTACGGAATGGCAAGACGCTTAGTATAAAAAGTTGCAAGAGCCTCATCAGAAAGTGAAAGAGAATTTTTCCAAGGTAGTTATGTCTGAGGTATAGCGCTTATAGATATTAGCGGCTGTTATTACCTATTTTGTGGAAGAAGTGCGAGGACTCAAGTTAGAGAGGGATACCTTGCACGACTGTTTGTCGGGTAGAGGATGTATTTGAAGAGCCGATGTAGATCGAGGAAACTGAATGAATGCCATGGAAATGGAGTTAGGTTCTCGACCTCCTGAATTGGTAGAACAAGGCTCGATTACTACAGTTGCTCGAGCTCAAGAATTTATGGCTGACCATCCTCTTATTGTAGGGGAAAGCGTAGCTAGCCTCCTATCAACATAAAAGAATCTTTAGAAGTGGCTTGTAGATGTAACCTCTAAAAGTATTTGTCGTTGACATATTGAGAGATGAAAACTAGTTTTACCTTTGCTTTATCTTATGTCTGGTATAGTTATTTGATTGAAAACTAGCATTACCTTCGTTTGAATCACAGAGTATGTATAGAGGTCGATTGAAGGCTAGTATTGCCTATGCCTTAATTTGTATCGCAGACATATTGAGAGTTGAAAGCTAGTTTTACCTTTGCTTTATCTTATGTCTGGTAGAGATCATTGATTGAAAACTAGTATTAACTTTATTATAATCAAAGATTATGTATAGAGGGGTGATTGAAAGCTAGTTTGACCTTTGCTTTAACCTATAGTTGCAGACATATTGAGAAATAAAAGCTAGTTTTACTTTTACTTTATCTTATGTCTGGTAGAGATCTTTGATTGAAAACTAATATTACCTTTGTTTTAATCACAGATTATGTATAGAGCTCGATCGAAGGCTAGTATTATATATGCCTTAATCTGCATAGAGGTCAATTAAAAGCTAGTATTTTACCTTTGCTTTAATCTATGTAATGTAGAGAGTAATGTGGGGAAAAACTTGGAAGTTTTCATTGAATAGAATAGAATGTACACTGTATGGAGATAAAATCTCACTTTTGGAATGGAAAGAACGAGAATTTTGATGTGGAGAAGCGAGAGACATAACCATAATATTGTTTCAATCACCTAATCTTCCATGGGTTTGGTATTAGAACTCCTTGCTCCGTCATAAGATAATAAGATCCCAGACCAGTTCGACCAATGATGAGGAGTGAACCTTCCCAATTTTTTGCCAGTTTCCCGGCATGGGCTTCTATTCTGTGTTGAGGGATTTCTCTGAGGATGTGATCATCAATTTGGAATGTTCAGCTTTGGACTGTAGAAGCTGGCCAACATATGGTGATATCGACCTAGGTTGGCAATAGTGCATTCCCTAGTTTCATCAATCCAATTCATATTGCAAGCCTGTTCGAACTCATTTTCTTCATTTGTAAGCTCGTGATCTTTAACTAGATGGTAGTATTCTGTTTGTATGATGGCTTCTATACCATAGGCCAGGAGGAATGGGATACAGCCGGTTGATTGACGTGGGGTAGTACGGTATGCCCATAAAATATGGGGAACCTCTCGTATCCAGTTTCTTTTTTTTTTGTGATTAAAGCCTTTTCTTGAGTCTATCCACGATGGTTTTATTGGTGATTTTGGTTTGGCCATTGCCTTGAGGGTAGTAGGGGCTGGATGGTGAGTGGATGTTGTTGTGTTTGTTGAGGAAGGTATGACTTTCTCACCAATGAACTGAGACCCATTATCAATCTGAATCAGGTAGGGGCATCTAAACCGTGTGATGATGCGTTCCCAGATAAAAGAGATGGCCTCTTCTTCTCTAGTTTGACAGAGTAGAACTGCTTCTACCAATTTTGTAAAATAATCTGTTACTACCAGTAGGTATTGTCGGTTACCGGGAGTATTAGGAAATTCTTCGACGAGATCGAGCGCCCACCGCTTGAATGGCCAAAGTACCTTGCTTGCATGTAGTTTGAGTACAGGGGCACGAATCATGTGTCCACCTCATTGACATGTGTCGCATTTGCATGAGTATAATTCTGCTTGCTTGCGCATGCCTGGCCAGAATAAACCTTATGTAATTGCTATGTTAATGAGCAATTGACCTGCGGCATGGGAGCTACACGTCCCTTTATGTAAATCTCCGAGCATTCCATCTGCTATCTTCCTGGAAAGGCACTTGAGGTAAGGCCCCGTGACTGAATGGCAATATAAAAACCCCTTTTGAACTGTGTAGTACTCTGAGCTTTTGATCAACTGTCGACACTTTTTGAGATCTGCTGGAAGGGGTCCTTTGTATTTGCTATTGGGGCCAAGATAGGCAATGAAGGGCTTTCGCCAAATGTCATCCTCCTCTTCATCGCTCCTAGTATTGATCGTGCATACAGAATATCGATCAATACAGGGGGTTGATATCACTTTAATCTGAAGATATCTGGCTTCTATACCCAAGACCCTGGCTAGATATGTCAAGGAATCGATGTGTCTATTTTCATCTCGAGGAAGATAATCGAGAGTTACTTTGGGAAACTTGCTCATCCAATCTGCAATGAGGGCGACATATTTGATCATCTTGCCATTCTTTTTGTACTGTTCAGAGTACTGGTGGATGATGAGTAGAAAATTGGTGTATACTGAAAGCTCTAGAACACCAAGCTCGAGTTCAAGGTCGAGTCAATGAATGAGAGCTTCCGATTCAATGACATTATTGGAGGCATCAAAATCCAAGTGGATTGATTTCTCGATTCTATCATTAGAAGGGGTAATCAATACGATTCCAATTCTTGATCCTGCGGGTCCTGCTGATCCATCTGTAAGAAGTCTCCACCCTTTCCTTTTAACCTATTCAGCCCGCTCGTCAAATGCTTTAGTGGGTGGATCTTCTATTATTTCTTCTATAAGGTCAGGATCGTGCTCCTCCCACTCAAGATCTTCGACTGGAAAATCCGTGAGAAAATCGACAACGGCCTTACCCTTTTCTGAATGTTATTGTTTGAACTTGATATCATATTCTCCCAAACTTACTGACCATTGTTGTACTCATCTAGATTTTTTATTTTTGGACAATACTTCCCGGAGTGGGTAGTTTGTTATGACTTTGTCTGAATGAGCTTAGAAGTAGTGCTTAAGTTTATGTGAAGTGTAGACAAGAGTTAGAAGGAGTATCTCAATTTTTGAATACCTTATTTTCGTTGGAGTGAGGGCTTTACTATTAAAATAGACTGGCTCTTCGATCTTTCCTTTAAGTAGAATGAGAACTGAGCTGATAAAAATATCTGTAATTGTCAGGTAGATAATTAGTTCCTCATTATCTATCGGGGTGCTCATAATGGGAGACTTCCCCAAATAGGTTTTGAGTTGCTGCAAAGCTGCCTCACATTCTGATGTCCATTAGATCTCTGCATTGGGTTGGACTTTTCCTCATTTGGTACAGCCTTGGAGTAGTAGGAATAGCTAACAACAATGATCTGAAGATTTAGAAACGAATCTGTTGATAGAAGCGATCTTGTCTGCAAGTTCTTGTACGTCCCTTGTAAAGTATAGTAGTTGTCAGTACCATGATAATTTACCTTGTCATGCATGCAGTACGGGCGGCTTCTTTTCCACAAAGGGTGCCAAATATAATGGCCTAATACCGTTAGCTCGAAATGGCTTGGAATTAGCTCTTACACAAATGTACCTATGACAAAAACTAATATAAAGCAAGAAAATTACACAGGTGATTTAGCATGGAAAACCTTTGAATAGGTAAAAAACCACGACCTCGAGTTGAGGGTTTTTGTAGTAATAACTTTTATTGTTTGAGGATGATATCTTATTATAAGTGATATCTCAAACTAGAAATACTTGATCTTGTAAATAAGAAGTTTTTCTTTGTGGTCTTTTTTTTTGGTCCCTGTCCTTTCTAGAACCTTTTCTTTATATAGGTCTTACCCATAGCTCATTATCGTGTTAAAGTACGTTCTCCGAACAATGAGGTAAGTGGTGGTTGATTGAGTAACTATTGAGTTCGTGGGATACAGGTGTTTTTGACTTGTTTATATTCTTCTGCTATGCTCGATCCATGTTCTTCTTCAGTTCGTTGGCTAGGTAGCACTGGTGACTGTTTATATCAAGTATAAAATGTGTAAGCCTGACATGGAAGTAGCTCGAATTGGGTTAGCTCGAGGGATAGGTCCCTACATATATGATATTATACTAACTTAAAAAGGGGAATCTGATTTTTCGGTTCATAAAATGGTTGATCATATCCAAAATGATGATAAAGAAAGAATCTTTGAGAACCTCGTGGATGTAGAACCACTTCTAATCGATATAAAAGCGTGTCCAAAAGTTGGGTGGTAGGTATAGGGTTAGGTAGAGTAGTGTTGATGTGGTGAGTATTGATCAATTTAAATTGGCACCCAGGGTGGTGGAAGGGTCTAACGAGGAGAGGACTAAGGCAGATGTGGATCACGAGCCGTAGGCAAGTGATCGAGAAGGTAGTGATGGTGGGGGCGAAGATCGAGGGGGATAAAGGGGAGTGCTATGGGGATGATCCAGAAACAAGTAAAATTTTGAGCTTTAAAGCAAAGTATGGTATTCCTAAGGATATTTGGTTAGAGGAATACCATTATGAAATGACAGATCGGGATGTTCCTTTGGATGACATTCTTTTCCATCGAGAGAAGATAAATAAGGGGCTAAAGTTACATCTTCGAGCTGACTAGAAGAAGTTTTTTAACTTTTTTGATGTTGCGCCTGATTAGTTCAACCCAAATGTTTATGACCTTTTCCATGTCGTGGGTGTGATAAATAATCGGTTAAAAGATCAAGGTGAATAGTTAATCACTGTAGATAACCTTTATGCGTAATACACACTCAAGCAGAATCCACAGAAGTTGGGGTACAGGTACTTAGCGAGGTTCCTGAGGAGACCCCTTTTCTATGAAATAGTATCGATAGGAGGGCAGTATTGTGCTGATTGTCTCCTTGTCTCAGGGAATTATGAATTTAGCAAGAAAAATTCTAGGGAGCCTCTAAAAAGAAAAAGTTTCCACTTAGGTGTGTGTTTAGGTAATTTGTATATCGAAGTTTTTGACTTGCTTGCTGTGTTAAATTGGTGTCTAACTTGTTGTTGTGTTGTCCTCGTGCAGCCTTGAAGGAGATCAATAGGAAGTCCACGGTAGCTAAAAAGTTATATAATATCAGGATTGATTACTTCTGTCGTCTCGAAACTTTGGTTGCCGATCAAGAAAAGGTCGACGGTCTGTTTCAAGAAGATGGACTAAAATGGACCCGAACCAAAGGAGCCGATATCCCTTTAATCGACGAAAAAATGTCTGCCAAGAATAAAAGGGTAGAAGAGTCAAGCTTGCCTCTTGAGAACCCTTCTCTTAGTTGGTATACTACTAATTCCACAACAGCAGAGAGATAGGCATTACTGAGTGGGACCTTCGGGAAGAGCAAAAAATAGAGGGTTGCCAGCCTCCTTAATAGGTTGATGCTCCAGGATCAGGGGCTGCGGATGGTCGATCTTCGAAAGTGGCCCCTTATCTGCAGGTGAAGATGAAAGTGTCCTCAGGGCTGATGAAGAATAAATCTGGAAAGGAATCTGAGACTGAGGTCCAACGGACCATTGTGTCTTATGCTACTGGACGACTTCTCTCAAGGAAGAGTTCGTTGACTGCTTAGTAGGAGTAGAAAGTCTTTCTTCCTTCCTCGTCGAAGGCCACATGGTCATGATTAAGGTTAGAAATTTCTCTGCTTTACTTTGAATAAAGAATTTGGTCCCTTGCTCAAAAACCTATATTATGACTCTAATGCAGATCAAGAAGATGCTGGTCGAGGGTAAGCCTCGTATTCTTAGTACTGGGACTTTGGCAAACCAACTCCTTGCTTACAAAAACATCGAGAATAAGCTGGTGAAGGAGAAAGAGGATCTTGTCCCGGAGAAAGAAAGCCTGGAGGTAAAGCTGGAGTGGCAAAAGCTTAGGGATGGTAAGGCAAAGGAGGCAGCCATTCGCGAGGCGTAGAAGGCATGGGAGATGGAGAAGAAGAAAGAGGTCGAGCAGATAAGGGCTGACCTAGCGAAGGAGAAGGAGGAGGCATTGGATTTGAAGAAGATTAACTTTGAGGGAGATGTTTGGAAACATATTCAATCTGCCCGTAGGTTAATGAAGGTGGAGCATGCTACTGCTGGGGTAGATTTTCCTTGATGAGGTTTAGGCTGAAGCTGATCGAGTAAATATCGACTCCCTTAAGCATATGAAGGCTAATTTCTCTGGGCAATTTGATGATATGGAAAAGATAAAATATTTTTATAAAGGAATGGCTGCTACTGCTGGGGTATTCTTATTGGATTCTGAAGCGGAGGAGGAAGTACTTGAGGTACCTACTCTTGTTGCTCACGAGGGAACCGTGCCCGAGGAAGTGCAAGATAACCTTACTCCTGGTCTCCCAGTAAAGGATGATATTTCGATCTCTCCCCCTGTAGAATAGAAAATTTATTTGCCAAGTATTTGTTATATGGTTGATGTACGGTCGATGGGACCGAAACAATTTCTTGAATTTTAGATGATTAATTTATGATATAGTTGTTGTTGAATGATTGTTTAAATTCTTAAGTAATCGATCAAAATGCATACATTTTTTTGTCTCTCAACTTGTATCAAAACTTGTCCTCAAAGAAATCTGCATTCAAAGATTCTATAATAGCATTATCGTGTACATATTAAGAAATCTATAAGCTTTACTGTTAATAGCATATCCGATAAAAATGCATTCATAAGCTCTTGTTTCAAGTTTTGTCCTCTTAGGATCAGGTTTACGTGCATATGCCAAACAACCCCATACTTTGAAATAGCTAACATTTGGTTTCAGGTTTCTATAAATTTCATAAGGTGAAATATCAGAAGTAATATGAGGTATACGGTTTAAAACGTAACATGCATACTGATAATAAAACTTCACCCCACAAATATTTAGGTATATTAGAGCTAACTAAAATATCAACTATAAGTTCAGTAAAAGTTCTATTTTTACGTTTAACTTTTCCATTGAATTCTAGAGAATAATGAGTTGTAGTTTCATGTATATTCCCTAAAGATTCATACAAGTTTTAAAATTCATGCGAATCATATTCAGTGCCTCTATCACTACGAAATCTCATAATGTTTCTATAAAATTAGTTTTTGATCTCAATAACATATGTTCTAAACATATCAATAGCTGAACGTTTTTTACCTCAATAGCATAACATCGAGTAATCATCAATAAAAGTAATAAAATACATTTTTCCATTTCTTGTTAGGGTACTATCTAATTTGTAAATATCAGAATGTACAAGTTCTAATAAATGAGATTCCCTAACTATACTTTTATAAGATGTCTTAGTGATCTTAGCTTGACTACAATGCTCACATTTATCAAAATTATTTAAGTCTACTTTAGGAATTAATCCAAGTTTACTCATGTTGTAAACTGGCTTCTTATTAACGTGACAAAGTCTAAAATGCCAAATATTGAAAGAAGAGACGACGTAAGCAGAAGAAATATATATTATTATTATTATTATTATTATTATTATTATTATTATTCATGACCAATTTAAACATTTTGTTATAAGAAAAACCTTTACCCACAAAAGTTCCCCCCCCCCCCCTTGGTTAAAATGTATTGATCCAATCTAATCGACTTATAAAAGCTTGATTTGTTAAGAAGAAAGATAGATACTAGGTTCTTCCTCATACTTGTGAATAACAATTCGATTAGATGTGAATTTTAGTTCTCCATTTCCCAATACTTTAGTGGTGTAAGAATCACCTAGAAGAACATTCTGGTCTTCATCAACCCTATAGGTCCTAAACAAAGCCTTGTCATAGCACACGTGGCGAGTAGCCCCGGTATACAAGCACCGTCCATTAGTTCCACCAATCATGTTCACTTCCATGATCATAGCCACTAGAGGCTCTTCGGTTGCGTTCACCTGGCCAACAGGTTTATGGTTCTAGCAGTTCCTAGCAATGTGCCCTCCTTTACTACAGACAAAGCACACTACAGGAGCTGTTCCATTGGACTGGTGGTTTTGCTGGCGCTTACCCTAGTTAGGATTCTCGTTACCTCTATTGTTGTTATTATTCTGAAAGGGTTTCTTGTTTCCATTACCCTTGGCTTTCATAGCCTTACCCTTAGGTTTCAAATACGCTTTGCTCTTGGGTTGAACCACGAGTACTTCATCCCTTTGGTCCTATTTTCTTGCTTCCTCCTCAACTCATAGTCAAGTAATTAAGCTCTCTATATGTTCTTGAAGTCTTTCCAAGAAGGATGTAATTCATAAATCACAACCTCTACTTGAAACTATTCATCGAGTTTGATCCCCTCAAATACTATCTCGTGAATGATTTTTTGCAGATCATGGGATTGAGAGATTACAGACTTCTCGTCGACCATCGCATACTTAAGGTACCTACTAATAGCGTATTTCTTGGAGCTAACTTCCTCGGTGTCGTATTTTTTCTGTAATGCGTCCCAAATGGCCCTTGCAGACTCAGACTGTAAATAGAAATCATACAAATCATCTACTAGCCCTTTCAGGATGAAATTACAACACTTAAAATCTGCCTCTTTCCATTCATTGACCACCTCTTAGGCCTTATTTTAGTCAGACTAAATCAAATCAGTATCATCAGTCTTAGGGGCAACAGGTTCATTTGGGCAGTCGGCCTCTAAGATGTAACCGAATTCCTTAAGGGTTAGATGAAAATACATTTTTATTTCTATCATTTGAAGTTGGGTCCTTTAAACATCACAAGTTTGTAGAAGTTATACTTGTTCGAATAAGAAGCAACTAAAACTATATCGTAAAATATGATTGCACATAAAAATTGTTAAAGAAAAGGCTTATTATCACCTGATAATGAATGAGTAGTGAATTCTTGTATTTGAACTGAGTCATGAACTGAAATAGATACAGGGATGAACTGGGACTACAAATGAACTAGAGCTACAGCTGCAATTAAAAGCATGTAAAGCTCGAATTGTGGGTCGTACACTCTTTTAAGAACAATTTCCGATCTGCTAGGAGGTACCTACAATGTAATGATCAGTTGTTCCCAAGGATACAAGGATTAGTTGTTCCCAAGGATACAATGTTCAGTTAACTCTACAAGTACGGCGGTACTGATCATGCTATACTTTGGTCGTACTACCAATATCTCATATGAAAGTAAGGGCAAGAGAAGGGAGGTTTGAAAAACTAGAGAGAGAGCTGTGTTTTTTGATGTATCAAACATTGGGGAGCTCATTCCCTTTTATAGGCAAAATTCAACAACGGCCAGTAATTAAACGGCTTTTGTAAGTTATAAAATAATTATTATTGCTGCAGAGATGCAAAATAAATATGGGCAGGAGTTACAAATAACGTTTTGTCCGTTACAGGAGTTATAAAATAAAATATAGTTGTTATAGTTTTCTATTTACAAAAATATCCTTGGACTTTTCAGTAAAAGGATTACACAAGGCATAGCCCAAACTCAAGGGGCCCCTCGGCCTCTGGAGCCAGAAGAGCCAATTGCCCAAACCCAAACCCAAATCGGCTCGACCCACCGGGCCGGCCGTGGGATGTCCATGAATGAGATGGTCTAAAACCTCCTCCCACACACTCACTACTATACACTCCCCCTTATACTACTTACCAGTTACAAGTGTACCTTCGGTTTTATCTCTTTCCATATACGCTTATCTTACCAATGTGGGATAAATATAAAAAGATAATATGAGTAGTTTAGATAACCAAGAGTCAGTCTTATAAAACTATTTTTAACCAACTATTTTGTTTAAAAATACAGCATAAATAGGCAACGCTTGTTCAAACCTTACGGTTTCCCTGAGATAATGGAGAGAAATATTTTTCCAAATAACAAGAGTCATATCGAAAAGACGTAGAACGAGCTTTCGATGTGCTTCAATCTCAATTTACAATTATGAAAGGTTCGACAAGAAGTTGGTCACCCAAAAACCTTGATAAAATAATGAAAATGTGTATAATTATGCACAACATGATCGTCAAGGAAGAACGCAATAGGTACGGAGAAAGCTTATTGACCGATCATTTTGTCCCAGAACCTTAACCGATTGACTTGAATCGGGGAGTCACTTTACAAGGATACATTGTGAGGTACGATAATATGACAAATTCGGATAAGTATATGACACTTCGAAATGATCTCATTAAGCATTTATAGAAGCATCAGAGAAACAACTATCATTTTCAATTCTATGTAATTTTAATGTTTAAGCAACTTTATTTCAATTCTATGTAATTTCAATTAAGCAATTTTATGAAATTTATTTAAGAAATTTATTTCAATTTCAATATAAATTCAAATATAAACTAATTAAAAATACTAAGGTTTTTCAACAAGATTCTATTAATTAAAATACACCAAGCTTTGTTTTCTTAAACAAGGTTCTTAAACAAAGTACAATCAAACTTCTTACACAAGAATCACCAAAATACATCCAAACTTCCAAAACATCTATATTTTTAGCAAAATATGAGCAAACTTCTCAAACAAAAATCTTAAACAAAATACAACCAAACTTCTAAAATAAGATTCTTGAGTGTCATACATCTTAGGCATTATTATTAGCTTTAAACATCCTCGCCATAACCATATTACGTTGTGCCTCCCAATAAACCATTTGAGTATCATCCAAAGTAGAGAAGTTTATCGCCATCACCTCTCGATCTATTTTTGTCATCTCTCGATCGTTTTGAGCTTGAAATTGAGCTACCAAATTTACCACGGCATTTGTTTTCTTTTCTCTTAACTCTTTTATATGGGCATCTCTATCTTCTTTCTTCTTATCTTTCTTGACAAGATACTCTTCGTTCTTGTTCTCCATTCGGTCAAGGCGACTAATAAGTATATTTTGGTAATCAATGAAGTGATTTTTCTTGTTTTTATTCTTTTCCTTTAGTTTAGCACTTTTGATACCGCCGGAACGCTCCGTCTCTACATACTCATTAAGTACCTGAGAGTCTGAGTTGGAGCTAATGGGTGTGTGGGGTGTTACCAGATTAGAGATTCCCAGGATAGAATTTTATGTTTGATTCATGCGCACATTGTGAGCTAAAGGGTCCTGGTGTTGGTCTTGCAAGATTTTCCATTATTGATGACGACTTAAAATGTCATAAGCTTCTTTATACAACCATTTGTGTTTACCACGTGCTTCATAAATTGTTTTTGCGGTATTGTACTATAAAATAGATTAAGATAATAAAAAAACATAATTTTGGTAAAAAATATATATTATTTATTAAGTAATGATGAATGTTGAATTACTTACGTAATTTCCTTGTTGCATACTGCTTATGGGACCTAGCATCGCATTTTTCAAACAAGTACCATAAACCTTGCAAGCGCAATTCATATCTGACCAAGGATTTTTTAAAGATGACACTGCATGCTCGACTCGTTCACCATCCAGTTCACAAAAATCATGAAATGCATCCAAAATTGAGCCCAAAAAAATGTCAAGTTGTTGGTTGTTGTTTTTGATCATATCCTCTGAGACATGAATCCAAACTTTCACAAGATTTTTGTTTTGATTGCCCATCCATTTTAACAGCTGAGACCCTGCCCCACCATTAATATTTTTCTTGGTTGAGTGACATTTCTATTTGCTTTTTTGTCCATCAGCAACCCTGGCGTCTTCGGATTGAGATAAGTCAACCGACTAAGATTCTAGTGATTAAGATTGTGATGGATTGGTGAATAGATAAGGATGCTAGAATTGAGCGGGATTGGCAAATTGAGAAAGTTATCCCCAATTATTGGGTGGTATATGAATGGTTAAGAGGGTTGTACCCAATTATTGGGCGAGTTAAATGATTGAAAGGGTTATGATTGAGATGATTGAGGTTAAGGGGAACGAGTGAATTACAAGGGTTGCACCCAATTAGGTGGAATTAATTGTAGTTGTTGTTGTCCCAATTGTTGGATTAGTTCAAACGACTCTTAGTAATGAAATTTTTCTCTTACGTTAATGTATACATAAAACTTATCTAAGAATTTCAATATAGATAGTATTATTAATAATCAAGAAAAAAATTAAGAATAATTAAAATCCTAGAATATTACTAATATAATCTAGAAATTTATGTGATATGGTAAGATTAAACATGAACCTACCTTGAGAGATCAAGCTTCAAAAATTTCAAACCTAATTTGATGGAGTTAGAGAAAAGATGAGGAGTTGTGGTGTAATTGTTTTTTATTTAAGTGGTGAAGAGAGGGAAAAATGACTTATTTTTTTAATTAAAGAAGGAAAAATGAATTTAGCCAGGAAGCTCACTCCAACAAGCACCTAACTATAAGGTGCCTAATTAAAAATAAATAAAATAGGCACCCAGAGCTTAAGCGCCTATTTATAAAAATAATAGACGCCCAACACTTGGGCGTCCAATCGCGACATAAGAAAGCAAGATTGAGCCTTGGAAAGCAAGACTCAACCTTTCTTTTTGAGTTGAAAACCAAGTTAGTAAGGTGTTGCTGGAGCTCGAAAATCCTACGTGGCATCTTGGAAAGCAAGTCAGTGAGGCACTTTAGGAGATAATCTTAGACAAATTCTCCCTTTTAGCAATCACGACTTTGTCATGAGTTAGCCTCGTTAATGTGAAGTTTTCTTGATAATGTCCCTTGGGTCCCTACTGTCCTATTGTGAAGAATCTATCATTATATTTAGAAATTTCTTTAAAGGTTGGGTCCCCTACGTCTGCCATCCCTTCACTCTCGAGTGCCTTCTTCAATGATTGACACCAAACCTCCTGCAACAATGTAACTGGATATTACAACCTTACAAATAAATACATTAGAAGGGTTATCAATAATGTCATAGGTACAAAAGTTAGGAATAGCTCATACCCATTCATCGCTATCTACTTCCAGAGTCTTCTTCATCTCATCAGCAATAAGAAGCTTCTTACGCTAAAAAACCTCCAACATTAGGATACACACTAAAATAACCATTTTATAACCTAAATGTGTGTATGTGTGGGGAGGGGTGGACTTACGAGATCACTAGTTTCCTCCATATATCTCGCGCCTTCTTTCTTAGACTTTGTTGCCCAGTTCCGTGTTTGTTCCAAATACATACATGAGTTGAACTATATATGCATGCACAGTTGATTTGGAGGCAGTTAATGGTAATATGACTATCCCTTATGTCTATCATACTAAGGATAGCCATTTTTCATATTATCGATCAATTCATGTACCGACAATACCTATGTTATGTATAGTCAGAATTGTCAGTAGAGGATATCAATTGACAATTACATCCTTGCAATTATCGATTGATGAAGTTACTCAAAAATATCACGTGGAGATCAGTCCTAGCATATCTATTCCCCCATATTAAATAGGTGTCCCATTGAATAGAACATCTTATTTTCAAACAAATAAATTCCTACACATTATTAAACTTACATTATGTCCCTACTATAAAACCCAAGTGAATATTCCCTTTTTGTATAATCAAACACCATCTTCACTATACTATAGTTCATAATATCACATGACTAATAACAACTAATTTCATTTTGAGTGACTTACAAAATCTTCTTTCACACTCAACTTCTTCTAATCTTCCTCATACGCAGACAATAAGTCACCATACTTTGTCTGAGGTTTAGATCTGCAACAGGATAATGATGCGGGACAATAGCAAGCTGTTCAAAATATGTACCACAACAGTAATGTTACCATAGTTACAAATAATACAACCAATTTTTCAATCCAATAGAAGGTTTTGTAAACTCACAGGCGTAGCTGGTGAAAGTTACATGTCTAACTGCTCTATCAAAATGATGTTGATCTCTTTTAGTGACTATTTTAATTAGCCTGCTAACATTTTACAAAATAAATATGCCACAATAATAAATGAGCAATTAAAGGCTATTAATATATACACACCACATTACCTTCTTATTCAACTCCACAGATAAGCTCTCTATATAGTCTTCAACCTCAGATCTTTGCCTTAACTCTACCTCTAACCGTGTAATTTTTTCATGTAAATTCTTGTGCTTCAATATATAAGTCAAGGCTTTTATTATGACCATCAGGGTTTAGAATAAAATAAATAATGAAGGGGAAAGGATAATGATATCTACCTAAGACCTTACCTTTACATCTAACTGGCTTGGCAGATCTGCGTATGCTATTTCACATTGTTATAAAGTACATTCTTGAGTTGCATGTCTTCTTTCATTTGACCAATAGTTTCTCTCAGCTGATTACATTCAATTGTCTGTGGTCAAAATGAGATGAAATAGTTATTCTAGGAGCCAATTAATGAAACTGAACATGTGGATTTGAAACCAAAATGAGTTTAAAATTGTTGACTAAATGTTATATCAACAATTGCCAAAGCATATATTAATAAGATATTGTCGATTACATGCCCACCCGAGAATTATGGCATAATGTCTTATGAAAAAATTGTCGATACCACTCATAATTAACAATTACAGAACATTACAGATAGTGAACAAAAGATATCATGGAAAACATAAATAAATCTACTAATTATTGAGTACAACAGACCTTCTCTTTAAAGGCCTCTGCTAACTTTATGTTGGTCTAAGACTCTTTATCTATTTCTTCCTTAAGCTTTTGAAGTTCAACATTTAAGAATTATATTTGCTCTTCCAACCTATCATTTTTGGCCCGTGTTTGCACAATATCATGAACAGGTTGAGACAGAATGGCATGGTCATTGAGTTAGAAAAGTGGGGCATACAAGTGAACAAAATATTAGTGAAAAAATATCTTTACCCCTATAAAGTAGCCAGGTTAATCCGTCTTAGCGCAAGATGTACTAACCGGTACATCATGTTGTTCACCAACAACTTCACATTGATCCACGGGTATGTCACCCTCAACATTGACACGAGCTTGCTTTCATGGATAAATTCCAGATAACCCCCCATCATCATCTACAACCAAGCTAACAGTAATGGGATACATTTCTGTTTACGAGACAGTGGTAAACCACTTCAAATATCCCTCGGTACATACTGTAGGCCCTTCTCGTACCCTCTGCCCTTTATTATCCTTCTTCAATAACCATTCCTTCCACTTTCTGCTAGACAAGCAATCAACCCACTCATACTTGGGGTTGTATTTCCTTGGCTTTTCAGTAATCCATTGCCTGGACACTTCAGGACATCTTACCTTTATGGGGACGCCTTGAATCCTAGAGAACTATCACACAACCTTATTCGGGTAGTAGGATGGTTTGGACTTGCTAACGACCCATAGAAATAGGTAATCTCCTTGAACGTATATGCGGTATCCATTTTGTATCTGTATGGATCCCATACAACCTATGCGAAAAGAGAGATAATGTTAAGAAAAAACAAAGATATCTAAAGAATAAAATTGTGCAAACACCAAATAAACTACAATTTTAATGAACTTGCATCCTCAACTTTGTAATTGTCCAATGCTTCCCTGAACTTTTGTAAAGTAGGACCACCATTTCTATCTGCTACTGATCTACCCCATTTCCAACAAGTACAATGCTCAGTGTCATCTAAATCTACCTCCTTAGATATCCCAGGGAGCTTTGGGAAATGTGCAAAGATCTACAATTACATGTATATTGACAAGGGATAAACAAAATCAAACTAGTGAACAGGTTTAGCCAAAACTTCTATATTCAAACATGTCGTGTCTATGAAAGGAGAATTTAAGTTCATTCATGTATATGTCAACAATATTATGCATATAGATAGTACCATCTCATATATTCAATCAAAAAACTGCTTATCAAAGGGGCAGTTCATATATGAAAACTACAGAAATAACTACTACATATACACAACATTACATTTCAGGATGGCAAAGGGTAGAATATAAAAAAATAAATAAAAAATAAATGGCGAGAAACAAATTACGCCAGAGCGATACCAAAAAAACTGATTTAGTAAATGGCTAAGGGGGTTACCTCGAGTCACGTGGTATAGTATGAAAATTGTCACCCATCATTCAAGATGCTGCACTGAGATTGTGGTACATGTATACAAGGACTGTTGATCCCCATGATCACTTCTTTATCATTTTTTCCTTTGCAAACAAGTCAAGAAACCGTGCGCTCATATCAGTGCACTTTTTAGTAGGAAATAAGAACGAACCAAGAACATATAACATGTACGCACAAGCAACAAAAATGGCCGTTAACCCCTTCTTTTAGCTGTTGTAGTTGTACCAATATTGATAACTTTTTTTAATATGTATGCAAAGTGTTCTTTTAGTTTAGACAGTGACAAAGAGTTCCCTTTACTACCAGTTTTCATTGTTTTAAAGTCATTAACATCTAGCTAAAAATTCTTCCTAAAAACATTAACAAGGGCGAGGAATCCCCAAGTACCACCAATTACCGTGGCATCACCCTCTGGAGCCAAACCAATCAATTGCTCCACATCATCCAAAGTTGGAGTCATCTCTCCCAATTTGAAATGGAAAGTATTAGTTTCTAGCTCCCAATGTTCCGTAAAAGTGGAAATAAGCCTGGAGTTATAATAATCATATGGTATAGCACCAATTCATTCTAAACCCTTCAGCTTAACCAATTCTTGGACAATTTGTGGCTCCCTCGTAAGATCTCACGTTGATGGGTGATGGTGAATATAGAGGAATGGACTTTCCTGAACCATAACATTGATAATATTACATGAACGGGATTAACACAGAAAATGTAACTATTTCAATTTTAAAACTGTAATGAACAATAATAATGAAATGGTATAACTGGCCTAATGCGATAAACCTCACTCTATGGAACTTGAAGCTCTCGAGTAAGCTATTATCAATCGGGCCTATATCGTCGTTATTGACAACCCCCTTATTTTGACTATTATCCTCATCACTGCCTTTTGCATTTTTATGCTGCGCTCCATCACCATCAACATTACTACTGCTGGGTTCATTGTTATAATCAATGCCATTATTACCAATATTAACTTTGCAATGGGGTCCACCAAGACATTCAACCTGCCTTGGTTGAGCTCCCAAAGCATCTTGGGCAGATTTACCCTGCATTTCAGAACTCAAACTTAGTTGAGGCTTATCTCCATCTTTGATATTATGTTCTTGACGATCTTCATTGATAATGTCTTTATGTATATTGTCACTTTCCTCCATTTCCTCAGCTCCACTTTTTTGAACCACATCCTCATTGGTAGTTTCAGCTGCTGCTAAGTATTCAACAGTGTTTGGAGGGACCAATGTTCTCTTCTCAACAGTATTTCTCTTTCTTGTCCTTCTTTCCAGGTTTTCAAAGTTTAGGTGTTCGGGGTCTTTTCTCTCCAACTCTCTCATTCTTCTAATGGAAGCTATAAAAGGCAGCTTTTCTTTTATTGTTTACCTATGGAAGGAAGCAAGCCATTTAAAAGATGGGGAGAAGTTAGTAGGTAGGATTATGACTTTGTAAGAATTGTCGACTATGATATTATTCGACAATAAAGTAACAAATGTACTTGGATACTATTGTCGAAGAATGCATGCATCGACAATATTATATATGCAGTTCTCATCAGACATATACATAATTGTCGAGTACAACATGTGTCGACAATATTTAGTCAATTAAATTATCGAACATGCATATGCATCGACAATTTGCCTGTCATATAGCTGACCCCTGAAATAGTTGTGAGTATCTTATTTGGGATTGTATACATGCATTAGACAAGGGGGGCAACCCTACATATATCTAACATTGGTATGTATGATATTGTAATGGGATCCCTACGGTATGAGCCATGGCATTATTCGACAATAAAGTAGCAAATGTATTTGATACTATTGTCGAAGAATGTATTCATCGAAATTATTATATACACAGTACTTATAGGACATATACATAATTATCGAGTACAACACATGTCGACAATATTTAGTTCATTAAATTTTCGAACAGACGCATGCATCGACAATTTACCTGTTATATATTTTGCCCTGAAATAGTTGTGAGTATCTCATTTGGGATTGTGAACATGCATTAGACAAGGGGGAACAACCCTACATATATCTAACATTGGCATCTAGGCTACTGTAATGGGATCCCTACTATATGTTCTTTGGTAGGATACAGCGGCAAAGAAAGGCGCTATATCGTGAAACAATTTACGCGGGAAAGAAATCTTTATTCTTTTTTTTTGCATATACAACCATTAAAATTTAAAATCAAAGCATAATTGAATATAAATTGGGGATTGAGCACATTCATACCTTGAAATAGACAGAGAAATACCTTGTTCATGACATAAACAATAACAATCTCCAATCAAACTTAGTTCTTCACTTCACAATTCTGAACCAAAAATTATCTTGTGCTGTCCCCAAATTAAAGTACCAATGACGATAGAGATGAGGTCTGAAGCCCTCGTACTTAACCAAATTCAAAGGTTAATAAACCACCATAATTTCCAGGAATGGCGTAAGGAGCTCAATCATACAGAGCTCCACTCTTAATTGGTAATCTCAAACCTTAATTTGGTCTCTAATGGTAGACTAAAGCAGAGACAAGAGGGAGGGAGAGAGAGAGAAAAAAAAAGACAATAGAGAGATAGAATGTAAGAGAGTAAAGGAAGGGTTATCACACCTTGAACTAGTAATCTTAGCCCCTAAATCATTTTCTAATGGTGGACTGGAGTAGAGACAAGAGAAAGGGAGAAAGAGAATGGAGAAGACAGAAGGATGGGTGGGTGAGAGTTTTGGGGGAAATAATTTGAAACTCAAATTGGTTCAGGAGGAGAGAAACATCCACGTCACTGATGTGAGAGCCCCACCTCATTGATACCTATTATTATGATCTCCACCTCATTTTCTATTATAGCAACTCCCAATTCTAAGAGCCACTCATCTAATAGAAATGAGTGGTTCCTTTTGAGTGAGCATTGAGTGTCCTATTTTTTAGTGTATGGGAATCCATTCCCCACATTGAAAACATCTTGAAAATTTTTGAACTGCCCATATTGTTACTACACCAATGGTTTACATCAAAAACCTTCGAGCAGAGAGCACCGCATAATTGATCAAGGTGTCCAAACATTTGATATCACACATTACTAACAATATTATCATACAAAGTGTATAAAGTGGAGTTGGAAAAAAACCCAAGAACCTCCTAATAGACAGTATCAAATCGGGTGTTTAAAATATAGGTTAGGGTTGTCGTTCTTCAGTGATGCATAGATCAAATCATGATTTCTATTATAAAATCTAATAAATAGAAACTATAAAGATGAACTTTATTGATAAAACACTACCATTGATTTCCATAAATTTCCCAAGATATTTCAAATGAATAATACATAATTCCCGCTCTTTCAGGAAGAATAAAACTAAAGCTACGGTGGTTCCCAGAGATAAACGATGAACTTCCCCCTCTCTCAATAACACAATCTTTATCCCCTAACAAAAATCCTGCTCTCTCTCAACAACTCCTGGTTTTGAAGAGATATTTTAGCAAGGCTTGACTACTAAGTCTTCTAGCATCTCTAGCAGTTCTTAAAACTAGGTCATCTCCAGCAGCTCTTGACAACTGGTCATCTCCAACAGCTCTTTAATTTGTAAGAGCTGGGCTTTAAGAAGGGTTTGGTCACAAATGTCTCTTTACCTACAATAGTAAAAGAATACTTAAATTAGGCCCAGTAAAATAATAAAGAAGGTTCTAGATCATGTAAATTTAAGGACAAAAATAAACATTTTTCATTCCTATCAAATACCCCCTAACTAACATATTGCCAGTCCCTTAACCAAAGAAAAGAAAACCAAACACTTTCGTAGTTTCTTACGATTGCATTTAGCGTATGCAACAAGCCTTTCAACCTATAGATTACCCCTATAGGACGAGTTATGTCTCGTGAGCGTTTTCAGTGAATATACCCACAAAATTCTATCATAAACATTCTGGTATTATAAAATACTATTAATTGTTACTCTTGGTATCCCTAAAATGGATTAAATTAATCTCAAAGATATAGCATTTAAACATAGGTTAACCATTAGATACGTTTAGAATTTATCTAGTCAATTTTACTACCATCAGATTAGATCAAATTTTAGAATTTCATCCTTTTGTATAGTGAATTTAATTTCTAGAATCAAGGTGTTTGATAATCTTTCAAATAACCTTAGCCTTATCTTGAGTGTGGTGAAAGAAATCTAGAGCGTTTATTGATCTTTCAGGGAAAATATATATCCACACAAGCTTTCCAAGGTAAGATGTTGTATTTGAGTTTTCATTTGCTCTTTTATACTTGTAACTTGCCCTCTTTCACATAGTTCTCAACTATACTCGTAGAGATTTTTTTTATTTTTTTTACTTTTTTGGTCTCTTATTTTCACATTGATTCATGGCTTGCCTCTAGATTGGTAAAAAAATTTCATCTTTCAGTTTTAAATCTTGCAAGGGGTCATGAATTGTGAATGTCTCTTTTTTTTGTTTTTTCTAGAGTATGTTAGCATCATGAAGGAGCCAATAACTTGTGAAAAATCATACAAACCCTTAGTATGACTTTATGAGAAACGAATATTCCTAGATAATTGTCTCCCTCGCTATAGATTCTTTATTACCTAAGTTGTTGATTAATCAAAATGTGATAGTTAGTTTTAGCAAAATCTTAATAACATAACTACGTAAAGTTCAATTATAAGGGTGATATTCTTCTAAAACAAATCTAATAGGATGGTAGTAATAAAAACTTAAAAATTCATAATGCACTAATAATTTATGGTTTAAAATAAACCATAACCTTATAATTTTATCTCAAGTGCAACTCTAGGATTCTAAGAATGTTCAAAGTTCAGAGTATACAAAAGATGTGTCTACAATACCAGAATGCCCTAGAATAACAACTTTTCTTGAAAAAATATGTGAAAATCTTATTTACCCCACCCTCAAACAAAATTAACATGTGTCCCCATAGTTGCCGAACAAGAAAAAATCTATAAATACTACCTAAACATAATAAGGGCTGCCTCCCGCAAGTGTTAAATTTAACATCTTTAGCCAGAAGATGGTAGGTACCCCCAAACTAGAGAAGACTATGGGTAGAAATAAAGATACCTATGTTGCATATGATGGATCCCGAAGATTCATATCCCCCTTGGAACCCGTAAAGTACTCATGAAATGGTTTAAGTCCCTGTCCATTTACCTTATTAATGTTACCAGTACGAGGGCCAAGAATTTTAATAGCTCTATGTGGGATAACAGTTTTGACAATAAACGGCCCGGTCCAACGGGGTTAAAGTTTTCTGGGAAAAAAATGAAGACGCGAATAATACAATAGAACTTTTTGATCCACTTCAAAGGCCTTTCGTAAGATATTTTTATCATAGAAAGCCTTGGTTCTTTCTTTGTATTTCATTGTAGATTTATATGCATCTTTTCGGAGCTCATCCAACTCAATAAGTTGTAGCTTACGGTGGGACCTAGCCATTGAAGTGTCAAAGTTAAGCGTTTTTATTGCCCAAAAAGCTTTATGCTCAAGTTCGACTTGAAGATGGTATGCCTTGCCGTAAACGAGTCGGTAAGGTGACATTCAAATCGGGGTTATATATGTAATACGATAAGCCCAAAGTGTATCAATTAATCTTACAGACCAATCTTTGAGATTTAGGTTAACCGTCGTTTGGAGAATATTTTTGACCTCCCGATTAGAAACTTCGACTTGTTCACTCGTTTGCGGATGATAAAGTATTGCCACCTTATGGATTATACCATACTTTTTGACAAGGGCAGCAAAAAATTTGTTGTTAAAATGTAGGTGTTTCAAATTGAGAAAAAATATTTTCTTTTAAAAAATTAAGAATAACTGCACTGCTATTTTCTCTTGAAGGGATGGCTTTAACCTATTTTGATACATAGTCCGCTCCAACTAGGATGTACTCATATCCAAAAGACTTGGGAAAGGGGCCTATAAAATCAATGCCCCAAACATCAAAGAGTTCAATAACTAAAATAGGGTATAAGGGCATCATATTTCATCGAGAAAGGGCTCTCATTTTCTGGCATCTCTCACATGCTTTGTAAAATGTATGCGTATTATAAAATAAGGTAGGCCAATAGAAACTGCACTGTAAAATTTTTGCCGCGGTCTTCTTAGAGCTAAGTGACTTCCATATGCTTGAGAGTGGCAAAATGATAAAATGTTGGTATACTCAGATTGGGGAGTACATCTCCTAAGGATTTGGTCAGTACAATGCTTAAACAAATATGGATCATCCCAAAAGAAGTACTTTACTTGACTAAATAAGCAATCTTTGTCAGGTTTAGTCCAATGATTGGGAATGGTATATGTGGCTAAGTAATTAGCAATGTCTGCAAACCAATACAACTCAGGAACTAAATTCATACCAATAAGTTGTTCATCTGGGAAAGATTCCCTATTCGGTAAGGACTCATCAACAGACTTAATCACTATACAGGAAAGATGGTCGGCTACTACATTATCTGATCCCTTTTTGTCTCAAATCTCGAGGTCAAACTCCTACAAAAGTTATACCCACCGGATTAGCCGTGCCTTAGCATCTTTCTTTGAAAAAAGATGTCGAAGCGCGGCATGATCTGTTTAAATAATCACTTTAGATCCTATAAGATAAGATATAAATTTTTCTAGTGCATAAACAATGGCCATGAATTCTTTTTTGGTGGTCGCGTAATTCAATTGGGCATCATTTAATGTATTATTAGCGTAGTGGATAAAATAGAGACGTTTGTCAATCTGCTGCCCCAAAACAGCGCCTACAAAATAATCAGATGCATCACACATTAACTCGAATGGTTCACTCCATACAGGTGGTCTAATAATGATTGATGTTGTGAGCTGGGTCTTAAGCATATAAAAACCAACAAGACAAGGTGCATCAAACTTATATACCACATCTTTGGCAAAAAAACTACTTAAAGGACGAGCAATCTTACTAAAATCTTGGATAAAACGATGGTAGAAACCTGCACGTCCTAGAAAAGAATGGACGTCCTTGACATTTCGTGGTGGGGGAAGGTTATAAATGACATCTATTTTGGCCTGGTAAACTTCTATTCTTTTCTCAGATATGATATGCCCCAGAACTATCCCCCCTTTCACCATAAGTGACATTTTTCCCAGTTTAAAATAAGGTTCTTTTCTTGGCATCTGAGTAATACCAGGGAAAGATGATGAAGCTACTGGTCAAATGAATTGCCAAACAATGAGAAGTCATCCATGAAAACTTCAAGGAATCGTTCTTCCATGTCATAGAAAATGCTTAACATGCAACGCTGAAACGTCGTAGGAGCATTCCATAAACCAAAAACCATGCGATAATAGGCGAATGTGCCAAAAGGATATGTAAAAGTTGTTTTCTCCTGGTCCTCTTGTGCGATAGGTATTTGGTTGTAACCAGAGTAACCATCTAAGAAATAATAAAATTTGTGCCCAACGAGTCGCCCGAGCATCTGGTCAATGAAAAGTAAGAGGAAGTGATCTTTCCAAGTGACCAAATTAAGCTTCTTGTAGTCTATGTAGACTCTCCATCTAGTGGTCGTTCTAGTGGGTAAGAAGTTGTTATTCTCGTTCTTTACAATGGTGATTCCCATCTTTTTTGGGACAACATGGATCGGGCTGACCCACAGACTATTAGAAATGGAATAGATGATCCCGGTATCAAGGAGGTTTAAAATCTCTTTCCGAACTACTTCGTCCATAGTTGTATTTAATCTCCGTTGTCTTCCCTAGACTTTTTGGCATTATCTTTCAATTTGATTTTATGCATGCAAACCAAGGGACTAATTTCTTTAATGTTTTCTATAATCCATCCAATAACTTTCGTATTTCCCTTAAGAATACGAATCAAATTCTCTTCCTGAAGGGGTTCTAGGTCAATAGAAATAATGACGGGCATAGTTTCGTCTGGACCTAGAAAAACATACTTAAGGTTTGAGGGAAGAGGCTTAAGCTCTATATTTAGGGAGTTTATTTGAGCCTTTGAAATAGGTTTCTTAACATTTAAGATTTCCTGCTCACCTTTCAACTTTGAAATTTCTAAAGCCAAATCTAATAAGGCTTTCACTTCGTGGATTTATGAATTGTCCTCACAATCTCCATCAAAGTGGGCCAAGAATGCCCCTAAAGGATCCAAGGTACTTGACCTCTCAAAAGAGCTACTCACAAGACTCTATATCAAATTTCACTCAAGTGGTTCAGAATTAGAAGGGGAATGCGATGCATTAAAGATATTTAATTCAACTGTCATGTTCCTGAAGGTCAACTTCATAATTCCATTGCGACAATTGATTACCGCATTAGCTGTTGCCAAAAAGGGGCAACCAAGAATCACAGGGATCTCGTCCTCAGGGTTTTCTACTGGCTCAGTATCTAACACAAGAAAGTCTACTGGATAAACAAACTGCTCAATCTGGATCAACACATCTTTAACTACAACCCTAGGAATCCTAATAGATCAGTCAGCTAGCTGCATGGTCCTATTGGTGGGCTTAAGTACTCAATATCCAGTTGCTCATAAACAGAGTAAGGAATGGGTTCACGACGGTACCTAAGTAAAGCTCTTCCTATCTTACGGGTTTCAATCGAACATGAAATAGTAAGGCATTCTGAATCCTTATATTTGGGAAGGGATTTACGCAAAAGAGCAAAACTAACATGTGCATCATAAAGAATAGACATATCACTCTCGTGAACATGAAAAACCTTTTTCGGGACGTGTATGCGCCATTTTAAGGTGCAAAGATCTTTAAGGAATTTTGCGTAATTAAGAGTATGCCTTATGATTGTAAGAATAGGAATATTAATCACACAATGCTTACAAATCCCTAAAATCTCCACATATTTATTATCCTTATTAGTCAGAGTTAACCGCTGAGGAAAAAGAGCCTGGGGCTGAACATGTGTTATCGCGGTTTCTTCCTCACTCACAGGTTCTTCTATGAGTTTACTTTGAATTTTCTTCTCGGGTTCCATAGATATTTTTTCCAGATTATCCACTTTCGTACCACTCCTAAGAGAAGTAATGACGTTGACTCTATCACGATTGGAAGATCTAGGATGTTTAGCATTCCCTTTAGGATTAGCTTGTGTTTGACTGGGGAACGTTCTTTTATGTCTCGTGCTTATCTCTGTTGCCATTTGACCTAGTTGTCCCTTAAGTTTGGCAATAGACGACTGCGTTACTTGCATAAATGCCTTAAGAGTATCTTCTAAGGACGTGGTAGGAGTAGGTAGATTCCTATTGTGTGGAAGAACATAAGGTACATTAAGGGGAGCTTGGTATGATAGATTTTATTGCCACGAGGAACTAGATTGGTGATGGTTTACTTGGTTGTGCGGTTGATAAGGGACACTACCAGAAGAACCTCCTTGGTCATTTCTACTTCCCTGAGAATTGGAGTTGTTAAAATTATTATTCCATTCACCATTGAATGGTTGGCTATTGGGACGCTGATACATAACAATGGCCTGGTCTTTCCTACCCCCTCTTAAACTAAGAATGTCATGACAATCTTGGGCTAGATGGCCTGAACTCTCACAAACCACACAAAGTGGCATCGCCACATGGCTAATAAAAGAAGGGATAGGGTGTTTATCCCCTTTTCTGATCTCTAAGTTCTCAATTTTATTAAGAATGGTTCTAAGAGTGGCGGACTCTAAATTAGAGTCTACTAGGTGCACATATGCACTGTGACAAGGTCTTTCCTTTCTCATCGTTTGCCAGTGGTAGGTATTATCCGCTACATTATTTAAAAATTTCCAAACTTCGGTGTCAGTTTTCTCATCGAATGTACCCGCGCACATAGACTGAACACGAGCTCTATTGCATAATCTAAACTTTCGTAGAGAGTTTGAACTATATCAATCAATAGAATCCCGTGAAGTGGGCATCCTTGCTCTAAATCCCTAAACCGTTACAGGTAGTCATATAATGACTCTCCTCGATTTTGTGTGAAGCTATAGATACTCTGTCATATCTTAGCAGTTCCATGGTTAGGGAAATATTTTTTCAAAAACTCCTTAATGAGTTGTTCAAACGTGTTTACAGAGTTCTCCTCAAGAGTGTACAACCAATCGAGTGTATTTCCCATAATCAAAAAAGGGAACACATGTAATTTTAGTAAATTCTCGGTAATACGCTCGAAGTTTAAAATACTCATATGATCCCTAAAGTCCCTAAGATGGTTATAAGGGTTTTTAGTGAGACTACCATAAAATTTGGGGAGAATAGACACGAATCCCAGTTTTAACTCAAAGTTTCCTATATTTTTAGGAATCATAATACACGAAGGTTTACTCACAACTGTAGGATCCATTCGATTGCGGAGAGTGATTCTCTCCATAGCAGCAGGTTTGGGACCGTTCCTAGCAACAACAAGTTCGGGATCATTAATCCCATCAGTCCTGCTCATATTGATTCTAATAACGTTCTTAGTCTGAGTTTGGGTGTTACTCCAATTAAACATACAGCTCAATCAATATATGCAAAAATACTAAAAGACCTAAGAATGATGTAAGCACTCAAGAATGTTTTACTGGTCTCTTTTTAAGTTAAGTTGTGAACCCAATCTCAGGGTTCAATGCTCATACTCCTGCCATTAGATCGGTTCGCACTTGAGTTATTTTTACTCGCTTTGGCGATAGCTCGCGTGTTGTCTAGTCACCTAGATGCACTTGTGCTTAAAGGCGGGGTAAACCACTTAGAGTCACCAATCCACACTAGCTATGCCAGGGAACATACATCTTCTAGCAAACGTAGCCACTTATCAGGTTTTTCTATTAAGCGTGTTGCTCTAGGTCCGAGCGAAGCCTTTTGATTAACTATGTTTTTTATGACTTCTTATCTAAGAATCTTTTAAAGTGGTCAGGACTGTCGATACCAAAAAGATTAAAAACTGGGTGATGAACTCCCAGGGTCCTAATGTATGGGCAAGCACAGGTGATGAAATCTCATTTTAGTTCACCCTTATCTAGGCGTTATTACAAAAATTAAATATTTAATCAATCAAACAATAGTTAAACAACGATGTACCGCAACAAGGAGGGTGCGGTAAAAAGATTATTACCTACAGGGTGGCCTTTTTAGGGGTAACCAAGGTTACTCTGGTGAAACCGTTGGGAAGGCCCAATCAGGATCGTTTGCGAAGTACGCGTTGAAATGATTTCTGGCCTGAGTAGGGGTTCCGAAGCTGTACCTACAGCAGAGTACAATTTCCTCACCTTATAGAGCGTTACTCATTAAACTTTACACAAACATTTTCTCAATCCTTACAATACTAAAAAAATATATTAAAATTTAAACAACTAGAATTCTTCTTGGCTTTATCATTTTTCTTTGATGTTGGCTTTGTCGCTTTTCTTTAATCAGCCATGTCCATCTTCTTCAATAACTTGAAAAACCGTACTTATGTATGTCTGTGTTCGTGAACCAAGTATGTAGCAAAAATGCTACCCAACTGTCTAGATAGAGCAATAGATACCGTCGTTCCCACAAGAAGAATGCATAGGTAGAGCATTTGAAAAACAGTTGTTTGACCAGACTTGTTCTTCGCAAGAACAAGCTCTATGATACTTGGTGGATATGAACAGAGTTATACAAAAGAAAACTGTATGGCGACAAAGATGACGATAACAGCCCCTTATCAAATACTAAAATAACACAAAATTCAAACTTTAGCTCATAGTTTCAATAAAATAAATCAAAAATAGATACCCAGAATAAAGTAAACTACTATAGCAGCAGAGTAAACAAAGTAAAGACCCAGAGATTGTGATACGATTTACCCGTCACAAACACAATCAGTCTCCAAGCTTCAAATGGAAATAATAGTATTTGTGGTAACTAAGAACAGTAGTATTTGCGGTAACGATAGCAATGTATACAGCAGGTACTCAGGCAACAAACAACGAGTAACAACACAGTTATTTGCAGCGGTAGTAATCACAGTTTTAGCAGTAATTTGGGAGGCAAATTAATAGCTGAACCCAAATCAATGGCTACCTACAAAATCCTAATCACAGCACCACAGTTCAACAATCAACAAACATAAATCAATTACTACCTACAAACCTCAATCACAATACAATAGTCCAGCAATCTGTAAGAGCTGAAGATCACAGAGACTTCTTCGTTGGAGACAATATTACTGACGAAGAAGATCAACCATCATCACAAACGAACAGCAAGCACACTCAAATCAACAAAAACAAACTCATAACATTAATCAGAAACCCTAGTTTGAAACCATCAATTAATTTGAGAACTTCAATCGATCTTGGACAATTGTAAATTGAAACCCAGATATGAAATCGAAGCCCAATTGAAAAGGAAAGAGGAGACCAAAATAGAGGATATCGAACAGGAAATCTGGAGCGTAAAACACCCAATTCGGAGCTTAAAACCCCCAAATCAGATATTAAAACCTTCAAATCAAAGATTAAAACCCCCAAATCAAAGAGAGGTTTCAGAGAAATCTTGTAAACCCAAACGCAAACGTCGATTGCTAAGAGAAACTGTGAAAGAGAGAGAAAGATGTTTTGAGAGAGGGACATTTTGAGTTAAAATTAAGAGAGAGCGTTTTGAGAGAGATAGAGAGATGGAAGATTTTATAGGAGATTTGTTGAGAATTTAGAGAGAGATGGCTACGATTTTAGAGAGAGTGTGAGAGTCTGTTTTGAGAGAGACTATTTTGAGTGAGAGAGAAAGTCGTGGTGAAACCGAGTGACTAAACAACAAATAAACAATCAAAAGATAAGCCAAAGGCTTTTGATGATGTGACGTGAGCAACCAGAAGCATCTCTTTTTACCTTAGTTTTAACCTACACAACACATAAAACAAAATACTTCTCAAACGAAAATAGAAATTGAAATAAATATTACTAAACAAAAATTCAATAAAAGAATCGTGATTTTAAACCGATAGCATCCCGGCAACGGCGCCATTTGATAGATCGCATCAAATCGGGTGTTTGTAATATAGGTTAGGGTTATCATTCTTCAGGGATGCATAGATCAAATCATTATTCATATTATCAAATCTAATAAATATAAATTATAAATATAAACTTTATTGATAAAAATACTTACAATTAATTTCCATAAATTTCCCAAGATATTCCAAAAGAATAATACATAATTCTCTTTCTCTCTCGAAGAATAAAACTAAAGCTACGGTGGTTCCTAGAGATAAACGAAAAACTCCCCTCCCTCTTAACAACTCTATCTTTATCCCCTAACAAAAGTCATACTCTCTCTCAACAACTCCTGGTTTTGTGGAGTTATTTTAGCAAGGCTTGGCTACTAAGTCTTCTAGCAACTCCAGCAGTTCTTGGCAACTGGTCATCTCCAGTAGCTCTTTAGCTTATAAGAGTTGGGCTTTAAGAAGGGTTTGGTCACAAATGTCTCTTTACCTGCAATAGTAAAAACGTACTTTAATTAGACCCAGTAAAACAATAAATATGGTTCTAAATCATGTAAATTGAAGGACAAAAATAACCACTTTTCATGCCTATCACCTCCACCAGAGCCTAGTCAATTAGGGTTAAAATGCAGACTTTAAAGGGAGACGTTGGCGTAGGTTTAAGGCGTCTTATGATTCAAACTCTTGTAAATCTGCGACGAAACACCAATATAAACTTCTAACTGTTATAAATATACACGAAAAAGGAAGGCAAACTCATCAAAACAAAATTTTGAGCTTGGGACTCAAAACTAGCAACTAGAACTCATTTGTTGCTCTGCGGGATTGCTTTTGCTGACTTAGGACTCAAAATAAGCAACTAATTTAGGCTCTAGAGATGATCTTATGAGTCAAACAGGGGGAAAACCAAGGCATGAAGGTGGAACGTAGAAGGGGCCATAAATAAGAGTTGGTTGTAGTAGCCTACTCTCAGCCTACTCGCAGCCTTCTACTTGCAGCCTTCTACTCGAAGCCTTGAGAACAGATTCCACACATCGCAGCAGAAACACTTCGACCATAGCTGCACATGGTCGAAGTATGACGGGACATGCAGCTATCACATCAGACATGTTCGGCGTCCATACCCTCGTCACTACAGGCATGTCCGGCGCCCATACTTGCTCCAGAATATCCTGACAGTACTCATGTAACCTGACCCACACTTGGTGACTCAGCTTCCTATACTTCTATAAATAGGAAAGATGGGAAACCAAGTGGGGGTTGGAAGGTCTCCCCTCTGAGCTCTTGCATTTTACCTTCGACCACCCTGTAAAAGCTAGTACTCGAACCTTCAATTACTCATCAGTAATATGATCTCTCTTAAAAATCCTCATTCGGAGGTCGTAGAGCGCCACATTCGGGCCTCTACATAAGTATATTGTCTATTGATTTTCTGCATTCTAGATTATATGCTTGAATTCTCCGATTAAGGATAAACCCCGTGGTGTAAGAGCCGACATCCCCTCCGAAAGAAGTCAGGCCCACCCACTCATTAAGAGCATTTGCAATAGCTAGGTGGGTGAATTTGCCCAACCCCACCCTAAAAAAATCCACCCCAATCCACCCCACAACAGTTCTAGACTAAAACAAGGTGAATATCACTCACCGCAGTTCATAACTGCGGGGCAAAAACGACACCTAAGATTTAACCATGTGTCACAAATCCAACGTCTAAATATTCCCCGCAGTTCAGAAGTGCGGGGCATGAGAACCAATTAAATGTAGCCACGTAGTTGCTTTGAATATATTAATTGGTTTATAATATACGCGCAGTTCAGAACTGCGGGGCATCAATCTACCCAAAATCCACCTTGAGGGTGGTAAAGGTGGGTTTGGGGTAGACAGCTCAGCCAATCCACCTAGCTGATGTGGGTGGATTGAAGGTGGAACAAGGTGAAGGATGCAATCCACCTTGCCACATCATCCTTCACCTAGCTGCTACAGATGCTCTTAAGTATCCTAACATCATTCAAGGCCTGAATTAGCATCACAATTAAACCAAATCGTTTAACTTCTTCCTAGAAATTGCAATTCCAAGTTGAAGTCCGCAGTTTCTCCCAACGATCTCTGATGAAACCTACTCACGAAACATCGGGGACAAAATAACTATGAACAAAATAACTATCTTCAATGAACCTGACAGGAATGAACTACTGCCCAAGGAATGAACTCAGGTCTAATGAAGTATGTTACTATTACTGGTATAACTCAGGGAAACTCAGGGAAATAATCATTCAGGGACAAACAAGAGCACACGATAGCAATACCTTATTTTAAAATAAACCCATGCATAAAGCAGAAAGCTACAGCTGGAAACACCTCGTCCCACCCTGGAAACGGCCGTCATGACATCCCAAACTTCCACTAAAACATCTCCACGAGACCTAAATCCATAGGTTTTAAATTTAGAATCATAACGCAGTCGCAGCTGCAGGCATGGTTGTGAGTTTTTTTTTTTTGAAAGAGGAAGTTGGGTTAGGGGCTAACCCTTAGCAGACCCACCAAATTTTGCTAAGAAAAAGTAGCATCTGTTATACATCAAAGAGATCATTCTTTTGAGATATTACGAGGGAAAATAGTTGGATCTTCAGTCATTTCCAGGAAAGTAACTACTTTGTTGCCTAGTATGAGAGTGTGAATGCACGTAAAGCTCTCCAGGTCCCTGCTACATTATTTCAGTCACCTGATCAGTGTGCAAGGAGTCAGTTATAACCTGGAATACTGCTAACAGCTCAATCAGTCCAGTAGTCGTTTCAGACTTAACTAAACCAAAGCCTCCAATCCTTACGCCTACTACAAACCTATTCATACTCACAAATCACAAAATGATACTAACGTAAATTTAGTATCACAGTCTTATTTCCAGCCCCATCTTTCTACAGTACGCCTGAATGTCAAAAAAGAAAGCATGGAAACTGGGGGGCGATCAACTCCAATTAAACTTCTGTGGGCATATATGATATACCATTCTCTTTACAAGCATCTGGATATGAACAGCAATTGAACCAAAAAGTAGAAAGCTTGAACTCCCTCTGGGAAGTGTCAACTCTCTCCCTCTCTGAATGAACATTGTCAACTATAAAAGGGGCTTCATCACTGCGGCATTTTAAGGGTGTTGCCTTGATTCTCTTTTCCCCATAGGCAACCTCGAACTTCAGTTCTTCATTGGCCAACCAAAATATAGCAGTATATTTTTCGAGAAGGCCACTTGGCGGCTATTGATCAGTTCAATCCATGACATCCCCTAACTTTTATTGCAATGCAAATTTATTGGAATCGTAGTCGTATCCACGACTACGCGTAGCACGTTTTATACGTCGTGTGTTCGCCTTTTATTTAGTTATTGTTATTTACTTTAAATTGATGGAATAATATGACTAGTTTCTTAATTGGATTGGTATTAGGGTTTCTTTTGTGCTAGGTCTCTTCTCATAGAAAAGAGAGCCTAAGCTTAGTTTATTTCGAAGATTAGTTTGAGTGCGAGCAAAAGTCTTAGCCTTAGAAAAGTGATGTAAACTTTGAGGTAAATCTAAAAACCCAAGTCTTCGACCATTTATTTTATGCAATTGAGAGATCTTAGTTTTAATTGAAATTAATTTAGTTTACGTGCACGTAGTTTTTAACAACTTGGTACCAGAGCTAGCAAGAGTCTTCAGGGAAATTTTTTTGTATCGACTGTTACAGTAATTTTTTGCATTACTACCAGTAATTTCTGCATCTGCTACAGTGAGTTTTGCTACAACAATGTTAAGCCAAAAAGATTTAGAAGAATTATGGGACAAGTTCAGGTGGAAAGACTACAAAGTAGAAGACTATATACAAAATTATATAGAACAGAGATTGAAAAATGACGAATACATACTCCAATGAAGTATGGATTCTGAATGTTTTTATGTTTAAAAATAGATCTAACAAATGAGGCATTTCAGATGCTTGAGAACTCTAATGTCAGAAAAGATAGATTTTGGACGAGTGTAGGTATTGTCAAAATCACGAGGTTAGAGGCGATAGTTGTGACGGTCGATTCGAAGAAATTTGATGGAGATAACTTAGAGATAAAACACCACGAAGAGACGACGGAGAGAGAGGTTCACTGTACGATTGATTAAGTAGGTAGGAAAGTCGAAGACGTGTCGAAGAGTTTTCAGTCAAAGTCCGACGAGGAGGTTGGGACATTGATGCAAAAGGTTCACATCATCAACGATTTCTAATGGTCAGGAATCCCAACCAAAGAAGACCAACCCCAATCGAAACCCTTGTTTAGAATTTGAAGACCGATCAAAGAGTGGATGATTACATCGCCAACAATGGATAGAGGGCCATTGGTGTCTACGGTGGCTCAAATTTAAGAGAAAGAGCCCCATATCATTGTCGGGATCAACGACATCCGCGATCTGGTACACGAAACAAGCCAAGAAATTTGGGAAGAAGCAGCGGATAACCCAATACGTGTGACATTTTACAACTTTTATTAAGCAATGGATTGGGATAAACCCCTAATCTTTGATGAGTCTACAAATTAGGTAATTACTTTGAAGATTGTTGATTCGTTTTGGGATGAGTTTGAAGACCGTAAAAGTCAGAGTTTTCATCAGTATTTGGGACAAAACGATGAAGTCACGCATGGAATTTATGGCACAACAATCGATTATCTATTTACAGGCAAAACCAAATGGGTAAGGCAAATATCGTGGAAGAATTTGTAGATGTCTTATACTCATAGTTGCTTCATCTATAATTATTTAAAATTCGTATACAAATTTTTATGCGCGTTTCGAGTAGATTAGTACAATTAGTAGTTATGCATCCAATGAAGCGATACAGGCTTTTAGATGATGTGTTACCAAATCAATTGGGTATATTTGCGAGTTATGGAAAATTTTGTTATCGCCATCCTACTTCTTTCGGCGTGGATTTTATTGATAACTTGTTGATTTTCTCGTCAAAGTCACGAACTCTTCTTAGACGGGGAGAGTTGATAGGAATCGTGGACGTTTCCACGACCACGCGTAGCATGCTTCATACGTCGTGTGTGCGTATTTTATTTAATTATTGTTATTTACTTCAAATTGATAGAATAATAGGACTAGTTTCCTAATTGGATTATTATTAGGGTTTCTATTGTGTTAGGTCTCTTATTTTATAAAATATAGCAGAAGCTTAATTTATTTTGAAGGATAGTTTGAGTGAGAGCAAAAGGCTTAACCTTAAATAGATGTAAAGATTAGGGTAAATAAAAAACCCGAGGTCTTCGACCTATTATTTTATGTAATTGAGAGATCTAAGTTTTAATTGAGATTAATTTAGCTTCCGCGCACGTAGTTTTTAACACAAATTATTGCAAATGCATTGGATTTGCATTGCATCGTACTTTGTAGCAAGCCAAACTAAGCCTATATCTATCTGTACCGATTTTCTTCTTCAAAATCTGCCAAATGAAGCAGTTCTAGATTGATGCATTAAAGTTGGTAGACCTATGCTTCTCACTACCAATGTCTCTGGTCAATGCTCTCAGAGGACGTAGTGAGGTAGTTCATACACTAAATCACCATACTACCATAATACTAGGCTCTTAACAAGGGACTGCTTAGGGCTACAATTTTTTTCTAAATTTTCCAAGATCCGATCAAATTATTTTTTGATTTTGGAAAACTATATTGATTTTCTGATTTCGGAAATTTCAATTTTGATTATTTCCAAAAATTCAGTTTCCGATTATTTCTCTTTTTTCAGGCAAAACCAAATGGGTACGGCAAATACCGCGGAAGAATTTACAGCAGTCTATTACTCATAGTTACTTCTTCTATATTTATTTAAAATATGCAGACGAATTTTTATGCGTGGTTCGAGTAGATTAGTACAATTAATAGTTATGCATCCAATGAAGCGATACGGGCTTCTAGGTGATGCGTTACCCAATCAATTAGGTATATTAGTGAGTTATGGCAAATTTCGTTATCGTCTTCCAACTTTTGTCGGCGTACATTTTTTTGATGACTTGTTAATTTTCTCGTCAAAGTCACGAACTCTTCTTAGACAGGGAGAGTTGATAGGAATCGTAATCGTATCCACGACCACGCGCAACATGCTTCATATGACGTGTGTGCGCATTTTATTTAATTATTACAATTTAGTTGAAATTGATAGAATAATAGGACTAGTTTCCTAATTGGATTGTTATTAAGGTTTCTTTTGTGTTAGGTCTCTTATTTTAAAAAATATAACATAAGCTTAATTTATTTCGAATGATAGTTTGAGTGAGAGAAAAAGGCTTAACCTTAAATAGACGTAAAATTTGGGTTAAATAAAAAAATCCAAGGTCTTCGACATTTTATTTTATGTAATTAAGAGATCTTAGTTTTAATTGAGATTAATTTAGCTTCCGCGTACGTTGTTTTTAACACAAATTATTACAAATGCATCGGATTTGCATTGCATCGTACTTTGTAGTGAACCAAACTGAGCCTATATCTATCTGTACCGAATTTTTTTCTTCAAAATCTGCCAAATGAAGCAGTTCTAGATTTATGCATTAAAGTTGGAAGACCAGTGCTTTCCACAGCCAATATCTCTGATCAATACTTTCAGAGGATGTTGAGTGAGGTATTTCATGCTCTAAATTATCACAAAGAATCCCTACTACCTTAATACTAGGCGCTAAACAAAGGATTGGTTAGGGCTGCAACGTTTTTCTAAATTTTTGAAATCCGATCTAATTATTTTTCAATTTTGGAACAATATATTGATTTTCCGATTTTCAAAAATTCAATTTCCGATTATTTCCGAAAATTCAGTTTTCGATTATTTCTCTATTTGCAGGCAAAACCAAATGGTTACGGAAAATACCGTGGAAGAATTTACAGCGGTCTATTACTTATAGTTGCTTCTTCTATATTTATTTAAAATTTGTGGACGAATTTGTATGCTTGGTTCGAGTAGATTAGTACAGTTAGTAGTTATGTATTCAATGAAGCGATACGGGCTTCTAGATGATGCGTTACCCTATCAATTAGGTATATTAGCAAGTTATGGCAAATTTCGTTATCGTCTTCTTACTTCTTTCGGCGTACATTTCTTTGATGACTTGTTAATTTTCTCGTCAAAGTCACGAACTCTTCTTAGACGGGGAGAGTTGATAGGAATTGTGGTCGTATCTACGACAACGCGTAGCATGCTTCGTACGTCCTGTGTGCGCATTATATTTAATAGTTGCTATTATACTTTAAATTGATTAAATAATAGGGCTAGTTTCCTAATTGGATTGTTATTAGGGTTTCTTTTGTGTTAGGTCTCTTAGTTTATAAAATATAGCATAAGCTTAATTTATTTTGAAGGATAGTTTGAGTGAGAGCAAAAGGCTTAGCCTTAAATAAATGAAAAGTTTAGGGTAAATCTAAAAACCAGAGGTCTTCGACCTTTTATTTTATGTAATTTAGAGATCTTAGTTTTAATTGAGATTAATTTAGCTTTCGCGCAAGTAGTTTTTAACACAAATTATTGCAAATGCATCAGATTTCCATTGCATCGAACTTTGTAGTGAACCAAACTGAGCCTATATCTATCTGTAAAGAATTGTTTCTTCAAAATATGCCAAACGAAGCAGTTCTAGATTGATGTATTGAAGTTGGTAGACCTGTGCTTCCTACTGCCAATATCCTTGATCAATGCTTTCAGAGGACGTAGAGTGAAGTAGTTCATGCTCTAAATCACCATAAAGCATCCCTACTACCTTAATACTAGGCGCTTAACAAGGGATCGCCTAGGGCTGCAACTTTTTTTTAAAATTTTCCGAAATTCGATCCAATTATTTTTCGATTTTGGAACACTGCATCGATTTTTCGATTTCAAAAAATTCAATTTCCGATTATTTTTAAAAATTCAGTATTCGATTATTTCTCTATTTGCAGGCAAAACGAAATGGGTACGGCAAATACCGTGGAAGAATTTAGGACGGTCTATTACTCATAGTTGCTTCTTCTATATTTATTTAAAATTCGTGGATGAATTTTTATGCGTGGCTCGAGTAGATTAGCTACCCTAACAGTTATGCATCCAATAACGCGATACGGGCTTCTAGATGATTCGTTACCCAATCAATTCGGTATATTACAGAGTTATGGGAAATTTCGTCATCGTCTTCCTAATTTTTTCTGCGTGCATTTATTTGATGACTTGTTGATTTTCTAGTCAAAGTCACGAACTCTTCTTAGACGGGGAGAGTTAATAGGAATCATTATTTTATCCATAACCATGCGTATCATGCTTCATACGTCGTGTGTGTGCATTTTATTAAATTATTTCTATTTACTTTAAATTGATAGAATAATTGGACTAGTTTCCTAATTAGATTGTTATTAAGGTTTCTTTTGTGTTAGGTCTCTTATTTTATAAAATATAGCATAAGATTAATTTATTTCGAAGGATTGATTGAGTGAGAGCAAAAGGCTTAACCTTAATTAGATGTAAAGTTTGGGGTTAATCTAAAAACCCGAGGCCTTCATCCTTTTATTTTAAGTAATTGAGAGATCTTAGTTTTAATTGAGATTAATTTAGCTTCCGCGCACGTAGTTTTTAACACAAATTATGGCAAATGCATCAAATTTGTATTGCATCGTACTTTGTAGTGATCCAAACTGAGCCTATATCTACCTGTACCGATTTTTTTTTCTTCATAATCTGTCAAATGAAGTAGTTCTAGATTGATGAATTAAAGTAGGTAGACCTGTGCTTCCTACTGCCAATGTCCCTGATCAATGCTTTCAGAGGACGTAGTATGAGGTAGTTCATGCTCTAAATCACCATAAATCATCCCTACAACATTAATACATGGTGCTTAACAAGGGATTGCTTAGGGCTGCAACTTTTTTCTAAATTTTCTGAAATCCGATCCAATTTTTTTTTCGATTTTGGAACACTATATTGATTTTTAGATTTCCTAAATTTTATTTCCGATTATTTCTCTATATGCAGGCAAAACAAAATGGGTACGACAAATACCGTGGAAGTATTTGCAGCTGTCTATTACTCATAGTTGGTTCTTCTATATTTATTTAAAATTAATGGATGAATTTTTACGCGTGGTTCGAGTAGATTAGTACAGTTAGTAGTTATGCATCCAATGAAGCGTCACAGGTTTCTTGATTATCCGTTTCCCTATCAATTGGGTATATTAGAGAGTTATGGCAAATTTTGTTATCGTCCTCCTACTTCTATGGGCGTGCATTTTTTTGATGACTTGTTGATTTTCATGTCAAAGTCACAAACTCTTCTTGGACGGGGAGAGTTGATTGGAATCGTGGTCATATCCACCACCACGCGTAGGATTCTTCATACGTCGTGTGTGTGCATTTTATTTAATTATTGAAATTTACTTTAAATGGATAGAATAATAGGACTAGTTTCTTAATAGGATTGTTATTAGGGTTTCTTTTGTGTTAAGTCTCATATTTTTTAAAATATAGCATAAGCTTAATTAATTTCGAAGGATAGTTTGAGTGAGAGCAAAAGGCATAACCTTATATAAATGTAAAGTTTGGGGTAAATCTAAAAACTCGAGGTCTTTAGCCTTTTATTTTATGTAATTGTGAGATCTTAGTTTTAATTGAGATTAATTTAGCTTCCGCGCACGTAGTTTTTAACAAAAATTATTGCAAATGCATCAGATTTGCATTGCATCGTACTTTGTAGTGAACCAAACTGAGCATATATCTATCTGTACCGAATTTTTTTCTTCCAAATCTGCCAAATGAAGCAGTTCTAGATTGATGCATTAAAGTTGGTTGACCAGTGCTACCCACCGCCAATGTCTCTGATCAATACTTTCAGAAGACGTAGAGTGAGGTAGTTCATGATCTAAATCACCATAAAGCATCCCTACTACCATAATACTAGGAGCTTAACAAAGGATTGCTTTGGGCTGCAACTTTTTTCTAATTTTTCTAAAATCCGATCAAATTTTTTTTCGATTTTGGAACACTATATTGATTTTTCGATTTCCTAAAATTCAGTTTTCGATTATTTCTCTATTTGCAGGCAAAACCAAATGTGTACGACAAATATCGTAGAAGTATTTGCAGCTGTCTTGAACTCATAGTTGTTTTTTCTATATTTATTTAAAATTTGTGGAGGAATTTATATACGTAGTTTGAATTGATTAGTACAGTTAGAAGTTATGCATCTAATGAAGCGATACGAGATTCAGGATGATGCGATACCCAATCAATTGGGTATATTAGCGAGTTAGGGAAAATTTTGTTGTCGTCTTCCTACATCTTTCGGCGTACATTTTTTTTTGACTTGTTGATTTTCTCTTCAAAGTCACTAACTCTTCTTAGACGGGGAGAGTTGATAGGACTCGTGGTCGTATCCATGACCACGCGTAGCATGCTTCATACGTCGTATGTGCACATTTTATTTAATTATTTCTATTTACTTAAAATTGATAGAATAATAGGACTATTTTCCTATTTAGATTGTTATTAGGGTTTCTTTTGTGTTAGGTCTCTTATATTATAAAATATAACATATGCTTAATTTATTTCAAAGGATAATTTGAGTGAGAGCAAAAGGCTTAACCTTAAATTGATGCAAAGTTTGGGGCAAATCTAAAAACCTGAGGTCTTCGACATTTTATTTTATGTAATTGTGAGATCTTAGTTTTAATTGAGATTAATTTAGCTTAAGCGCACTTAGTTTTTAACACAAATTATTGCAAATGCATCAGATTTGCATTGCATCGTACTTTGTAGTGAACCAAGCTGAGCCTATATCTATCAGTACTAAAATTTAATCTTCAAATCTGCCATATAAAGCAGTTCGGGATTGAAGCATTAAAGATGGTAGACCGGTGCCTCCCACGGCCAATGTCTCTGATCTATGCTTTAAGAGGACGTAGAGTGATGTAGTTTATTCTCTAAATCACCATAAAGTATCCCTACTACCTTAATACTTGGCGCTTAACAAGGGATTGGTTAGGGTTGTAACTTTTTTTAAAAATTTCCGAAATCCGATCCAATTTTTTTTCGATTTTGGTACAATATATTGATTTTTTGATTATTTCTGAAAATTCAGTTTCCCACTATTTCTCTATTAGCAGGCAAAACCAAATGGGTACGGCAAATTTTGTATAAGAATTTGCAGCTGTCTTATACTCATAGTTGCTTCTTCTATATTTCCTTTAAATTCGTGGACAAATTTATATGCGTTGTTCGAGTTGATTAGTACAGTTAGTAGTTATGCATCCAATGAAGCGATACGGGCTTCTAGATAATGCGTTACCCAATCAATAGGGTATATTAGCTAATTATTGCAAATTTAGTTATCGTCTTCCTACTTCATTCGGCGTGCATTTTTTTGATGTCTTGTTGATTTTCACGTCAAAGTCACGAACTCTTCTTAGACGGGGAAAGTTAATAAGAATCGTGGTCGTATCCTCGACCACGGGTAGCATGCTTCATACGTCGTATGTGCTTATTTTATTTAATTGTTGCTATTTACTTTAAATTGATAGAATAATAGGATAGTTTCCTATTTGGATTGATGATAGGGTTACTTTTGTGTTAGGTCTCTTATTTTATAAAATATAGCATAAGCTTAATTTATTTTGAAGGATAGTTTGAGTGAGAGCAAAAGGCTTAACCATAAATAGATGTAAAGTTTGTGGTAAATTTAAAAACCCGAGGTTTTCGACCTTTATTTTATGTAATCGAGAGATCATAACTTTAATTGAGATTAATTTAGCTTAAGCGCACGTAGTTTTGAACACAAATTATTAGAAATGCAACGGAATTGTATTGCATCGGTCTTTGTAGTGAACCAAACTGAGCCTATATCTATCTATGCCGAATTTTTTTCTTCAAAATCTGCCAATTGAATCAGTTATAGATTGATGCATTAATGTTGGTAGACCTGTGCTTACCCCTTCCAATGTCTTTGATCAATGCCTTCAGGGGACGTAGAGTGAGGTTGTTCAAGCTCTAAATCACCATTAAGCATCCCTACTAACATAATACTAGGCGTTTAACATGGGATTGCTTAGGGCTGCAACTTTTTTCTAAATTTTCTGAAATTCAAAACCAATTTTTTTTTATTTTGGCGCACTATATTTATTTCTCGATTTCCGAAAATTCATTTTCTGATTATTTCCGTAAATTCAGTTTTAGATTATTTCTCTATTTGCAGGCAAAACTAAATAGGTACGGCAAATACCGTGGAAGAATTTATAGCTGTCTTATACTCATAGTTGTTTCTTCTATATTTATTAAAAATACGTGGAATTTTTATGCGTGGTTCGAATAGATTAGTCCAGTTAGTAGTTATGCATCCAATGAGACGATACGGGATTCTAGATGATGCGTTACCCAATCAATTTGTTATATTACGAGTTATGGCAAATTTCGTTATCGTCTTTCAACTTCTATCGGCGTACATTTTTTTGATGACTTGTTGATTTTCTCGTCAAAATCACGTACTCTTCTTAGACGCAGAGAGTTGATAGGAATCGTGGTCGTATCCACGACCATGCGTAGCATGCTTCATATGTCGTGCGTGCGCATATTATTTAATTATTGCAATTTACTTTAAATTGACAGAATAATAAGACTAGTTGGTTAATTTGATTGTTATTTGGGTTTCTTTTGTGTTAGGTCTCTTATTTTATAAAATATAGGATAAGCTTAATTTATTTTGAATGATAGTTTGAGTGAGAGCAAAAGGCTTAACCTTTAATAAATGTAAAGTTTGCGGTAAATCTAAAAACCCGAGGTCTTCGACCTTTTATTTTATGTAATTGAGAGATCTTAGTTTTCTTTGAGATTAATTTAGCTAAAGCGCACGTAGTTTTGAACACAAATTACTGCAAATGCATCGGAATTGCATTGCATCGGTTTTTGTAGTGAACCAAACTGAGCCAATATCTATCTGTACCGAATTTTTTCTTTAAAATCTGCCAAATTAATTAGTTATAGATTGATGCATTAATGTTGGTAGACCTCTGCTTCCCACTGCCAATATCTCTGATCAATGCTTTCTGAGGACGTAGAGTGAGGTAGTTCATGCTCTAAATAGCCATAAAGCATCCCTACTACCTTAGTACTAGGCGCTTAACAAGGGATTGCTTAGGGATGCAACATTTTTCTAAATTTTCCTAAATCCGAACCAATTTTTTTTTCGATTTTGGAGCACTATATTGATTTTTTGATTTCCGAAAATTCATTTTCCAATTATTTCCGTTAATTCAGTTTAAATTATTTCTTTATTTCCAGGCAAAACCAAATAGGTACGGCAAATACCGTCGAAAAATTTATAGCTGTCTTATACTCATAGTTGCTTCTCCTTTATATATTTAAAGTTCATCATCGAATTTTTATGCGTGGTTCGAGTAGATTAGTACAGTTAGTAGTTATGCATCAAATGAAGCGATACGGGATTCTTGATGATGCGTTACCCAATCAATTGGGTATATTAGAGAGTTATGGCTAATTTCGTTAACGTCTTCCTACTTCATTCGGCGTGCATTTTATTGATGACTTGTTGATTTTCTCGACAAAGTCACGAACTCTTCTTAGACGGGGAGAGTTGATATCTATCATGGTCGTATCCACGAACACGCATAGCCTGCTTTATAAGTCGTGTGTGTGCATTTTATTTATTTATTGACATTTATTTTTAGTTGGTAGAATAATAAGACTAGTTTCTTAATTGGATTGTTATTATGGTTTCTTTTGTGTCAGGTCCTTTATTTTATAAAATATTGCATTAGCTTAATTTATTTCAAAGGATAGATTGAGTGAGAGCAAATGGTTTAGCCTTAAATAGATTTAAAGTTTGGGGTAAATCTAAAAACCTGAGGTCTTCGACCTCTTATTTTATGTAATTGAGAGATCTTAATTTTAATTAAGATTAATTTTGCTTCCGCGCACGTAGTTTTTAAAGCTAATTATTGCAAATGCATCGGATTTGCATTGCATCGTACTTTGTAATGAACCAAACTGAGCCTATATCTATCTTTACCAAAAAAAAATCTTCAAAATCTGCCAAATGAAGCTGTTCTAGATTGAAGAAATAAAGTAGTTAGACCTGTGCTTCGCACTGCCAATGTCCCTGATCAATGCTTTCAGAGGACGTAGAGTGAGGAAGTTCATGCTCTAAATGACCATAAAGCATCCCTACTACCTTAATACTAGGCACTTAACAAGGGATTGCTTAAGGCTGTAACTTTTTTCTAAATTTACGAAAATCCGATCCAATTATTTTTCAATTCTGGAACACTATATTGATTTTCCGATTTCCGGAAATTCAATTTCCGATTATTTCTGATAATTCAGTTTCCGATTATTTCTCAATTTGCAGGTAAAACCAAATGGGTACGGCAAATACCCAGGATGAATTTGTAGTGGTCTATTACTCACAGTGGCTTCTTCCAAATTTATTTAAAATTAGTAGACGAATTTTTTTGCGTGGTTCGAGTAGATTAGTACAGTTAGTAGTTATGCATCCAATGAAGCGATACGGTCTTCTAAATGATACGTTACCTAATCAATTAGATATATTAAAGAGTTATGGCTAATTTTGTTATCGTCTTCCTACTTCTTACAGCGCGCATATTTTTGATGACTTGTTGAATTTCTCATCAAAGTCACGAACTCTTCTTAGACGGTGAGAATTGATAGGAATCGTGGTCTTATCACCATAAAGTTGATAGCATGCTTCAAGCGTCGTGTGTGCGCATTTTATTTAATTATTGCTATTTACTTTTAATTCATAGAATAATAAGACTAGTTTCCTAAATGGATTGTTATTAGGGTTCCTTTTGTGATAGGTCTCTTATTTTATAAAATATAGCATAAGCTTAATTTATTTCGAAGGATAATTTGAGTGTGAGCAAAAGGCTTAACCTTAAATAAATGTAAAGTTTGTGGTAAATCTAAAAACCCGAGGTCTTCGACCTTTTATTTTATGTAATTAAGAGATATTAGTTTTAATTGAGATTAATTTAGCTTAAGCGCACGGAGTTTTTAACAAAAATTATTGTAAATGCATCCGATTTGCATTGCATCGTATTTTTTAGTGAACCAAACTGAGCCTATATCTATCTGTACCGAATTTTTTTCAACAAAATCTGCCAAATGAAGCAGTTCTAGATTGATGCATTAAAGTTGGTAGACCTGTGTTTCCCACTGCCAATGTTTATGATCAATGCTTTCAGAGGACGTAGAGTGAAGAAGTTAATGCTCTAAATCACCATAAAGCATCCCTACTATCTTAATACTAGGCGCTTAACAAGGGATTGCTAAAGGCTGTAACTTTTTTCTAAATTTACCGAAATCCGATCCAATTATTTTTCGATTTTGGAACATCTAATGTCCCATATTTTTTGGTCATTTTTTATTTATTTAACATTATTACTATTATTCCTTCACGTTATCTTCCACACTTATATTCCGCTTAACTCCTTCATCAAAATTGCATCCATTCATTACTTTTTGTAGGTTTTGTCCATTAGATTCCTTTTAGTAGTTTTGGCGGAAGAGGTGATTCGAAGGTGATTCGGAGGAAGAGGTGGCATTGTGGCCTTGGGAACCCATTGAAAGTTTGGTAATGATGTTTGTGTGTTGTGTGTGTGATTTGGGGTGGTTCCGGTGAGCCGTTGGAGTGGCCGGTAGGTTTCCGGAGTTTCCCGAGGAAAATATTCATTTTCGGGGGTTTAGGCGTTTTGGTGGCCGTGAAGCGGTAGAGGTGGTGTTTAGACCTTGGGAACCCTTTGTTAGGGTTGTGATGGTTGTTCGGGTTGTTCCAGTCTTCTGAGGGTCTTGGCGTTGTGTATGGTTCACGAGGACCTCAGAGTAACATTTTTGGATTCTTCCAGTTCCCGTTAGAACGATCGTTCGAACGACTGGTCGGTTTTATTTATATCATTATCCATTCTATCTCCTTACATTTCTCTTTCACTCTCTCTCTCTTCTCCTAACTGAATCCTCTTTTCTCCAAACCAAATTCTCTCCTCGCCTTGCTCGCCGAATTCGACACGATTCTTCACCGTGATCTTCGCCGTTTCTCTCGGTGAGTAATTCCTCTCTCTATCTCTTGTATCTTTGGATTGATTTTGATTTTGGTAGAACCCTTGTGGCTTGAATTTATTTAGGGTTTGTGATTGTTGTGTTGCGTTTGGGGTCTTTGTTTTGATTCAAATTGGAGAGGGAAGAGCTATTGCTGTTAGAAGGAGTAGAGGCAGCTGTTACGGCTCAGTTGCTGCTGCCCTTGTGGCTGATCTGTTTCAGTCATTGCCGCCTTTGTTGCTACTGTTTTGAAGTGTAGAGAGAGGGTTATTTTAACCATCTTCAACCTCCGTCAAATCGTCATCCATTTGCGATCGCAGCTGCCCTTTTTCTGTGAGTAATTCCCTGTTGTTGTTCCAACTTTGTAATCTGATTTTCAGTTCAGTATAACTCTCTTTCTTGCTTGGTAATTGATTAGAGAAGATTTTAAGAGTTGTTTATTGTTTGGGGTTAGTGGAACGATTACGGAGATCGTTGTTGTGTCCCGGAGTTCTGAAATCAGTTCGTATAACCTAACTATTTTTCCCCCTTTGGTAAACTGTTTTCCTTCTTTTATGAACTATTTTTCCCCCTTGATAATCTGATTTGGATAGCTAATTTTCCGGCCTTTTGGAGCCCTGAGAGTGGTGGATTTGAGTTGGTTATTGCGATGTTGATTATTGGGTTTTTCTTGCAGCTGTTCGGTGGTGGTGATTGGGGTTTAGTGTGATGGGGAGTGAGGTTCAGTTGCTGATTCAGTTGTGGTGCTGATCTGAAACGCAGTTTCGGGCGGGTATCCTTTGTTGAAATTATGATTGGGCTCGGGTACTTCATAGTAGTTGATGTGGTGGTGTTCCTGGTCCTTTCCGTGATTGATTTGGAGTTCCGGAAGTCGATTCGGGGAGCACATTTCCGTCGGGGTGCTGTTTGGACAGTTTCGCCGAGATTGTTGTTCCGAGCGTGGTTTTATCAGACGAGTTTGATCTTTATTAATAACTAGACCATTATATTGATTTGTGAGTTATTTCATCACATAGTTTATCATGTTTATTTCCGTGATTATGTTAGTATATGGGTTAATTGCTTATGACACATTCACGGGTTATCCGTTTGGCATACCTTAGGCGAGAGTACTTAAGGGTTTGATAAGTTAGTAAAACTTGAGCTTGTTATAAGTTTAGTTACTAGATAGAACTTGTAGGTTATGCTTAGTCAGAGGAGGTTATTCTCTGTTGTCGTCGATGTGACGATGACTCCTGAGATTCATCTTAAACCGATTTCATTGTGGGTGGTTATTGCGGATCTTTTCTTTATTGAAGTTGAGAACAAAGGCATTTCTCAGTATGTTGCGACACCCAGAGTCACTATATATATGTATAATATATTGAGTGCGGTACTGTTGGTTAGTTATTAGGGTGCCCATCTTGTTTCAGGGTACTAGTAACTTGGTTTGACTATTAGTAGAGAGTTATGGACGGCATATGGTTTCGCCGCCATTTCTCTGAGATAGTGTAGTTCAGAGACTATAGTTCTCACCTTTTAGTATAGCACCTTGGTTAGTATGGGTTGCTGGACTTATTTCCTGGGTAGTCTTGCGGCGACATAGTTCTAGTAAGACACGGTCTTTGATTCGAAGCTCGTCCTCTTGCCAATTTTTTTTATTATTAGTCTTAGGACTAGTCTAGGTGTACTCTGTGTTCTCGAGGCCTGGTCCTTGAGCACTGTCATTGTGATTAGTGGTTGTTTGGAATGTTAGAGTCCATGTGGGAGTGTGGTATCTTCTGGACTGTTAGTTGTTGATGGTGAGTAGACTGCTTGTCCGTGGTGGTTGGTTGTGGATGTGAACTCCTGATAGTTTACCTTAGGATTGTTTGCTTATCGTGTTGTAACACTTATTGTCATCATGATTCTTAGAGCTGATGGAGCTTACTCATAAGCCTTCTTTCCCTGGGATGAGGCTGTTAGGGCTGTGTTCCCTTCCATCATCTAGGAGGCAGTGAGACAGCATGGCTCAGTGTGATCCGCGGCTGAGCCAGGTGGTTTATGAAGTTGTACGTTACCCGAGATGATGGAATGCGGCTGAAACCTCCTGTTGAATCCGGTTCCTGTACATCCGTGTTGGAGACTTATGTACATGATTAGGAGGATTGTGAGGCAGTTCTGTTATTAGGGATTGTTGACTACTTGTTGGACCCTTGTAGATCACCCCATGAGTACTAGTCTGTGTTGACAGCTAGAGTACTGTTGTACTTGATGGTAATCATATTGTTTTGATGAATCTTAAAGACTGATATCGTTTAGATGTCGTGACGGTTAAGTTGCTATTTCATCTAGGTTTAGATGGTGCAACTGAGTCACAGGAGGGCATCTGTGTTAGTTTTGGTTGCCATGCTCTCAGGCAGGTGGTTATCTTATTGTGTGCTGGCTGTGTTAACAGCAGTTGTGTTTCAGTCTCTAGGATCATGCTCATATCCTTAGATAATATATTCTCTCCTTATCTTACTGCGATTAGATACATAAACAACTCCGCATCGGCTGGCCCTGATAGGTTGATAGGATCCCTGGATCGGGTTAGAGTTTTAGAGGTAAAGATATGGTTGGATTAGTTTTCCTGGTACCCAGTCTCCTCCTACTAAGAGAGACATGGTTGGATACTATTTCCTGGCGCCCAGTCTTTTCCTGTGAGTGAAGTTATGGTTGGAATAGTTCTCCTGGTGCCCAGTCTCATCCTGCGTGGAGAGACATGGTTGGATGCTAGTTCCTGGTGCCCAGACTCCTCAGGCGAGGTTGAAATACCTATGTTAATATCTTTTAGTCTGGTCGAGCTAGTGCAGTACATCGTATCCTTGTATCCAACAATATCCGGTAAGGTAAATCATTTTTTAGCAGTTGTCAACCCACTTTAGTCTTGGGGGCTAGCCCCTTGGGTTGACATCGCTAAACCATTGCATTTGGGATAGGTATGGGACTATCCCACTTCATCAAATCTTTCTACATCATCATCATCATCATCAAGCATATTATTGCATCTTAGCATACTTCCTATTCTGTAGGTTCTTCTGATAGAAATCCTTAACCCTTTCTGCATTATGTTTAACATAGAATCTTCTGCACTTGGGATAATCAGAAGATTATCTCATTCTATCGTATCATCATCATAACATATCATTATATTGGGATAATTATGGGATTATCCTAGTTTATCATATTCTTCTCCGTTTATTAAATTCCTCTTCTCCTAATTAATTACGGTGTCATTAGATTCTTCTTCCTTCGGCATATTCCTCTCCTTTCTGCATCTACTCCTCCCTCTTCTGTATCTAGTTAATTTATTAGGTTGAGTAGTTTGTTGGTTGTTGTGAGCTTTTGGCTGGTATTTGGTTGTGGGCGATCTCGTTCAGCTTGTGGTAGTTTCGGGATTGTGCCTGGTTGGGGTTTGGATAACCCGGTTGGATTATTGTGAGTCGAGGGTGTTTACCCTCATGTGTGACTGTATTCCTGAGGTGGGTTAGTTGCTTGTGGCGCTGAGGGCCACAGTAGTGATTAGAGTGTAGTTAGTAGTACTTGTGACTGGAGTATGGATTAGCACTCCTTTGCACGAGGTATATTTATAGATAGATTTATTAGAGTTAGTATATGTACGTATACCTATTAGTCATCATATATATATATTTATATATATGCATTGTTTATCGTTAGATATTATTATATCCTGCTATCACTAATATTTATATCCATCTCATTGGTTAGTATAATCGTTTAGCTATTCTTGGGAGTTAGTGAGCTCGTTGTTTGCTCACTCTCGCATCCCTCTTTCAGTGGCAGGTTGTTTCAGATTTTAGTTGTTGCTGTGGTGATCTTTGGGGAGCTGAGCTGGAGGCTCATTCTCCAGTTTTGCAGTTGGGCTTGCTACGTAGAAGTTTGTAGAATCTTAGATTTTGTTATCTTAGTCTTCCGCTATTTCTGTTTTCCATTTGACTCTATTGTGATACTATTGTGAATGACTAGGCCAGAATTTGTCTACGGCTCGGTAGTCCGTGGGGCGAATCTGTGGATTCCCCGACCTGCACAGCTTTAGATCTAGTAATTGGTCAAGCTATCGATTACTGGATTTTGGGGCGTGACGGAACACTATATTAATTTTCCGATTTCTGGAAATTTAATTTCCGATTATTTATGATAATTCAGTTTCCGATTATTTCTCAATTTGCAGGCAAAACCAAATGGGTACGGCAAATACCGTGGATGAATTTGCAGCGGTCTATTACTCATAGTTGCTTCTTCTAAATTTATTTAAAATTCGTGGACGGATTTTTTTGCGTGGTTCGAGTAGATTAGTACAGTTAGTAGTTATGCATCCAATGAAGCGATACGGGCTTCTAGATGATGAGTTACCCAATCAATTGGGTATATTAGAGAGTTATGGCTAATTTTGTCATCGTCTTCCTACTTCTTTGGGCGTGCATATTTTTCATGACTTGTTGAATTTCTCGTCAAAGTCACACACTCTTCTTAGACGGGGAGAGTTGATAGGAATCGTGGTCGTATCCACGACCACGCGAAGCATGCTTCATACGTCGTGTGTGCACATTATATTTAATTATTGTTATTTACTTTAAATTAATAGAATAATAAGACAAGTTTGTTAATTGGATTGTTATTAGGGTTTCATTTGTGCCAGGTCTCTTATATTATAAAATATAGCATAAGCTTAATTTATTTCAAAGGCTAGTTTGAGTGAGAGCAAAAGGCTTAACCTTAAATAGATGTAAAGCTTGTGGTTAATCTAAAAACCCGTGGTCTTCGACCTTTTATTTTATATAATTGAGAGATCTTAGTTTTAATTGAGATTAATTTAGCTTAACCGCAGAAAGTTTTTAACACAAATTATTGCAAATGCATCGGATTTGCATTGCATGGTACTTTGCAGTGAACCAAACTGAGCCTATATATATCTGTACTAAATTTTTTTCAACAAAATCTGCCAAATGATGCAGTTCTAGATTGATATATTAAATTTGGCAGACCTGTGCTTGCCTGCCAAGGTCTATGATCAATGCATTCAGAGGGCGTAGAGTGAGGTAGTTCATGCTCTAAATCACCATAAAGTATCCCTAATACATTAATACTAGGTGCTTAACAAGGGATTGCTTAAGGCTTCAACTTTTTTTAAAAATTTCTGAAATCCGATCCAATTTTTTTTTGAATTTGGAGCACTATATTGATTTTCCAATTTCTAAAAATTCAATTTCCGATTATTTCTTAAAATTCAGTTTCCAATTCTTTCTCTATTTGACGGCAAAACAAAATGGGTACGGCAAATACCGTGGAAGAATTTACAGTTGTCTTATACTCATTGTTGCTTCATCAATATTTATTTAAAATTCGTGGACGAATTTTTAAGCGTGGTTCGAGTAGTTTAGTACAGTTAGTAGTTATGCATTAAATGAAGTGATATGGGCTTCTTGATGATGCGTTACCCAATCAATTAGGTATATTAGCGAGTTATGACATATTACATTACCATCTTCCTACTTCTTTCGGCGTGCATTTTTTTGATGACTTGCTGATTTTCTCGTCCAAGTCAAGAACTTTTCTTAGACGGGGAGAGTTGATAGGAATCGCGGTCTTATCCGCGACCACGCGTAGCATGCTACATATGTCGTGTGTGTGCATTTTATTTATTTATTGTTATTTACTTTTAATTGATAGAATAATAGGACTAGTTTCTTAATTGGATTGTTATTAGGGTTTCTTTTGTATTAGGTCTCTTATTTTAAAAAATATAGCATAAGCTTAATTTATTTTGAAGGAGAGTTTGAGTGAGAGCTAAAGGCTTAACCTTGAATAGATGTAAAGTTTGGGGTAAATCAAGAAATCTGAGGTCTTCAATACTTTATTTTATGTAATTGAGAGATCTTAAATTTAATTGAGATTAATTTAGCTTTCGCGCACGTAGTTTTTAAAACAAATTATTGCAAATGCATCGGATTTACATTGCATTGTAGTTTGTAATGAACCAAACTGAGCCTATTTCTATATGAACTGAATTTTTTTCTACAAAATCTACCAAATGGCGTAGTTCTAGATTGTTTCATTAAAGTTGGTAGACCTGTGCTTCCCACTGCCAATGTCCATAATCAATGCATTCAGAGGAAGTAGAGTGAGGAAGTTCATGCTCTAAATCACCATAAAGCATCCCTACTACTTTAATACTAGGTGCTTAACAAGGGATTGCTTAGGGCTGCAACTTTTTCTAAAATTTCCCAAATCCGATCCAATTATTTTTCGATTTTGTAACACTATATTGATTTTCCGATTTACAAAAATTCAATTTCCGACTATTTCCGATAATTCAGTTTCCGATTATTTCTCTATTTGCAGGCAAAACAAAATGGGTACGGCAAATACTGTAGAAAAATTTACACCGGTCTATTACTCATAGTTGTTTCATTTATATTTATTTAAAATTCGGGGACGAATTTTCATCCGTGGTTCGAGGAGATTAGTACAATTAGCAGTTATGCATCCAATGAACCGATACGGGCTTCTAGATGATGCGTTACCCAATCAATTGGGTATATTAACGAGTTATTGCAAATTTTGTTATTGTCTTCTTACTTCTTTGGGCATACATTCTTTTGATGAATTGTTAATTTTCTCGTCAAAGTCACGAACTCTTCTTAGACGAGGAGAGTTGATAGGAATCATGGTCGTATCCACGACCACGCGAAGCATGCTTCATACGTCGTGTGTGCACATTTTATTTAATTATTGCTATTTACTTTAAATTCATAGAATAATAAGACTAGTTTCCTAATTGGATTGTTATTAAGGTTTCGTTTGTTTTAGGTCTCTTGTTTTATAAAATATAGCATAAGCTTAATTTATTTCAAAAGATATTTTGAGTGAGAGCAATAGGCTTAACCTTAAATAAATGTAAAGTTTGTGGTAAATCTAAAACCCGAGGTCTTCGACTTTTTATTTTATGTAATTAAGCGATCTAAATTTTAATTGAGATTAATTTAGCTTAAGCGCACAGAGTTTCTAACAAAAATTATTGCAAATGCATCGAATTTGCATTGCATCGTACTTTGTAATGAACCAAATTGAGCCTCTATCTATAGGTACCAAATTTTTTTCAATAAAATCTACCAATTGAAGCAGTTCTAGATTGATGCATTAAAGTTGGTAGGCCTGTGTTTCCCACTGCCAATATCTCTGATCAATGCTTTCAGAGGACATAGAGTGAGGTAGTTCATGCTCTAAATCACCATAAAGCTTCTCTAATACATTAATATTAGGTGCTTGACAAGGGATTGCTTAGGGCAACAACTTTTTTCTTAATTTTCCGAAATCTGATCCAATTTTTTATTCGATTTTGGAGCACTATACTGATTTTCCAATTTCCAAAAATTCCATTTTAAATTATTTCAGAAAATTTAGCTTCCGATAATTTCTCAATTTGCTGGCAAAACCAAATGGGCACGGCAAATACAGTGGATGAATTTACAGCTGTCTTATACTCATAGTTGTTTTTTTTATATTTATTTAAAATTTGTGGAAGAATTTTTATGCGTGGTTCGAGCAGATTAGTGCAGTTAGTAGTTATGCATACACTGAAGGGATACAGGCTTCTAGATGATACGTTACCCAATCAATTGGGTATATTAGCGAGTTATGGAAAATTTCGTTTTCGTCTTTCAAGTTCTATCGGCGGGCATTTTTTTGATGACTTGAATATTTTCTCGTCAAAGTCACGAACTCTTCTTAGACGGGGAGAGTTGATAGGAATCGTGGTCGTATCTCCAACCACGCATAGCATGCTTCATACGTCGTGTGTGAGCATATTATTTAAATATTGCTAATTACTTTAAATTCACAGAATAATAAGACTAGTTTGCTAATTGGATTGTTATTAGGGTTTCTTTTATGTAAGGTCTCATATTTTATAAAATATAGCATAAGCTTAATTTATTTCAATGAATAGTTTGAGTGAGAGCAAAAGTCTAAATCTTAAATAGATGTAAAGTTTAGGGTAAATCTAAAAACCTGAGGTCTTCGATCTTTTATTTTATGAAATTGAGAGATCTTAATTTTAATTGAGATTAATTTAGCTTCCGCGCACGTAGTTTTTAACACAAATTATTGCAAATGCATCGAATTTGCATTGTATCGTACATTGTAGTGAACCAAACTGAGCCTATATCTATCTGTACTGAATTATTTTCAACAAAATTTACCAAATGAAGCAGTTCTAGATAGATGCATTAAAGATGGCAAACCTGTGCTACCCACTACCAATGTCTCAGATCAATGCTTTCAGAGGATGTAGAGTGTGGAAGTTCATGCTCTAAATCACTATAAAGCATCCCTACTACCTTAATAATAGGCCCTTAACAAGGGATTTCTTAGGGCTCCAATTTTTTTATAAATTTTTCGAAATTCGATCAAATAATTTTTGGATTTTGGAACCTATATTGATTTTCCGATTTCCTAAAATTCAGTTTCTGATTATTTTTCTATTTTTAGGCAAAACCAAATGGGCACGGGAAATACCGTGGAAGAATTTACAGCTGTCTTATACTCACAGTTGTTTTTTCTATATTTATTTAAAATTTGTGGAGGAATTTTTATGCGTGGTTCGAGTAGATTAGTGCAGTTAGTAGTTATGTATCAAATGAAGCGATACAGGCTTCTTGATGATGCGCTACCCAATCAATGGGTATATTAGCGAGTTATGGCAGATTTCGTTATCGTCATCCTACTTCTTTCGGCGTACATTTTTTTGATGACTTGTTGATTTTCTCTTCAAAGTCACGAACTCTTCTTATAATGGGTGAGCTGATAGGAATCGTGGTCTTATCCGCGACCACGTGCAGCCCGCTCTATACGTCGTATGTGCACATTTTATTTAATTATTGCTATTTACTTTAAATTGATAGAATAATAGGACCAGTTTCCTATTTGGATTGTTATCAGGGTTTCTTTTGGGTTAGGTCTCTTATTTTATAAAATATAGCATTAGCCTAATTTATTTTGAACGATAGCTCAAGTGAGAGCAAAAGGCTAAACCTTAAATAGATGTAAAGTTTGGGGAAAATCTAAAAACCCGAGGTCTTCGACCTTTTATTTTATGTAATTGTGAGATCATAATTTTAATTGAGATTAATTTAGCTTCCACGCACGTAGTTTTTAACACAAATTATTGCAAATGCATCGGACTTGCATTGCATCGTACTTTGAAGTAAACCAAACTGAGCCTATATCTATCTGTACCGAATTTTTTTCTTCAAAATCTTCCAAATGAAGCAGTTCTAGATAGATGCATTAAGGTTGGTAGACCTGTACTCCCCACTACCAATGTCTATGATCAATGCTTTCAGAGGACGTACAATGTGGTAGTTCATGCTCTAAATCACCATAAAGAATCCCTACTACCTTAATACTAGGCGTTTAACAAGGGATTTCTTAGGGCTGCAACTTTATTCTAAATTTTTTGAAATCCGATCCAATAATTTTTCAATTTTGGAACACTATATAGGTTTTCCGATTTCCTGAAATTCAGTTTTCGATTATTTTCGTAAATTTAGTTTCCGATAATTTCTCTATTTTTAGGCAAAACCAAATGGGTACAACAAATACCGTAGAAGAATTTACAGCTGTCTTATACTCATAGTTGCTTTTTCTATATTTATTTAAAATTTGTGGAGGAATTTTTATGCGTGGTTCGATTAGATTAGTGCAGTTAGTAGTTATGTATCCAATGAAGCGATACGGGATTCTTGATAATGCGTTACCCAATCAATTGGGTATATTAGCGAGTTATGGCAAATTTCGTTATCGCCTTCTTACTTCTTTCGGCGTACATATTTTTGATGACTTGTTGATTTTCTCTTCAAAGTCGCGAACTCTTCTTATAATGGGTGAGTTGATAGGAATCGTGGTCGTTTCCACGACCACGCGCAGCATGTTTCATACGTCGAATGTGTGCATTTAATTTAATTATTGCTATTTACTTTTAATTGATAGAATAATAGGACTAGTTTCCTATTTTGATTGTTATTAGGGTTTCATTTGTGTTAGGTCTCTTATTTTATAAAATATAGCATAAGCTTAATATATTTCGAAGGATAGTTTGAGTGAGAGCAAACGGCTTAACCTTAAATATATGTAAAGTTTAGGGTAAATCTAAAAACCTAAGGTCTTGGACTTTTTGTTATGTAATTGAGTGATCTTAGTTTTAATTGAGATTAATTTAGCTTAAGGGCACTTAGATTTTAACACAAATTATTGCAAATGCCTCGGATTTGCATTGTATCGTACTTTGTAGTGAACCAAACTGAGCCTATATCTATCTGTACATAAATTGTTTCTTTAAAATCTGCCAAATGAAGTAGTTCTAGATTGATGCATTAAAGTTGGTAGACCTGTGTTTCCCACTGCCAATGTCTCTGATCAATGCTTTCAGTGAACGTAAAGTGAGGTAGTTACTGCTCTAAATCACCATAAAGCATCTCTACTACCTTAATACTTGGCGCTTAACAAGGGATTGCCTATGGCTGCACCTTTTTCCTAAATTTTTCAAAATTGACACTTTTTATTATTATTTTGGAACACTATACTGATTTTCCGATTATTTCCGAAAATTTAGTTTTCGATTATTTCTCTATTTGCAGGCAAAGCCAAATGGGTACGGCACATACCGTGGAAGAATTTGCAGCTGTCTTATACTCATAGTTGCTTCTTCTAAATTTATTTAAATTCATGGACGAATTTTTATTCGTGGTTAGAGATGATTAGAACAGTTAGTAGTTATGCATCCAATGAAGCGATACGGGATTTTAGATGATGCGTTACCTAATCAATTGGGTATATTAGCGAATTATGGCAAATTTTGTTATCGTCTACCTACTTCGTTCGGCATGCATGTTTTTGATGACTTGTTGATTTTCTCGTAAAAGTCACAAACTCTTCTTTGACGGGGAGAGTTGATAGGAATCGTGGTCCTATCCACGACCACGCTTAGCATGCTTCATACGTCATATGTGCGCATTATATTTATTTATTTTAATTTACTTTAAATTGATAGAATAATCGGACTAGTTTCCTATTTTGATTGTTGTTAGGGTTTCTTTTCTGTTAAGTCTCTTATTTTATAAAAGATAGCATAAGCTTAATTTATTTTGTAGGATAGTTTGAGTGAGGGCAAAAGGCTTAACTTTAAATAGATGTTAAGTTTGTGGTAAATCTAAAAACCTAAGGTCTTCGACCTTTTATTTTATTTAATTGAGAAATCATAGTTTTAATTGAGATCAATTTAGCTTAAGCGCACGTTGTTTTTAACACAAATTATTGCAAATGCATCGAAATTGTATTGCATCGCACTTATTAGTGAACAAAACTAAGCCTATATCTATCTTTACAAAAAAAAAATTCATCAACATCTTCCAAATGAAGCAGTTCTAGATTGATGCATTAAAGTTGGTAGACCTGGGCTTCTCACTGCCAATGACTCTGATCAATGCTTTCAGAGGACGTTGAGTGAGGTAGTTCATGCTCAAAATCACCATAAAACATCCCTACTACAATAATACTAGGTGCTTAACTAGGGATTGCTTAGGGCTCTAACTTTTAACTAAATTTTCCAAAATCTGATCTAATTTTTTTTCGATTTAGGACCACTCTATTGATTTCCCGATTTTCAAAAATTCAATTTCCGATTGTTTCCAAAAATTCAGTTTTAGATTATTTCTCTACTTGCAGGTAAAACCAAATGGGTACGGCAAATACCGTAGAGAATTTACAGCGGTCTTATACTCATAGTTGCTTGCTCTATATTTATTTTAAATTCGTGGAAGAACTTTTATGCGTGGTTCGAGTAGATTCACACAGTTAGTAGTAATGCATCCAATGAAGCGATACAGGCTTCTAGATGATGCGTTACCAAATCAATTGGGTATATTATCGAGTTTTGGAAAATTTCGTTATCGTCTTCCATCTTCTTTCGGCGTGTATTTTTTTGATGACTTGTTGATTTTTTTGGCAAAGTCACTAACTCTTTTTAGACGGGGAGAGTTGTAAGGAATCGTGGTCGTATTCACAACCACATGTTGCATGCTTCATAAGTCGTGTGTGCGCATTTTATTTAATTATTGCTTTTTACTCTAAATTGATAGAATAATAAGACTAGTTTCCTAATTAGATTGTTATTAGGGTTTTTTTTGTGTTAGGTTTCTTATTTTATAAAATATAGCATAAGCATAATTTATTTTGAAGGATAGTTTGAGTTAGAGAAAAATGCTTAACTTTAAATTGATGTAAAGTTTTAGGTAAATCTAAAAACCCGAGGTCTTCGTCCTTTTATTTTATGTAATTGAGAGATCTTAGTTTTAATTGAGATTAATTTAGCTTAAGCGCACGTAGTTTTTAACACAAATTATTGTAAATGCATCGGATTTGCATTGCATCATACTTTGTAGTAAGCCAAACTGAGCGTATATCAATCTGTAACGAAATTTTTTTCTTCAAAATCTGCCAAGTGATGCAGTTCTACATTGATGCATTAATGTTGGTTGACCTATGCTTCCCACTGCCAATGTCTCTCATCAATGCTTTCAGAGGACGTAGAGTGAGGTATTTCATGCTCTAAATCACCATAATACATCCCTACAACATTAATACTAGGTGCTTAACAAGGGATTGCTTAGGGCTGCAACTTTTTTCTAAATTTTCCCAAATCCGATCAAAAAAAATTTTAATTTTGGAGCACAATATTGATATTCTGATTTCTGAAAATAAAATTTTGGATTATTTCCGAAAATTTAGTTTCCGATTATATCTCTATTTGCTGGTAAAGCAAAACGGGTACAGCTAATAACGTGGAAGAATTTACAGTTGTCTTATACTCATAATTGCTTCTTCTATATTTATTTAAAATTTGTGGATGAATTTTTATGCGTGGTTCGAATAGATTAGTACAATTAGTAGTTATGCATCAGATGATGGGATACGAGTGTCTTGATGAAGCGTTACCCAATTAATTGGGTATATTACCGAGTTATGGTAAATTTCGTTATTGTCTACCGAGTTTTTTCGGCGTGTATTTTTTTTATGACTTGTTAATTTTCTCGTCAAAGTCACGAACACTTCTTAGACGGGGAGAGTTGATAGGAATCGTGGTCGTATCCACGACCATGCGGTGCATGCTTCATACGTCGTGTGTGTTGATTTTATTTAATTATTGCTATTTACGTTAAATTGACTAAATAATAATACTAGTTTCATAATTGGATAGTTATTAGGGTTTCTTATGTGTTAGGTCTCTTATTTTATAAAATATAGTATTAGATTAATTTATTTCGAAGGATAGTATGAGTGAGAGCAAAAGGCTTAACATTAAATTGATTTAAAGTTTGGGGTAAATCTAAAAACCTGAGGTCTTTGACCTTTTATTTTATGTAATTGAGAGATTTTAATATTAATTGAGATTAATTTAGCTTCCTCGCACGTCGTTTTTAACACAAATTATTGCAAATGCATCGGATTTGCATTGCATCGTACTTTGCAGTGAACGAACCTGAGCCTATATCTATCTGTACCAAAAAATTTTTTCATCAAAATATGCCAAATGAAGCAGTTCTAGATTGATGTATTAAATTTGGTAGACCTGTGCTTGCCACAGCCATGGTCACTTATAAATGCTTTCAGAGGATGTCGAGTGAGGTAGTTCATGCTAAAAATCACCATAAAGTATCCCTACTACCTTAATAGAAGGCGCTTAACACGGGATTGCTTAGGGCTGCAACTTTTTTATAAATATTCCGAAATCCGATCCTATTTTTTTCGATTTTGGAACACTATATTGATTTTCCGATTTCCTAAAATTCAGTATCTGATTATTTTCGTTAATTCAATTTTTGATTTTTTCTCTATTTCAGACAAATGCAAATGGGTACGGCAAATACCGTGGATGAATTTGCAGCTGTCTTATACTCATAGTTGGTTTTTCTATATTTATTTAAAATTTGTGGATGAATTTTTATGCGTGATTCGAGTAGATTAGTACAGTTAGTTGTTATGCATCCAATGAAGTGATACGGGCTTCTAGATGATGCGTTACCTAATCAATTGGGTATATTAGCGAGTTATGGCAAATTTCGTTATCGTCTTCCTATTTCATTCGGCGCGCATTTTATTGATAACTTGTTGATTTTCCCTTCAATGTCACGAACTCTTCTTAGAATGGGAAAGTTTATAGGAATCGTAGTCGTATCCACGACCAGGCGTAGCAAGCTCCATACGCCGTATGCGCGCATTTTATTTAATTATTGCTATTTACATTATATTGATAGAATAATAGTACTAGTTTCCTATTTGGATTGCATTTAGGGTTTCTTTTGTGTAAGGTCTCTTATATTATAAAATATAGCATAAGCTTAATTTATTTCGAAGGATAGTTTAAGTGAGAACACAAAAGGCTTAACCTTAAATTGATATAAATTTTGGGGTAAATTTAAAAACCCGTGGTCTTCGTCATTTTATTTTACGTAATTGAGAGATCTTAGCTTTAATTGAGATTAATTTTGCTTAAGCGCACTTAAATTTAAACACAAATTATTGCGAATGCATCGGATTTGCATTGCAACGTACTTTGTAGTGAACCAAACTGAGCCTATATCTATCTGTACCAAAAAAAATTCTTCTAAATCTGCCAATTGAAACAGTTATAGATTGATGCATTAAAGTTGGTAGACCAGTGCTTCCCACTTCCAATGTCTCTGATTAATGCTTTCAGAGGACGTAGAGTGAGGTAGTTCATGCTCTAAAAAACCATAAAGCATCCCTACTACCTTAATACTAGGCGCTTTACAAGGAATTTCTTAGGGCTGTAACTTTTTTATAAATTTTCCGAAATCCGATCCAATTTTTTTTTCTATTTTGGATCACTAAATTGATTTTTTGATTATTTCTGAAAATTAAGTTTCCGATTATTTATCTATTTGCAGGTAACACCAAATGGGTATGGCAAATATCATGGAATAATTTGCAGTTGTCTTATACTCATAGTTGCTTCTTCTATATTTAATTTAAATTTGTGGATAAATTTTTATGCATGGTTCGAGTTGATTAGTGCAGTTAGAAGTTATGCATCCAATGAAGCGATACGGGTTTCTAGATGATGCGTTACCCAATCAATTGGGTATATTAGGGAATTATGGAAAATTTTGTTATCGTCTTCGTACTTCTTTCGGCGTGCATTTTTTTGATGACTTGATGATTTTCTCGTCAAAGTCCTAAACTCTTCTTAGACGGGGAGAGTTGATAGGAATCGTGGTCGTATCCACGACCATGCGTAGCATGCTTCATACGTCGTATGTGCGCATTATATTTAATTATTTCTATTTACTTTAAATTGATTGAATAATAGGACTAGTTTCCTATTTGGATTGTTGTTAGGGTGTCTTTTGCGTTAGGTCTCTTATTTTATAAAAGATAGCATAAGCTTAATTTAGTTCAAAAGATAGTATGAGTGAGAGCAAAAGGCTTAACCTTAAATAGATGATAAGCTTGTGGTAAATCTAAAAACCTGATGTCTTCGACCTTTTATTTAATATAATTGCGAGATCTTAGTTTTAATTGAGATTAATTTAGCTTAAGCGCACGTAGTTTTTAACACAAATTATTGTAAATGCGCTGGATTTTCATTGCATCGTACTTTGTAAGAAACTTAACTGAGCCTTTATCTATCTGTACCGAATTTTTTCTTTAAAATCTTACAAATGAAGTTGTTCTAGATTGATGCATTAAAGTTGGAAGACCTGTGCTTCCCACTGCCAATGTCTTTGATCAATGCTTTCAGAGGACGTTGAGTGAGGTAGTTCATGCCCCAAATCACCATAAAGCATCCCTACTGTACTAATACTTGGCGCTTAACAAAGATTGCTTAGGGCTGCACCTTTTTTTAAAATTTTCCTAAATCCGATCAAATTTTTGTTCGAATGTGGAGCACTATATAGATTTTCAAATTTCTGAAAATTAATTTTTGATTATTTCTGAAAATTAAGTTTTAGATTATTTCTCAATTTTATGCAAAGCCAAATAGGTACGGCAAATACCGTTGAAGAATTTACCGCTGTCTTATACTCATAGTTGCTTGTTCTATATTTATTTAAAATTCATGGACGAATTTTTATACGTGGTTCGAGTAGATTAGTACAGTTAGTAGTTATGCATCCAATGAAGCGATACGGAATTATAGATGATGCGTTACCCAATCAATTGGGTATATTAGCGAGTTATGGCAAATTTCGTTATCGTTTTTTTACTTCTTTCGGAGTGTATTTTTTAGATGACTTGTTGATTTTCTCGCCAAAGTCACAAAGTCTTCTTAGACGGGGAGAGTTGATAGGAATCGTGGTCGTATCCATGGCCGCGCGTAGCATGCATCATAAGTCGTGTGTGTGCATTTTATTTATTTCATGCTATTTACTTTAAATAGGTAAAATAATAGGACTAGTTTCTTAATTGGATTGTTATTAGGGTTTCTTTTGCGTCAGGTCTCTTATTTTCTTATATATATAGCATAAACTTAATTTATTTCGAAGGATAGTTTGAGTTAGAGCAAAACGCTTAACCTTAAATAGATATAAAGGTTGGGGTAAATATAAAAGACCGAGGTATTTGACCTTTTATTTTATGTAATTGAGAGATCTTAATTTTAATTGAGATTAATTTTGCTTCCGCGCACGTAGTTTTTAAACAAATTATTTCAAATGCATCGAATTTGCATTGTATCCTACTTTGTAGTGAACCAAACTTAGCTTATATCTATCTGCACCGAATGTTTTTCATCAAAATCTGCCAAATGAAGCAGTTCTAGATTGATGCATTAAAGTTGGTAAACCTGTGTTTTCCACAACCAATGTCTCTGATCAATGCTTTTATGGCACGTAGAGTGCGGTAGTTTATGCTCTAAATCACCATAAAGCATCCCTACTACCTTAATACTAGGCGCTTAATAAGGGATTGCTTTGAGCTGTAACATTTTTCTAAATTTTCTGAAATCCGATCCAATTTTTTTTTAATTTTGGAACACTACATTGATTTTACGATTATTTTTGAAAATTTAGTTTCCGATTATTTCTGTTTTTGCAGGCAAAACCAAATGGGCACAGCAATTACCGTGAAAGAATTTGCAGGTGTCTTATACTCATAGTTGCTTCTTCTATATTTATTTTAAATTCGTTGGCGAATTTTTATGCGTGGTTTGTGTTGATTAGTGCAATTAGTAGTTATGCATCCAATGAAGCGATATGAGCTTCTAAATGATGTGTTACCCTATCAATTGGGTATATTAGCGAATTATGGCAAATTTCGTTATCGTCTTCCTTCATCTTTCGGCGTGCATTTTTTAGATGTCTTGTTTATATTCTCGTCAAAGTCACGAACTCTTCTTAGACGGGGTGAGTTTATAGGAATCGAGGTCTTACCCACGACCATGTGTAGCATGCTTCATACGTCGTATGTGTACATTTTATTTAATTAATTCTATTTACTTTAAATTGATAGAATAATAGGATTGTTTCCAATTTGGATTGTTGCTAGGGTTTATTTTATGTTAGGTCTCCTATTTTATAAAAGATAGCATAAGCTTAATTTATTTCGAAGGATAGTTTGAGTGAGTGTAAAAGGCTTAACCTTAAATAGATGAAAAGTTTGTGGTAAACCTTAAAACTCGAGGTCTTCGACCTTTTATTTTATGTAATTGTGAGATCTCAGTTTTAATTAAGATATATTTAGTTAAGCGCTTGTAATTTTTAACACAAATTATATCAAATGCATCCGATTTATATTGCATCGGTCTTACTAGTGAACCATACTGAGCCTATATCTGTCTGTACTGAATTTTTTTCTTCAAAATCTGCTAAATGAAGTTGTTCTAGATTGATGCATTAATGTTGGTTGACCTGTGCTTCCCACTGCCAATGTCTCTGATTAATGCTTTCAGAGGACGTAGATTGAGGTAGTTCATACTCTAAATCACCATAAAACATCCCTACTACCATAATACTAGGCGCTTAACATGGGATTGCTTAGGGCCGCAACTTTTTTCTAAATTTTACGAAATCCGATCTAATTTTTTTTCGAATTTGGAATACTATATTGATTTTTTGATTTCCAAAAATTTAGTTTCTGATTATTTATCTATTTGCAGGCTAAACCAAATGGGTACAGCAAATACCGTGGAAGAATTTACAGCTGTCTTATACTCATAATTGCTTTTTAAATATTTATTATAAATTTGTGGAGGAATTTTTATGCGTTGTTCGAGTTGATTAGTACAGTTAATTGTTATGCGTCCAATGAAGCGATACGGGATTCTAGATTATGCGTTACCCAATCAAATGGATATATTAGAGAGTTATGGCAAATTTTGTTATCGTCTTTATACTTCTTTCGGCGTCCATTTTTTGATGAATTGTTGATTTTCTCGTGAAAGTCACGAACTCTTCTTAGACGGGGAGAGTTGATAGGAATCATGGTCTTATCTACGACCACGCGTAGCATGCTTCATACGCCGTGTATGCGTATTTTATTTAATTATTGTTATTTACTTTAAATTGAAAGAATAATAAGACTAGTTTCTTCATTAGATTGTTATTAGGGTTTCTTTTGTGTTATGTCTCTTATATTATAAAAGATAGCATAAGCTTAATTTATTTTGAAGGATAGTTTGAGTTAGAGCAAAAGGCTTAACCTTAAATAAATGTAAAATTTGTGGTAAATCTAATAACTCTAGGTCTTTGACCTTTTATTTTATGTAATTGAGAGATCTAAGTTTTAATTGAGATTAATTTATCTTAAGCGCCCGTAGTTTTTAACACAAATTTTTGCATATGCATCGGATTTGCATTGCATCGGTCTTTGAAGTGAACCGAACTGAGCCTATATCTATCTGCAGCAATTTTTTTCTCCATAATCTGCCAAATAAAGCAGTTCTTGATTGATGCATTAAAGTTGGAAGACCTGTGCTTCCTACTGCCAATGTCTCTGATCAATGATTTCAGAAGATGTTAAGTGAGGTAGTTCATGCTCTTAATCCTCATAAAGCATCCCTACTACAGTAATACTAGGCGCATAACAAGAAATTGCTTAGGGCTGCAACTTTTTTCTACATTTTCTGAAATCCGATCCAATTTTTTTTCGAATTTGGAGCACTATATTGATTTTCAGATTTCCAAAAATTCAATTTCCGATTATTTCTGAAAATTCAGTTTTAGATTATTTCTCTATTTCAGAAAAAGCCAAATGGGTACGGCAAATACCGTAGAAGAATTTACCGCTGTCATATACTTATAGTTGTTTGTTCTATATTTATTTAAAATTCATTAACGAATTTTTATGCATGGTTCGAGTTGATTATTACAGTTAGTAGTAATGCATCCAATGAGGCGATACGGAATTATAGATGATGCGTTACCCAATCTATTGGGTATATTAGCGAGTTATGGCAAATGTCGTTATCGTTTTTCTACTTCTTTCGGAGTGTATTTTTTAAATGACTTGTTGATTTTCTAATCAAAGTCACGAACTCTTCTTAGACGGGAAGAGTTGATAGGAATCGTGGTCGTATCCATGACCACGCGTAGCATGCTTCATAAGTCGTGTGTGTGCATTTTATTTATTTATTGCTATTTACTTTAAATTAATAAAATAATAAGACTAGTTTCGTAATTGGATTGTTATTTGGGATTCTTTTGCGTCAGGTCTCTTCTTCTGTAATATATAGCATAAGCTTAATTTATTTTGAAAGATAGTTTGAATGAGAGCAAAAGGCTTAACCTTAAATAGATGTAAATTTGGGGGTAAATCTAAAAGCCCGAGGTCTTCGACCTTTTATTTTATGTAATCGCGAGATCTCAATTTTAATTGAGATTAATTTAGCTTCCGCGCATGTTGTTTTTAAAAATAATTATTGCAAATGCTTCGGATTTGTATTGCATCGTTCTTTGTAGTGAACCAAACTGAGTCTACATCTACCTGTACCAAATTTTTTTCATCATAATCTGCCAAATGAAGTTGTTCTAGTTTGATGCATTAAAGTTGGTAGACTTGTGCTTCCTACTGCCAATTTCTCTGCTCAATGCTTTCAGAGGACGTAGAGTGCAGTAATTTATGCTCTAAATCACCATAAAGCATACTTATTGCCTTAATACTAGGCGCTTAGTAAGGGATTGCTTAGGGCTGTAACTTTTTTCAAAATTTTCCGAAATTCGATCCAATTTTTTCTCGATTTTGGAACACTATATCGATTTTTCGATTATTTTCAAAGATTCAGTTTCTGATTATTTCTCTATTTGCAGGCTAAACCAAATGCGTACGGCAAATACCGTGGAAGAATTTGCAGCTGTCTTATACTCATTGTTGCTTCTTCTATATTTATTTTAAATTCGTTGACAAATTTTTATGCGTGGTTCGAGTTGATTAGTTCAGTTAGTAGTTATGCATCCAATGAAGCGATACGAGCTTCTAGATGATGCGTTACCCTATCAATTGGGTATATTAACGAATTATGGCATATTTCGTTATCGTCCTCCTACTTCTTTCGGGATGCATTTTTTTGATGACTTGTTGATTTTCTCGTCAAAGTCACAAACTCTTCTTACACGGGGAGAGTTGATAAGAATCGTGGTCGTATCCACGACTACGCATAGCATGCATCATACGTCGTATGTATGCATTTTATTTAATCATTGCTATTTACTTTAAATTGATAGAATAATAGGATAGTTTCTAATTTGGATTGTTGCTAGGGTTTCTTTTGTGTTAGGTCTCTAATTTTATAAAAGATAACATAAGCTTAATTTATTTCAAAAGATAGTTTGAGCGAGAGCAAAAGGCTTAACCTTAAATAGATGTAAAGTTTGTGGTAAATCTCAAAACCCGAGGTCTTCGACATTTTATTTTATGTAATTGAGAGATCTCAGTTTAAATTGAGATATATTTAGCTAAAGCGCTCGTAGTCTTTAACCCAAATTATTTCAAATGCATTGGATTTGCATTGCATCGGTCTTTGTAGTGAACCAAACTGAGCTTATATCTCTCTGTACCAAAAAAATTCATCAAAATCTGCCAAATGAAGCTATTCTAGATTGATGCATTAATGTTGGTTGACCTGTGCTTCCCACTGTCAATGCCTCTGATTAATGCTTTCATAGGAAGTAGAGTGAGGAAATTCATACTCTAAATCACCATAAAGCATCCCTACTACCTTAATACTAGGCGCCTAACAAGGGATTGCTTAGGGCCGCAACTTTTATCAAAATTTTACGAAATCTTATCCAATTATTTTTTGATTTTGGAATACTATATTGATTTTCCGATTTCCAAAAATTCAATTTCTGATTATTTCTCTATTTGCAGGCTTAACCAAATGAGTACAGCCAATACCGTGGAAGAATTTACAGCTGTCTTATTCCCATAGTGGTTTTTCTTATATTTATTTAAAATTTGTGGCGGAATTTTTATGCGTGGATCGGGTTGATTAGTACAGTTAATAGTTATGCATCCAATGAAGCGATACGGGCTTCTAGATGATGCGTTACCCAATAAAATGGATATATTAGTGAGTTATGGAAAATTTCGTTATCGCCTTCCTAATTCTTTCAGCGTGCATTTTTTTGATGAATTGATGATTTTCTCGTCAAAGTCACGAACTCTTCTTAGATGGGGAGAGTTGATAGAAATCATGGTCTTATCCACGACCACGCGTAGCAAGCTTCATACGTCATATGTGCACATTTTATTTAATTATAGCTATTCACTTTAAATTTAAAGAATAATAAGACTAGTTTCTTCATTGGATTGTTATTAGGGTTTCTTTTGTGTTATGTCTCTTATTTTATAAAAGATAGCATAAACTTAATTTATTTTGAAGGATAGTTTGAGTAAGAGCAAAAAACTTAACCTTAAATATATGTAAAGTTTGTGGTAAATCTAAAAACTCGTGGTCTTCGACCTTTTATTTAATGAAATTGAAATATCATAGTTTTGATTGAGATTAATTTAGCTTAAGCTCTCGTAATTTTTAACACAAATTTTTGCATATGCATCGGATTTGCATTGCATCGGTCTTTGTAGTGAACCAAACTGAGCCTATATCTTTCAGTACTGAATTTTTTTCTTCAAAATCAGCCAAATGATGCGGTTCTAGATTGATGCATTAAAGGTTGTACACCTGTGTTACCCACTGCCAATGTCTCTGATCAATGCGTTCAGAGAACGTAGAGTGAGGTAGTTCATGCTCTAAATCACCATAAAGCATCCCTACTACCTTAATACTAGCCGCCTATCATGGGATTGCTAAGGGCTGCAACATTTTTCTCAATTTTCCGAAATCCGATCAAATTTTTTTGCGATTTTGGAGCACTATATTGATTTTCCGATTTCTGAAATTCAATTTTCGATTATTTCCCAAAATTCAATTTTCGATTATTTCTCTATTTGCAGGCAAAACCAAATGGGTACGGCAAATACAGTGAATGAATTTACATCATTCTATTACTCATAGTTGCTTCTTCTATATTTATTTAAAATTCACGGACGAATTTTTCTGCGTGGGTCAAGTAGATTAGTGCAGTTAGTAGTTATGCATCCAATAATACAATACGGGCTTCAGGATGATGCGTTACCCAATCAATTGGGTATATTAGCAAGTTATGGCAAATTTTGTTATCGTCTTCCTACTTTTTTCGACGTGCATTTATTTGATGACTTGTTGATTTTCTCGTCATAGTCACGAACTCTTCTTAGATGGGGAGAGTTGAAAGGAATCGTGGTCATATCCACGACCACGCGTAGCATACTTCATACGTCGTGTGAGCACATTTTATTTAATTATTACAATTTACTTTAAATTGATAGAATAATAGGACTAGTTTCCTAATTGGATATTTATTTGGGTTTCTTTTGTTGTAGGTCTCTTATTTTATAAAATATAGCATAAGCTTAATTTATTTCGACTGATAGTTTGAGTGAAAGAAAAAGGCTTAACTTTAAATAGATGTAAAGTTTGGGGTAAATCTAAAAACTCGAGGTCTTCGACCTTTTATTTAATGTAATTGAGAGATCTTAGCTTTATTGAGATTAATTTAGCTTCCGCGCACGTAGTTTTTAATACAAATTTTTGCAAATGCATCAGATTTGCATTACATTGTAATTTGTAGTGAACCAAACTGAGCATATATCAATCGGTACCAAAAAAATTTCATCAAAATCTTCCAAATGAAGCAGTTCTAGATTGATGCATTAAAGTTGGTAGACCTGTGCTTTCTATTGCGAATGTCTCTTATTAATGCTTTCAGAGAACGTAGAGTGAGGTAGTTAATGCTCTAAATTACCATAAAGCATCCCTTCTACCTTAATAATAGGCGCTTAACAAGGGATTGCTTAGGGCTGCAACATTTTTCTAAATTTCCCAAAATCCGATCTAATTATTTTTTGATTTTGGAAGACTATATTGATCTTCCGATTTCCAAAAATTCAATTTTCGATTATTTTAGAAAATTCAGTTTCCGATTATTTTTTTATTTACAGGCAAGACCAAATGGGTACGGCAAATGCCGTGGAAGAATTTACAGCGGTCTATTACTCTTAGTGGCTTCTTCTATATTAATTTAAAATTCGTGGAAAAAATTTTATGCGTTGTTCGAGTAGATTATTTCAGTTACTAGTTATGCATCCAATGAGGCGATACGGGCATCTAGATGATGCGTTACCCAATCAATTGGGTATATTATCGAGTTATTGTAAATTTCGTTATCGTCTTCCAACATCTTTGGGAGTGCATTTTTTTGATGACTTGAAAATTTTCTCGTCAAAGTCAAAAACTCTTCTTAGACGAGGTGAGTTGATAGGAATCATGTTCGTATCCTCGACCACGCGTAGCATGCTTCTTACGTCATGTGTGTGCTTATTATTTAATTATTACTATCTACTTTAAATTGACAGAATAATTGGACTAGTTTCTTAATTGGAATGTTATTAGGGTTTCTTTTGTATTAGGTCTCTTATTTTATAAAATATAGCATAAGCTTAATTTACTTCGAAGGATAGTTTGAGTGAGAGCAAAAGGCTTAACCTTAAATAGTTGTAAAGTTTGGGGTAAATCTAAAAACCCGAAGTCTTCGACCTTTTATTTTATGCAATTGAGAGATCTTAATTTTAATTGTGATTAATTTTACTTCCGCGCACGTAGTTTTTAACATAAATTATTGCAAATGCATCAGATTTGCATTGCATCATACTTTATTGTAAACCAAACTGATCCTATATCTATCTGTACCAAATTTTTTTAAGCAAAATCTACCAAATGAAGCAGTTCTAGATTGATGCATTAAAGTTGGTAGACCTGTGTTACCCACCACCAATGTCTCTGATCAATGTTTTCAGTGGACGTAGAGTGAGGTAGTTCATGCTCTAAATCACCATAAAGCATCCCTACTACCTTAATACTAGACGCTTATCAAGGGATTGCTTTGGGCTGTAACTTTTTTCTAAATATTCCAAAATCCGATCCAATTTATTTTTGATTTTGGAACACTATATTGATTTTTCGATTTCCTAAAATTCAGTTTCCGCTTATTTCCAAAAATTTAGGTTCCGATTATTTCTCTATTTGCAGGAAAAACAAAATGGGTACGCCAAATACCGTGGAAGAATTTGTAGTTGCCTTATACTCATAGTTGCTTTATTTATATTTATTTAAAATTTGTGGAGGAATTTATTTGCGTGGTTCGAGTAGATTAGTACAGTTAGAAGTTATGCATCCAATGAAGCGATACGGGCTTCTAAATGATGCGTTAACTAATCAATTGGGTATATTAGCGAGTTATGGCAAATTTCGTTATCGTCTTCCTACTTCTTACGGCGTACATATTTTTGATGACGTGTTGATTTTCTCTTCAAAGTCATGAACTCTTCTTAGACGGGGAGAGTTGATAGGAATCGTGGTCGTATCCACCACCACGCATAGTATGCTTCATACGTCGTATGTGCGCATTTAGATTAATTATTGCTATTTACTTTAAATTGAAAGAATAGTAGGACTAGTTTCCTATTTGGATTGTTATTTGGGTTTCTTTTGTGTTAGGTCTCTTATTTAATAAAATATAGCATATGATTAATTTATTTCGAAGGATAGTTTGAGTTAGAGCAAAAGGCTTAACCTTAAATTGATGCAAAGTTTGGGGTAATTCTAAAAACTTGAGGTCTTCGACCATTTATTTGATGCAATTGAGAGATCTTAGATTTAATTGAGATTAATTTCGCTTAAGTGTACTTAGTTTTTAACACAAATTATTACAAATGCATCGGATTTGCATTGCACCGTACTTTGTAGTGAACCAAACTGAGACTATATCTATCTGCATCGAATTTTTTTCATCAAAATCTTCCCAATGAAGCATTTCTAGATTGATGCATTAAAGTTGGCAGACCTGCGCCTCCCACGACCAATGTCTCTGATCAATGCTTTCAGACGACGAAGAGTGAGGTAGTTTATGCTCTAAATCGCCATAAAGCATCCCTACTACCTTAATACTTGGCACTTAACAAGGGATTGTTTTGGGCTGTAACTTTTTTCTAAATATTCCAAAATCCGATCCAATTTCTTTTCGATTATGGAACACCATATTGATTTTTTGATTTCCTAAAATTTAGTTTCCGATTATTTCCGAAAATTTAGTTTCCGATTATTTCTCTATTTGCAGGCAAAATCAAATGGGTACGGCAAATACCGTGGAAGAATTTATAGCTGTTTTATACTCAATGTTGTTTTTTCTACAATTATTTAAAATTTGTGGAGGAATTTATATGCGTGGTTCGAGTAGATTAGTACAGTTAAAAGTTATGCATCCAATGAAGCGATACGGGCTTCTAGATGATGCGATACCCAATCAATTGGGAATATTAGCGAGTTATGGCAAATTTATTTATCGTCTTCCTTCTTCTTTCGGCGTGCATTTTTTTGATGACTTGCTGATTTTCTCTTCAAAGTCACGAACTTTTCTTAGGCGGGAAGAGTTGATAAAAATCGTGGTCGTATCCACCACCACGCGTAGTATGCTTCATACGTCGCATGTGCGCATTTAATTTAATTATTGCTTTTTACTTTAAATTGATAGAATAATAGGACTAGTTTCCAATTTTGATTGTTATTAGGGTTTCTTTTGTGTTAGGTCTCTTATTTTATAAAATATAGCATATGCTTAATTTATTTCGAAGGATAGTTTGAGTTAGAGCAAAAGGCTTAACATTAAATTGATGCAAAATTTGGGGTAAATCTAAAAACCTGAGGTCTTCAACCTTTTATTTGATGTAATTGAGAGATCTTAGTTTTAATTGAGATTAATTTAGCTTAAGCGCACATAGTTTTTAACACAAATTATTGCAAATGCATCAGATTTGCATTGCATCGTACTTTGTAGTGAACCAAACTGAGCCTATATCTATCTATATCAAAAAAATATTCTTCAAAATCTTCCAAATGAAGCAGTTCAAGATTGATGCATTAATTAGTAGAACTGTGTCTCTCACGGCCAATCTCTCTGATCAATGCTTTCAGAGGACGTAGAGTGAGGTAGTTTATGCTCTAAATCACCATAAAGCATCCCAACTACCTTAATACTAGGCACTTAACAAGGGATTGCTTTGGGCTGGTGCTTTTTTTTTTTAAAATCGAAATCTGATCCATTTTTTTTTTGAATTTGGAACACTATATTGAATTTTTGATGTCTTGTTGATTTTCTCGCCAAAGTCATCAACTCTTCTTATACGGGGAGAGGTGATAGGAATCGTGGTCGTATCCACGACTGCGCGTAGTATGTTTCCTACATCGTGTGTGCGCATTTTATTTAATTATTGTTATTTACTTTAAATTGATAGAATAATAAGACTAGTTTCCTAATTGGATTGTTATTAGGGTTTCTTTTGTGTTAGGTCTCTTATTTTTTAAAATATAGCATAAGCTTAATTTATTTTGAAGGATAGTTTGATTGAGATGAATGGTGTCAACCTTAAATAGATTTAAAGTTTGCGGCAAATCTAAAATCCCGAGGTCTTCAACCTTTTATTTTATGTAATTGAGAGATATTAGTTTTAATTGGGATTAATTTGGCTTATGCGCACGTAGTTTTTAACACAAATTATTGCAAATGCATCGGATTTTCATTACATCGGTCTTTGTAGTAAACCAAACTGAGCCTATATCTATCTGTACCATTTTTTTTTCTTCAAAATCTGCCAAATGAAGTAGTTCAAGATTGATGCATTAATGTTAGTAGACCTGTGTTTCCCACTGCCAATGTCTCTGATCAATGCTTTCAGAGGACGTAGAGAGGTAGTTCATGCTCTAAATCACCATAAAGCATCCCTACTACCTTAATATTAGGCGCTTAACAACGAATTGCTTTGGGCTGTAACTATTTTAAAAAAATTCCGAAATCCGGTCCAATTTTTCTTCGATTTTGGAACACTATATTGATTTTTTGATTTCCAAAAATTAAATTTTCGATTATTTTCGATAATTAATTTCTGATTATTTTTCTATTTGCAGGCAAAACCAAATGTGTACGGCAAATACCGTGGAAGAATTTACAGCAGTCTATTACTCATAGTTCTTCTTCTATATTTATTTAAATGTCGTAGACGAATATTTATGCGTGGCTCGAGTAGATTAGTATAGTTAGTATTTATGCATCCAATGAAGCGATACGGGCCTCAAGATGATGCATTACCAAATCAATTTGGTAAATTAGAGAGTTATGGCTAAATTCGTTATCGGCTTCCTACATCTTTCGGCGTGCATTTTTTTGATGACTTGTTAATTTTCTCGTCAAAGTCACTAACTCATCTTTGACGGGGAGAGCTGATAGGAATCGTGGTCATATCAACTACCATGCGTAGCATGTTTTATACGTCGTGTGCGCATTTTATTTAATTATTGCTATTTACTTTAAATTGATAGAATAGTAAGACCAGTTTCCTAATTGGATTGTTATTAGGGCTTCTTTTGTGTAAGGTCAATTATTTTATAAAATATTGCATAAGCTTAATTTATTTCGAAGGATAGTTTGAGTGAGAGCAAACGGCTTGACCTTAAATAGATGTAAAGTTTGTGGCAAATCTAATAACCCGAGGTCTTCGACCTTTCATTTTATGTAATTGAGAGATCTTAGTTTTAATTGAGATTAATTTAGCCTATGTGCTCGCAGTTTTTAATACAAATTATTTCAAATGCATCAGATTTGCATTGCATCGAACTTTATAGTGAACTAAACTGAGCCTATATCTATCTGTACCAAAAAAAATTCTTCTAAATCTGCCAACTGAAGCAGTTCTTGATTGATGCATTAAAGTTGGTTGACCTAAGCTTCCCACTACCAATGTCTCTGATCGATGCTTTCAGAGGACGTAGAGTTAGGTAGTTCATGCTCTAAATCACCTTAAAGCATCCCTAATACATTAATACTAGGTGCTTAACAACGGATTGCTTAGGGCTGCAACTTTTTAGTAAATTTTCCGAAATCCGATCCAATTTTATTTCGCTTTTTGGGCACTATATTGATTTTACGATTTCCGAAAATTATATTTCTGATTATTTCCAAAAAATTTGTTTCTGATTATTTCTCTATTTGCAGGTAAAACCAAATGGGCACGGAAAATACCCTGGATGAATTTACAGCTGTCTTATACTCATAGTTGCTTCTTCTATATATATTTAAAAGTCGTGGACGAATTTTTACGCTTGGTTCGAGTATATTAGTACAGTTATTAGTTATGCATCCAATGAAGCGATACGGGCATCTAGATGATGCGTTACCCAATCAATTGGGTATATTAGCGAGTAATGGCAAATTTTGTTATCATCTTCCTACTTCTTTCGGCGTGCATTTTTTTGATGTCTTCTTGATTTTCTCGTCAGAGTCACCAACTCTTCTTAGACGGGAGAGTTGATAGGAATCGTGGTCGTATCCACGACCACGCGTAGCATGCTTTATAAGTCGTGTTTGTGCATTATATTTATTTATAATTATTTACTTTTAATTGATAGAATAATAGGACTAGTTTCATAATTGGATTGTTATTTAAGTTTCATTTGTGTTAGGTCTATTATTTTATAAAAGATGGCATAAACTTAATTTATTTCGAAGGATAGTTCGAGTGAGATCAAAAGGATTAACCTTAAATAGATGTTAAGTTTGTGGTAAATCTAAAAACCCGAGGTCTTCGACCATTTATTTTATGTAATTGAGAGATCTTAGTTTTAATTTAGATTAATTTAGCTTAAGCGCACGGAGTTTTTAACATAAATTATTTCAAATGCATCGGATTTGCATTGCATCGTACTTTGTAGCTTACCAAACTAAGCCTATATCTATCTGTACCGAATTTTGTTCAACAAAATCTGCCAAATGAAGCAGTTCAAGATTGATGCATTAAAGTTGGTAGACCTGTGCTTCCCGCTGCCAAAGTCTCAGATCAATACTTTCTGGGGACGTAGACTAAGGTAGTTCATGCTCTAAATCCCCATAAAGCATCCCTAATACATTAATACTAGGTGCTTGACAAGAGATTGCTTAAGGATGCAACTTTCTTCTAAATTTTCCGAAATTCGATACAATTTTTTATTTATTTTCGAGCACTATATTGATTTTCCGATTTTCGAAAACTCAATTTCTGATTATTTCCGAAAATTTAGTTTCCGATTATTTCTCTATTTGTAGGCAAAGCGTAATGGGTACGGCAAATACCGTGGAAGATTTTACAGCTGTCTTATAGTCAAAGTAGTTTTTTCTATATTTATTTAAAATTTGTGGAGGAATTTTGATGCGTGGTTCAGGTAGATTAGTGCAGTTAGTAGTTATGCATCCAATGAAGCTATACGGGCTTCTAAATGATGGGTTACCCAATTAATTGCCTATAATAGTAAGTTATGGCAAATTTCATTATCGTCTTCCTACTTCTTTTGGCGTTCATTTTTTTGATGACTTGTTGATTTTCTCTTCAAAGTCACGACCTCTTCATATACTTGGTGAGTTGATAGGAATCGTGGTCATATCCACGACCACGCGTAGCATGCTTCATACGTCGTATGTGCGCATTTTATTTACTTATTGCAATTTACTATTAATTGATAGATTAATAGGACTAGTTTCCTATTTGGATTGTTATTAGGGTTTCTTTTGTGTTAGGTCTCTAATTTTATAAAATATAGCATAAGCTTAATTTATTTCGAAGGATAGTTTGAGTGAGAGCAAAAGGCTTAACCTTAAATAGATGTAAAGTTTGGGGTAAATCAAAAAACCCGATGTCTTCGACCTTTTATTTTATGTAATTGAGAGATCTAAGTTTTAATTGAGATTATTTAGCTTAAGGGCAGTAAGTTTTTAACACTAATTATTGCAAATGCATCGAATTTGCATTGCATCTTACTTTGTAGTGAACCAAACTGAGCCTATATCTATCTGTACTGAAATGTTTTCTTCAAAATCTGCCAAATGATGGAGTTTTAGATTGATGCATTAAAGTTGGTAGACCTGTGCTTCCCACAGCCAATGTCTCATATCAATGTTTTTAGAGTACGTAGAGTGAGGTAGTTCATGCTCTAAATCACCATAAAGCATCCCTACTACCTTAATCCAAGGCGCTTAACAAGGGATTACTTACGCTGCAACATTTATCTAAATTTTTCAAAATTCGATCCAATTTTTTTTCGATTTTGGAACACTATATTGAATTTCCGATTATTTCCGTAAATTTAGTTTTCGATTATTTCCCTCTTTGCAGGCAAAACCAAATGGGTACGGCAAATACCATGGAAGAATTTGCACCTGTCTTGTTCTCATAGTTGCTTCTTCTATATTTATTTTAAATTCGTAGACGAATTTTTATGCATCAAATGAAGCGATATGGGATTCTAGATGTTGCGTTACACAATCAATTGGGTATATTAACGAATTATGGTAAATTTCGTTATCGTCATCCAACTTCTTTCTGCGTGCATTTTTTTATGAATTGTTGATTTTCTTTTCAAAGTCACGAACTCTTCATAGACGGGGAGAGTTGATAGGAATCGTGGTCGTATCCACGACCATGAGTAGCATGCTTCATACGTCGTATGTGCGGATTTTATTTAATTAATGTTATTTACTTTAAATTTATAGAATAATAGGACTAGTTTCCTATTTAGATTGTTATTAGGGTTTCTTTTATTTAGGTTTCTTATTTTATAAAAGATAGCATAAGCTTAATTTATTTTGAAGGATAGTTTGAGTGAGAGCAATAGGCTTAACCTTAAATAGATGTAAAGTTTGTGGTAAATCGAATAACCCGAGGTCTTCGACCTTTTATTTTATGTTGAATGATCTTAGCTTTAATTGAAATTAATTAAGCTTAAGCGCACGCCGATTTAAACACAAATTATTGCAAATGCATCGGATTTGCATTGCATTGTACTTATTAGTTAACCAAACTGAGCCTATATCTATCTGTATTGAATTTTTTTCATCAAAATCTTCCAAATTGAGCATTTATAAATTGATGCATTACAGTTGGTAGACCTGTGCTTCCGACTTCCAATGTCTCTGATCAATGTCTTATGAGGACGTTGAGTGAGGTAATTCAAGCTCTAAATCACCATAAAGCATCCCTACTACATTAATACTAGGCGCTTAAATGGGGATTTCTTAAGGCTGCAACTTTTTTCTAAATTTTCTGAAATCCGATCTAATTTTTTTTTGAATTTGGAGCACTTTATTGATTTTCCGATATCCAAAAATTAAATTTGCGATTATTTCAGAAAATTCAGTTTTATATTATTTATCTATTTGCTGGCAAAACCAAATGGGTACGATAAATACCGTCGAAGAATTTACAGCAGTCTTATACTCATAGTTGCTTGTTCTATATGTATTTAAAATTCATGGAAGAATTTTTATGCGTGGTTCGATTAGATTAGTACAGTTAGTAGTTATGCATTTAATGAAGCGATACAGGCTTCTTGATGATGCGTTACCCAATAAATTAGGTATAATAGCGAGTTACGGAAAATTTCGTTATCGTCTTCCTACTTCTTTCGGCGTGCATTTTTTTGAAGAGTTGTTGATTTTCTCATCAAAGTCGCGAACTCTTCCTAGACGGGGAGAGTTTATTAGAATCGTGGTTGTACCCACGACCACGCGTAGCATGTTTCATAAGTCGCGTGTGCTCATTTTATTTAATTATTGCTATTTACTTTAAATTGATAAAATAATAGGAGTAGTTTCTTAATTGAATTGTTATTAGGGTTTCTTTTGTGTTAGGTCCCTTATTTTATCAAATATAGCTTAAGCTTAATTTATTTTGAAGGATAGTTTGAGTGAGAGCAAAAGGCTTAACCTTAAATAGATGTAAAGTTTGGGGTAAATCTAAAAACCCGAGGTCTTCGACCTTTTATTTTATGTAATTGAGTGATCTTAATTTCAATTGAGATTAATTTAGCTTCCGCGCACGTAGCTTTTTTTAAAAATTATTGCAAATACATCGAATTTGCATTGAATCGCACTTTGTAGTGAACCAAACTGATCATATATTTATCTGTACCGAATTTTTTAACTCAAAATTTTCCAAATGAAGCAGTTCATGATTGATGCATTAAAGTTGGTAGTCCTGTGCCTCCCACAGCCAATGTCTGTGATCAATGCTTTCAAAGGACGTAGACTGAGGTAGTTCATGCTCTAAATCACCATAAAGCATCCCAACTACCTTAATACTAGGCGCTTAACATGGGATTGTTTAGGGCTGCTAATTTTTTCCAAATTTTCTAACATCCGATCTAAAAAAAAATCGATTTTGGAATACTATATTGATTTTCCGATTTCCGAAAATTCAGTTTCTCATTATTTCTCTATTTACCGACAAAACCAAATGGGTACGGCAAATACGGTGGAAGAATTTATAGCTATCTTATACTAATAGTTGCTTATTCTATATTTATTTAAAATTTGTGGAGGAACTTTAATGCGTGGTTCGAGTAGATTAGTACATTTAGTAGTTATGCATCCAATGAAGCGATACGGGCTTCTAGATGTTGAGTTACCCAATCAATTGGGTATATTAGTGAGTTATGGCAAATTTGTTTATCGTCTTCCTACATCTTTCGGCATGCATTTTTTTGATGACTTGCTAATTTTAGCGTCAAAGTCATGAACTCTTCTTAGACGGGGAGAGTTGATAGGAATCTTGGTCTTATCCACGACCACGGGTAGCATGCTTCATACGTCATGTGTACGCATTTTATTTAATTATTCCGTTTTACATTAAATTGATAGAATAATAGGACTAGTTTCCTAATTAGATTGTTATTAGGGCGTCTTTTGTGTTAGGTCTCTTATTTTATAAAATATTGCATAAGCTTAATTTATTTTGAAGTATAGTTTGAGTGAGTGCAAAAGGCTTAACCTTAAATAGATGTAATGTTTGGGGTAAATCTAATAACCCGAGGTCTTCGACCTTTTATTTTATGTAATTGAGAGATCTTAGTTTTAATTGGGATTAATTTAGCTTAAGCGCACGTAGTTTTTTACACCAATTATTGCAAATGCATTGGATTTACATTGCATCGTACTATGTATTGAACAAAATTGAGCATATATATATCTGTATCGAATTTTTTTCTTCAAAATCTGCCAAATGAAGCAGTTCTAGATTGATGCATTAAAGTTGGTAGACCTGTGCTTCCCACTGCCAATGTCTCTGATCAATGCTTTTAGAGGACGTAGAGTAAGGTAGTTCATGCTCTAAATCACCATAAAGCATCTTTAATACATTAATACGAGGCACTTGATAAGCGATTGCTTAGGGTTGCAACTTTTTTCTAAATTTTCCGAAATCCGATCCTTTTTTTTTTTTTTTAGGAGTACTATATTTATTTTCCGATTTCCAAAAATTCAATTTCCGATTATTTCCAAAATTTCAATTTACGATTATTTTTCTATTTGTAGGCAAAGCCAAATGTGTACGACAAATACCGTGAAGAATTTGCAGCTGTCTTATACTCATAGTTGTTGTTTCTATATTTATTTAAAATTTGTGGAGGAATTGTTATGCGTGGTTCGAGTAGATTATTACAGTTAGTAGTTATGCATCCAATGAAGCGATACAGGCTTGTAGATGACCTTTTATTTTATGTAATTGAGAGATCTTAGTTTTAATTGAGATTATTTAGCTTAAGGGCACTTAGTTTTTAACACAAATTATTGCAAATGCATCTAATTTGTATTGCATCTTACTTTGTAGTGAACCAAACTGAGTCTATATCTATTTGTACCAAAAAAAATTCATCAAAATCTGCCAAATGAAGCAGTTCTAGATTGATGCATTAAAGCTGGTAGACCTGTGCTTCCCACTGCCAATGTCTCTGATCAATGCTTTTAGAGGAGGTAGAGTGAGGTAGTTCATGCTCTAAATCACCATAAAGCATCCCTACTACCTTAATACAAGCCGCTTAACAAGGGATTGCTTACCCTGTAACTTTTATCTAAATTTTCCCCAATCTAGAACTGCTTCATTTCACTAATTTTGAAGAAAAAAATTCGATACAAATAGTAATAATTTGTGAGAGCAAAAGGCTTAACTTTAAATAGAAGTAAAGTTTGGGGAAAATCTAAAAACCCGAGGTCTTCGACCTTTAATTTTATGTAATTGAGAGATCTTAGTTTTAATTGAGATTATTTTTTCTTAAGCACACTTAGTTTTTAACACAAATTATTGAAAATGCATCGGATTTGCATTGCATCCTACTTTGTAGTAAACCAAACTGAGCCTATATCTATATGTTCCGAAAAATTTCTTCAAAATCTTTAAAATGAAGCAGTTTTAGATTGATGCATTAAACTTGGTAGACCAGTGCTTCCCACTGCCAATGTCTTTGATCAATGCTTTCAGAGGACGTAGAGTAAGGTAGTTCATGCTCTAAATATCCATAAAGCATCCCTACTACCTTACTACTAGGTGCTAATCATAGGATTTCTTAGGGCTGCAACTTTTTTCTAAATTTTCCGAAATCCGATCAAATTTTGTTTCGATTTTGGAACCTTATATTGATTTTTCGATTTTTTCCAAAAATTAAGTTGCCGATTATTTCTCTATTTGCAGGCAAAACCAAATGGGTACGGCAAATATCGTAGAAGAATTTACAGTTGTCTTATACTCATTGTCACTTCTTCTATATTTAATATAAATTCGTGGATGAATTTTTATGCATGGTTTGAGTTGATTAGTACAGTTAGTAGTTATGCATTCAATGAAGCGATACGAGCTTCTAGATGATGCATTGCCCAATCAATTGGGTATATTAGCAAATTTGGGATAATTCCGTTATCGTCATCCTACTTCTTTCGACGTGCATTTTTTTTAATGACTTGTTGATTTTCTCATCAAAGTCACGAACACTTCTTAGACGGGGAGAGTTGATAGGAATCGTGGTCGAATCCACGACCACGCGTAGAATGCTTCATACGTCGTATGTGCGCATTATATTTAATTATTGTTATTTACGTTAAATTGATAAAATAATATGATTAGTTTCCTATTTAGATTGTTGTTAGGGTTTCTTTTGTATTAGGTCTCTTATTTTATAAAAGATAGCATAAGCTTAATTTATTTCGAAGGATAGTTTGAGTGAGAGCAAAAGGCTTAACCTTAAATTGATGAAAAGTTTGTGGTAAATCTAAGAACCCGATGTCTTCGACCTTTTATTTTATGTAATTGAGAAATATTAGTTATAATTTAGATTAATTTAGCTTAATCGCACGTAGTTTTTAACACAAATTATTGCAAATGCATCGGATTTGCATTGCATTGTACTAATTAGTTAACCAAACTGAGCCTATATCAATCTGTACTGAATATTTTTCATCAAATTCTTCCAAATGAAGTAGTTCTAGATTGATGCATTAAAGTTGGTAGACCTGTACATCCCACTGCCAATGTCTCTGATCAATGCTTTTAGAGTAGGTAGAGTGAGGTAGTTCATGCTCTAAGTCACCATAAAGCATCCCTACTACCTTAATGCAAGGCGCTTAACAAGGGATTGCATACGCTGTAACTTTTATCTAAATTTTCCAAAATTTGATCCAATTTTTTTTAATTTTAGAACACTATATTGATTTTTCGATTATTTCCGAAAATTTAGTTTTCGATTATTTCTCTATTTGCAGGCAAAACCAAATAGGTACGGCAAATACCGTAGAAGAATTCGCAGCTGTCTTCTACTCATAGTTGCATCTTCTATATTTATTTTAAATTTGTGGACGAATTTTTAAGCGTGGTTCGAGTTAATTAGTACAGTTAGTAGTTATGCATCCAATGAAGCGATACGGGATTCAGGATGTTGCGTTACCCAATCAATTGGGTATATTAGAGAATTATGACAAATTTCGTTATCGTCTTCCAACTTCTTTCGGCGTACTTTTTTTTATGAATTGTTGATTTTCTCTTCAAAGTCACGAATTCTTCTTAGATGGGGAGAGTTGATAGGAATCGTGGTTGTATTCGCGACCACGCGTAGCATGCTTCATACGTCGTATGTGCGTATTTTATTTAATTATTGCTTTTTACTCTAAATTGATAGAATAATTAAAATAGTTTCCTATTTAGATTGTTATTAGGGTTTCTTTTGTGTTAGGTCTTTTAATTTTTAAAATATAGCATAAACTTAATTTATTTTGAATGATAGTTTGATTGAGAGCAAAAGGCATAACCTTAAATAGATGTGAAGTTTGTGGTAAATCAAAAAACCCGATGTCTTCGACCTTTTATTTTATGTAATTGAGTGATCTTAGATTTAATTGAGATTATTTAGCTTAAGGGCACTTAGTTTTTAACACAAATTATTGCAAATGCTTCGAATTTGCATTGCATCTTACTTTGGAGTGAACCAAAATGAGCATATTTCTATCTGTACTAAAAAAATTTATTCAAAATCTGCCAAATGAAGCAGTTCTAGATTGATGCATTTAAGTTGGCAGACTTGTGCTTCCCACTGCCAATGTCTCTGAACAATGCTTTCCGAGGATGTAGAGTAAGGTAGTTCATGCTCTAAATCACCATAAAGCATCTCTAATACCTTAATACTAGGTGCTTGATAAGGGATTGCTTAGGGCTACAACTTTTTTCTAAATTTTTTGAAATCCGATCCAATTTTTTTTTATTTTGAAGCACTATATTGATTTTACGATTCTGAAAATTTAATTTCCGACTATTTCCGAAAATTCAGTTTCCGATTATTTCTCTATTAGTAGGCAAAACCAAATGTGTACGGCAAATATCGTGGAAGAATTTACAGCTGTCTTATACTCATTGTTTTTTTTCTATATTTATTTAAAATTTGTGGAGGAATTGTTATGCATGGTTCGAGTAGATTAGTGCAGTTAGTAGTTATGCATCCAATGAAGCGATACAGGCTTTTAGATGATGCCTTACCCAATCAATTGGGTATATTAGTGAGTTATGGAAAATTTTGTTATCGTCTTCCTACTTCTTTCGGCGTTCATTTTTTTCATGACTTGTTGATTTTCTCTTCAAAGTCACGAACTCTTCTTATACTGGGCGAGTTGATAGGAATCGTGGTCGTATCCACGACCACGCGTAGCATGCTTCATACGTCCTATGTGCGCATTTTATTTACTTATTGCAATTTACTTTAAATTGATAGAATAATATAACTAGTTTTCTATTTGGATTGTTATTAGGGTTTCTTTTGTGTTAGGTCTCTTATTTCATAAAATATAGCATAAGCTTAATTTATTTCGAAGGATAGTTTGAGTGAGAGCAAAAGGCTTAACCTTAAATAGATGCAAAGTTGGGGGTAAATAAAAAAACCCGATGTCTTCGACCTTTTATTTTATGTAATTGAGAGATCTTAGTTTTAATTGAGATTATTTAGCTTAAGGGCACTTAGTTTTTATCGCAAATTATTGCAAATGCATCGAATTTGCATGGAATCTTTCTTTTTAGTGAACCAAACTGAGTCTATATCTATTTGTACCAAAATTATTTCATCAAAATCTGCCAAATGAAGCAGTTCTAGATTGATGCATTAAAGTTGGTAGACCTGTGCTTCCCACTGCCAATGTCTCTGATCAATGCTTTTAGAGTACATAGAGTGAGGTAGTTCATGCTCTAAATCACAATAAAGTATCCCTACTACCATAATACATGGCGCTTAACAAGGGATTGCTTACGCCGCAACTTTTATCTAAATTTTCTGAAATTTGATCCAATTTTTTTTCGATTTTGGAACACTATATTGATTTCCAAATTATTTCCAAAAATTTAGTTTTCGATTATTTCTCTATTTGTAGGCAAAACCAAATGGGTATGAAAAATACCGTGGAAGAATTCGCAGCTGTCTTGTTCTCATAGTTGCTTCATTTATATTTATTTAAAATTCGTGGACGAATTTTTAAGTGTGGTTCGAGTTGATTAGTACAGTTAGTAGTTATGCATCCAAATAAGCGATACGGGATTCTAGATGTTGCGTTACCCAATCAATTGGGTATATTAGCGAATTATAGTAAATTTTATTATAGTCTTCCAACTTTTTTCGGCGTGCATTTTATTGATGAATTGTTGATTTTCTTTTCAAAGTCACGAACTCTTCTTAGACAGGGATGGGGAGAGTTGATAGGAATCGTGGTCGAATCTACGACCACGCGTAGCATGCTTCATTCGTCGTATGTGCGCATTTTATTTAATTATTGTTATTTACATTAAATTTATAGAATAATAGAACTAGTTTCCTATTTGGATTGTTGTTAGGGTTTCTATTGTGTTAGGTCTCTTATTTTATAAAAGATAGCATAAGCTTAATTTATTTCGAAGGATAGTTTGAGTGAGAGCAAAAGGCTTAACCTTAAATAGATATAAAGTTTGTGGTAAATCTAAAAACCCGAGGTCTTCGACCTTTTATTTTATGTTGAGAGATCATAGTTTTAATCGAGAATAATATAGCTTAAGCGCACGTAGTTTTTAACACAAATTATTGCAAATGCATCGGATTTGCATTGCATTGTTCTAATTAGTTAGCCAAACTGAGCCTAAATCTCTCTGTACCGAATATTTTTTATCAAATTCTTCCAAATGAAGTAGTTCTAGATTGATGCATTACAATTGGTAGACCTGTGCTTCTCACTGCCAATGTCTCTTACCAATGCCTTCAGAGGACGTTGAGTGAGGTAGTTCATGCTCTAAATCACCATAAAGCATCCTACTACAATAATACTTGGCGCTTAACAAGGGGTTGCTTAGGGATCCAACTTTTTTCTAAATTTTCTGAAATCCGATCCATTTTATTTTCAAATTTGGAGCACTATATTGATTTTCCAATTTCTGAAAATTAAATTTCTAATTATTTCTGAAAATTTAGCTTTTTATTCTTTATCTATTTGCAGGCAAAACCAAATGGGTACGGCAAATACCGTGGTAGAATTTACAGCTGTCATATACTCATAGTTGCTTGCTCTATATTTATTTAAAATTCATGAAAGAATTTTTATGCGTAGTTCGAGTAGATTAGTACAGTTAGTAGTTATGCATCCAATGATGCGATACGGGCTTCTAGATGAAGCGTTACCCAATCAATTGGGTATATTAGTGAGTTATGGCAAATTTCGTAATCGCCTTCCTCCTTCTTTTGGCATAGATTTTTTTGATGACTTGCTGATTTTCTCGTCAAATCCACGAACTCTTCATAGACGAGGAGAGTTTATTGGAATCGTGGTTTTACCCACGACCACGCGCAGCTTGCTTCATAAGTCGTGTGTGCTCATTTTATTTATTTATTGTTATTTACTTTAAATTAATAAAATAATAGGACTAGTTTCTTATATGGATTGTTATTAGGGTTTCTTTTGTGCTAGGTCTCTTATTTTATAAAATATAGCATAAGCTTAATTTATTTCGAAGGATAGTTTGAGTGAGAGCAAAAGGCTTAACCTTAAATAGATGTAAATTTTGAGGTACATTAAAAAACCCGAGATCATCGACCTTTTATTTTATGTCATTGAGAGATCTTAATTTAAATTGAGATTAATTTAGCTTCCGCGCACGTAGTTTTTGAAACAAATTATTGCGAATGCATCGGATTTGCATTGCATCGCACTTTGTAGTGAACCAAACTGATCTTATATCTATCTGTACCGAATTTTTTTTCCTCAAAATCTTCCAAATGAAGCAGTTCAAGATTGATGCATTAAAGTTGGTAGTCCTGTGCTTCCATTTGCCAATGTCTCTTATTAATGCTTTCATAAGACGTAGAGTGAGGTAGTTCATGCTCTAAATCACCATAAAGCATCCCTACTACCTTAATACTAGGCGCTTAAAATGAGATTGTTTAGGGCTGCTATTTTTTTCAAAATTTTCCGAATTCCGAACAAATTATTTTTTGATTTTAGAATACTATATTTATTTTTCGCTTTCCAAAAATTTAGTTTCTCATTATATCACTATTTACCGGAAAAATCAAATGGGTACGGCAAATACCGTAAAAGAATATACAGCTGTCTTATACTCATAGTTGCTTATTCAATATTTATTTAAAATTTGTGGAGGAACTTTTATGCGTGGTTCGAGTTTATTGGTACATTTAATAGTTATGCATCCAATGAAGCGATACGGGCTTATTGATGATGAGTTACACAATCAATTGGGTATATTAGTGAGTTATGGCAAATTTTGTTATCGTCTTCCTAATTCTTTCGGCGTGCATTATTTTTATGACTTGTTGATTTTCTCGTCAAAGTCATGAACTCTTCTTAGACGGGGAGAGTTGATAAGAATCGTGGTCTTATCCACGACCACGCGAAGCATGCTTCATACATCGTATGTGCGCATTTTATTTAATTATTGTTATTTACTTTAAATTGATAGAATAATAAGACTAGTTTCCTAATTGGATTGTTATTAGGGTTTCTTTTGTTTTAGGTCTCTTATTTTATAAAATATTGCATAAGCTTAATTTATTTTGAATGATAGTTTTAGTGAGTACAAAAGGCATAACCTTAAATATATGTAAGTTTGTGGTAAATCTAATAACCTGAGATCTTCGACATTTTATTTTATGAAATTGAGAGATCTTAGTTTTAATTTAGATTAATTTAGCTTAAGGGCACTTAGTTTTTTACACCAATTATTGCAAATGCATTGGATTTACATTGCATCGTACTTTGTAGTAAACCAAACTGAGCCTATATCTATCTGTATCAAAAAAATTTCTTCAAAATCTATGAAATGAAGAAGTTCTAGATTGATGAATTAAAGTTGGCAGACTTAAGCTTCCCACTGCCAATGTCTCTGATTAATGCTTTCAGTGGACGTAGAGTGAGGTAGTTCATGCTCTAAATCACCATAAAGCATCCCTACTAAATTAATACAAGGTGTTTAACAAGGGATTGCATAGGGCTGCAACTTTTTTCTAAATTTTCCGAAATCCCATCCAATTTTTTTTTATTTTGTAGCACTTTATTGATTTTCCAATTACCGAAAATTCAATTTCCAATTTTTTTCCGATTTCTCTATTTGCAGGCAAAACCAAATGGGTACGACAAATACCCTGGATAAATTTATAGTTGTCTTATACTCATAGTTGCTTCTTCTATATTTATTTAAAATTCGTGGACGAATTTTTACGCTTGGTTCGAGTATATTAGTGCAGTTATTAGATATGCATCCAATGAAGCGATACGGGCTTCTAGATGATGCGTTACCCAATCAATTGGGTATATTAGCGAGTTATGGAGAATTTCGTTATCGTCTTCCTACTTCTTTCGGCGTGAATTTTTTTGATGACTTGTTGATTTTCTTGTCAAAGTCACGAACTCTTCTTAGACTGGGAGAGTTGATAGGAATCGTGGTCGTATCCACGACCACGCGTAGCATGCTTCATACGTCGTAGGTGCGCATTTTATTTAATTATTGCTATTTACTTTAAATTGATAGAATAATAGGACTAGTTTCCTATTTGGATTGATATTAGGGTTTCTTTTGTCTTAGGTCTCTTTTATTATAAAATATAGCATAATCCTAATTCATTTTGATGGATAGTTTGAGTGAGAGCAAAAGTCTTAACTTTAAATTAAAGTAAAGTTTAGGGAAAATCTATAAACCTGAGGTCTTCGACCTTTTATTTTAAGTAATTGAGAGATCTTAGTTTTAATTGAGATTAATTTAGCTTAAGCGCACTTAGTTTTTAACATAAATTATTGCAAATGCATCGAATTTGCATTGAATCGTACTTTGTAGTGAACCAAACTGAGTCTATATCTATTTGTACCGAAATTTTTTCTTCAAAATCAGCCAAATGAAGCAGCTCTAGATTGATGCATTAAACTTAGTAGACCGGTGCTTCCCACTGCCAATGTCTCTGATCAATGTTTTCAGAGGACGAAGAGTGTGGAAGTTCATGCTCTAAATATCCATAAAGTTTCACTATTACCTTAATACTAGGCGCTTAACATGGGATTTCTTAGGGATGCAATGTTTTTTTAAATTTTCTGAAATTCGATCCAATTTTGTTTCAATTTTGGAACACTATATTGATTTTCCGATTTTTTTCCTAAAATTCAGCTTGTGATTATTTCTCTATTAGCAGGCAAAACCAAATGGGTACGACAAATACCGAAGAATAATTTACAGCTGTCTTATACTAATAGTCGCTTCTTCTATATTTAACTTAAATTCGTGGATGAATTTGTATGCATGGTTCGAGTTGATTAGTACCGTTAGTAGTTATGCATCCAATGAAGCGATACGAGCTTCTAGATGATGCGTTACCCAATCAATTGGGTATATTAGCAAATTTTGGAAAATTTCGTTATCGTCTTCGTACTTCTTTCGGCGTGCATTTTTTTTATGACTTGCTAATTTTCTCGTCAAAGTCACGAACTATTCTTAGACGGGGAGAGTTGATAGGAATCGTGGTCGAGTCCACGACAATGCGCAGAATGCTTCATACGTCATATGTGCGCATTTTAATTAATTATTGCTATTTACGTTAAATTGATAGAATAATATGATTAGTTTCCTATTTGGATTGTTGTTAGGGTTTCTTTTGTGTTAGGTCTCTTATTTTATAAAAGATAGCATAAGCTTAATTTATTTCGAAGGATAGTTCAAGTGAGAGCAAATGGCATAACCTTAAATTGATAAAAAGTTTGTGGTAAATCTAAGAACCCGATGTCTTCGGCCTTTTATATATGTAATTGAGAAATCTTAGTTTTAATTGAGATTTAGCTTAATCGCACGTATTTTTTAACACTAATTATTGCAAATGCATCGGATTTACATTGCATCGTACTTTGTAATGAACAAAACTGAGCCAATATCTATCTGTACCGATTTTTTTTTCAAAATCCGCCAAATAAAGGAGTACTTGATCGATTCATTAAATTGGTTGGCCTGTGCTTCCCACTGCCAATGTCTTTGATCAATGCTTTCAAATGATGTAGAGTGAGGTAGTTCATGCTCTAAATCACCATAAAACATTCCTACAACCTTAATACTAGGTGCTTTACAAGGGATTGCTTAGGGCAGCAATTTTTTCAAAATTTTCGGAAATTCGTTCCAAATTTTTTTTCGATTTTGGAGCACTATATTGATTTTGCGATTTCTGTAAATTCAATTTCCGATTATTTCCGAAAATTCAGTTTTAGATTATTTCTCTATTTGTAGGCAAATCCAAATGGGTACGTCAAATACCGTTGAAGAATTTACAGCTGTCTTATACTCATAGTTTCTTGTTCTATAGTTATTTAAAATTCATGGACGAATTTGTATGCTTGGTTCGAGTATATTAGTATAGTTAGCAGTTATGCAACCAAGGAAGCTTTACGGAATTCTAGATGATGCGTTACCCAATCAATTTGGTATATTAGCGAGTTATGGCAAATTTAGTTATCGTTTTCCAACTTCGTTTAGAGTATATATTTTTGATGACTTGTTGATTTTCTCGTCAAAGTCACGAACTCTTCTTAGATGGGGAGAGTTGATAGGAATCGTGGTCGTATCCACAACCACGCGTAGCATGCTTCATTAGTCGTATGTGTGCATTTTATTTATTTATTACAATTTACTTTAAATTATATAATAATAGGACTAGTTTCTTAATTGGATTGTTATTAGGGTTTTGTTTGTGTCAGGTCTCTTATTTTATAATATATAGCATAAGATTAATTTATATCAAAGGATAGTTTGAATGAGAGAAAAAGGTTTAACCTTAAATAGATGTAAAGTTTGGAGTAAATCTAAAAACCCGAGGTCTTTGACCTTTTATTTTATGTAATTGAGGGATCTTAATTTTAATTGAGATTAATTTAGTTTCCGCGCACGTAGTTTTTAAAACAAATTATTGCAAATGCATCGGATATGCATTGCATCGTACTTTGTAGTGAACCAAACTGAGCCTATATCTATATGTGCTTGATTTTTTTCATCAAAATCCTCCAAATGAAGCAGTTCTAGATTGATGCATTAAAGTTGGTAGACCTGTGCTTCCCACTCCCAATTTCTCTGATCAATGCTTTCAGAGGACGTAGAGTACAAAAGGAATAACCTTAAATAGATGTAAATTTTGTGGTAAACCTAAAAACCCGAGGTCTTTGACCTTTTATTTTATGTTATTGAAAGATCTTAGTTTAATTTGAGATTAATTTAGCTTAAGCGCACGTAGTTTTTTACACCAATTATTGCAAATGCATCGGATTTGCATTGCATCGTACTTTGTAGTGAGCCAAACTGAGCCAATATCTAACTGTATTAAAAAAAATTCTTCAAAATCTGTCATATGAAGCAGTTCATGATTGATGCATTAAAGTTGGTAGACCTGTGCTTCCCACTGCCAATGCCTCTGATCAATGCTTTCAGAGGACGTAGAGTGAGGTAGTTCATGCTCTAAATCACCATAAAGCATCCCTACTACATTAATACTAGGTGCTTAATAAGGGATTGCTTAGGGCTACTATTTTTTTCTAAATTTTCCGAAATCCGATCCAATTTTTTTTGATTTTGGAGCACTATATTTATTTTCCGATTTCCGAAAATTCAATTTCCGATTATTTTTGAAAATTTAGTTTTCGATTATTTCTCAATTTGCAGGCAAAACCAAATTTGTTCGGCATATACCGTGGAAGAATTTACTCATAGTTGCTTTTTCTATATTTATTTGAAATTTGGTAGAATTTTTATGCGTGGTTTGAGTAGATTAGTACAGTTAGTAGTTATGCATCCAATAAAGCGTAACGGGCTTCTAGATGATGAGTTCCCCAATCAATTGGGTATTTAGAAAGTTATGGAAAATTTCGTTATCGTCTTACAACTTCTTTCTGCGTTCATTTTTTTGATGACTTTTTGATTTTCTGGTTAAAGTCACGAACTCTTCTCAGGCGGGGAGAGTTGATAAAAATCGAGGTCGTATCCACGACAACGCGTAGCATGCTTCATACGCCATATGAGCGCATTTTATTTAATTATTGCTATTTAATCTAAATATATAGAATAATAGAAATAGTTTCCTATTTGGATTGTTATTAAGGTTTCTTTTGTGTTAGGTCTCTTATTTTATAAAATATAGCATAAGCTTAATTTATTTCGATGGATAGTTTGAGTGAGAGCAAAAGGCTTAACCTTAAATAGATGTAAAGTTTGGGGTACATCTAAAAACTCGAGGTCGTCGACCTTTTATTTTATGTAATTGAGATATCTTAATTTTAATTGAGATTAATTTAGCTTCCCCGCACGTAGTTTTTAAAACAAATTATTGCAAATGCATCAGATTTGCATTGCACCGTACTTTGTAGTAAACCAAACTGATCCTATAACTATCTGCACCAATTTTTTTCCTCAAAATCTGCCAAATGATGCAGTTCAAGATTGATGCATTAAAGTTGGTAGTCTTGTGCTTCCAACTGCCAATGTCTCTGATCAATGCTTTTAGAGGACGTAGAGTAAGGTAGTTCATGCTCTAAATCACCATAAAGCATCTCTAATACATTAATACGAGGCACTTGATAAGCGATTGCTTAGGGTTGCAACTTTTTTCTAAATTTTCCGAAATTCGATCCTTTTTTTTTTTTTTTAGGAGCACTATATTTATTTTCGATTTCCAAAAATTCAATTTCCGATTATTTCTCTATTTACCGATAAATCCAAATGGAGACGGCAAATACCGTGGAAGAATTTACAGCTGTTTTATACTAATAGTTGCAGATTCTATATTTATTTAAAATTTGTGGAGGAATTTTTATGCGCGGTTCAAGTAGATTAGTACATTTAGTAGTTATGCATCCAATGAAGCGATATGAGCTTCAAGATGATGCATTACCCAATCAATTGGGTATATTAGCGAATTATGGCAAATTTCGTTATCGTCTTCCTACTTCTTTCGGCGTACATTTTTTTGATGACTTGTTGATTTTCTCGTCAAGGTCCCGAACTCTTCTTAGACGGGGAGAGTTGATAGGAATCGTGGTCTTATCCACGACCACGTATAGCATGTTTCATACGTCGTGTGCGCGCATTTTATTTAATTATTGTTATTTACTTTAGATTGATAGAATAATAGAACTAGTTTTCTAATTGGATTGTTATTAGGGTTTCTTTTGTGTTAGGTCTCTTATTTCATAAAATATAGCATAAGCTTAATTTATTTCGATGGATAGTTTGAGTGAGTGCAAAAGGCATAACCTTAAATAGATGTTAAGTTTGTGGTAAACCTAAAAACCCGAGGTCTTCGAACTTTTATTTTATGTAATTGAGAGATCTTAGTTTTAGTTTTGATTAATTTAGCTTAAGCGTACGTAATTTTTAACACCAATTATTGCAAATGCATCGGATTTGTATTGCATCGTACTTTGAAGTAAACCAAACTGAGCCTAAATCTAACTGTATCGAATTTTTTTTATCAAAATCTGCCAAAGGAAGCAGTTCTAGATTGATGCATTAAAGTTGGTAGACCTGTGCTTCCCACTGCCAATGTCTCTAATCAATGCTTTCAGAGGACGTAGAGTGAGGTAGTTCATGCTCTAAATCACCATTAAGCATCCCTACTACATTAATACTAGGTGCTTAATAAGGGATTTCTTAGGACTGTTAAATTTTTCTAAATTTTCCAAAATCCGATCAAATTTTTTTTCGATTTTGGAGCACTATATTGATTTACCGATTTCGAAAATTTAATTTCCGATTATTTCCGAAAATTTAGTTTCCGATTATTTCTCTATTTGCAGGCAAAACCAAATGGGTACGGCTAATACCGTGGAAGAATTTAAAGCTGTCTTATACACATAGTTTCTACTTCTATATTTATTAAAAATTCGTGGACGAATTTTTATGGGTGGTTCGAGTATATTAGTTCAGTTAGTAGTTATGCATCCAATGAAGCGATACGGGCTTCTGGATGATGCGTTACCCAATCAATTGGGTATATTTGCGAGTTATGGCAAATTTTGTTATCGTCTTCCTACTTCTTTCGGTGTGCATTTTTTTGTCGATTTGTTGATTTTTTCGTTAAAGTCACAAACTCTTCTTAGACGGGGAGAGTTGATAAGAATCGTGGTCGTATCCACGACCACGCGTAACCTGCTTCATACGTCGTGTTTGCGCATTTTATTTAATTATTGCTATTTTCTTTAAATTGACAGAATAACAAGAGTAGTTTCTTCATTGGATTGTCATTAGGGTACCTTTTGTGTTAAATCTCTTATTTTATAAAATATAGCATTAGCTTAATTTAATTCGAAGGATAGTTTGAATGAGAGCAAAAGGCTTAACCTTAAATTGATGTAATGCTTGGGGTAAATCAAAAAACTCAAGGTCTACGACCTTTTATTTTATGTAATTGAGAGATCTTAATTTTAATTGAGATTAATTTTGCTTCCGCGTACGTAGTTTTTAACACAATTTATTGCAAATGCATCGGATATGCATTGCATTGTAGTTTGTAGTGAACCAAACTGAGCCTATACCAATCTGTACCAAAAAAATTTCTTCAAAATATGCCAAATGAAGCAATTCTAGAATGATGCATTAAAGTTGGTAGACCTGTGCTACCCACTGCCAATGTCTTTGTTCAATGCTTTCAGAGGATGTAGAGTGAGGTAGTTCATGCTTTAAATCACCATAATGCATCCCTACTACCATAATACTATGCGCTTAACAAGGAATTGTTTAGGGCTGCAACTTTTTTTAAAAAAATTCGAAATCCGATCCAATTTTTTTGCGATTTTGAAACAATATATTGATTTTCCGATTTCCTAAAATTCAGTTTCCAATTATTTTTAAAAATTCAGTTTTCGATTATTCCTCTATTTGTAGGAAAAACCAAATGGGTATGGCAAATACTGTGGAAGAATTTACAGCCGTCTTATACTCATAGATGCTTCTTCCATATTTATTTAAAATTCGTAGACAAATTTTTATGCGTGGTTCGAGTATATTAGTACAGTTAGTAGTTATGCATCCAATGAAATGTTACGTGCTTCTAGATGATGCGTTACCCAATCAATTGGGAATATTAGCGAGTTATGGTATATTTCGTTATCGTCGTCCTACTTTTTTCCTCGTGCATTTTTTTGATGACTTGTTGATTTTCTGGTCAAAGTCATGAACTCTTCTTAGACGGGGAGAGTTGATAGAAATCGAGGTCGTATCCACGACCACGCGTAGCATGCTTCATACATCGTGTGTGTGCATTTTATTTAATTATTGTTATTTTCTTTTAATTGACAGAATAATAAGATTAGTTTCTTCATTGGATTATCATTAGGGTTTCTTTTGTGTTAGGTCTCTTATTTTATAAAATATAGCATAAGCTTAATTTATTTTGATGGATAGTTTGAGTGAGAGCAAAAGGCTTAACCTTAAATGGAAGTAAAGTTTGGGGAAAATCTAAAAACCCCAGGTCTTCGACTTTTTATTTTATGTAATTGAGAAATCTTAGTTTTAATTGACATTAATTTAGCTTAAGCGCACTTAGTTTTTAACACCAATTATTGCAAATGCATCGGATTTGCATTGTATCGTACTTTGAAGTGAACCAAACCAACCCTATATCTATCTGAACCGAAATTTTTTCTTCAAATGAAGCAGTTCTAAATTGATGCATTAAAGATGGTAGACCAGTGCTTCCCACTGCCAATGTCTCTGATCAATGCTTTCAGAGAACGTAGAGTGAGATAGTTAATGCTCTAAATAACCATAAAGCATCCTTACTAACTTAATACTAGGCTCTTAACATTGATATTGCTTAGGGCTGCAACTTTTTTCTAAATTTTCCGTAATCCGATCCAATTTTGTTTCGATTATGGAACACTATATAGATTTTCCAATTATTTCTGTAAATTTAGTTTCCGATTATATCTCTATTTACAGGTAAAACAAAATAGGTACGGCAAATACCGTGGAAGAATTTGCAGCTGTCTTATGCTCATAGTTGTTTCCTCTATATTAATTTTAAATTTGTGGACAAATTTTTATGCGTGGTTCGAGTTGATTAGTACAGTTAGTAGTTATGAATCCAATGAAGCGATACAGGCTTCTAGATGAAGCGTTACCCAATCAATTGGGTATATTAGCGAATTATGGCAAATTTCATTATCGTCTTCCTACTACTTTCGGCGTGTATTTTTTTGATGACTTGTTGATTTTCTCGTCAAAGTCACAAACTCTTCTTAGACGGGGAGAGTTGATAGGAATCGTGGTCGTATCCACGACCACGCGTAGCATGCTTCATACGTCGTGTTTGCGCATTTATTTAATTATTGGTATTTACTTTAAATTGATAGAATAATAGGACTAGTTTCCCAATTGAATTGTTATTAGGGTTTCTTTTGTGTTAGGTCTCTTATTTTATAAAATATAGCATAAGCTTAATTTATTTCGAATGATAGTTTGAGTGAGAGCAAAAGGCTTAGTCTTAAATAGATGTAAAGTTTAGGGTAAATCAAAAAACCCGAGGTCTTCGACCTTTTATTTTATGTAATTGAGAGATTTTAGTTTTAATTGAGATTAATTTAGCTTCTGCGCACATAGTTTTTAACACAAATTATTGCAAATGCATCGGATTTGCATTGCATCGTACTTTGTAGTGAACCAAACTTTGCCTATATCTATCTGTACTGAATTTTTTTCTTCAAAATCTGACAAATGAAGCAGTTCTAGATTGATGCATTAAAGTTGGTAGACCTGTGATTCCCACTGCCAATGTCTCTGATCAATATTTTCAGAGGACGTAGAGTGAGGTAGTTCATGCTCTAAATCACCATAAAACATCCCTACTACCTTAATACTAGGCGCTTAACAAGGGATTTCTTAATGTTGCAACTTTTTTCTAAATTTTCCAAAATTCGATCCAATTTTTTTTCGATTTTGGAACACTATATTGATTTTCTGATTTCCAAAAATTCAATTTCTGATTATTTCAGAAAATTCAATTTCCGATTATTTCTCTATTTGCAGACAAAACCAAATGGGTACGGCAAATACCGTGGAAGAATTTACAGCGGTCTATTACTCATAGTTGCCTCTTCTATATTTATTTAAAATTTGTGGACAAATTTTTATGCGTGGTTTGAATAAATTATTATAGTTAGTAGTTATGCATCCAATGAAGAGATACGGGCTTCTAGATGATGCGTTACCCAATCAATTGGGTATATTAGCGTTATCGTCGTCCTACTTCTTTCGGCGTGCATTTTTTTGATGACTTGTTGATTTTCTCGTCAAAGTCACGAACACTTCTTAGACGGGGAGAGTTGATAGGAATCGTGGTCGTATCCAAGACCACGCGTAGCAAGCTTCATACGTCGTATGTACGCATTTATTTAATTATTGCTATTTACTTTAAATTGATAGAATAATATGACTAGTTTCCTATTTGGATTGTTATTAGGGTTTCTTTTGTGTTAGGTCTCTTATTTTATAAAAGATAGCATAAGCTTAATTTATTTCGAATGATAGTTTGAGTGAGAGCAAAAGGCTTAACCTTAAATAGATGTAAAGTTTGTGGTAAATCTAAAAACCCGAGGTCTTCGACCTTTTATTTTATGTAATTGAGAGATCTTAGTTTTAATTGAGATTAATGTAGCTTCTGCGCACGTAGTTTTTAACACAAATTATTGCAAATGTATCGGATTTGCATTGCATCGTACTTTGTAGTGAACCTAACTAAGCCTATATCTATTTGTACCGATTTTTTTTCTTCAAAATCTTCCAAATGAAGCAGTTCAAGATTGATGCATTAAAGTTGGTAGACCTTTGCTTCCCACTGCCAATGTCTCTGATCAATGCTTTCAAATGACGTAGAGTAAGGTAGTTCATGCTCTAAATCACCATAAAGCATCCCTATTACCTTAATACTAGGCGCTTAACAAGGGATTGCTTAGGGCTGCAACTTTTTTCTAAATTTTTTGAAATTCAATCATATTTTTTTTCTATTTTGGAACACTATATTGATTTTCCGATTTCCGAAAATTCAATTTCCGATTATTTTTGAAAATATCGGATCGGAATCGGATAGAGTTTTGTGATTCTAATTTTCTGATTATTCCAAATTTTGTCCGTTACAATTATTTTGAATATTCTTATTCAATATTTAATATATTATTTATAGTTTAATGATTTTTTTATTTTATTTTTTGTTTCATGGAGATGTGGTGATGTTACCTTTGTACGAGTAAAAGTGGGATATTTTGATATAGGAACATTACGTTTAATTTTTCATATATAAAACCCAAAGATTCACTATTTCCACAAGTATTATCTAAAATTTTCGATTTTTTCGGATTTCTGAAAATTCCAATTATTCCGAGAAATCTGATTTTTCCAAATTCTGAATAATTTTCGGATTTCCAAAAAAAAACGGATCGGATCGCAATGCAATATTGATATCCGAAAAAAATCTGAAGAGCTTCATATCCAATCCTGTTTTAAAACAGCCTAGGATCGCTGTAAAGAAAGAAGTGCAACTGTGATGTAAAGAAGAGCTTATTCTTGATCCAAAGACGGAGATTTGGGTCAAAAAAAATTTGAAGCTTCCTTCTACTAGCAAAATGCTTCGTCCAAGAAATGACGTTTGCTCGTTCAAATTCTGACATGGTGTGAGGCAGTCACTTGAAGAGACCGACGACAACTATACCTGAAAGTATAGCAGGGAGCTGCAATTCGTAATACCTCTTAAGATCCTGCAGTTGAAAGAAATTCGGGAACTGGGAGTCTTCTACTCATTGAATAAAGCCCACACTAGCATTGAATAGGAATCTCATCATACGCTCTACCTTCACCAAACTTGAGATTAAGATTGTGCGATGAGATAACTCTAGCTATTGATTGAGACTACAAAAAAATTGACTACTAAAGCGCTTGATCTAGAAGTACTTGCCACTGATTTTAAAGTGATGAGAAGCACAAATTTTCCACGTTTGTCAAATGCTATAGGCAGTTACGCAATTCAGCAACTAAAAACACTTAACCATGTCCAAGCTCTCACAAATCCTATCTGCAATATAGTAGAGCTATTCCCTTCCATCTTCCCTCTCTTATAACTTCGAACTGGAAATAGTATGCATTTAACTGCTGAAATATTGTTTCTCCTTAAAATTAGGATGAGCATGGCAGCCGCTCATATATACAACTACACACTAATTTTCTCAGCAATAAAAAGCAAGCAAATTTCAAAAAACTTCTTGGAAATTTTTTTCTAATCAATCCTTGAAAATACCACCGTGATCTTAGTGTCAACCATGTAAATGGGCTGAAACAAAAACAAAGCAAAAAAAATTAAAAGAATTGAAGCCACAAACAATTGATTCTATACCCAGCTAGTTAAGCCTCCAAGTTGCAATCTCTTTCTTTCAATGCTCTAACAAGATGGGTTATGCGGTACTGAAGCTTTGCGTTTTCCAGGCTGAGCTTCTGAATATCCACTGAAACCTATAGATTACAAAGAATAGATGTAAGTCTCTGGCCAGATCAGAAAACATAACACATGAATACAAGATAAGCTTTACCTTTTGTAGCTCTGATAGTTGCTCAGCTTTTGTATCTTCTAGCTTCGACTGGAGTTCAGTTACGATCTTTGAAAAATCATCATTTCCAGCATCTGAATTTTCACCAAAATAATAAATAAAAATGAATTAACCCCCTAAGTGAATTAGTGTTGAATGCCTATTATTGCAGCTTACCTTTGTTACTAGCAAGACAAGCAGCTTCAAGTCTTGAAAGGCGTTCCTTCAAGAAAAGTACATGCTTGTCAGCACAAGGTAGATATATGCCGCACATTTAGTTCCATGGAAAAACTAGTAAGCATAAAAATGATTGTAAAAATACATTCATTGTGTCCTTGAATATGCTGAAGATAAAAGATAATAAGGTGTAATGAAGTCATAAAAGAGTAAGAGTAAATATTGAGTGCAAAAAACATTAGTGTTACAGTGTATGTCGATGCAAGATAATGAGGTGCAGTGAGGTCTTCATTTAATTGTTTACTTTAGGTGAATTGTAATGTGATTATCAATATATATGGCAGGATACTATGACACACCTATGGTTTCTAAATGGGGCTGAGCTAGAAGATCGCTTCACAAGTTACTTTTTTGATAGGATCTTATTGCCATTAATATAACCTATACACCTATAAACAAGTTATCCAGACATTTCTGTCCAAAATTACAAAAAAAAAAAAAGTCATCTCCATTCTAGAGGATCGCTTTTGACTTGAAGCGAAAACACTACTCAATGTTTCAATAACATCAGAATGACCGACTTTATATGAAGAGAGGTGTGATTGTGAGGAAATCATATCCAAAAGTACAAATTGCCTTCAATAATTCTAAGCATCCCCTATTAGATGTTCAACCTGTGCCTGCAATGAGAAATGGAGACGCGGGTGTGGCCTACGACCTGAACAGCGGAATAGGCTAGGCAGTTTCTTTGGCAATAATTTTTTTTGAACCTATGTTTGTTACTATTCACATAAGTATTCCTTCGGGCTTTAAGTACTGACAAAACTACCTCAAAAGGTTCTAGTCAGAACCCTGATTATGTTCTAATACACACCTTTAGAGAAGATGGAAGCCTAGCTCCTATCCTCTTCGTAGAAGTTGAATTGTAAGCATAAATCTCAAGATTCTCAACCAAACGGAATTTCGTCAGATACCAAATCTAATTTTGCTTATCAAAAGACCGAAGGGAATTTTTCACACTAAACTATGCTGAAAACAACACGATGATGCCACATTTTGTTGAATGTTTTGTATGAGTAAAATTGAAAAACACCTCTTCTTCATCCTTCTTCCCTCACCTTCTCGGATTTCCTTCTACCACCCATCTCTCTTGATTATTGCTCTGCTCAAATCTCTATGTTCTTCCCACTCCTTTTTTCCTACCCATTAATCATCATTGTCGAAACCATTAATCACAAAAACACCTCAACTTTCATATCTGAAACTCAAACTGTTCGCCATTAAAAGCCCGAGATATCAGGTCTTTTGACGCCTCTTTGAGGTCTATGAGCTTCTCCTTTCACAGAACTTGACATTGTGGCCTCTTATGTACCCAGTTAACTCTCCTCAAAGAGGTATATACTAATATTGTATAGGGGAAGCCTGAGGACATCTGTAAAGATGACAAGTGGCGCTCTAGATTTGCTCAAATATTTACCTATTCTCTATTCCTCTTACATTCCATTGTTGCAACCCAATTGTCATATTTTAGAAACTAAAAGTGTGTAACAAAGAAAGACTTCGAAGGTAGTATTTTTGTGTCTCCTCCATTGAATGAAGATCTTCTCTACATCTGGAAATGTCTTCTCTTTTTAACTGCAAAAAGTTCTATCGGTTATCTCGGCTTGATCCATGTCAGCATTTGCTGCTACAATCACCAATATGGTCGCCCTTTGCGATCCTTTTCTCTTTTTCTTTGAAAACTTCAAAAGTTGTCTTTCCTATGAGTTGCTACATCATTTCACATTTGGCGCAATCATTTCAAGCTTTTACATGATATCCCTAATTTTGGTTATCATTGGTTAGCTTCCTTTCCATATATCTTCTCTGTTTTTGGTTAGCTTACTTTACCTTCGCTTGTCTCTTATAATTCACTGTCTTAATACTAAACTTTGGAGATTTCAAAGCAATGGTTATGCCTATACCATGTATAGATATTCTGTTCGTTGACATTTGACAATATTTGGATTTATATGTTTTATTTAAAGGGTAAAATGGCATGACGGGGTATATCATATTGTTTTTGTTCTCTTGTTAGCTCCCTTACTCTGAGATAGAAAAGACTACGCATAATTTTTATTCTTAGGCTACATCAAAGCGGGGTTATATAATTTTCTTAGTGTATAGATAAAGGGGCTATGATCATTTACATTTTCCATATTCGTTCGTACCCACTGCAATGATGTAATTTCTTATTTCATTCAATTGAAAAGGATCCATTTTGATGACTTGTCTCTCATTCCTCCCTGTTTCAAATGTCCTATTTTGGGGATCTCTACATCTCTTTATTTGTTTCGAGAAGCTCCTTATATGTTTGACGAATTGGAGAGCTTTATAAAAACTTACTTGTTGAAAATTCCCCCTTAAAAAGAACCAATATTCTCATTATGGTTACATCATAATCTCAAATGTAACATTGACTAACATTTTTCTACATTCAATGGTAATGCTTTTTCTTAACCATTAGTTAGAAAAGGAAAAAAATGACACCTAAACCGTTGGACCTCGCCAGACTTGAGCCCTGGAATCTACCATTAATCCTCCTCGGAATTTGTGTTCCATATGACCGTGATGTAGGACAAATGTAGCCCAAGTTACATTAGGAGTCCTAGTATAATTATTAATTTTGGTTTCTTTTTCTAGATAGCAGGGATTAGTTCAATTTGTTTCCTTGTAACCCAAGTTACATCAGGAGTCCTTGTATATTTAGTAGCTATCTAATTTCCTTTTTAGATTAGGATACTATTTATAGTTCCCTCAACTATAAAAAGAGAACTTACTCATTGTAATACAGACAATTATTTTTATTCAATCAGTGAGATTCATCTTAGATCTAGTTTTCTTTATATTTTGAGTAAAATATTTTTATCTTCTAGCTTTCACTACCTTAAGAGGTTATAAAAACATGATGTTGTCTCTAAATCAATGGAACCTAATCATGTTGAAGAATTCCCCGAAACCCTGGAGATTTTGTTACCAAGTTGGAATTGGAACAAATCCTTGATGACTTTCAAGCATCAATACTCGATCTAATAAAGGAGATTGTAGAGGGAGATGTTGGCAAATGTAAGGAGAATAAAGGTGATACATCTGTATTGCAAGCACACTATTACCTGGAACAGTCAGCGGAAACCATTCCCCAAAGTAGCTAGCATAGTCACCAAGACCAACCCCATAACCAAGTATTTTTTTCAGAAAATACCCACCCTAATTTTACTCAAACACAATCCCTTCACCACAACTTCTCACCATATTGAAACTCCGCACGCTAGTTTATGACATCTTCATACTTCCCACCCTGATTCTGCCTAACGAAAAATCCATACCATTATCTCCGACAACAAGAAATTTGTCATCCTAGTTACCGTCAAAACCAGCCTCAACACCTTTTGTACGGTTGTCACTTGATGGTTTGGACAATGACAAAGTGGAATAAATTCTTTATGAAACCAACCTTCGTGGATATCGTGGTACATACCATGATAACTGTGGCAATGGCTATCCTTCTGAATTTTGAGTCAAAGGCGGGCCTTCCCTCTTTTAACGGTCTTCTTCACATCAAAGATTTCCTTGATTGGATATCTTCGGTGGAGTATCTCTTCGACTATATGGGTATTCCGGAGGAAGAAACATGCAAAGATGGTGGCTTCTAAGCTTATCAGGGGAGTTTCTTCATGGTAAGATCAAGTCCAACATGATAGAACTCGACAAGGCATGGCTTTGATTCATTCTTTGCATCCTATTAATAAATTGTTGAAGAATTGGTACCTTTCAGTTAATTATGCTCAAATTTTCTTCACAAATCTCAAAAACTACAAACAAGGTAACCGTTTCAGTCAAGAATACATTGATGAGTTTTTTCATCTACTTTCCCTTATTACTTTACACGAAAGTGGGGACCAACAAATTATTCATTTTACTAATGGTTTACTGACGAGACGGAAGCTAAGAACTTATGGGGTTAGAAAGCTTAGAAGAACTCCAAATTTTGGAGAATAATTTGGTTGGTTCAATCCCTTCTTGGGTTGGTAATTTAACCAAACTGAGAGTTTTCACAGCGCATGAGAAATAGTTAACTGGTAGAGTCCCAAACATCTATCAGCTTCAGTTGTTGAATCTCCATTCAAATTTACTAGGAGAACCCATTCCGGAGACCATATTTTTGTCAGGGAAGTGATAAGTTTTGGTACAAGTTTAATGGAGGTCATCCTTATCAGTAGGACACTGTAAAGGCTTTTCTAATCTTCGAATTGGGAATAACAGGCTTGTAGGAAGTATTCCTAAATCCATTGACAATGTTAGTGGTCTTACGTACTTCTAAGTGGAAAACAACCACCTCATAGGCGAGATTGTTAACGAGTTCACATGATGTTCTAACCTCACTCTTCTTAATTTAGCCTATAATGGATTTACGGGGACAATTCCGCAAAGCTTGGAGAGCTTACAAACCTGCAGAGCTCATTTTATCTAGTGACAATTTATTTGGCTATATACTGAATTCCTTTCTTAGGTCGAAAAACCTTAGCCAATAGCAGATTCAATGGTACCTAAAGACCTCTGTGCTAACACTTTTAATCTCGAATTTGAAATAACTCATTGAAAAAAGCAGTCTAGGTGATGAAACATCTGCGCAAATTACGTGGAAAACGCCAATGTACCACTTGAAATAAAAAAATTGTGTGAACCAATAGCTTCTGTACCTAAATCTTTTAACTCCTTTTTATTTGGATTGTTTTAATCAAAGCTATGACAAAATTGAGAAATTGCTTAAACCCTAAATACTATTATTATTATCAAACTTGCAGAAATAAAAAAAGAGGAATGGCAAATACCTCTGCTTCGAAAGCTCTTTGATAGAAGGACTTTAACACTTCCTTCGGATCACTCGGTGCCTTCACGGAGTCTGCCATTTTTATTTTATTTCTTTCTTGAGGATTCTTTCTCTCTTGAGGGGATTTGATTTTGGGACGATTTTATTTTTTAGTGGCATCCCCCAGAGTATCTAAAGGCACCCCTAGTACACACTAAAGTGACTAAACAGATAATGTAAACCGCAAAATTTCAAAACTCTAACCACACCTCTTTCTCTCTATCTACCACCTCTGGACTGGGTTCATGTTTGCCGCTTCGTCGAGCAAGTATAAAGCACGAGAATACGATGGTGGTGGCCTTGTGGGTCGAGTTGTGCTTAGCTTGCGGAGTGGCATTCGGCTTAGGCCACATTTTGTTTGTTCTTTTATTTTGGAATCCTTGAAGGTATTAAGGGCCTACGAGTCCTACACTTGAAGCTAATTATAATAATAATATTACATTTACATGCTAAATGTAGGGGCCAAGTTTCGTATGAGGGGAAACCAACTCTTACACAAAGGGGATAATCTTCCACTAGGGGTCTGCAAGCATATAAATGACAATATTAAGAGATACTACTTAGATAATACACTTGCGTGGAGGCCTAGAATGGGTTACTCCATGACCTCTAGTGAGGATTTTAAGGGGAAATGATATATATCAGATTGGTCGAGGGATCGAAGAGTAGATTGTTACAGGGTATTCGAAGGTAATCTTCTAAGGCTTAGCGAAAGAGATTTTCTAACCTCTTCATTGTGTCTCATCCCTCCTATTTATAAGATATAGAAAGGGCTGAGTCACCATGGGAGATCAAGTTACATGTATATCCTTTGGGGACAACTGACTTGTACCCGGAGTCGGTTCTGATACTGTAGTTGTTGGCTTTGACACTGTAGTTGTCAGCGGCGTGTTTCACTGTCCTATCTGGTGAGCTGGCTGTCAGACGTGTCTGCCTTCGACCATGTACATCCATGGTCAAAGTATTTCTGGTACTGATGCTGAGTTTTGATGCTGCTCATCTATCTTTGACTATGGCAGTTAGCTTCGATGATTCCTTCGAGTGTTCGATTAATCTTGGAAGGCTTCGCGGACTTAGTTAATGTCTTGTTAGGCTTCTAGTCTCTAGGTAGGCTTCGATATTGGCTTCGAGTATTCGACTGGTGCTAAAAGGCTGCGAGTAGGCTACTACACTAAATGTCGATCGTTCATGTACAGTAGATAGAGGGGGTTATAGTGGATTGGTCATAAACTATCTAGCATAAACCAAATTAGTTTACAGTAGCAGAACCCTTCCCATTTCTGTTGAATACAGTGAGATGACTGATATAGAAAGAGGGCTGAAGAAGTGCATCCAGTTTGGGATTTGCAGGATTATTGTTGCTACCGATTCCAAACATATGATATCCTATATCAAGCATAATAAAGCTCCTCTATGAGAATGCATTATGCTACTGCATTCAATCAAGCTTTTGATCAGTCAACTTAGCTTTTTTGACATCATACACATGTATAGGGAAGCCAACAAGTGTTCTGATTTCCTTGCTTCTTTTTGTACCTCCCTAGGGGGGTTAGATATGGTTGTTAGCTCTCTTCCTCCTGAATTGCATGTAATGATGGAGGAGAATGCTAATGACAAAATCTTCATTAGGTTGTAATTACTCTTTTTCTTTTGTATAAATGGTCCATGCCTAGCAAAAAAAAATTACATAAAGGATTAAAAAACCTATTAATTTATGGAAAGAAGATTGATCTGGACGTTTGGTGGTGGTTGTTTGGAAGATGTCATAGATGCAATTTGTACTCAGAACATTGCAATAAATGATATAAATGTGAATGACGGTGACTGACACTGACACAACTTACAGCATGATATCTCTGCTTGGTGAAAAAGTTCTTTCAAAACAATTTCTAAATGATGTTCAAGACATACCTCTATGTTGTTCATGGAGGGGATTCACTGTAAAATGTGCATGGTGTAGGGACCTGTCCCTCGAGCTGGGATAAACTTGAACTTATTCAATACCAGACTCACGCAACACACACGTGGCATATGCTATCAACAATGACACCTGGACTACGAACTACATAAGAACGTGGCTCGAGCACTCCAAATAAAACATAACAAGTCAAGGACACCTGTCCCACGAACTAGCAGTTACAGAGATAACCTCCACTCTTCCCCCAATTCAGGAGAACGTCCTAGTACATGTAAATAAACTGGGAGTAAGGTTTATAAAAGGAATAGAACACAGAGAAGAAGAAGAGGACCAACCAAAGTTTTTCTAGCTCAAGTAATTATAACTTGTAATCAAAATATCAATCTCAAACAATAAAATTACAGTTACTAAATCCTCAAGCCGAGGTCATAGTTTTTACCTATTCAAAGATTTCCACACTAACCATATGTGTCATCTTATCTTATTGGTTATACTAATTGTAGTGCAGGTATATTCGGTGTAAGAGCTTATTCGAGCTATTTCAAAATTAAACCCTTACATTTGGCACCGTCTGTGGAAAAGAAGACATTTCCACAAAATCCTAAGGCAGACAATTACTCAACGATCCATTTTTAGTCATGGTAACTTCCAAGCGACCAACCACAGGAGTTTAGTATGAATTCTCCATAGAACCTGATCAGCTAGCAGAATTACGGGCGAACCTCGATGCTAAAACAAAGAAACAGAATGAGCTCGAGCATCAATTGGTAAACGACCGAGAGCTTTGTGAACAGAAACTTGAAGACGGACGTAGAGCTCGACAAACAGAGTTCAAACAACATGAAGAACAGATGACCACGTTGCAGACTACCTTGAAAACACTGTAAGATAATCAACAGGTTTAACCTCCCAAGGAGCGTGATCAGATTCTGGTGAACTTTAGAGTTTCAGCACGAGATAGGTTAGGACCTCGAGAAGTCACTAGAAAAGGAGCTTCCAGGCATCAACGCAATGAGTCACACGTACCAGAAGCTTTGATTCATCCAGGATGAGACGATTTATCCAGGATGAGACGATCAGTTAGAGATTAGTAGATAACGCAGGCCCTCCAAGCGTCAAGAAGAAGAGCCGCGACCTCTATCGAGGGTGCCAGTTCATGAATGTTTGAGTGAGCGAAGCGGTACTCATACCCCCCGACCTACACGCCAAACTGTTTTAGTACCATATTAGTACGTAACACAGAAACACATGGATTAACGAATTAAGGAATTAATAGAAGCTCAAGCTCTTAACAGTAAGGAAAATTTGACAAATTGTAAGGTAGTCTGATCGCCAAAGAGTTGCTTGATATGGAAGTGCCGATAGGTTTCCATACTCCAAAGATACGTAAGTTCAAAGGCACGAATCTTAAAGAATACATCCAGTAATTTCGAGATTCATTGGGGTTGTATTCGAATTTAAATCATATTTTGTGTCGACTGTTCGCTACAAGTCTATAGGAAGAGCCACTCTGATGGTTCACATTCGACCAGATACAAAAGATCTTCGTCAAGACGTACGCTCATAACAAAGATAAGGAAGAGAATTTATACACTCTTCTTAGTCTCAAACAATCTCAGGGGGAGAAGCTCGAGGTCTTTACAAATAAATTTTTTGAACTTGCTCGGAAGGTTAATAATCTCGACCAGAAGACAGCCGTTTCAGCGTTTACTAATGCACTACAGATCGATTATAAAGCAAATGAGGATCTGTTCCTAAACAAACCCTCGACTTTGGAAGACATGATTACCAAGGTAAATGGGTATATCAACCTGGAAAGAATGATGATCGAAAGGCATAAATCTACTAAAAATGTCCTAGCCACGAAAGGTCCAAACATAGATAGAGACAGTGAACAAAAGGATGGCTAAGGAGAGAAGAAGCGAGTACATGCAAATCATGAAAATATAATTTGTTACCCAAATCAGTCCTTCCAAAGATGAATGTCAGGGTCTCAACGATCTATCCCATATTAGAGAAAGACAAGTTCTTCTGTTTATCTCAGCTTCTGGAGCCAATCGTATGCAAACCGCATTATATGCACCTTAAGATAACACATCATGAAATTGACAACTGTTACGCTATACAGAAATTACTGGAATATATTTTCAAAGATGGGAAAATGCACGAGTACATTATCGATCTGGAAGAATATAAGAATAAAAACTATAAGAAGCAAGTCGAAGTAATTTAGGTCGAAGATCACTCAGAGGAAATACACGTGTATCACATCTACCATAGTCACATGATCAAGATCCACCAGATCAGCAATTCAACCAGATTCAAAAGGAGGAGGTTAACGGAGTACTGTGATCTTAAAGTTCAGGATAAAGAAGCTAAACTCCTTCTCGAATCAAGCAATAATCGACGAACTGGAATTTCATTTGAAGGTGCGACATAGGTCATGTCAAGTTCCCACATCATGACGCACTGGTAATCATGCTTAAAATAAAGAACTTTTCCATAAATACAATGATGGTAAATACAGGAAGTGATATCAAAATCCTTTTTAGAGCACAATTGAGCAAATGTGACTAGCTGACAAAGTTGTACCAAACGACATTGATATCAACAGTTTTAACGGATCTAAAGAAGAATGAGTAGGAAAGATCATCCTACCAATCACTGCTGGACCCACCACTCTCGACGCTACTTTCTACATTATTAATGTAAAATCCTGATACCTGGGGATAATGGGCCATTGTTAGTTACACAACATGGAAGCGATCCCATCCACATACCATCAGGCACTACATTTTAAATACAATTGTGACATCTATGAGATTAAAGGAAGTCAAAAGCTCTCTTGATCTTGCGAAAACGCAGTATCTGCCATACTTGACACCTCCGACAGATTTACGGCATATCAATTACAGAAAGCTAATCACGCTGATGATCAGCCTTCCACGGTAGAAGCTACAAAGTACATTGAGATCGATGAACATAACAGGGGTATATATATTGGTACCAAGCTTGTCCAATATGAGAAAGAAGCTCTAATACATTTTCTATAGATGAACAAAGACGTCTTCACTTGAACTATCAAAGAAATGCCATGAGTTAGCCCAGCCAAGGCGCGTCACAAATTAAGCATCATACATAAAGCTACGACCATTAAATAGAAATAGAGGAGGTTCTTCCCTCGTCTCAGAGATGAGTGTAGCAGCATATTTCCCATATTCAGCAAGGATAAGCTGGCATAACATAGTCAAAGGCAATTAGCATAACATAGTCAAAGACAGTTAGCATTGCATAGTCAAAGATAAACAACATTCGAGAAGTTACCACAAGTCCTCGATCTACCAAAAGTAGCCGTTGTGCCTGGTCAAGAAAGACTTGTTAGAGATTCACGAAGTTTTCCCACTCCCCCCGAAATAGAAGACTGTTTCTTTCTTTTTATAAATTACTTGTATCTACCACTATGTAAAAAAAAGTAAAAAACGGTTTTGCAAGTCAGTCGTTCTTTGCCAAAAGCGACTTATTTTTTTGTTAAAATAAAAGTCACATTTTTTGCAGTAGTTTTTTATTCTCAACTTTTGTTTGAGTCGTAATATTACGATTGAAAGTTAAGTTGTAAAAATAGTCATTTTTTACAATTTTTGCGACACATTAGAACGTCGTTTTATGCGTCACAATTAAATAACATAAATAAGAGTCGTAATATTCGTCGTATTTACCGCAATTTACAACTGATATAGTTGTTGTTTTATTGGTCGAATTATAACGAATCTGCTATAAGTCGCCAAATACGTAACATTTTTTGATTTTTGTGACTAACATAAGGGTCGCATTAAGCATCATACAAAATACGACATAAATAAGATTTGTTATAATCATCATTTTTAATAAAACTTTGTAACACATAAGTACATCGTATTATGTGTCACATGAAAAAATGACTTAGATATACGTTGTAGGTACTGCCTTATTTTTTGTATTTTACTAATTTTTCTGCTATTTTTTGCGTCTCAGACAAGCCCTCACGAATTTTAAATAATCAAACAACACAATCAACTAACATATAAAGTAATAATGACAAACAATTTTTAATAAAAATAAGATATTGAAATACCAATTAAAAGATTATGTTAAACAGCTTGCCAATATCCAAAATGAAAATAGATGTCAATCAACTTACCAGGGTTGGCTTTAAATTCTAAAAAAAAAATCAAAAAAATTATTTACTGGATAATAGAAAAAATCTTGAGCCAAGCTACGGCTTCACCTGTACCTGTAGAGACATCACCAAGGGTACGACTTTCAACATACAAATACACCTCTTCGCGAATAACTTCAGCGATTATAATACTGTAAAACCCTTCAGGTGCAGTTGTATTAAAATGCACAGTTCTGTAAGCAACATTAGTGCCAATCATATCTTTCAATATGCATGAATTGCTGCTCGATGACTCCGGAGGTGGTGATGAACATCATCTTCCCTACAAGTAAATTGAAATAATACAAAGTTAACATTAAATGAAAATGGAGCATATGGCTACAATGAAAATGGGGCAGATGGCTACAACAGACCTGCTGCATATAAGCAAATCCAGATGGTCGAAAAAATGGATTGAAAAGATATTAATTCCCAGATCAGGGCAAACTAGACTAACTCTGTTCAGAACGTAGATGGAGGAGACATTAAAGATCTAATACATCTGATATATGCCTCGTATGGGTTGCATAAGCAAACAACCACAACAATAGCTCATAAAAGGGTGACTAGAAAATAGTTTTAGAAACTTGTCTAGATTGTTCAGAAAATGGATCAAAAAGACATCCTCAAAGATGCTCTTAACCAAGCATACATAGCTGCTAAGGCTACTATGTTTGCAAGTCTGAAAAGAAGAACAAAGGCCATGAGATGAAAATAAATAACAATAATTACATATGGGATGTCTTTTGAGAAAGGAACTCATGTTTATATTCTTTAACATTTGTTTTTTCTTTGCTTTGTCATGGTGTTCTAGTTAGCAGCTTAGCTTCAAGGCTATTGAAGCCTTTCTTACTTAGTTGTTGGAATATCATTTGTAATGTTTTTTCCTTTTTAGTGTTCAGGCTCTCCTTATCCTTTTCTGTAAAGTGGGGAGTTATCCCCACTTTGTAATTACTCTTTTGTTTATTTATCGGGGGACAGTTGCGTAGAGACTATGATATTTATACAATCACAAATTTAACTTCCAATATGCTATCCATATAACAGTCCAATAATCTATATACATATAATACGAGCACCAATATTGTTCTCTTTCCCCGCATCCTAAATATTGTTCTCTTCACTTTTACTAATCGTGAATCAGGTTATAAATCACAGATTAACTAGTAAATGATCACAGATTAATTGGACAAAATATATATCTGAAGTTGAAAGAGCCAAAATCATGTTAGAATTACCCGATTACTAAGTGTTCTGTGTCCTCCCTGAGGTGAAAAGCTGGCGGAGGAACGTTGTTTTCCATCTTACACGTGTTGCTGATGATTCAACGATTATACAACTGAAGGAGCTGGTTTCTTGCCAACATCAGCCGAAGAAAGATTATGTGGAGAAAGTGTTGAAAGGAATGCATTGAGCAACGGGATGATCTCACCAAAGTTGGGACGTAAATTAGGGTCCTCAACCCAACATGAATGTATAATGAGTACAAGCTTAGGATTTATATATCCCCTAGAAGCTTTGGCCTTACATTTTGTTCAACAGAGGAGAAAAGATAGTAGATCTTTAGAATAATACCAAGAACAAAATTCAATGAGCATTGAGGAAAAATCAAAGATAATGGTTACTGAATAAAATAGAAGCCCATTAGGTGCCAAATACATTTTTATATCCTTAAATATGTTGCTCTAATACATTCTATCAAGCTATTGCTTATCCATAAAAACTAGCCCATTTCCAGATTTCAAACACCAATAAAACATGACCATAAATTACTCACCCTCTACCGGAAACCCAGAACGGAATCATTGTGGAATCAAAAGTCCCAAGATTTATATTTTTCTATTTTATATCCATGTGTGTTCATGTGTACTTAGATTGTTTGCGCTGCAGACTTGAGTTATTTTGCAATTCCATGCATGATCTACAACATAAAGGAAGATTTGTAGATGGTTTACACACCTTAAAGCAGCATAAGCAGCCTGCAAGCTGGACATACCCTCAAATAGCATTCCATTAGTTAATAACTCCCATAAAACAAATCCAAAGCTGTACACATCCACTTTGTTATTATAATGGATTTTCTGCCGCCGTTGCAATGCCACAGTGTTGTACAACTGCAATGCTAGAGTTCAATTCCTAGTTTTTGAACAGTTTGCGGCACAAACTATCCGTGGGCTGATATACTTGAGATTATTCCTACAGATTTTACCAAAATTGTGTGTGGGGTTGTTTATCAACAAAAAAGGGATTTAAACTACATAATCAAGAAAGATGCAAAGGTCATCCAGATGTATGACAGTTGATTTAGGGCCCAAATCAGTAGTTTGTGCTCTATACGGGGTACACCCAGAAGAGTAACTAGTGTTTCAGTAGTTTTTCTTTAATAGGTTGTACCAATATTTAGGCTTTTGGGGGTCTTTAAATATAATTTATACATAAAATTAAAGAATGGTGACAACTATTTTAACTTTATAATTCCTAGTAAAAAATATTCTGACTCCGCCCTTGGTTTTCTCCTCTTTCGGTGATTGCTTCCACATAAATACTTGGGTTGTCGTGTGTCATGGTGATTTTTTTTCCTTATTCCTTACTATTAATTTAGTTTATTTTTTGACAATTCGATTTGTTCAATCCTTATGGGATATTCAACAAGAATAGCCATGGCCAAACTATATAGTTTATAGGTCAGACTTTAAGATTAGTCATGCACTAACTACTGCTTAAATATGTATTTCTTCCTTAATTTTATCATAAACTTAGGAGCAGATACGCTATCGTGAAAAGGGCCTCACAAGATCAAATTTTCACGTTTTCGCAAAATATGATACCTGCTCCAAGGGATTATTTCTTATATAAACAAATGGTATGCACGCATTACCTAACACCATCAAAAGAAAAAAAAACTTAATACACCCAATGTTAAGTCAAAAGGACAAAACAAAACAAACCTCAGGAACCATCTAGCGATATGTTCCCGATTCTGTAGTCATTAATTTGGTTATAGTTTCTTATCTTGCAAAACCAAAATCGGCAAGCTTTATAGACTCCTGATTTTCTGCTATAAACAAATTGTCTATAAACAATTGTCAAAGACTATAGTCAGCCAGTTGAAGGGCATTTGTACATAGCACCCACTAATTAGCAAATTATACGATCTTTTACTGTACCTCTTTTGATTGATAGGTAAAATAAGCAATTCTAATGAAAAATTCTTGAAAAATTCTTATGTGTAACAGATGGAAATTATTCTTACACTATTGATATATGAAAATACTTTTGGCCTAGACCAAATTATATCTTATTCTCAGTTACAAAAGAACTATTATACAAACCAATGCCACACTACCAGGTTTCAGATTTTTGTGTATATTCCCATTGGCATGTAGGTATTCCATAGCACAAGCAATGTTAACTGCAAATCTTATAGCCACGGCCAGATTAAGCCGTTTTGGATGGATATTGGCCATATACTTCCGGAATAACATCCCTGGTAAAAGTTTGGTAGTGATCACCATGGGATTCTTACAAGCTCCAATGAACTGCATGGTAAATACAGGTATAAATTACAAGTTATAATCTCCTACAAATACACTACAAATTAAAAAATCTACCTTCACTAAGTTCTTATGGTTTACTCGGGACATCATGGCAACTTCTTGGGCAAACCGACCTTCTAGAATTGCTGCCTTATCTTATGGGGTATTTCCATAATTAAGAATTTTGATTGCAACAATCTGATCGCCATACCTGAAGGTAATAAAAGGAGAATATTACCAAGAAGGCAAAATTAAGGATAGGGAGAACTAAAATATTATACGACCATAGCCGATTAAAATTATAACACAAACATATTATCTAACACATAATTTTTGAGTACCGACAATCAAAACAACTAGAACCTTGGTCTGAGCTGCTTGCTAAAGTCTCCACGATGATGCTCTTGCAACATTAAACATAAGAATTGGATGAAATTTTTTACATGTATCACATCTTATAACCGAGTTGTGGTTCTTTTACCTATAAAACTGGTCATGAGTAAGTCCCTCTTGCTGTAAAGAAATGTTAAGTTCCATACTGCTAGAGTGGACAATATATTTTGGGTTTACAATTTGGATGGCACTATGTGAACAACCTGACTCATTACACTTAAATTCTAAAAGTCCAGACCAAAATAGTTGTTATTGATATTGGTTATCAGGTGGAGTCTGTTTGGTTAACAATATAAATGACCATGGATGGCTCAAGCCTTAATCTGTAGAACCTTTGAAAGAGAAGCTTCCCCTGACAGATTGGGTGTCCTGAAATCTAGAATTTCAGAGGCCAACCCGTGATATGCAGGTGATCAGAACTCAAAAATCTTATCCTAAATCTGGATTTTCAGTAAGTATGCAAATATTTCATAAGTTTCCATGTTGTGTGTAACCCCATTTGTAAAACATTCTCATGATTCATGCCTACATCATGTTCTACCAATTACAACTAATGAAATCTTATTTTAGACAAACAGATCTTAAGTTCGTGATAGAAAAAGCTTTCAAATTTAGGATTCAACAAACTCATGTAACAACTATTAATCTCTACAATAATTTAACAACATACAGAGGTAAGTTTGAAAATGATGAACATTAGCAAATCGCAAACAAAAACCCTAAATCAAAGTTCCCAACCCCCAAAAAATCCCAATTGAAAATCAAATTCTAACGATGCAAAACTAATATAACTAAAGAAAAATTAGAGATTGTGATTACTTAGCGTTTCCTTCACACTTGATTGTAAAGATTGAAATATACTCCAATAAATTGTGGTTACAGATAGAGAGAGATGCATACTAAAAACTTCATCTAGTTCAATCTATTTTGTGGAGGTGATAGAGAGATCACCTTCTTCCCCTCTCTTTAAACCCTTGATGCGGTTAGGACTAAGGCCGTAAAGGGTCTCTCATCTTTTAAATATAGACAAGTTTGAGTATTATTTTTTTAATTTTTCTAAAATTATTAGAGAAAATCAAAATAATAATAAGAGGGAAAACGTGGCGAGCACCCAAATAAACTGAGGAAACCTAAAGTTGAAAATTACCACGGATGTAATGACCATCTGCCATAAGTAAACTCTGTGGTAAATTTATCACAGCAAAGATCCGTAGCAAAACTTTAAATAGATCATGAAAATTTTAGAATTTTGGTGTTGTGTAAATCATTTTAGAGATATTAAATAAAGTTGCTCCAAAAAATATTAATCAAGACTCCATTAAAACCTAAAGGTATCTTAAATTGCTATTATAATTTACACAAGATCAATGACATTAGAGAAATCCAAGAAACATGTAATTACAAAATAAATCTAATAAGATGTTCTTAATCTAGTATAGTGTAAGATGTTAAATTAAGAGGAAATTAACAAACAAAAAAGAAAAACCTTAAGCATAAGAATACATACATACCACTTTCCAGGTTTCAATAATTCCTTGCAACTCTCGCTCTTACTAATTCAATCAGAAAACCTGCACTACAATAGGGAAAAGATTAACGCAAACCAATTAAATTTTACCCAATGTAACTCAGGTAAGAAAAAATTAGAAGAATAAGTTATATACTTGATATCTTTTTGCAACAAAAACCTTTAAAATTGAAAGTTATTATATCTCCTTCTCTATCAGAAAGCAGATAGGGGAAGGGACGTGAGATGTATAAAGAGATAAAGAGTGGGGTAATTAAGATAAAATTGAGATTATAAATTTTTGGAGAAACCTTAACTGATCAGATTGTGGCGGAATTGTTGGAGATTGATCGATTTGTGCGGGGTTAGGGTTTTTTGGGTGTTTGATTTGAGAGGGAAATATAGAATTTCCCGTGAGGGACAAATTCATAGAGAGATACATGGATTGGGAAGTTAGATTTCAATTTTACCACAGAGATTTAAGGAATCTCAACTTAATTGGATCCTGATTTTAGATTTACGCGGGTATATTAATTCTCTCTTCGTTTAATTTGAACGAGGAATTTATAGAGTTTGTTTAAAACTACAAAACTTGTTTGATTTCCAAATTTTCATATATAATGTTCTTGTTAGGCGCCTTTCTTTTTGTATGTTTTACGTCATGGACTGACATCTCCCCTATCTCAACGGCCTTTCACTAAAAGAAAGACACTGCTTCTCTCCTCTGGACACTCGTAGTCTCGGCCCTCTTAATATTGTATTAAGCCCACCTCCTTTTAAAGTCCTAGCATGTTTAGCATTAGCACGTTTAGGGACCAGAGGTCGAATCGTAGCCCTCCACTATTTGATTAAGGAGGCTAGACTTTAAGTAGTTAGAGGCTCATACAACTCCTTAAATAATCGTATATTTTAAGACATAAATAAGAAGGAAAAAAATAAAACGACGCGGGTTCTAAAATTGCAACTTCTAATGGAAGTCGTATTTTTATTCAAAGTATGACACATGTGCCAAGTCGCAAATTACTATCCAAAAGTGTTGGTATTTACACGTTTTACATAGTGTACTATAAATACAGGCAAAAAATAAATTATTTAGACCCACAACACTACTACTTTTACTTCCTTACCCGACAGTCACTCAAAAACTTGTAATAACTAGCAGCATATTGGATTTTATATTAAAACCCTCATCGAGGTCGTAGTTTTTCTCAGCCTTTACTGAGTTTTCCATATAAAATCTTGCTTATTTAGGTTATTATTGCACCTTCTTTACAAAAAGTATTGGCAAAGATTATCCTTTCGAAAAACACGTCATTTCAATTGGCGCCGTTTGTGGGAATACCACACTTTTCTTTACCACCCCAGATCAAAAAAATCCGATGCCAAATATGAATCTCCGAAGCCATTCCAGCACATTAAGAGATCATGAGATCATTTTGATACCAAAAATAGTTGATCTGCAAGCGCAGCGATCAAACTTCAAAAGCAGATGGAATTAAAAAAAGTTAAAAGATTGGAAGATCAACACATTTATTCTCAAGCTCTTCAAGTGGAAAGAGACGAAAGAAGGAAAGCCTTAGACCAACAGAGTCGAACACATCAGAAGGAGATGGAGAGATTAAGGAGAACCCAAGATCAAATCACTGGCAGGCAAGCGTCACCACCACAAGCCCGAAGTGATTTTCGGTCAAGAGTAACTCAAAGAGGTGATCAACCTAGAGAAGACGAATTATAGACTTCTCGGTCCAGATCCAGAAATCCAGACAGGGCTTCTCGGCATTTTGGTTTAACATCCTCAGCATCGACAGCTTAAGGAAGTTGACACACGCGTCATCAAACCCCCCCCCCCTCCCCACCACCAGAAAGAAGACCAATCAGGGATCGATTGGGACCAGAAGGACATGGAAATTTTGATTTGTAAGTTATGACCTTACCAATTCCTCCTCCACAGTTTATCACCTTGGATGACCTAAACAATAGGATCCAGGCCATACACTCTGATATCCCAGGCTGAAGGTTTACACTTGACATAATTGAGACAAACCTCATCTCCCCTCATCTCGAAGTCATGCCCATTCCATAAATTTTCTACATGACAAAATTTATTTAATATACAGGCGTCACTGACCCTCTTACCCATGTACAATACTTCAAAGCCACAGTAGGATTTTACTCCAAACTCGACCACATGCTATATAGGCTATTTAACATGAGTCTGAAAGAAGAACCTCTCAGATGGTTCCATACAATCCAAGAAGGCCCCATCACCACATTCAGCCAGTTATAGCGTCTTTTTGAGTCTAATTATGCTCATGCTAAGAAGCAAAAGATTACTGTGGATTCCTTGTTCTTCTTTGATCAGGGCGCAAAAGAAACCTTGGCGAGCTTTTAATAGCGTTTCTTACAGGAAACATGAAAAATTGGGAACTCGAATCTCAAAATCGTTGTTCCAGCCTTCACCTCAGCCCTACACATCGACTCTAAGGTTCCAGAAGAACTAACTCTGCACAAGCCCAGAGCGATGACAAAAATGATTGATATAGTTAATAACTACATCGAACTAGAACGATCTAAGAAGGATAAAATGAAGAGCTCCTCTATCATCCATTCTCGAGAAACAACTTCTTCTCCACCCCGAAAGTCGGCCGCTACTGAAGCACCCAAACAACGTAGCAGAAACGCCAATAATAATAGGAGACCTAACAAAAAAGATGAGAGACCCGACAGACCTATCCCAATTGTACCCCCAATAACAACGATCCTCTCCACTATCTTACCAACGGTAAAGGGAGATGAGTGTTATCGAGCACCACAAACAATTCTTGATATCCCCAACAAACCTCTATGTCAGTATCATAATTTGTATAGTCACGAAACTGACAACTTTACTCTTTCATTCGAATCTTTCATCGCATCCTCCTAGCATGAAGGCTTCATAATTATGTCTTCGATATCCAAAAGTTCCTCAAGGATGAGACAAAGAAAAAGACGTTGAACAAAATCAGGACCAGGGGAAAGCTCGCCGCCTTTATATGATCGAGATTGAAAAAAGAAGGAAAAGGAAAGAAGACGATCGGATCACATCTTATTGCAAAATGACATCCTCGGATAAATCAACAAAACTTCTTCCTAGTTCTTGCAAGTCAAAACATCCATATCATATTACTTTCAAAGACTGTGACACCAGCCATATGAATTATCCTCATGATGACCCTCTAGTTATTATACTCAAAGTTGGACAAGACTACCTACACACGCATCTCGTCGGCACAGGAAGCGCCATAGATATTTTAATCAGGGGCAATCGAAGTTCAAGGACTTAGAGATTCTGTGAAAGCTTCAATAATAACTATCACCGGCTTGAACGGTTCGAAAGAATTAGCCACAGGAGAAATTACTCTGCGAGTTCAGGTAGGATCGGAAACCACATTCCTTAAATTCCTAGTCATCGATGCTTAGTCCAAGTATTTAGGAATTTTGGAACGTAGTTGGTTACATCGATCAAGGCAGTACCTTCTATATATTATTTAGCATTAAGATTTTTAACAGATCACGGCATCTACAAATTCAAAGGAAGCCAAGCAGTTGTACCAATGTACGAGAATACCACCACCAACTCTCACGCAACAAAACTTCTCAAGGCATAGTAACTATAGTAGACAACACCCCCCACGTTCGAGCATCATGATACAGAGTTGGTTGAATCCATTGAACTTGATGGACCCGGGCGTTACACATTCATCGGCTCCAAGTAGTCAACCGATAATAAAGAGGACATGACCCAGCTAATTAAGAAAAACATCGATATCTTTGCTTGGACTTTCGAAGAAATGCTTGGCATTGATCCCTCAATCGTGTGCCACAGACTAAATCTCCTACTATATAGTAAAGCAGTTATACAAAAATGTCAGAACTTCGTACCCCGCCTCCGCGAAGCCATGAATGAAGAAGTTGATAAACTCCTTAGTGTAGGATTTATTCGTGAAGCCAAATATCCAAAGTGGGTTTCTAACATTGTGGTAGTCCAGAAGAAAAATGGGAAGATCGGGGTTTGTGTTGACTTCACAGAACCCAATAAATTTACACTGAAGGATAGTTTTCTACTGCCACTAATCCTACAACTCCTCGACTCTGTCGTAGATACAAACTTCTTTCTAAGATGGATGTAACCTCCGGCTACAATCAAGTTCCACTCGCCGAATACGATCATGAGAAAACAACCTTCATTACTGAAAGGGGTCTCTACTGTTACACAATGATGCCTTTCAGGTTAAAGAATGCAGGAGCTACTTACCAATGGCTTGTCACTAAGATGATCAAAGACCATCTAGGAAAAATCATGGAAGTCTACATCGATGATATGATCTACAAAAGCTTGAAGTACAAAGATCATTCCACCAACCTCCAAACTATCTTCGATATCCTTTGCAAATACCAGATGAAACTCAACCCAGAAAAAGGCCAATTCAGTGCCGCATCTGGAAAATTTCTTGGACACCTGGTTAGCAAAAGAGGAATCAAAATCAATCCTGGACAAATCAAGGTACTCATCGCAATGCTATCTCTGCAAACAAAGAATGATGTCCAAAAATTTATAGGCAAGATCACCGTTCTTCACAAATTCATTTCCAAGTCATCTAATCGATGTAAACTGTTTTATCTCCTTCTTTGTGGAAATCCTGCTACACTATCAAAAAAACAACACAAGGAGATCATTTGGATTCCAGACTATGAGTTAGCCTTCCAAGATCTTAAACGATACTTGGGGTGCCCTCCTATAATGAGTACTCTAGTTGATGGAAAAAAACTTATGATGTACTTATCCATAACTGAAGACTCTATTAGTTTTGTCCTTATTCGAGAAGACGAAGGAGTAGAAAAACCAATCTACTTCATCAGCAAGACCCTCATGCCTTCTGAAAAAAGATACTCACCAACGAAAAAGTAACAACTCACCTTGGTCTACAGCTCTCAAAAACTTTGTCCATACTTCCAAGCTCATCCCATCAAAATCATTACTAAATATCCCCTTAAACTGGCACTCTCCAAAAAAGAAAAATCTTAAAGTATCCAACAATGGTCTGTTTTCTTTGGCGAACATGACATCTCCTTCAAACCCCAAATATTTGTTTAGGGACAAGCAATTATTGATTTCTTAGCAGACTTTCTTATTGAAGACCCAGATTGGGAAAAATTCAAAGAAATCTTCACAGATGGCTCAATTGCCGAACCAGATGCATGGTCACAAAGTACTGGATGGCGACTCTTTACGGACGGATCAGCTGGACCACGAGGATCGGGAATTGGCATCGTCCTCGTTACACCTTCCAATCATCGTATCGAGAAAGCTATTAAACTAAACTTCTATGCCACAAACAATGAGACTGAATATGAAGCTATCCTCCATAGACTCGATCTCGCACTCACACTTGGCGCGGAAGAAATAATAGTTTACATCGATTCTTTACTTGTGGCCAATCATTACAACAAAACGTTCTACACAACAGGTAAAATGGTCGATAATGCAGCCCTGGTCGAAGAAAAAATGAACAAATTCAAACAAGCAACAATCTCCTAATTACCTCAACAAGAAAATCGCCATGCCAACGCATTGGCTTATATCGCCGCCATACTAGGAGACAGTAAAAAATGATCTTTAGATATCAAAATCATCGAGCATTCAAGCCTCGATATACAGTCAATAATGCAAATCACTATTACTTGAAGATGAAGTCCTTGACGACTGGAGAAGACCATTATATGCATACCTTAACTCCAATATCCTCCTGAGTAACAAAGTAGAAGCTCGTTCACTTTTGGCCAAATACCCCAGATTCACAGTTCAAGATAACGTCCTATATTGTATCACAGGCGGAGAATCCCTGATTGAATGCATCTCTCAAAATTAAAGAACTTCACGAAGGTATATGTGAAGCTCACATTTCAGGAAGATCATTAGCCTAGTGGGCATTCACACAAGGACTTTACTGGCCCAAGATGAGATAGAACTGCGAAGATTTTTTATGGAAATGCTACAAATGCCAAATCCATGCTCAAGACATCAAAAGTTCAGCACTTGACTTACACATTAGCAATGTCCTCTGGCCATTTAAACGATAGGGAATCGACATCATTGGACCTTTCCATCCAGCATCGAGAAACTGAAGGTTTATCCTTGTAGCTACTGACTACTTCAATAAAGGGGTCGAAGCAGTTCCTCTATGTCATACCGATGAAAATGAAGTCATCAAGTTCCTTTGGGAGCACATAATAACCAGGTTTGGTTGCTCATAAATGATACGCTCTGACAATGGAAAGCAATTCATCGGCACTAAAGTCTTCACTTTCTTCCACAAGTACAAAATTCAACTATCAACTTCGATACCATACTCCCCTCAAGGCAACGGATAAACTGAAGCCATCAATAAGAGCATCAAATCAGGTCTACGCAAGTGCCTCGATGAAAAGAAAGGTAGATGGGTCGACGAACTACTCAGTGTTCTCTTAGTATATTGTACAACTCCTCGAACATCCACTAGTTGTACTCCATTTATGATGGCCTTCGGTACTGAAGCGGTCATACCCTCAGACCTCGATCTGCCAATTCCTGAAGAAAAATTTTAGATAAAAATAATGAGTTGGGTCTCCTCTGTAACTTCAACTGGATAGAAGAAACCCGTAACAAAGCCATCGCAAACTTGGGACGATACCATGACACGTTGAAAAAAGCTTACAACAAAAAAAGTTTGAAAAAGAAAATTTTGTATTGGCAACCTTGTCCTTCAAAGAATCTAAGATAGAACTCGACCTAAGAATTCTGGTAAATTATCTGAAAATTGGGAAGGGCCCTATATTGTCAGCGACAAAGTAGATAGTGGGACTTACTGGCTGATGACAGAAGATGAAATCCAACTTGAATTTCCATAGAACACAGCTCAACTGAAAATGTTTTACAAATAGCAGCTATAACAATTATCATCGATTCCAATAAAACAATCTTTACAATCATCTTTCTATCTTTACTTGTTCTCGATCCATACTTTATAAGTATGCACCAGGCAACAATCATCTTTACTATCTTTACTTGTTATTGATCCATACGAGATAAGTATGCATCATACAACAATCATCTTTACAATCTTCACTTGATCTCGATCCATACTTGATAAGTATGCATCCAACAATCAAACATCTTAACTATCTTTACTTAGTCTCACACCATACTTATAAGTATGCATCGAGACTATCATTCCATTTTATGCAAACATTATCCAATCGTAGGATACTCTACTTCGCATTCCTTACTTATAAAACAAAATATAACTATTTTGTCATTTTCGAATCTAAATCCAGATATCCCACTGAGGATACACATCTGGTAATCTTTCACATTAATTATCATTTTATGCCCATCATTTACTTATCACGCCAACAGGCGTTCCTTACTTATCTGCTACGAGTTGCAATCGCATTCAACAAATATCATTCTTGTCGAATTTAACACTAAGCATAATTTATAACATAAATGCATCACAAATTTTCAATTTTTTTTTTCTTCCGAAAATAAAAATACATCATTCAAAACATCCTACAATTAAAATTGTTCAGGTCCCACTGACCACTTTTATATTTCTCTTTAAAAAAAATCATAGTTTTTACACAAATGCATTTGTACTATAGGAGGAGACACGACGTCATCAACCTTCGCTAACCCCTTAGAAGCAAACACTTCTAATGATTCCTCAGGATGCAACCCATCAGCTTTAATCATCACCACATCATCGATAACTTCTATCCCACTAAGAACTTTGGGAGTCTTTGAAACATTGTCATCGGGATCTGAATCCTCGAAGACAACACCACCAGATTTGGCAAATCCCTTGTAATGATCCTTCCTCACCTCCAGCAACTCGTACTGCCCTACATAGTGGGACCTCACCATCTTGCAAGTATCTAACTTCTCTACCATCAAGTAGTCCCTAACCTCATCCAAAATCTTACCATGTTTTAGCTCTATCGCTTTTCGTGCATCGGCAATCTGCTCCCTTACATCTTTCGCAAAATTTGTTTTGAACAACGCCAAATACTCCTCTTTTTCTTTTTCCCACATTTTATTTGCTTTACGAAGAACAACGTCCCTCGCCTTTAGAGCTTCCACCTTGTAAGTATTCAGCGTCGCATTCAGCCCTTTCTTATCTTCGATCAAAACTTTTTTTCCCTCGTCAAATCTTTCTCGATGTTTTTATACGCCAACACTTGATTTGTAAGGTCAATACTACCAACAATACGATCTTTCGCCTCCGTCAATAACTTTTTGATCTGTATTACATTCATAAATTGTGTATTCAAATAACATATCAGTTTCTTTAATCAAAGCAAAGCAGAAAAGTATCTCACCTTCAACATGTTGCAGTGACCCTCGCTGAAAAATGTCATCAAGCTCTCAGCCCCAACTAGACAATCATCAACTTCATCTAGCAATATATTTGTCCCTGACATATATGAATCCATCGTCCTCTAGACTTTAACCTCAGATTCCTCGATGAACTTGTTCTTCGGCAACTCCCCACTCCCCTTCTTCTTCGGGCGTACACCTGTCGCACCCCATGAAGGACGCATATCCGGCAAAGCAGCTAACTTATTAATCTTCACCTCCTCCAACGTTGTCGACCGTCGAGTATTCCTCTTATGAGGAAGTAAAGGAGTAACAACTTGGCTCGCTTCCCTTTACTTCTTACTCTTTCCCAATGTTTTTGCAAACATCGAGTCTAGTATCAGTCGTGTACCCAGCCAAGGAAGGATTTTTCAATGGCAGACTAGACTCTGCGGCCCTCTTGTTCTTCGCTGATATCTTATCATCGATAACAAGGACTTCCGAACCTTTTGTCCTCGGCTTCTTTAACCTGGCATCTTGAAATAGGGTACTCACACGATCTTGGTCGATAACAAGATTGTCGATCCTACCAAAGAAACCCTTCCTGACCTTGTATAATTATTCTTTTACTTCCGACTTCTTATCGACCTTCTTTAAAGCTATACATAAATGAAATATAGTTATAAACAATTCACATCACATTCAATACTTCAAATATCGACATTTTAGTTACCTAACCACAAACCTAAGTAAAAAGTCTTTCTCTTTAAGGGCTCCCCAGGGTCTTTCTTGTCAAACTCATAGTTCCCAGACACGAGTAAATGTTCATCGCTGTATCGCCCACCTGTTAACACCATGTCATAGAACAATGATCTTTTCAAAAACCTCACCAAGTAGCGATAACCTACTTTCTTTGGGTTTATCTTAAGTGTGTGTAGTACACACATAAATAGTCAATAGTGATCAACTCTTCCCCCTTGACTTAAGTCGACCATTTATTGCCCCACATACCTAAAACATGTCATTTACATTTGGATTGATCTGACCATGTGCTAAATCAAAGAAATTCATCAACTTCTTTTGGTCAACTCGAACGGGAAGCTTAAGCCCCTTCTTAATTTGTTCTTGATGCACGAGAATCCTACCCAAGGGTACTTCCTAGTCATTCATATCATATTGATACTACTCTAACCTAATATCTCCAGGAATACCATACTTCTTCATAAAACTTAGTATTTCCTTCATCTCCGCATTGTATCCATAACAAGCTTCTTCACCCATCTCCACATCGTCTTCCCTACCCCCGCTACCTTCTCAATCACTAGCCTACGGCATGTGGTCCATATCTGTCTCGGTAGCCTCCTCATCAGACAATTCGACAATCCTAGGTATAACTTTAAATTGGTCAAAACTAGCTAAACCTGTACTACTCGACCCCACACTATATTTACCTCCCAACTTTTGTGCACATGTAGTTATATCGATCATCAAGGGATCTACATCTTGAAGGTTCTCGTATATATCTTTATCATCAATTTGAGTTGGTTCAGCTATTTTTAAGATCCTGAAAATCAGATTCCATTTTTTAACAAAACAATTAGTATTTATCATATCTGATACATATATATGTTCATATGTTCATATTCGCATAAGTTGTTGAGTTTAACCTCTAACATATCATTCTCACATTACTATCTACTACTATCATTACTGTAATTTACACTTACTATAGTCTATTCTTGATACAATTTCACTATTTAATCATTAAGTCTTAAAAACATCAATTACTTTACTAATTGTCACTTATGAAGATATTCAGGAATCTCAAGAGCTCTCGAAGTAAACTTCGTCTATTTTCTGCCAAAACCACTAACTTAAAAATTTACGGGATATCACCTTCTCCAGCGTAAAATCCCGCCAAATCAAAACCAACAAACATCATTTCCAACAATATCGCTAAAATCTAAACAAATTCCCTACAGTCGTGCCATACTCACCGCGACACCAACCCATCCCTCTCTCCACTCCTCGCCACCAATTCTTTACATATCTCTCACCTAAACAACTTTATAAACCATTATGACAGCATTGCCTATGAAGAAATACCATTAACGATCACCATTCAACTTCTGTCATCCAAACCCTAACACAGTCGCATCTCAAGTAACTACTAATTAATTTAACCTCAAACAAATTTGTTCTACCTGTACACTACACATACATTAATCTACAAATACTTACAAATAAACATCAAGACACATACAAAATCAACACAGTTACTAACCTTGTATTCGCGCTGCTTCGGCATCCCTTTGTTTTGTCCAGTTTATTATCTCAATCAGCATACTGATCTCCTCCTTCCTAATTGTTGACAATGAATCCAATGATGAGTATAAATAATTTACACTTGAGAGAATTTTTTTATAGTTTGTAAAATATGAACTGTCGCCCACCTCTGAGCTATTTATAAACCCCACACGACTGTTCATCACACCACTTCGCAACCATTCGAGTAATCGAGCATAATGCCTTAAACATCTTTTCTCTAGGTCTTTGACTCTTTGCCTTCTCAAAATCAACAAACCCCTATATTGTTACTCCAATCCTTCCATATCTTGAAGAATTTCTTTTGGCATATTCGTACTCACCAAAGTATAACCTATCTTATCACAAGGATGATGTACATCATCTTCCTTATATCATCTTTGGAGATCGCATGATGAGGAGAGCTCGAATTTGATATGGATCAGCCTCAATCTCATTCTTGTTGATAAGATGGCCGAGGAATCGGCCTGAATGTACTTTGAATTGATACTTATCAGGATTGAGTCGGATCCTATAAGATTAAAGAATGTTAAATATTATGTTGAGATCTGTGATGTGGTTGCTTGACTGCATGCTCTTGCACAAGAGATCATCAATGTAGACTTCCACAATTTTCTCAAGATGTGCTTTGAACATAGTAGTTATCAACCATTGATAAGTCGTGCCTATATTTTTGAGTCCGAAAGGCATGACTTTGTAGTGGTAAAGTCCTCTTTGAGTGATAAAAGTAGTTTTTTCTTAATCTTCTTCCATGAGAGGAATTTGATTCTATCAAGAAGCAGCCTCTATCATTGATAATAGTTTGTAACCTATCGTGGAATCAAGAATTTGATAGATGATGGGAAGAGAGAAACTGTCATTTGGAGTGTGTTTGTTTAGATCAGTAAAATCTACATAAACTTAGACCTTTCCATTCTTCTTTAGAACAGCGACGATGTTGGATATCCAATCTGGATACTTGGCTTCTCGAATAAATCCCACTTTGATAAATTTCTCAATCTCAATGTTGACTTCATCTCGAAGATGAGGTGAGAGGCATCATTGTTTATGTTTGACCACCGTGGCATTGATATTGATGGCCAATTTGTGGCATGCCTTTGTCGGATCGACCCTAGGCATTTCTTCTAAAGTCCACGCAAAGACGTTTTAATTTAGTCGAATAAATTGAATGAGAGTGTCTTTATCATGCTAGACCATCTTGGTGCCAATAAAAGTACCTCTACTAGGTCCATGGATGTTAATGTATTCTATAGGCTCTTCTGTCGAAGGCAGATCATCAAGGTGATCAATTTTTTCTAACTGCTATACAGCGCATCTATTTGAGGTATCTAGAATGGCAGAGAAGTTATTCTCGTAAGCTCGAGAAAGCTTTTGACTGCCTTTTATTTCATAGAAACCATCATTGTGTTTGAAGCGGAGTGTTTGATGATAAGTGGAAGTGATTGCTTCTATGTTGTGAATCCAACAGCGGCCCATAATCCCGAGATAATGAGATTTGGCATTAATGACATAGAAGACGACGTCAATTGTTGTTGGTCCAGCGGTAATAGGTAAGATGATCTTGCCTACTCGTTCTTCTTTGAATCTATTAAATTTTGTGATATTGATATCGCTCGAAATAACTTGATCGGCCAATCCCATCTGGTCGATTATGCTCTAAAAGTGAATCTCAATACCGCTTCCAATATCGATCATCATTGTATACATGACAAACTTCATCATCTTGAGCATTATGACTAATGCATCATAATGTTGAAATTTTACATGACTAATATCGTAATCTTCAAATGAGATTCCAAGCCGGTGATTGCTCAACTCAGGTAGAAGCTTGGCTTCTTTATCTTGAGGTGTGAGATCGCTACATACTGATAATCTTCTGCGCTTGAATCTGCAAGAGTTATTGATTTGATGAATTTTGATCATATTGTTGTGGAAAATATGGTAGAGATGTTTCTCTGTAGCTTGATCTTCGACATGGACTACCTCAAACTGCTTCTTATAGCTGCTATCTTTATAAGACTCCAGGTCAATAATGTATTCGTACATCCGCCTATTCCTTAAAAATGAATTCCAGTAACTTCTGTAAAACATAGTAGCTATTAGTAGAATGATGATTTACCTTATGATGCATGCAGTTCGGGAGGCTTTCGATTGGTTACAATGGTTGAGATGGACTATATAGCTTATCCTTATATAAAATTAGAAAAATTGTGGAGATTCAAATATTCCTCTTTGGGAGGATCGGTTTAGGTAATATACCGCATTTCCAAGGATTACCAGTGTTTCCCTTGGAATGTTTTTTATCACCCTGATCCTTCTTTGGTTCATTGCTTCGATCTATAGTTGGACCTTTAGTGGCTAGGATAGATTCAGCAGATTTATGCATTTTGGACATCATCCTTTCCAAGTCGACATATCTATTGACATTGGTGATCATATCCTCCAAGGTCGTAGGTTTTTTGAGGAAGAGGTACTCTTTGGGCTTGTAGTCGAGCTAGAACGTATTGGTAATAGCAGTAACAACTATTTTCTGATCGAGATTATCTACTTTCCGCGCAAGCTCCAAAAATTTCTTTACACTAATAAGAGAATTTAAATTCTCCTCTTTGAATCTGTTATGAGCAAACATCTTGATGAATTATTTCTGCAGTTGATCGAATGTGAGTATGGAATCTTCCCGTAAAGAGTGGAACTACCAGAATGGTTCTTCCTACAGACTTGTTACGAACAGACGGTAGAGGATATGGTTGAGATTGAAGTACAACCCCCATGAATCATGTTATTGTTGAATGTATTCCTTTGGATCGGTGCCCTTGTATTTATAAATTTTTAGAGTATGGAAACCTTTCGGTAATTCCATATCAAAGAGTTTTTTGGCAATCAGTCATCCGTATATCTTGGTAAGGTCATCTGTATTACCTAAAACTTATGATTCAATCAACTCCTTGCTACGCTGATCTATATGCTATTGTGTAACGTGTTGACGTATTGCTAGAGTGGCATGGTGAGGTGGTTAAGGATTATGAGTACCGGTGCCTTCACTTAAACGATCACATGCTATAAATCAAGGTTGAGGTCATTGTTCCTTCTCCTGACATTTGGAAAATTGGTGACTTCTACTGATTTTAGACTGAACTTCACCACATAAATGAATGGAAGTTGATGTTCGTGCTAAATTTTCTAGAAATAGCTTTACCGGTGGCTCCTCGAGGTTCCAATCTGTCCCACGCATAAATTTGGGATGTCTCTAACACTTAATCGTAATTTCTGGTTTGAGGAGCCTGCTGAGTATCCTCCAGAGCCTGTAACCTAGTCTGCACAGTTATCATCTGGTGTTCATATCGTTTGAATGCTCTCAAATGACCTTGCTGCCCGGCTTCGAGCTCCTTCTTGCGGAGTTCTCAGTTAAGAATTAACTAACGTTCGAGTTCATTACATTTTTTATTTCAGCGTGGATATTTGTCTGTAGTTTTATAAGCTATTTTGGCTCAACTGAAAGATTGAGCTGGATTCCGGTTGTTGGTCGTTTTGAAGTGACCATGATTGGAGATTGATAGTTGAGTGAATATATGCCTTAGGATATTGTGGAAATGCCTTCTTTCCAATAAACAATGCCAAATATAATGGCCTAATTATGTAAGCTTGAGATGGCTCAGAATTAGCTCTTACACTAATATTTCTACGATAAATACTAATATAAAGCAAAAAATGAAATAGGTGATTTAGCGTGGAAAAACTTTGAATAGGTAAAAACTATGACCTTGATTTGAGGGTTTTAATAACAGTAATTTTTATTGCTTGAGGCTAATATCTTATTACAAGTGATCTTTCAAACTTGAAATACTTGATCTTGTAAATAATAAATTTGATGTTTGAGAATATAGAAAATCTGGTTTTCTTGGTAATTTCTAGTATATTTTTCTAGTCCTTGTCTATTCTAGAACTTTTTCTTTATATAGGTTTCACTCACAGCTCGTTATCGTGCTGAAGTACGTTCTCTAAACAATAGGGTAAGTGGTGGTTGACTGAGTAACTGTTAAGTTTGTGGGAGACAGATGTCTTAACTTATTCATATTCTTGTTTTGTGCTCGATCCATATTCTTTATCAGTTCATGGTTTAGGTGGCACTGCTAACTGTTTAATGTCACATGTGAAATGTGTGAGTGTGATATAGAGGTAGCTCGAATTAGGTTAGGTCGAGGGGTATGCCCTTCCATCAATAATCCCCAATTCGACAATTCCCCCAACAGACACAATAACCATATGTAAATTATGTAATGCAAATATGAAATAGCAAATATTCAACTACAATTTTTATTATGACAAGTCAAGGATTTATATGTTAATCGAAAATTAGATTTTGAGAAATTGGGATTTTCAAAATAAATTAAAGAAGGAGTGGGATTTAAAAAATTTACCTTGAAAATGGGTTTTCGATCTTCTTCGTGACATACATCAATAAATACAAATGTAATAAATCCAAATGACAATTGTTGCAAGGGCGAAGGAAGAAAGGATGAGAGTGAGAGATGGGTTTAGAGTTGAGGGAGAGGATTTTAGAGTTGAGAGAGAAAAAAAAAACCCCAGATTAAGAAAAATTGTGATAATTTGGTGGCCTAAACTTTTTTGTTTGGGTTAGTTTTAATTGATGAGGCCCAAACAAAGAAGAGTAATAGATAGTGTATTTTATAAGCCCGAGCATATGATACACAATTGGAATATTTAGAGGCCCTTATTTTTTTGCAAAAATTAGAGGCCCTAGGCCTATAGCCAGGGTCGTGCCTTTGGGCAAGCTTAGTACAGATCACCGTTAGAAGAAAATATTCTGAGCCGGGGAGCTGCAGAACAAGGGACAAATATGACTAATGGTACAGTCGGCTCATCGAGGATGGAACCACCCATCGAAAAGGCAATAGTAGTTACGCGATCATTTGATGTTTTACGAGACAAGCCCGGGCTGGCACATACGTATGATAATAAAGAGTCTCGATCTATTAAAAGTTTGTAATGGCATAACGTAAGATCATTCGGTAGAGATTTGTCGATAATGTATTCATATTCGTTGCTATGCTCGCCATCAAGAATGAGGATTCAAAACTACTTATTATAAATGACTATATGTTGTTGTACATTGGCCAAAGTGGGCATTTGGAATCCAAGAAGAGCTTAGCTTGCTAGAGTAATGCGAAGTGATACCATTGAGCCTATCGTCGATTACAGATAGGAATGGTACGGAAACATGATTAACTCGGATAAATAATTAGGTTAAGACAAAACTAGTTGCTCAAGAATTCCCTAAGAGACCTGGTATCGATAGTAATAAGACCTATTATTCGGCTTTGGATGCTATAATATTTTGGTACTAATTAGTCTATCAAGTTATGGACGACAAGCTAGACATGCGTCTTATGTAATTACTAGGTATCTATATGGGAAACTAGATACAGATATTTGCATGAAGCCACCCGGGGAGGTATAAGCTTTTATGTACGTAATAAGACTGGAAAAGTAACTGTTGACTTAAAGCAATTAGGGCTCATGTGACATAGTAAGTTGACTGAGTATTTGAAGGTCAGAGACTTTGTAAATATTCTTATATGCCCATACATTCTTATTTAGAACAAAAATATTGGCTTAAGTCATCAGAACAATGTACTAAATTATTTAGATATCATTAGAACTCCAGGGGAAATCGCGAGAGCCACTAAATACCTTAGGAAGGAATTTGAAATAAATGACCTTGGGAAACCAAGTATTGTCTCCATTACCATATCGAACATCTTGGTAGTGGTATACTCGTATACCAAGCGATATATATCAGGAGATTTATCTAACACTTCGATATGGATGCAACACACGGTGCTAAGTCGCTTATTGTCGTTCATCACATGGATGTGAACAATATCTTCCACCATCCTAATAGGGGGAAAACTCCTAAGGCCGTGTGAAGTCATAGCTGGGAGGTATTTTGCTATAGTTAGTTGGGTATACTAGACCCGATGACTTATTCGCAATGAACAGTTTGGCTTGCCATAGTTTTATTCCTACCCAAAGGTACTGGAAGGAGATCAAACACATTCTGAGGTATCTGATCGGCACGAAAGATTAGCGTCTAGTTGACCCAAAAATTGTTTACGTTAAATTATAGGGTACGCCGATACAGAGTACTTGTCAGAACCGCGTAGAGGTCATTGTCAAATAGACAATATGTTTATTTATAAGGATACAAAAAAATCTTGGAGATCGATGAAGTAGACGACGTAAGTTACATCTTCGAACCACAAGGAAATTATTGTACTTCATAAAGGTGGCAGAGAATGATAGTTGTACTCTAAGATACATCACATTAACTAAAGTTATGGCATGTTCAATCCAAGATAAAACATCGACTATGTATAAAGATAACTCGGCTTGCATCATTGAAGTCAATGAAGATTTTATTAATGGCGACAGAACGAAGCACATTTCACAGAAGTTCTTCCATACTTATGAATTAAGGAAGGCAATGAGATTGACATTATTCAAGACATTTCAAAAGATAACTTTATAAACCTATTTTTGAAGACTCTTGCACCACTTACGCATAAGCAGCTGGTATACAGAATCGACATGAAAAAGTTTTTATTCATCAATATCTTGGAAAGATACATCTCAGGGAGATAGATCTTGGGTAAGGTCGATGTCAGGGGGAGTAATCCCATCCTGACGTAGACACATGCGTGTTATTATCTTTTTCTTGATAGTATAATTTTTATCCTAGGAGGTTTTACTGACTAGAGGTTTTGATGAGACAATATATACGCATCCATAACCCATATAGGGCATAGGATTATACTATTTTCTTGTACAGTTTTTTCCCAAGGGGGTTTTGCTAGGCAGAGGTTTTGGTGAGGATAGTTGTCCTAGTATGGAATGCCCCAAGGGAGAGTGTTAGGAGCTGGGTCTGGCCCAAGGTAGGAACCCAACTGTGTTGGTGTGTCCTACTGGACTCCTAATAGCCCTATATAAGCTAGGGTTTATGGGGTGAGTTTTAGAGATATTATTTAATCCCTAAAAGGGTTTAGTATTGTAACACAGAATAACCCATCAATAATAAACTCTCTTTTCTTCTCTCATATCTGTGTGTGTGTGTGTGTGTGTGTGTGTGTGTGTGTGTGTGTGTGTGCGTGTGTGTGTGTGTGTGATTTCATAGTAGAATATTTTATTATCCAACAAATATCTTGAAGTTGGTGATATCCCTTGGCAACCAATCTGGCCTTATACCTTTCTATGGTGCCATCTAATTTCTCTTTCACTTTAAAACCCATTTATATCCTATAACATGTTAGTTATTATCTGGTGGAACTAAGGACCATGTGTTTTTTTGTTTTGTAAAGCATTAAATTCTGTTGTCATAGCTTGTCTCTAATTATTGTCTTTGACTGCTTGAGAAAAACTAGTAACAAACACAAAAGGCTTAGTTTCTAAAAGGACTTGGGAAATAGGATGTCTGGTAGAGATGAATGTTTAGGGTTTGTATATTCCAATTTTAGACCTGGCTGTCATGTGAAAAGAGATTATAGGGTTAAAGGATTAATTATTAGAAGGACTTTCTCTTATTGGTGGTCTAACTGTAGTTGTAGGTGAGATAGTAATATCATGAATAGTTTGTTGTGATTGAGCAGCAGGTAAGGTAGTAATTGTGAGGATTGTAGGGGCGTGATTTCGTAGATGGAATATTACACTCTTACACCTTGAGGTTTACCTTCGAATAGAGGTCTTAACAAATATATATTACAAAAATAAGAGAGATTATTGTTCTAACATACATACGTGGAGCCCATGAATTGGTATTCTCCACGACCACTAACGAGGATTTAAATAGAAGATAGTATATATAGATTTAGGTTATAGATCGAATCAAGTGAGGTCAGTGGGTATTCGAAGGTGATATTGGAGGGAGTTTAGGCAAAGTTTTTCTAACCCCTTCATAGTGTTTTATCTTTCCTATTTATAGGAGATAGGAAAGGGTGAGTCACCATGTGAGGTCAGATTACATATATATTCTTTAGGGCAGCTATCCTGTACGTGAAGTCAGTTTTGACACTGTGGTTGTCTGACAGCTTGTTTTTACTATTCTATTTGGTGAGCTAGCTGTCAGGTATGTTTGTTTTCGACCATGCATCGATATGGTCGAAGTCTCTCTAGAACTGGTGTTGAGTTCAGGTGCTAACCATCAATTTTTGACTTTAACTATAGTAGTTAGCTTCCATGATGCCTTTGAGTGCTCAGTTAGTCTCAGAAGGCTTCATGGAATTCGTACACCTTTGGTTGCCTTGTTGGGCTTCAAGTCTCTTAGTAGGCTTCGATGTAGCCCTTAAGTATTTGACTAGTCCTAGAAGGCTGCGAGTAGGCTACTATATATGCCCCCTCTTAGCTGGTGCCTCAGAAATTGTTACAGATGGCGGTATTGAGCAAAAATGTTTAGGCGCGAAAAGTTGACTGGTGTAAATGTGTGGGTAGTTCCAAGATCATTAATGATGATGATACTGATTAAGGAGGTAATTAATGCTCTTTAAACAAATTATAAATAGGATTAAGGGTTCATGCAATGCTTAAACCATTCCATCTTCTTCTCTTAGTGTTGGGATCTTCTATTATCATGAGAACTTGTTATAAACAGAAACTGGAGGATACAGAAGTACGGGTGTTGGAGAAGTTCGAGGAGTAAATGCAGTTGTATTTCAGGAAAGGTGATATGGGGGCGCATCTGCCCGATATGGTGGACTTGCACCGGGAAAAGCTGACTGGGAGGGAGAGGGATGAGGTTGAAGGTTCATGTTCTGGTAGAAAATATTCTAGAAGCATCTGTGGAGTGTGACAGAGTGTTCTTGTGCGCTACGACAACTGGTGAAGAGACTGGTAAAGGCAAAAGATGGGGCCAAGAAATGTATGTGGTACTGGAAGAACTGCCCTGTGTACAAATAGGGGGATCTTCTGATATTGTGGATGGGTTTTTTTATTTTATTTTTGCTAGCTATGTAGTAGTTGTGTTTGTATTCACTCTTGTTTTGTTGGAATGAAACAAAGGGCTTTTAATCGAAGTGTGCAAATGTAGGGTAAAGAATATTGCTAGTAGATATTTTAGGTCGATGATAATGTAGGCGCGGTGAAATTTCGATGTAAGAAAGAAGGAATGGGAATGTCAACACTTTTAAAGAATCAAGACTTCGTTTGGAGGGAAGATTATTGATCGAAGGTCGAAAGGTTAAAACGTGCTCGAGGGCACTAATATGGTTGAGCATAAAAGATGGCTCAGAGAATGAAGGAATGTGAAACTTTGACTGTAAGGACTGATAGCCGTAATGGCAGAGTTATCAGAGGGGATACTATTCATGGACCAGTGTACCGATGCAGGCCGTAATGATAGTGTCTCGGTTATGGGAATGAGGTGGAGGTCATGTGTAAGTTAGGTGGGGTTATTAAGGCTGGGTTTGACAGGGTGTCAAAAGCCTAGTTCGAAGGGGGAGAATATTCGAAGGTGCTTGGTGGAGTAGAACCATGTGCAATTGTTGGTTTTAGAAGGAATCGAGGGTTCGAGAGAACTAGGAAAGTCTTTGAAGATGATAGGTATAGTACACACACGTGTGTATTAGTAGGGCCAGTCTGGTAAAAACATAGAGTGCCTAAAAATGGGGGGAAGTGGGAGAGGTAGTGGGGGTAGTGGTAATGATGACAGTTAGGGAAAATGAGGCAGTTTTGGGGGCTGTATTTAAGAGAGGGGAGAAAGAGAGACCAATTATTTGAAAATAGAGAAAGGTAAGATACCAAACACCTTTATTGCAGCAGAGAAGAAAGAAAGAGAAATTTGGTGGTGAGGTATAGAAGAATCCATTGCTGTTTGAGGCTTTCAGACTGTACCAGACAGGTTGGTCTTTTGATTTATTGTTTGTATGGTTGCGTGCTTCTGTTCTTAATTCTTGGGTGGGGAGGAGGGTTACAGTGGTGCCATTAATGGCATAACTGGGATGGTGTATGTGAGATATGACTATGGGATCCCGCTGAGAGGGGTTGTTGAGCTTTAGGAGTAGGGGAGATAGTAATCAAATATTTGGTCGTGGTAAGGCCGATGAGTGAGGATGGGTAGGTGATAGTACGATATGATCCTGACACTTGAAACTCGAATTTATCGAGCTCATGTTAATCCTCTTCTTCTGTAGGGAATAATGCATACCCGTGGGGATTTGAGGATGAGGATGAGGATGTTAGATGAAGATGATAACGACGTGAATGAGCCGAGTACATCTGGTCAGGGGGAGGCGAGCAGTGACGTTCAAGAGTTGCAAATTGCAATCGACATGCCTCTAGCTGTAGTGGAGCTAGATTTTGGTTCATTGAGGAGGAGTCGGCATAGGGCTCAGATAGTCAGAGAGAGAGAGATAAAGAAGAAGAAGAAGAAGAAGAAGAAGAAGAAGAAGAAGAAGAAGAAGAAGAAGAAGAAGAAAAAGTGGGGAGGAGGTTGGGGTCGAACATTCAGGGGATGGAAGGGGCAAAGAGGAAGGAAGAGACAAAGGGGAAGGAAGAAAGGAAGATAGTGAGAGTAGTGAAGAGACAGAAGAGTAGGAGACATATGTGGGACATGTCTCGCCTCGGGAACAGGCAAGGTTAAAGCGGTTTATGGAGAAACATGAACTAGGGAGGAAAGGGATTAGATTGGTGCCGTTTGGGGTAGAGTATTAATTTATGGATACTCCTAATGAAGGAATCATGGCATTCAGGGGGCAGATTCGACTAGGGATGTGGCTACTCCTTCGAAGACTGGAGATGTTAAACTTCTGGGACGTAGTACCATGTCAGAGGAACGACAACTTTTATGAGATGATGAGGCTGTTCGAAGGAATGAATGTTGAGTTGAGACGCGAAGGAAGGCATTTAATTGAGTGGTTCGATGTAGTATCATTCTATTTGAAGAAGGGGAATAAGAAGGTAGGGGCGTATCATATCCAGTGTCATTCGGAGAAGCCGGGGTTATTCGACTTGTGATCGACTGGGCACGAGTGGGATAAAGACTTAGTCGCAGTGAAAGGAAATTATGAGTATGTTGATAGGGAGGTAGATTTTATACTAAAGAATAGGTGGTTCAAGCCAAGTAAGTTTATGGTCGAGTTTTGTTGTTGTGTTTGCTAGAATAGTACTTTAACTTTCAATTCACTGTTTACAGATCTTGGCAACAGAGGACTGAAGAACCCGAGGTCCTATATCGACAACCTTATTAATGAGAGTGAGGACCGGGTGAATAAGGTGTTCCAAAAGCTGAAAATTGTAAGAAAAAGGCGAAAGAAGACGGATACGTTGTTGATAGACGTACCGACAACAGCTAATTTATCGAGGAGGAAAAAAGAGGCAGGCACCTCAGCAAAGGTAAGTGATATGGATTATAACAATCGAATCTGAAAGTCAAGCTTTGTACCGAGGACCCGTCGAGGAGTTCCTATATCGATCCGGTCGACTATTCCCGAAGTGGTTCCGAAAGCAGTGCAACCGAGCCAAAAGGGGAAAGGCAAAGCCATTGCCAAAGGCTCGACTGTTTATTTGACGAAGATAATGAGTCGAAAGAGAAATCATGAGTAGATGCCTGAAGTGGCAGACTCAGTCGAAGCTAGGCAGCTTCGGCAGAACAGGAGTAGGTTGTTCAAGCATCGGCAGAGGCGATGATAAACCTGTGTGTTACAAACCGAGAAAAAGTCAGGCGTCGTGCTGAGGTGGTTTGGCGCCAGGTAAGTTTGTTTTTGGCTTTAAATTAAATTTATGTCTCGATAACTGCTGAATAGTCGAGGTGTTTATGATCTGTACAGATGCATGCCTGGATGATCTTGTTTACCAGGGCGCAAATGGCGTCGAGGGAGAAGCTGAAGGAGTTGAGAGACGGGATTGAGCTCGCGAAGAGGACTAATCTGTCGTTGCAAACCAGAGTCGTGGAGCTATAATGGGAACAGTTGTAAATTCATTCTAATGCAGCGAGGGAGAGATTGGCGGTGGTTAAAAGGTGTGTCACGAAGGTGGCCGTGCTAGAGGCAAAGGTAGCAAGCCAAGAGGAGCAACATCGAGATAACCATGCGTATTTTCAAGCAATTTTTGATCAAGAGTGCGAGGTAACTTCAACATTAAAGAAATTTGTTAATGGACTAGGATACCACTCGGAGACCTTCGAAATCTATCCCCCAGAGGAGGAACCCGCTGTCGAGGACGTGGCCAACATAGAGGGGATAGAAACAAACCCTGTGGTCAAAGGTGTTGGTGTTGAGAATATGGAGGCCGCGCTTATAGGCGAGAATCTTGGTGGTGAAGAAGTGACTGCACCTGTGGAGAACGCAGGTAACCCTGTATGACTTGATGATCTTGAGAGAAGGAAAACTTTGTCTTGCTCTGGTTGTTTGTAATAAACTATTTGGTTTGTGATGTATGTTGAAACAATGCTTGATATTCATATTTGAACAAGTCGTTACGTACTGATATTTTGTGTGATCGAATGAGCTTGCTGGGCGAAGGTTGAATTTATACTTGTGAATGTTAAAAATTATATGTTAGATTCGGAGTGAAGCAAGATGTGGTCGGCCCAACTACAACCCTGGGTGTCCGGTCTATCGACCATTTATGCCACTCGGGAGTGCTCAAATTGGAACCTTCAAAAACTTTGAGGTCGCCCCCTAGTATCTGTCGGGTTGAAGGGTTGACTGGATACTTAGGTTTGCCCAAATCAAGAAATTTATAGGACTTCGAGATCGCCCCCGGGTAGAACTGGAAAAGTGGGTCACAACCCACCAACCTGACCCGACCAACCCAGTTTTAAGGGGGTTTGGGTTTAGTCTTAATGGGTCACAAGTTAGTTGACCTAAGCCCGCCTAACCCATTTAATAAATAGGTCGGGTTAGGATTTACCTTAAGCAGTTCGGGTTGACCCATGATCTATTTAGGTTTAGGTATATTTATAAATATATAGTAACACAATACCCTTTTAGTAATACAACCAAATCCTTTTGATCTGTCTCAACTCAAGTTTAGTATCCTCTCTCTCCTTAAGCTCAACAACCGCAACCCCTCGCCCTCTCATCCTCAAAATCTAATTCTTCTCAAATCTAATTCTTTTTAAATCAAACAACAACACATGAGGTGATTTGTATGTGGCTTTCAGGCTTTTTATGTATGTGGCTGAAGTTGTTGTAAATCAAACTTCAATTACATTTTTCTTGAAAACATACGTGAGGCTAGGGTTTCGATTCTCATCATCATCATCATGACAGGTAACATCTATCTCTATAATTTTTGCTGATTTGTGTTGCACAAGTAATGTTATATATTATAGAAGTCAAACGCTTTGTAATTGGTGGATGGGTTTAGGGTCTATTTTGAGTGATGCAAGTTTCGTATGTTTATTGAGCATGACGGGTGCGGTGCAGTGTAGTCGATAGGATTGGTACACATTTGTAATACTAGTTTGTATTGTTTTATCATGGCATAAACATATGAAACTGGTTTTACTTGTAGTCAATCAGGCTATTCAATTATTGTTCTTTAAGGTATAACAAACCACTTTTATCTTTTATGATCACACTGTTTAGCTTGTTAGCTCACTATTTTTTTTGAATTTTTTCGATTTTCATTGGGTGTTCAATCTATTCCTCCTAATGATTGATTGGTGGCCCAGTTAATAATCTTGGAATTGAGTCATTCATTTCTTATTTCGATTTAGTACATGAATCTTTGGCTTACACCTATTTTGTGGTTTAAGAATTCAAGAAATAGGAGAAAGGTAAAAATGCTCATATAACTGTTTTGTTCTTCTCATCCATAAGAAAACCCATAAAACAATAATTTGTTTTCAAAACTATGATTGAAGTATTTAGCTTTAGCAGTAATAACTGCAAGATTTCAGGTGTCTTAGACATCAAGTTTAATTACCACAGCTATAATAACAGCAAGGGTATGGCCAAGGAGGTTGACTTCCTATAAAAGGGGAAGTTCTTCATTTCTTAAGACATCAAAAAGATTTTTAGAGTCTAAGCATGCGTCAGTTAAGGTATGTGTGAGTAGTCTTTTAGGGTCTTCATGGGAGCCTTAGATGTTTTCAGTATGTTAAGTATGTAATATGTATGAATAAATTTGAAGTTATGCAAGTTGAATCTCTTGTACTGCTATCATTTTTCTTTGAAATTGTCTTACTTTATATCCTGTGAACAATCTGATTTTTTTGTTACAACCATCATGTTTGGTAGATAGTTTTTGCTTTTAAGTGTCAACCCCACATTACTCTTTAGTTTACTTGGCCAAACCATCATTTGCTTAATATGTTTTATGTTTGGAAAATAGTTTCATGATTTTTAATGGCTTTTATTATCTTGTCCATGCTTTGGTAATATTATATCCTAATGTATTTCAATCTTAATTGACTTTTATAGATGGAAAATGTAGTAAACATTGTTAAGGATGTTAAGAGTGATTCGCTTAATGAAGTAATTCGCTTAATGAAGTGCTTGGATTTGGTGGTGATGATAATACCCAAGATTTGCTTCGTGTTGGTGGAGGAAGTGTTGGTTCAAGGCCTCCTAGTAAAGGTAAGCGAAAAAGGCAAAATACTTCTCAAGTATGGAACTGCTTTACTGAACTACCTGTAGGGGCCGATGGCATCAAAAGGTATAAATACAATTATTGCCCACACACATACTTGATAAGTGGGACGGGTAAGATGAAACGACATATAAAAGCTTGCACTGCAAGAACTAGTCGTGATGTGGGATAAATGGTGTTGTCCCAATCCGAGTCTAATATATTGCTGATGTCATCTAAGTTTGATCCCAAATTTTTTTTGTGAGTTAGTAAATGTTGTTATTGTTTGGCACTCCCTCCCATTTAGTTTTGTTGAATATGAGGAAGTAAGAAATGCGTTTAACTATGTAGCATATGCAAACTGCGATATCAAGCAAGTTTCACAGAATACTTCAAAAGCTGACATTCTTAAAATATATAAAAAAGATAAGGAGCTGATTCAGAAGATGTTGCTTGATGTTCCTAAAAAAAATAAGTTTAACCTCAAACTTGTGGAGCTCGGTCACAAGAGATGGTTATATCTCTTTGACAGCCCACTTTGTTAATAAAGAGTGGATGTTGGAGAAAAAAGTGTTCAATAATTCTTATATGCCTTCTCCACACAACGGGGCCTCGATTTGCGAGAAGATTTATACTCTTTTATTTGATTGGGGGATTGAAATGAAGTTATTTTCAATTACCTTGGATAATGCATCCTCAAATGATTCCCTCGTTGGGCTACTTAAGACCCAATTAAATTTGAGGAGTACTCTTTTTTGTGATGGGGCTTTTTTTCATGTTAGATGTTGTGCTCACATTATAAACTTGATAGTGCATGATGGTTTGAAGGAGATAGATGAAGTTGTAGAGAAGATAAGGGAGAGTGTGTGGTAATTTAGGGGTTTCAAGGGAGGAAACAATCATTTGAAGAATGTATAAGGAATCTAGCTCTTCTAACTAGTAAGGGGCTGAGACAAGACGTTCCAACTAGGTGAAATTCGACATTTCTTATGCTTGAGAGTGTATTACACTATCATCGAGCATTTAGCCATCTTCAAATGCTTGATTCAAACTACAAGAATTGTCTTTTTTATGAAGAATGGGTTAAGATAGAAAAAATTTACGAGTTTCTGAGTATTTTCTATGAAGTAAATTGTGCATTTTTGGGGACAAAGTATACTACCTCCAACTAATACTTTCCACAAGTCTTTATGATGCAACATACTTTATCTAAAGAAATTAATGGATCGGATACTTATCTAAAGAAAATGGCTTCACAAATAAAGACAAAATTTGAGAAATATTGGTCAAAGCATAACATCATATTTGTTCTTTTCGTGGTCTTGGATCCTCGCTACAAACTCAAATTTGTAGAGTATTCCTACAAGAAAATCTATGGAGTATATTCTTTGAAGATGACACTAGTTTAGAATAAGTTGTTTACTCTTTTCGAGACCTATTACTCAACATATGCAAATGTGGGAGGTTCAAGTTCGGGTGGAGCGAGTTCCCAAGTTTGTAACTCAAGTTCTAAGAGGGGAATGGATGCCTTGAAGGTTTATTAATTTTAAAGATTTGTTTTCATATTTGTTTAGCTTAATTGGAGTTCTTACTCGCTCAGTGATTATTAGGCATTTGATGCATTTGATGATGAGAAGATGGATACTTTCCTAGTAAATCTCAATTGCAATTATATTTGGAGGAGCCCAAATTAAGGAGGGTTCTTGATTTAGACATTCTTGACTTTTGGAAAGAGAACCAACTCCGATATCTGGAGCTCTCCTTGATGGCTCAAGATATTCTTTCAATTCCTATATCTACGGTTGCCTCAGAGTTGGCTTTTGCCATTGGTGGTAGAGTACTTGATCCTTTCCGTAGTACCCTAAAGCCGAATAATGTCGAGGCTTTGATTTGTACTCGAGATTGGTTATATTCAAAAGGTAATAATATATTTTAAATTTTTTAAATTTTTTTTTATGGATAATTGATTTAAATTGTTTGTATATAAGTAATTTACAAGTGATTTTTTGATATCTTAGGTGATTTATCTTTCATGGAGGATCCGACACTTGAAAATTTAGCCGAGGATATGGTCTTGTTAAACATTAAGCATAAGTAATTGTGCTTATAAGCTAATTAATTAAGTTGTTTTTATCAAGTTTATTTATTGTGGTCGTGTTTAACAAGATTATGCACTTATGTTCTTTATTTTACTTGCATAGGCTAATAGGAGAGCATAGTAAGTGGTAGTGGAGCTCCACAATCCATGTCATAGCCTGATAGGTAAGAGGAGAACATTGTTGTTGTACTGTTGTTGCTATGGCGTTTTAATGTTGTTGCTGACTAGCACAGGCTTGTTATTTTTGTGTTGTTGCTGTTGTTTTATTATGTTACTATTTTATTGTGTTGTTGTAGTGTTTTACTGCCGAACTGCTATTTTAATTTATGGAGTACCGAAGTGCCTAACTTATGAACTGCCCAACTGCTAAATTGTCGAACTCTTAGAACAATTTTGAATTGTTTATGATGCAAAAGTATCACTGTAATCCGTTTTGAAGAATTTGTTTGTGAATTTGTGATGCACTGAATGATGTATTAGTGTATTGTTGTATTAATATATTGCTGAATATGTATATATTTTGAAGAATCTGTTTGTGATAAACTGTTATGACTGATATTTTTGATGAACTTTTATGACTGTTGTTTGTGATGCACTGATGTCTGAATTCTTATGCATAAGTATCATTGAATATACATAAGTGTAAACAGCAAAATCTCTTTGTGATGCACTAATGTCTTATACTGTATAGCTTGTTTTAGTATATTGTTGTTATCTGTTGTTGTATTATGCTTTAGTATGATACCCGCCTAAACTAAAAATACTGTTATCTCATATATGTTTTGTTTTGATCTATTTGAGTTAAATAGGTCGACCCAAACCTGACCCAAACCCGACCCGTTTAGTTAAATAGGTCAGGTTTGGGTTTGCCTATTTGACCCACGAACCCGTTATGACCCGATCCGTGGGTACTTTATCCGGGTTGAGTTTACCCAAATCAAGAAGTTTACCGGACTTTGAGGTTTCCCCAGGGTATTTTATTCGCGGGTTTGATCCTGCCCAAAGCATGATGTGGTCGGCACCAATACAACTCCAAGTGTTCGGTCTGTCGACAATTCATGCCACTCGGGAGTACTCGAATTCGATTCTTGAAAACTTTGAGGTCGCCCCCAAGCATTAGTCGGGTTAAGGGTTGACTGGATACTTAAGTTTGCCCAAATTAAGAAGTTTACAGAAAATAAGAGATGATACGCATGGAAAAACTTTGTTTATTAATTATACTGGGGCTACATCAGTGGTAAGGGATGGTAGCCGTGGCCTGTTATATAAGACTAACTGCATCATATTCCATAGGTTGGGTAAAGGTTCCTCAGCTTAATTCATCAAGTAATACAATCTTTTATCGGTTTTGTCGTACACGACATAAGGTTCTTCCCAAGATTTGGCTAACTTGCCGGCATTGCGAGGTTTCGAGGAGGGTATTACTCGTCTAAGTACCAAACCTCATATGTCAAAACTTTCTGGTCAAACCCTTATGTTGTATGACTTCTGGAGAGAAATCTGATAAAGTCTGAGGTTAGCTAATGCTCGGTCTCTGGTTTCGTCAATCTATAACATATTATATCCAAGTTTAAACTCATTGTCTTTATCAAGAAGATTAGGGTCACATATTGGTACCTTGAATTGAGTTGGCAAAACATTTTCGGTACCGTAGGCCAAGAGGAAAGGAGTACAACCTATCGCCTTATGGGGTGTGGTACGGTAAGCCAAGAGTACATGTTATAATTCTTGAACCCAATACCCTTTCTTCTCGTTGACGCATTTCTTAAGACCATCGACTATAGTTTTGTTAATTACTTCAACCTGACCATTTCTTATGGGTAATAGGGTGTGGAAGGGGAGAGGATAATATTGTATTTTTTAAGGAAAGATCAAACCTTGATCGCTACGAACTGTGGACCATTGTCGTATCGAATCATATGTGGGTAACCGAAGCATGTAATAATATTTTCCCAAAAGATCTTGGTGACCTCTTCACCCCGTGTTTGAGATAAAGGTACGGCCTCGACCCATTTAGTAAAATAGTCTATAGTAACTAAGATATGTTTTTTGTTGCCCAAAGCTTTGGAAAAAGGGCCCACTAGATCAATGGCCCATCTCTTAAATAGCCAATCGACTTGGCTGCAGTGGAGTTCTTGAGAGGGACTTCGAATGTTATGGGCATGATGTTGGCATTTGTCACAGTGCTTCACATATTCTTTGGCTTGTTTCTTCATATTCGGCCAGAACAGACTCTGTATGATTGCTCGAAGAGCCATGGATCTATCGGCAGTGTGGGACCCACAATTACCTTCGCGGAGTTCAGTAAGGATGGTTGTAGCTTCACATTGGAATATGCAATAAAGGTGTACACCGTATTGTAATTTGCGGTATAAACCACCTTTGAGGATGCTATACCGTCGATAATTTTCCAGTAATGAGTATTTTGCTTTTGGATTCGCTGGTACAGGGGAACTATTAAAATTTGCAAGGAATGGTGTGCTCCAGTCTTCAGGATCGAGACTCTCGCCCCCAGTATTGATAGTATTGACTTCCATCTGGTCGATACTTGGGCGTTCGAGTACTTTGATATTGAGGGTTCGAGATTTGGACTGGCCTAACATGGCTGCGATGAAAGCGAGGGCATCAGCATGTCTATTTTTACCTCGAGGGTAATGTGTAATCGATGATTTTTTAAGGAAATAATCCATGCGCTGATGGATGAGTACTGCATACTCAGCCATACTACCATTCGCCTGGTTTATGCCGGTATACTATCGTTGGACGATCTATAAATCGGTAAATATAGTTAGTTTGGGGACACCAAGTTTGAGGGTGAGATCGAGGTCATGTAGCAAAGCTTCGTATCCGACCTCGTTGTTGGTACATTCAAAGTTTTGGCCGTATGTAGTGTGCTTGGGTGTATGGTTTAAGCTTTCGAGAAGTATAGACAAGTGTAAAGAGCAGTCGTTCGAGTTTGTTATATCATGTTTCGGCCGGGGTCAGAGTCTTACTGATGAAGTAAATGAATTTCTCGATACCTGCTTCTATTCAGATAAGGACCGAGCTAAAAAAAGTATCGGCGACCGTGAGATATAGTGTAAACATTTCACCTTCGACTGGGGTACTCATGACAGGTGGTTGACCAAGGTAAGTTTTAAGTTTGAGAAAGGCTTGCTCATATTCGGGTGTCCAATTAACTTTGGGGTTTCTATTTTTGGCTTTATGAACGCCTTGGTCGCGCAGGAGGAAGAATAGCCAAGCGCAGCGGTTGGAGGATTTTGAAATAAAGCGGTTAAGGGCAACTACTTTACCGGCGACCTTTTGGACATCTTTCTTGGTTCGGGGAGAGGGCATATTAACGAGGGCTCGGATTTGGGTAGGGTCGATCTCGATGCCTCGTTTGCTAATGAGGTGACCCAAGAACTTTCTGGAGGATACACCGAATTGGTGTTTGTCTAGGTTTAATTTCATATTATATGATCGAAGGATTGAGAAAACTTTGGTCAGGTCTTGTATGTAGGTATGTTTACAGAGGCTCTTGCATAGCATGTCATCAATATAAACTTTGACTGACTGGCTGAGCAAAGGTTTGAACATGGTGGTAACAAGGCGCTGGTAAGTGGCACCTGCATTTTTGAGTCTGAATGGCATCACATTAAAATAACGAAGTCCTTATTCTGTGATAAATGAAATTTTAAGCTGGTCATCAGGGAAAAGGGGTGCCTGATTGTAACCTGAAGTTGTGTCCATCATAGATAGGCGCTCATGGCCAGCTGTAGCATCCAAAAGTACTGAAATGATCAGGAGAGGGAAGTTATCCTTCAGCGCGTGTTTGTTAAGATCAGTAAAGTCGACGGAGATTCTGATCCTACCATTATTCTTAGGGGCAGCGACGATATTCAAAATTCAATCGTCGTACTTGACTTCTCGTATAAACCCAGCGGCTAGTAGTTTTTCAACCTTGAGGTTTACTGCTTCTCGAATCCTCGGGGCCAAAGTATGTTTCTTCTATTTTATAGCCGGGATTTAGGGATGAGGTCAACTCGATGGCAGGCTAGGGCGGGCTCGACGCCGGGCATCTCATGGAATATTTAAGCGAAGACGTCCTTAAAGCCGGTCGATTGTACCAATATGTTGCAACCTTTCCTGGCTTCGTCGACGGGTCAAGTTCGATATAAACTGTAAGTTCGATAAGTATAGTAGAAGGGGTCGTGGTGTTGGAAAGAGAGAGGTGCAATGACTGCTATGGCTTTACCAATTTCATGGTAAGGTCTATTTTTAGATGTCTGCACGAGCGAGCTAAGCTATGGGAGCCTTTCATGTTCCACGTACCACATGGGGTAGTGAAATACAATATCTGGTGGTAGGTAGATGGTATGGCTTTCATAGCATGGAGTCAGTCGTGGCCAAAAATATCAAGATATTCAGATTTCTTGTCGATGACAAGAAATCAAGTTAGAAGAGTAATAGGGTCGGTGGTGACAGGGAGGCTAAGTCGGACGACGACGACCTCCGTGGAGCCGTTAAAACCTTTGAGTTTAACGTTGACGGGTATAATAAGATCTATGTTTTGCATAGCTCAGACGGTTTGGATGAAGAGTACGTCCGCTGCACTGCCCATATCGATGAGCATCGTATGGATGATGAAGTGCTCGACTTTAATCATAATGACTAAAGGGTCGGAATGGGGAAAATAAACGTGAGAGGTATCACAATTGATAAAGGATATACCTTTGGGGCGAGGGCGGTGGCTAGATTAGGGTAGAAGGGTCGGGAGTTTCTGCTGATAGGTAAGCTTACAACACTCTTCGACCCATTTTCGCTAGCTTCAAATGGGGCTACTATCGATGTTATTAACTTAGATTAGGTGAAGTTAAAAGATGTGTACCTCGGCTGGGCCGGTATTTAGAGTAGGTTGGGGGTTGAGATATGACCCGTCGATGAAGCCAGGAAAGGTTGCAACATATTGGTACAATCGACCGGCTTTAAGAATCCTTTCAAGATAGCGCTGCAAAGCGTATCACTTGTTTGTTGGGTGGCAATTACATTTATGGTTCTGGTAGTAGGGTACTGATGGGGGCAGTAAGTTTGGGTAGGATAGGCATGGGGCATTTTTTACGGGGTTCAGAAGATTGAGCATCGATGTGGGGGTGTTTACGGTTGTCGGACTCTTAAGAAATGAGAGCGACCGTGGATGTATTTGAGGGTTGAGGTTTGTTATGGTTGGTGGTCGAGGTTTGTCCCTAGCAATTAGATTCGCAGAGGCGTTCGAGGTCGATGTATCTGTCGACCTTGGATTGCATCTTCTCAAAGGTTCGTGGCTTTTGGAGGATGATATACTCCTTGACACGGTTGTGGTCAGGCATGGCATTGGAGTAAACGAGGACAATGTTTGCGCAATCAAGATTTTTAACTTTGCGTGATTCATCGTGGAAATGCTTGGTAAAGTTTTTAATCATTTCTGTGAGTAACTTCCAGAAGTTAAAAATAGCATCTACCCAGACTTCTCAGTCTTTATTAAAGGCGAAATGAGAGATGAATGGGCTTGAAACCTATTGGAAGCTTTGAATAGAGCCATTGGGGAGGCTATGGTACCACTTTAGAGGGTTGTCGGTAAGACTGGTGGGAAACATGCGACACAAGATGTGATCGACTGTGGAGTGCATGCTTAAAGTGTTTTGGAACTCGAGAACATGAGATTGAGGGTCGGTATTACGGTATTTGCAGATTTTAGGGGTATAAAAGTTTGGAGGCACCTCGACAGTGAGGAGCTTTGAACAAATGGGGTTATTTAATCGACTCCACTAGTTCGGGGTGGGACTCGCGCTGATATGAATGGCGGCATTAGTTTTTTGATCGAGTTTTTGCTATGTGAGGTAGGTTGGTCTAGGGGGAGAATGATAGGGTCACGGGTGGTAAGGCCGCGGGTTAGGGGTGTGCTCAGCGCTGCATTCTCCGAGGCATTCTCGAGCAGGTCCCCGTGTGGGGTGTCGAGAGGTTTGAAGGGTAGAATCGGTTGAATCTTCCGTAATTGGGACACCAAGATGGATAGAATCGGCGGGCACTGTGGTGGGGGCACCCTCGGTACCATAGAGGACTGGAGGGGCCTCGAGTTGGGGATGGGGACCGAGGCATGCGCGATCTGAGATACGCGAGGGGACGGATACCCGAGAACCCAGATGAGCGTCATGGGTTTGGACTTATTGGAGTTCACGAACGGTGTAACGCAGTTCATCCAGTGCCTGGTTTTGCCTATCATTGTCATTAAAATGGCATTGTCATTCAGCCTCGAGTTCCTACCGGTGATCCTCACCCTCAATGCGTAGCTGGTTAGTGTGGCACTCCTTGGCTTGAGTGAATTATTGGCTAATAAGGGAAAGCTGGGCGGCGATGCCGTCAGTGAAGGTACCGACAATGGCAGAGGTAGAACAAAGAGTGGAGGCCATTGGATATGGTTACAAGGTAGAAGAAAGAGGGATTAGAAATGGTGGGTATAACACAGACGACGCCATATGTAGGGGGGTGTGATTTCGTAGACGGGAAATCACACTCTTACACCTAGAGGTTTACCTTCGACTAGAGGTTTTAGCAAATATATATGATAAAAATAAGAGAGATTATTGTACTAACATACATGCGTGGAGCTCATGAATTGGTATTCTCCACGACCTCTAGCGAGGATTTAAATAGAAGATAGTATATATAGATTTAGGTTACAGCTCGAATTAAGTGAAGTCAGTGGGTATTCGAAGGTGATATTGGAGGGGGTTTAGGCAAAGTTTTTCAAACCCCTTCATAGTGTTTCATCTTTCTTATTTATAGAAGATAGGAAAGGGTGAGTCACCATATGAGGTCAGATTACATGTCTATTCTTTACGGCAGCTGTCCTATACGTGAAGTCAATTCTGACACTGTGACTGTTTGGTGGCTTGTTTTCACTATTCAATCTGGTGAGCTAGCTGTCAGGTATGTCTGCCTTCGACCATGCATCAATATGGTTGAAGTCTCTCTGGAACTGGTGTTAAGTTTTGGTGGTGACCATCTCTCTTTGGCTTCAACTATAGTAGTTAGCTTCGATGATGCCTTTGAGTGTTCGGTTACTCTTGGAAGGCTTCGTGGAATTCGTACACCTTTGGTTGCCTTGTTGGGCTTTGAGTCTCTTAGTAGGCTTCGATGTAGCCTTCAAGTATTTGACTAGCCTTAGAAGGTTGCGAGTAGGCTACTACAGGGATGATAGAGGATGGAATAAGTAGTTAATGAAAAAGTTGAAGAGATGATGTAGTAGGTGGTATAAGAAATGATTGATTGGAAGATGTAGTTAATGGTATTAAAAGAGTCTTAATATGTAGTTTAGTAGGTGGGGATGGAGGTTACTAGGTGATGTACTAGGATGTATAGGAGTTGAGAAAGAAGGAAAAAAAGAGGTAACAATAATGTTGTAGATGGAGAAGTACTTGAAATATGATTTTCCTTTTTAAAAGGGAATTTATTCTTATTAAAGACTACATGTCTATAGATGTAGATTATGCCTATTCGACATCTAGACATATGTACCCTTTGAGGTTGAGGTTATTGCCAAGAAATACTCATTCTTTACTTCTAGATTGTAATTTGTTAATGGTATAAGGTTTAAGCCAGAGAAAATAGGCACATCCATGGACTTTTAAAACGAAATAGTCTAGTGTTTGGTGAAATAGTTTTTGAAAGGGTGAGGCAGAGTCTAGATATTTGGATGGTAATCTATTGATTAGATAGACTGCTGTGTGAAACACCTTTACCCAATATTTGAGGGGAATGTTACTTTGAGCAACCAGTGTTTTACTAAGATCAACAATGTGTCTGTGCTTTCTCTAAACTATTCCATTTTGTTATTTATTTTTTGTAAAAAGTTCAGATTTCATATATATGCTAAATCATAAAGTACAAGATACTTACATACCGTGGCCAAATTTGCCCTTACACGCTCAAAAGAAGACCTGAATCGCTCCTCTATTCGAATAGACTAGAAGTCTATTCGAATTAAAATAAAAAAATGTATATTCAAATAGATTATAATTTTATTCGAATAAAACATCACAATCGAAAATGTATTCGAACAGAGTAATTCCTATTCGTATATATTCACTCAGTCAAGAGTATATTCGAACAGGAAAAATTATATTCGAATAAAAGTAAAAACCAAGAAAACGTCTTTATCAGCTAAACCGGAAGTACTCAGTGTGGAGGTCTTTAATTCTTGTCAGAAATTCCGGTCTACCCATATCCCATTATGCAAAAGTTATATCAGCTTTGGATCTTCTCTTAGCTATGGTGTCTGCCTAGAAATTTGCTTCTCTCCAGGTTGAGTTGAAGCGGATTGATTGTATGGATGTGAGTAGGTACCTCCACTTACTTCAGAACATCCAGCGAATCTTATTGGTAGTAAAAGCTTTGATGGTTACCGAGGAGTCTGACACAATCCACAAAGTGCTCCATCCTCTATGTAGTGCTTGTTCTACCCCATCTACGATAGCTTGGTATTCTATTTTGTTATGGGGTGTATGGACATGACATTTGGTGTAATGGCCTAATTTTGTTGCTCAAAATATCTTAAAAATTAAATCTTACACCAATTGTACCTGTGACAAAAAATAATATAATGCAAGAAATAATATAAGCGATTTAGCGTGAAAAACTTTTGAATAGGTAAAAAACCACAACCTCGAGTAAAGGGTTTAGTAACTGTAACTTTTATTACTTGAGGCTAATATCTTATTACAAGTGATCTCTTGAACTAGAAATGCTTGATCTTGAAATAAGAATTTTTGTGGTGTTTAGAATCTAGAAATTCTTGTGTTAGAGTATAGAGAATCTAGTTTTTCTAGTCCTTATCTCCTTTGGAACTTTTACTTTATATAGGCCTTACCTGCAGCTCGTTATCGTGTAGAAGCGCGTTCTCCAAATAATGAGGTAAGTTGTGGTTGAATGAGTAACTGCTTAGTTCATGGGAGACTGGTGTCTTTGACTTGTTCATATTTTGTTGTAGTGCTCAATTCATGTTCTTTATCAGTTCGCGGTCTATGAGGCTACGCTAACTGTACATGTCACGTGTGTAATACATGAGTATGAAATTAAGGTAATTCGAATAGATAGTTCGAATTTGGGCTAGGTCTAGGGATAGGTCTCTACAATCACCCTCTCGCAACTGAAGGTACGAGTGGCTTTGGTTGAGAAAGAAATTGTTGATTGTTGGTATTGGAAGTTGAAAAGATCTGATGTATTAATAGGGAATTTGACTGGCTGGGTACTCGGAATTTATTTATGGAAGACTGTATCTGCATTTATGATGATGGAAAGGATTGACGTACTTGACATTTGGGTTTCCCAGATTGGTTTTGCAATGAATGATAACTGCATTGGAAATGTACCTACGTATTAAATGTTAGTTTGGTATAAATAGTACTTATACTGGAGCTTCTGGCAAAGACCTATGTTGTGGTAATATCTTCTGTGTACTCTGATTGATAATGGTGAAGACTCGGTGAATGGTTTATAAATAGAGAGTTGTTATGGAGTTCAAAGGTTGAAGTTATGATATTTTGGTAATCAAGTTCGGGAAAACCCAACACCCATCCCTGTAATGCCAACGTACCATGGGATGTCGGAAGAAGAAGTGGCTGAATGAAATATAGTTTAATTAGGTGTAAAACTGTAATTTTGTGAAAGCGAACTAAAAATGGAATTGTACTATTCGAACTGTTGAAAAATATATATATATATATATATATATCTGAAAATGTGTATCGAGCTGATAAGATTTTGGGACTTGAGGTAGGAGAAATATCCTTACAGGTTTAGAGTGTGTATGAATCAAAATTTCGAACTATGGAGAGATGTTGGAATTGTTTGACTGGGGGGGATGTGGCAAATGTTAGATCGAGATGGGGATGGATAAATTATAATGAAGTCGATTAGGAGAAATATGTGTAAATAACTCTTTTGCGTGATTTTAGGGTTTTCAGTTATGCAAACACAAATTATACAATATGCGGAATGTGGGAGATTCGAAGTTATTGCAATGAGGTATATAAATATGATGGAGGAGCAATGTATAGAGGAGGTAGAAAAGAAAAATGGTGAGGACTCATTCTGAAAGAGCTCGTCATGCTGCAGAGAGACGTTTAGCGATAAAGATTGCATAAGTGAGGGAGAAGATCTTTGGGTTTTTAGAATATGAGTCTGGCTTGCCTAAATTTGAAATCCAGTTTGAAGGCTTGGATTCGAGGGCGAGGGAACTTGAGATTGGGCGTCATTTTTACTCAGAGATATTTTGTGAGGTGATTTTGGAGCCTACAGCTTGGAAAGTGGCTGTGAGGCAAATTGCTATAAAAGAGGTAGAGGAGGAAGATATGAGGATTGCTGGAGGTGAACTGATTAGGTGTGGCTCCTTAGGGCATCAAGGATGTTTTATGTGTAATTATATTTGAGGGGGCGAACTGAATGAGATCGAATAACTGTAATATGAATATAGGTAGAATATTTCTCTGGAGTCTGTTCCTATTTTGTTATAAATATTATTGGGAGCTGTTGTGAATAAAAAATTTAAATTTTAAATTATGATAGCATTGAAAATAACGTCAGTAGTTCTTATAAGCAGCAGAAGTAGAAATGGAAAAGGCAGATCAGCTTTGATTTTTGTCTTTTGTGTAAGGGTAGAAAAGTTCAATTATGTGTGAGTATAGAGTCATCATGAGTGTGGAAGGGTCTGAGAGAGATTTTGTTGATAGAGAGAAAAATATAAAAGGTGGGGTAATAATGGGAAGGTGTTTTCACCGAAAAGGTATTAAGCGTCTAACATTAATTGTGGAAGTGACGCCTCAGTTCCAAAACCGGGGGAGGCTCGTGCAAGGCCCAATAACTGCCAGCAGTTAAAGAGAGAATGTATAAATAATAGTTCTTCTTTCTCATTCAAACATTTATCAAATTTTGAAAAATGAAAGAGCAGTGGGAGAGAAAAGAGAAAAACTTGTAGAGAATCATGTGAGAGATTGGACGAAGATGATGGTTGTAGAAGGGAAGAGAGGTCGGTGGAAGTAGAATCTAGACGTTGGTTACATAGTATAGTGGTAAAAAAAGGATTGGGCACTGCATCTTATTCATACTCAGACGTTGAAGGTAGTGACTGAGTTTTTGATTTAGTGGATGTGAACTTTGAAAATATACGTTGGTTTTCAAAATTTTGAAAATTATGTTATTTATAGTAAATGTTTGAAAATATTGTTTGATTTGTATGTATGAAGATATATATTTGCATATGTATAATAGAGATATAATATATGCATGCATGGATGTGTATAAACAAAAGATAATAATTGAGTGAATTGGCAGAATACTTGGACCTGTATGTAGGTTGGGGGTGAGGAGAATCTATTTTAGAAATAAATCCTCATCTTTTAGCCTACATCTGTAATGAAGGTTTTACCTGATATGGATACATCGACCTCTGGTCGTATGGTTAATTCTGAGAATGTAGAATCTATAATTCTAGACTTTGAGGGGGATGATGAATTACAATTTCCAAATTTCCCTGGTATTTTGTGCTCTTATTCTCCGAACTCTGATGTATTCAAAGAGTTTTGTAAATCTAAAGCTACTGTAGGTGGAAAATGGGGTAATATTGTAGAACATGCTGGAAGGTCGTTCAGGGGATGTATTGTAAAGAGTGGGGAATAATATTTCTTTTTGCTACCTGACTTAGAACAGGAAAGAAAGAGGAAAAAGGTGGAAGACTCGATATCTTTAGAGTACTTTGATGGGAACTTCCAAAATGACCTGGGCGAGGGGTTTCTGTGTTATCTGTTCCAGTTGGAATATGGGCTAAGATTGCCTTTGAGCAACCTTGCTAAAGATATACTTAATGCCATTGGAACTTGTCTTACCCAATTGAAAGAAAACATGAGGGAGGTGAAAAATGTCTGTGAGACTCTGAATAGATTGTGGGAGGAGAATGAGGTGGATAGGAGAATAACTCATGAGGATGTTTTGCAGTACTATGCTGTAAAATATTATACTACAACTGGAAGTGCGTACTTCTGTTCGAGTTCGTCTCGACCTCTTTTCTTTGATTTAAATTTGGCAGGTCAAGTTTGGAATGATAATGTGATACGGGTGAAAGGGGATTGTCTGTAAAGAATAGACGAGGAACCCATGGAACTTGTATATAAAACTTTGAAGAAAAGTAAGTAATATAACATTGAACTGTTGTAGTTAGAGGTTTGTTTTGTGGTTTAATAATTTTTGTATGATGTGTTGCAGGTCCTCGAACTAAGATAATAAGAAAAGAATCACTGCTGGATACTGTAGTTCGAGAAGGCGTTGAGCTCGAGACAGTTTTGAACGAGCTCGATATCAATAGAAACTAAAGAGCTAATAGTAGATCAGAGAAAGTACAAAAGTCTCAGGCTAAGAGATAGATAACAGGGGTGGGAGCAAACAAGAATAGAGGAATTGATAGGGAGGTGCGTCCGGTGTTGCCGAGGGCTTCAAAAATATAGCTAGAGGATGTTTCTATATGGACAACTTCGAGTAAGTTATCTTTAAATCACTCGAAGAAGAAAGCTATGAAGGGTGGCTCGGCCTCCGGTACCACGGTTAGTGGTGAGGTCGAGGGGAATACAAAAAATATGAGGATTGATCCTCCTCCTCCTGTGATAGAGGCACTTGTCGTGAAGAACCGACCTTCTAATGAAGAAGATGAGTTGCTGGCTATGGAGAACAGGTTGAGGCTGGCAGCTCGAAAAGGTGTTGAGGAATTAAATACCTCTACACAATTGGAGCTGAGCAGGGTGGTAAGTTGATGACTGTGTTAAATTAAACTTTGTACTTTATTTTGAGCTAACTATGTATCTTATTCTATTGTAGACTGCTTGTTTGTTTAAAGGTATCTCTCTAGGGATCGAGGAGGGAAAAGCTAAGCTTGAGAGTGAGTGAGTTGAGCTCGAGAAGAAGGTGGCTCGACTTGAGTCTGATTTAGCTTTGGAGAGGGAGTATTTAGTTGTTTTGAAGAGTTTGTATAAGGTGTTGATAGGTGAGCTCACTGAGGAGACACAAAAAAATACGAATGACGTTACAGTTTTTCGTGATAGACTCGGGTGCCAACTCCTCGCAGTAAGGTACACTATTACCGACCTTAAAGCTATTATGGCAGGTACCTACGTCGAAGAGAACGAAGAGGAAGAGGAGATCCCTCTTGATGGAGGTATGGTAACAGGGTTGGATTCAGTCTCTACTAGAACCGATCTAGAGAACCGTAGGGGAGAAGATAATGAGAAGGTAGAGTAAAGTTGTTTAAAGTTTGTTTGTTTGCTTTTTGTGTGGGGTGAAAATTGTATTTGTATGGAATATCATTTTATAGGATAACTTTGAATAGGCTAAGAGATGTTTGTAAACGTTGATTTATAGGAACTTAAGGATATGCACCTCATAATTGACGACTAAGAGAAAGAGCTTGCTAAGGAGAAAAATATCTCAGCGTCCCTGTTGACTTCGCAAGCGGAGCTACAAATTGGAAAAAATCAAGAAATATTTGGCTTGTATGCTGTATTGCTTTAGAGATACAAAGTAAAATTAGAAGATAGATATAGATCACTAATGTGCTAACATATTAGGAGCGATGGTAAACAAGTATGTTCAGATAATTTTGAAGTGTAAGAAAATCAGAACATAAAGAATGTGTACCTTGAAAGTAGATGTAGATGTTATTACCAGCGAACTGCGACCATAGTTTGATCTTAAGTTAAGAAGTAGTCTCACAACAATGGCATGCTAGAAAATAGAATATGTTAGAGGTTTGTAGAATCATTTGTATTACATTTTGATTATATCTGTTAAGTATTGTTGATTCGAGCTTGATGTATTGTATTTGTGATGTAGGTCGAATTAGAGACTGTTCATTTGAGCGAACAACAGGCATTCTAATACAATCATGAGTTTGTGGCCGAGTTTGATAACATTAAAGAGGTATCTGAAGATAGAGAGGATCGATATGTCAAACTATGGCTCTGGTTCGCTAAGGTGACAGAAACTATTGACGACCTGACTCGACAGGTCAAAAGTAAAGATGTTAAGATAGCAAAAACATAGGGGGAGCTCACGGAGGCACAGATTAAAATGGCAAAGTTAAAAAAAAGAATAGATTCTTTGGCGATGAAAGGTAAAGAAGCGGATGTTGTTCAATACCGTATCAAGGACTTTGAAGTGACATAAAAAGAGCTTCGGGACATTGTGGCAAGTTTGAAGGGTCAAATGATCAGGAAAGAAAATGAGCTTGAGAAGGCCCGAGCTGATATGGTAAGTTCTGAAAGTATGCTTGAGCAATTAAAGTGTGAAATGACTACGAAAGACAATGAGCTTGAGAAAGTTTGAGCTGACCTGGCCCATTCAAAAAGTGTGGTTGAGCAATTGAGTGGGGCCTTGCTTGTTAAAGATATGGATTTCTGGATAGTTCAAAAATGGTGTGATGAACTGAATGAGAGGATGGCCAAATTAAAGGTAGATTTGGATATGGCCAAGAAAACCAAGGCTGGAGAGCGGTCAAAAATGAAAAAAGGTGACATCAGGGTCTCGATCGCCAAAGGCGATGCAGTTGACCTATCAGTCCGAATTAAAGAGCTGGAGGCAGATGTTGCTTGGAGTCAAGCTCATGTATAGAGAGGAAATGAACATTTAAGGGAGAGCCAAGATAAGTTAGATATCACTTTTTGCAGAGAGTAAGAGTTAGAGGGGGTGATCAAAGGGAAGGGTCGGCTGTTGAGAAAGAAGGATAAGTTATTGAAGAGGGCTCCTGTTAGGGGGCATGATGGAAATGACTGGGAACTGGTGAAACTTCTTGCTCAATTGGCAGAGTTGAGGATGAAGAATAAAACTAAGTTAGATAAAGCAGCGGAGCAGATAACGCAACATAATGTGGTGATGACACGCGCAGCGCAACGCATGGCTTGGAAGGATAAAAGATACCAAGACTTGAAAGAGCGTCACCAGATATTATAAAAGCATTTTTCTGAGGTAGTTATGCTCAATCGAAATTTGACTATTCAAGAAATAGTTCCCTCACAGGAGTTAATGGTTGTTATTGCCTATTTTGTGGAAGAAATAAAAAAGTTTGTGCTTGAGAGGGATACCTTGCATGATTGTGTGTCATTCTGAGAACACATTTATAATGCAGATATAGATCAAGGAAATTGTCTGAATGCCATGGAAACGGAGTTAGGTTCTCGACCTGATGAATTGGTAGAGCAAGGAACAATTATTATAACTGCCTGAGTTCTAGAATTTATGGCTGAACGTCCTCCTATATAAGGGAAAGCGAAGCTAACCTCCCCTTAGTAAAAGAGGCCTGTAGAAGTAACTTATAGTTACAGACATATAGAGTGATGAAAGCTAGTTTTACCTTTGCTTCATCTTATGTCTGATAGAGATCTTTGATTAAAAACTAGTATTACCTTTGTTTTAATCGCGGATATATGTATAGATGGGCGATTGAAAGCTAGTATTACATTTTCTTTAATTTGTGTATAGATCTCGATTGAAAGCTAGTACTACCTTTATTTTAATATGTTTAGATGGTTGATTGAAAGCTAGTATTACCTTTGCTTCAATCTATGTATAGAAGGTCGATCGAAAGCTAGTATTACATTTGCCTCAATCAATGTATAGAGGGTCGATCAAAAGCTGGTATTACCTTTGCTTCAATCTTTGAAATTTAGTAGAGTCTACGTAAGTAGAGAGTAATATGGCAAAAAACTTAGGAGTTTTTATTTAGTAGAATAAAATGTATATTATTGGAGATTGAAATCTCTCTTTTGGAATGTAAAGAACGAGATTGGCCACTAGAAGAAAATAAGGTTTTAACGTCACCTAAATAAAGTCATTTATTTAAAAAATGACGTTATAACTCTATTTTTAACTTTTCGTTCGCAAAACATTAATAACCCAAGAACTTACGATGTCATTTCTTCACAAAGTGACGTCATATAATCTTTTATACTATTGGCGTCGTTTTAGGGATGACATAGAATGTATTCCAGTAAGGTCATTTTTATTATGATGTTAAAAAATTTCTTATATGAGTCACGTCACTATTTCCCTCCCTAACGTGGTTTCTCTTTGTTTTAATGTTAAAAAACCCCATGAGGCCAAAGTTAGAGAAGCGCAAAACAATTTGTCATGGGAATTGAGTTTTTGAGGAGATTTTTGTGGAGATTAACCGTAAAAGAGAGAAGAATTGTAAAACCTTACTACAATGGGATTAGGAGCCCTAAACTTGAAGGAATTGAGGGAAACTCAAAGGAGGAGCCATCAACCATGGAGGTTGAATCGAGCCCGAGCCCTAATCTTCATCTTCTCAACTTATCTCTACAATCTTTGTCTTTTCGATTTCTCTCTGCCATCATCGTCATCCCAATTTCAGATTGGGGAAACTCATTAGATTGGGTTCAAGGTAAGTTATGTTTTTTTCTATAAGCCCTTACAACCATCTTCGCCTCATACAAGCTTGTATGCAGGATTTAGTGGAATCGGAGCAATAGGGTGGTCGTAAATCCATAAATGACGAACCCCACAATGTATTTGATGAAATTCTTGACTGAAGTTTTAGTAGCACAATGAGTAAAGAAGAAACTAAGGCAGATGTCATGAGAGTACCCTTTCGCGTGTTTTGAGTTCTTATGCCTTTACGCAGGATTTAAAAGTTGGGGTTCAGCTTCATTGTTTAGCAGTTAAAACTGGGTTTGATGTGTATGTGTACATTGAGAGCTCGTTGATTAGTTTGTATTCGAGATGTGGGGATTTGAATAGTTCTTATAATGTGTTTGATAAAATGTCTGTGAGGAATGCTGTGACGTGGACAGCGATGATTGCAAGCTTTGCACAACATTGGGAGATTGAAATATGCTTGGAGCTTTACCATCGGATGAGATGTTCAGCATTGAAACCAAACGATTATACGCTGACGAGTTTATTTACTAGTGTTTTTGGACATGGGGAAAATGCTCATGGTCAAACTATTCGAATGAGTTTTGAGTTGTACACTCATGTTGCCAATGCAATTATTTCTATGTATTCTAAGAAGGGATTTGATATCATGGAACTCTATGCTTGTCAGGTAGGCTCAGCACGGACTTGCCGAGCGAGCTATAAATCTGTTCGAAGAAATGGAGAAAGGAAAAATTGAACCGGATGCAATCACTTTCCTTGGCATCCTCTCATCATGTTGTTATGCAGGTCTAGTTAAAGAAGGTCATGTTTGCTTCAGTTCAATATTTCAACACGGGGTGCAAGCTGCCATGAATCACTACTCATGCATTGTGGATCTTTTAGGATGATGTGGCCTACTCGACGAGGCCTTGGAGTTCATCCAGAAGATGCCCATTAGTCCCAATGCGGTTATATGGGGCTTACTCCTTTCTTCTTCAAGGCTTCATGGAAATGTCCGCATTGGAGTCCATGTGCAGACAGCTTGTTGTTCTTGGAACCAGACTACGCTGCAACCTTCTTACAGCTTATAAATTTGTATGCGAGTGCATGGTGTTGGGACAAGGAAAGATTGTAAAAAATAGAGGATTGAAAACATATTCGGGGAATAGTTGGATTGAACTAAGGAATAAGGTTTACAGGTTTGGAGCAGAAGCTATGTTAAATGATAAAGTGAATGATATTTTAGGCGTGGTGGATGGTTTATCAGACAACATGAGAAGATTTGGATATGTGCCTAATATACTTGAAGAAGGACTCGATCTATAATTCTTACATTGAACCTTCCACTATTTATGTTTTGAATCCATTCCTTATCTGATCAGAACACAATGGTTTTATTCGAGGCTGAGCTGAAGAGTAACAATTTAGTTTTGCTGAAGGTATATTAGCATATTTCAAGCCTTAGTTGAGCTCAAAGTTAGAGTTTTATTGCCAAGTTGAGTATGGGTTTGGGCAAGGCCTTCACTATCCTGGACAACTCAAGGCCATTACTAGGAGTGATATTGTGCCCGTAGATCATGGTATCTGGCTGAATGGAGAACAAAATCTAATTGTAGGATACTTTTGGAATATGGCTTATTGAATGCTCCAACTGGACGCCATATGGTATTTTATAAAGTAATTCACCCAAAATTCAATGTTCTTCCACCGGAAAAGATGGCCAAGCATTCAACTTCATACATTTTGCAGACTTGCAAAGCATTGATCTCTTACAGTAAGGAATGGTGTATGAGAGCTCAACCTCTCTAGCATATTGCGCAAGAAAAGTTGGTAAGGGGTCTTTCTATTATGTGAATAATGTGTTTAGTCCATTGTTGTTTAGAAACTTATTAAAATTTAGATAAAGATGAAAAGTATCAATCTCGTGAAAGTATTGTTGACGTTATAGTAAAATTATGAATCAAAAATAGTTTACCCGTTATCTTTCGGACAACTTTCTTGGAGATTCACTTTAAATGGAATTCTCTCCTTTCTGATTGTCAATGTCAATGTCATACCTGTACAAAGTAATATGGAAACCCGAAGAAACTCATAGCTCCTAGCTTTCGGCATCCTAGCGTGCTTGTTCCCCTAACTCCAGTGAGAAGAAAAATGAAGGCCTGAAGAGCGCGGTTGGAGAACGATGGATTCATTTTTACCGCAATACCCAACCAATTTTCAGATAGTTAACACCTTCATAGATAGTCTGGACCCATCAATTCTAATGCATTGCCTAGCCATATAATGTTAAGCAATTTGGCGTATTTGCATCTAGTCATAAAATGTACCTCTATTTGCAAAGAAACAGGCATGCCCTAAGTGTACTCCATACAATAATTGATTTAATAGGGATTTACGATGTTAGTGCACCACATTCTAAATGTACTGAAAGTACCAACTTAATACATATTTTCCCTCGAAAATCTTCAGAGAAAAAAATATTATACTTTAAACGTAACAATGTATATTCCACCATATCATTGGTGGTAAAAGTTTATTCACATTTTACTTACATTTTTTACTCTACTGTGAACTATTATTGTTTAACCATTATTCAGGTATGTCCATTGTAGTCTTCATTGCCTAATGAGGTGCCTCTACATATTTGACAACCCTTGATATTTTTTGAACCTCTAGGAATCTTTGTTTTCTCATTCAACTTAGGCCACTGCTGCGCTGCAGATGATATCATAGATATTTGGCTACAACTTACATTTTGTTTATTGGTATTTCTGCTGCAAATTTATAGATTTGCAAGTACACATGTGTATTCTTCATTAGCTAATTTAGTTTACTAGTTTCATATGTTGATTGTGTTCATTGTTTGTATGTTTATGTAGAGAGGGAAAGCTTGGATAATGCAGTTGTTAGCTGTAGCTTGTTTATCCTTAGCAACCAAAATGGAGGAGATAGAAGTGCATCTATCTGTAGATTTACAGGTTCAAAAACATATAGACTTTTTTGAGATGTTTTTTATATTGTTAGTCATGTGTATATTCCTGAATTGTTATGGTTTTACTTGAAGGTTAAGGAATGCAAGTTCATCTTCGAAGCTAAAGCTATACAGAGAATGGAGCTTCTAGTGTTGGGCACATTGAAGTGGAGAATGAGAGATGTGACACCTTTCACTTTCATGGACTACTTCTTTCGTAAGAACAATGATGATCTACCTCCACCAAGCTCACAGATATCTCGATTAGTTGAGCTCATTTTAAGGCTAACTAGAGGTATTTTTCGTCTCTTCTTTTTCTTCCAAAATCTTCACTCTTTTGATATGAAACAAAGTATATTGGAGCAAAAGCTTAATCAATGTTATGTGGGAAATCAATATAGGGATTGAATACTTGGAATTCAAGCCTTCTGAGGTTGCTGCAGCAGTGTCAATATCAATAATAAGGGAAACCAACCTTGACAAGTATGAACCTTGTGTTGGAACAATCTTTCTACTCCTAAAAGCAACCTTATTACATGGAAAGCCTTTAGTGGAGCCCTTATGACTCAGGATAAACTTGTTCAAAGAAGAGTGCTTCAAAACTCTGTTTGTAGTTTTTGCAGACTCTATCCTGAAAGTACTGCTCATTTTATGATAGATTGTGCCCTCACAAAAAAATTGCGGAAGAGGCTTCTTATTAAATGCACTACCAGTAGAACTCCTCTTAACTTTATTGATGAATCTAAATGGCTTAAGGGGATAAATAATAAGGAGATTCTTTCCCAAATTATCTTTGCTGCCTATAAAACATTACTGTATCATCTCTGGATTAAAAGATGCAATAGAATCTTTAGGAATAGGAATGCACTTCTTAAATTATCTTTGATTCTACTATTTTTGAGCTAACTTCTCTTTTTTCTTTGAAGATAAAGAATGTAAAGCAATCCAATGTTGCCAGGAAGATCTATAATTCTTGGGGAATCAGACCGATCTTTTCCAGGAAGGAGATCAATTATGTTAGTTGGAGACATCCTTCACCTGATCAATGCATGCCCAATGTTGATGGAGTTAACAGTGGGGGGATTGGAGGCACTTTGAGAAATCATCATGGGGTTTGCATTCAGGCTTTTTGGGGTAAATCTGGAAGTAACAACATTGTCCACAATATTCTTCATAGCATCCTCAAGGGTCTTTCTCTTTGTAATGAAAAAAGTATCAGAAATATTTGTCTGGCTACAACCTCTAATGATTGCCTCCACTATGTTTTGAAATCTTGTGAAGTTCCTTGAAGCTGCAGATACCTTCTAAGCAATATTTATAAGGAAATGGGGTCATTTGTAAGCTTCTCTGCTTGTTTGATTTGGAAAGAAACTAATAGGAGTGCCCATTTCTTGGCTGCCCAAGCTCCTATAACAGGTGCTGTTACTTTGGATAATAACTCATTTCCAGATGCTTTCATATCCATTCTTAGTGAAGATGCTCAAGGAAAGATCTACTCAAGACACTGAAATTCAGTTTGACTATGGTTGTACAATTGTCTGTTCCAGACATCCTGAATTATTTTCTATTTTTGTTGTTGAGACCAACAAGGAAGGGTTAGGCCTACTGCTCTCTTGGGGAAATGCAGGGAACAATAGCAGTACCTGTGACTATTTGTACTTTGAGTATGTTGTTTATTTTATTGCTACTGTGGATTACTGTTGTAATATGGAGTACTGCACTGCCATTTCATTATGGAGTATAGTACTTTTGTAATTATGGACCATGATGCTATCATTACAGTACCTTACTCCCTTGTTGCTAATGCGTTCATAGCTGATGTTATCCTTTACTTCCTAGTTGATGATGCCTATGGATCTGGTCACTATGGATGCATGGTGTTCATTTTGAGCTCCTTTGCTGAAGACTTGAAGTCTATTACTTACTAGTGTTGCATAATCCTTTTGGAGTCTGTAGGTTTGTTTCTTAGTAGCTTTTACATCTTTTAAATTTTCTTTTTTTGAGCTTGTCCTCATTGAGAGCTCATTTTTATATATTCCTTTTTCTAAATAGCTGGGGGGACTGCTTTCAACCCTAGCTTACCAGTAAAAAAAAAACAAGTATGAACCTTGCTTTATAAAAAATGTACAAAAGGTGAACTACTCAATCATACTAATGCCTTTGCTCATCTTTTTATTATTATCCTTGAAGTGTTTGTATATTGATTAAATGGGGAATTTATTTTGGATATATAGGAGAGAGTTTTCAAGTGTCTTGAACTTATTCATGAGCTTCAAAGAAGTGCGGCAGTTCAATCTGTACCCCAGAACCCAATAGGAGTGCTAGATGTCACATGCTTGAGCTATAAAAGTGACGAGTTACCAGCGGTGTCAAGTGCAAATTCTTCTCAGGCAGATTCAGATTTTAAGAGGGTGAATCTAAATAAACCATTTGATATGGACTAAGAGGTAAAACTCTCAAATTCCGACCCAAGTAGATTCAGTTAAATTCCCACCTTTGATATGCATTCTCTGACAAAGGAATACCAGAAAATAGCCATGAATATGGTCTGAAGAACAACTCTAAGAAACAAAAATTGTAAGTTTTATATTCTTAATGTCCTCTCTTTTTTACTTTTAATATATGTATCTTTATTTTCTCTGGATGATCATGTATTTAATTATTTCTTCTTCTTCTCTATGTAGATCAACTAAAGATCATGTCTCACATGTAGATGAAAGCAAGAGTAGTAAGGATAGCGTTGAGGGCAATGAAAATTATGTCCAAGTCTTGGTAGGCTATTGCATCAATGACCAACATTAGAGAGCCATGTTTGTTTCCTTGGTAGTTTAAAGTGGAGAAATAAATGTAGGTGAATCTTCATTTCATTTCTTCTTCCTTTTTTTTTATCTCAGAGTGGTTTATGGCTCTATGTTAGTGTCACTCAGTGTTTCTAGATTCCTTGGTTTTAATTTTATTATAAATACATAGAGATTGGGTTGTAAGCGTGATTGTTATTGCACTTGAAATCAACATGTATGACATTACAGTACATTAATATATGTTTCTTTTTTTATTGAAAAGTACTACACATATTGATTTATTTTTAGGTATTTCTATTACTTGAGTATAGTTACAAATCTTGTATAAATGTAGGCAAGTGGCTACCTTCCAGCTGAAGTGCCTCATATGCATAGCATGAGATACAAGACCTGCAGGGCAATTAATTATTATTATTTTTGAATTTCAAACCATTAATATCGCTTTTACGGTGATGTAGATTTCTTTGTTTTATGTATCTCTATCACTTTTTACATGATGTTAATTCTTCAATTATGTCACTTTTAATGTGACAAGGATACCTATATTACGTCATTTCTTAGCTGACGTAAAAATGTACCTATTACGTCACTTTTAAATGACGTGAATAAACATAAATTATTTAATGAAATAATACTTTTAAGCTCACTTTTTTAGCATAAAAACATCATTAAAAAAGTGACGTAAATACATAGTACTAACCAAGTCGCCTTGGTCAACGTCGCTTGCAAAAGTGACGTTATTTCTTTTTCACGTCACTTTTTTAGTGACGTAAATAACCGTATTTGTTACAGTGATGGAGTATTCTGGAGTGGAGAAATTAGGGATTTAACGATAATATCGCTTCAATCGCCTAGTGTTCCATGGATTGGGGATTTGGATTCCTTATTCCATCATGAGATAGTACGATCCCAGACCAGTTCGACCCACGATGAGGAATGGACATTCCCAATTTTTTGCGAGTTTCCCAGCATGCACTTCTTTTCTGTATTGTAGGATTTCTCTGAGGATGAGATCGTCAATTTGGAACTCGCGGCTTCGGACTCGTCTATTGTATGAGTTGGCTAACATATGACAATATCGACCTAGGTTGGCAATAGTACATTCCCTAGTTTCATCAATCCAGTTCAAATTGCAGGCCAGTTCAAACTCATTTTCTTTGTCGGTAAGCTCATAATCTCTGACAGGATGGTAATTTTCTATAGGAATGACAACTTTTATGCCATAAGCCAAGAAGAAGGGGGAACAACCAGTTGATTGTCGTGGAGTAGTACGGTATGCCCATAAGACATGAAAGAGCTCTCGTATCCAGCTCTCTTTCTTTTGTGATTAAAGCCTTTTCATGAGCCCATCTACTATGGTTTTGTTGGTAATTTCAGCTTGGTCATTACCTTGTGGGTAGTATGGATTGGATGATGAATGGATTATGTTTTGTTTGTTGAGGAAGGCTACGACCTTTTCCCTAACAAATTGTGGCCCGTTATCGATCCAAATATGGTGGGGGCATTCGAACCATGTGATAATGTGTTCCCCGATAAAAGAGATGACCTCTTCTTCTTTAGTTCGACATAAAGGAACTGCTTTTACCTATTTCATAAAATAATCAATTGTTATGAGTAAGAAACATCAGTTACTTGAAGTATTTGCAAATTCTTCGCCCAGATCAAGCATCCATCGCTTGAATGGCCAGAACACATTGCTTACATGTAGCTCAAATACAGGGACGCGGATCATGTGTCCATGTCGTTGACATGTATCACATTTGCGTGAGTATTCTTCAGCTTGTATGTGTATTCCTAGCCAGAATACTCCTAGTGTGATTGTTATGTTAACAAGTGATTGACCTGCGTAATGGGAGCCACAAGTTCCTTCATGTAATTCTTTGAGCAACCCATCTGCTTTCTTCTTCGAGAGGCACTTAAGTTAAGGCCCTCTGATTGAGCGACGATATAGATGACCGTTCTAAACTGTGTAATGTTTGGAGTTTTTTATCAACTACCGGTGCTCTTTTAGATCTGTTGGAAGGGGTCGTCACATTTGTTTTTCAGGCCAAGGTAAGCAATAAAGGGATTTTACCAATCGTTGTCTTCATCTTTATCGCCCTTGGTATTGATCGTGTATACGGAATGGAGATCAATGTTGGGGGTGGATATCACTTTTATTTATAGATATCGTGTTTCTGTACCCAAGACCCCGAGTAAATAAGCTAAGGAATCAGAATGTCTATCCTTACCTTAAGGTAAATAGTCGCGAGTAGCTTTCGCGAATCTGCTTATCTTATCAACAACGAGGGCTGCATAATCTATCATCTTTCCATTTTTCTTATATTGCTCTGAGTAGTGGTGGATGATGAGTAAAGAATCTATATAGACTGAGAGATCGAGGACGTCAAGCTCGAGTAGGAGGTCGAGTCCATGAATTAGAGCTTTGTATTCTGTGACATTATTGGGGGCTTCATAATCTAAGCAGATCAATTTCTTAATTCTTTCGTTGCAATGGGTAATCAATACGATTCTAATTCTTGTCCCGGCGGGTCCTGCTAAACCGTCTGTAAGAAGTTTCCACCCTTTCCTTGTAATCCATTCAGCTCGTTTGTCAAATGCTTTAGTGGATGGATCTTTTGTAATTTCTTCTATAAGGTCAGGATCGTACTCCTCCCAATCGGGATCTTATACAGGAAAATTCATGAGAAAATCGATAATGGCCTAACCTTTCTATGAATGGCATTGTTCAAACTTGATATCATGTTCGCCTAAACTGGCTGACAATTGCTGCACTCTTTGTAATTTTTCTTTTATAGATAAAACCTCCCAGAGTGGGTAGTTCGTCATGACATTGATGGAATGGGCTTGGAAGTAGTGCTTAATTTTCTATAAAGTGTAAACAAGAGTTACAAGGAGTCTCCTAATTTTAGAATACCTCGTTTTCACTGGAGTGAGAGTCTTACTGGCAAAATAGACTAGCTTTTTGACCTTCCCCTCAAGTCGAATGAGAACCAAGCTGAGAGAAGTATTTGTAACTGCTGGGTAGATCATTAGTTCCTCATTATTTACCAGGGTGCTCATGATGGGAGACTTCCCCAGATAGGTTTTGAGTTCCTGAAAAGCTGCCTCGCATTCTGATGTCTACTAAATCTGTTCATTGGGCTGAATCTTTCCTCGTTTGGAATAATCTTGGAGTAGTAGGAATAGCCAGCGACAATAATCTGAAGACTTAGAAACTAATCGGTTGATAGCAGCGATCTTACCAATAAGTTTGTGTACATCCTTCGTTATTCTTGGAGAGGGCATGTTGAGGAGAGCCCGAATTTGATCTGGGTCGGCCTCAATCCCTTTCTTGCTGATGAGATATCCGAGGAAATTTCCTAAATGCACTTTGAATTGGCATTTATCTGGATTAAGCCGTATCCTGTAAGAAAGTAGAATGTTGAATATTGCGAAGAGATCTGTGATATGGTCCTTTGACAATAAGTTCTTGCACAGGAGATCATCGATGTAGACTTCAACAATTTTCCCTAAATGTGCTTTGAACATTATTGTCATTAACCGTTGATAAGTTACGCCTACGTTCTTTAGTCTGAAGGGCATGACTTTGTAACAGTAAAGTCCCTTTTTAGTGATGAAAGTGGTTTTTTCTTGATCGGTCTCTAAGAGTGGTATTTGATTATATCCAGAAGCAGCATCCATCATAGATAAGAGTTCGTGGCCTGCAGTGGAATCAAGAATTTAATGAATGATTAGAAGAGGGAAACTGTCTTTCAGAGTGTGTTTGTTTAGATCGGTAAAATCTACACAAACTCGGACCTTCCTATTTTTCTTTGGAACTGCGATAATGTTGGAGATCCAATCTGGATACTTGGCTTCTCGAATGAAACCCACTGTGTTCAACTTATCAATCTCAATATTGACTTCCACTTGTAAATGAGGTGAGAGTCGTCGCTATTTCTATTTGATTATCGTGGTGTTGTTGCTGATGCTCAATCTATGACATGCCTTGGATGGATTGATCCCAGACATTTCTTTGAAAGTCCACGCAAAAACGTCTCGATTCAATTGTAAGAAGTGAATAAGGGCATCCTTATCATTCTGGACTAGCTTGGTACAAATATAAGTATCTCTGTTAGGTCCATCAATGTCTATGTACTATATAGGTTCTTATGTTGAAGACTGATCATCGATGTGACCAGATTTCTGTAATTATTATGCAGCGTATTTGTCTGACGTATCTAGAATGGCAGAGACGGTATTCTCGCAAGCTTGGTAAAGCTTTTGACTGCCTTTAATTTTGTATATGTCATCATTGTGTTTGAAGTAAAGTGCTTGATAATAAGTGGAAGCGATTGCTTCCATGTTATGGATCCAACAGCGGCCCATAATCCTAAGATAACGAGATTTAACATTAATTATGTAGAATACGACGTCGATTGTGGCTGGTCCAGCGGTGATAGGTAAGATGATCTTGCCCACTCGTTCTTCCTTGCAACCTTTGTAAAGCATAACAGTTATTAGTATCATGATGATTTACCTTGTGATGCATACAATACGGTCGGCCTTCAATCAGTTCTAGTGGCTAAGATAGACGGTAGAACTTGTCATTTGCATGAATTAGAAAAATTAAAGAGATTCAGACATTCATCTTGGGGAGGACCGGCTTAGGTAATAAATTGCCTTTTCGAGGTTTGTAAGTATTTGCCTTAGAACGCTTTTGATCACCCTAGTCCTCCTTCGGTTCATTGTTGCATTTTTTATTTGAATATTTTATGTTTAGGATGGATTTAGTAGATTTATACCTTTCGGCCATCATCCTTTCCAGTCGACATACCCATTGATCTTGGTGATCATGCCCTCCAATGTCGCGGGTTTGTTTAAGAAGAGATACTCATTGGCTTTGCAATCGAGCTGGAGCGCATTAGTGAAAGCAGTAACAATTGTTTTAAGATCCAGGTTATCAACTTTTCTTGCGAGCTCCAAAAACATCTTTGCAAAGACCTTGAGCTTCTCTCCTTGTGATTGTTTGAGACTAATAAGAGAATATAAATTATCTTCTTTATTCTTATTGTGAGCATAAGTCTTGATGAAATTCTTCTGTAGTTGATCGAATGTGAAGATAGAATCTTTAGGTAGAGAGTGGAACCACCGTAGCAGTTCTCCCTGCGAACTTGTTATGAACAGACGGTACAGAATATGGTTGAGATTCGAGTACAATCCCAAAGAATTTTGGAACTGCTGAATGTGCTCCATTGGATTAATGCCTTTGTATTTACGTATCTTCGGAGTATGAAAACCTTTCAGTACTTCCATATAAAATAACTCTTTAGCAATCAGACTACCTTCCAATCTGGTGAGATCGTCATTATTGCATAGAGTTTGAGCTTCAATCAACTTTTTGATGCGTTGATCCATGTGTTCTTGTGTGATATATTGACGTGTTGCCTGAGTAACTTGGCGAGTTGGTCAAGGATTATAAGTACCGGTACCTTCACTCAAGTGATCACGTACTATAATTCAAGGTTGAGGTCATTATTCATCCTCTTGACGTTTGGAAGGTCAGAGACCTCTGCTAACATCGGACTGAACTTCACTGCCCAAATGAATAGAAGGTTGAAGTTTGTGTTAAATATTTCTGGAAAAGGCTTTGCTGGTTGCCCCTCAAGATCCAAATCTTTTACATGAAGAAACTTGGGAGTTTGTCGGTACTTGATCACGATCTTTGGCATGGGGAGCCTGCTGAGTATCCTGTAAAGCTTGTAATACAGTTTACATAGCTATCATCTATTTTTCATGTCGCTTGAATGCTGCCAAACGAGCTTGGCATTCGTTTTCGAGGTCTTTGTCGTAGAGCTCTCGGTCAAGAGTTAACTGACGCTCGAGCTCATTACGTTTCTCTGTTTCGGCGTAAAAATTTACTCGCAATTCAGTAAGTTGTTCTAGGTTAATTGAAAGATCGAGTTGAACTCATGTTGTCGGTCACTTGGAAGTGACCATGATTGGAAATGGATAGTGGAATAAATGTATGCCTTAGGATATCGTAGAAACGTCTTTTTTCCCACAGACGGTGCCTAATTCCGTAGCTCGAAATAGCTCAAAAATTAGATCTTACACCAATTGTACCTGTGACAAAATTAATATAATGCAAGAAATGATACAAGTAATTTAGCGTGGAAAAGCTTTGAATAAGTAAAGAACCACGACCTCGAGTGGAGGGTTTAGTAACTGTAACTTTTATTGTTTGAGGCAAATATATTATTGCAAGTGATCTTTTGATCTTGAAATAAGAAGTTTTGTGGTGTTTAGAATCTAGAAATTCTTGTGTTAGAGTCTAGATAATCTAGTTTTTCTGGTCTTTATCTTATCTGGAACTTTAACTTTATATAGACTTTACCAGCAACTCGTTATCGTGTAGAAACACGTTCTCCGAATAATGAGGTAAGTGGTGGTTGAATGAGTAACTATTTAGTTCGTGGGAGGCAGGTGTCTTTGACTTGTTCATATTTTGTTGTAGTTCTCAATCCATGTTCTTTATCAGTTCGTGGTCTATATGGCAACGCTGACTGTACATGTCACGTGTGTAATGCGTGAGTCTGATATTGAGGTAGTTCGAATTTGAGCTAGATCGAGGGTTAGGTCCCTACATTTGGTGAATGATACCATGCGATGAAAAAGATTTGAATATGGTACTCAAAAACTCACCCCCTCCATCTGATCTGAGTATCATGATTTTGAAATTGAGAAGATTTTCTGCTTGGTTTTTAAAAATAATAAAAATAAAGAATACTTCATATTTTGTATATAAGGGCAAATCCAACAGTATTTTTACCAATCATCTATGAAACTAATATAGTATTTGAATCTTGAAATAAAGGTTATTGGAGAAGGACCCCAGAGGTGTGTATGTACAATTTATAAAGGTGCCTAGATTGAGACTTACAAAAATTAAAAGAGAGTCTTGAACTTTTACCATACTGACAAGGGTTACAAAAGATAGATTTCATAGCAGATGTAAGAGGCAATTTGTGGGAAGATGCAATATTTTGAAGGATATAAAAGTAAGGATGTCCCAATCTTTGATGCCAAATGGTGGATGATGAGTTAACTCCAATGAATGTTGTAGAAGATTGATTTGATCCTTATGTTGTTGAGATTGATGTGAGAGGAAAGGGGTAGAGCCCATTTTCATACTACCCACGGAAAACAATCTTCCTAGAATTGTTATCCTTTACAAAGAAGGAGTTGTGAACAAATGTCAAAGCACAGTTATTATCATTGACAAATGTCAAAGCACAGTTTTTATTTCAGGTACATGTAGAATATTTTTAAGATCAAAATGTGAGTTGGTATTGGATATAGTAAAGATAGAAGATCACGTGTTAGAGATTTGCAAACCTTGACCATTTCCAACTAGCGTTGTGTCTGCCCCATCATATGTAGAGTGATTGCCCAAAATTTTTAGATCTGCAGTAACATGGTCGATGGCTCCAGTGTCTGCATACCAATTTGTAGCTGAAGGTGTCCCATCAAAACCAGCTCCGCTTGCTACCATAGCTGTGAGTCTTGGAGGAGCAATACTACCTGGTAAGCATAGTTTATCCGGTTGTGACAATTAATTGAAATGTGTCCCATTTTGTTGCATATCTAGCAAATTGGTCTGTTTCTAGAGGACAAAAATACCCTTAAAATAACCTAAAACTAAAATTAATCACGGTTATGTTCAAACATAAGACTCAGAACTAGGTCTGTTCAAATAGAGTCAAAAGTGAATTCGAATAAACTACTCAGAACTGGTTCAGTTCGAATAAAACATTTCTCTATTCTAACAGTAGACTCAAAACTTGTTTTGTTCGAATAGAGAAAAGCTTTATTCAAACAGACTTCATCTTTAGTCTCTTTATAAGGGTTTAATATCTAGATCCTCCTTGATCATGGCTCCCTCCTTTAAGAGCCTTGAGCTCCTGCTCAAGCTAAAATTGGAGATAAAGGAAAGCAGCCATGCCCATTTCCCTGTTTTACCACTTCGACTTGTTGGGTAATTAACCTTTCTTCCCAACTCTGAATGACTCGATACTTCCTCGTCTTGTAGCAGTAACCTTCCTCTCTAGAATACTATCCTTCTACAATGGATTATCTCTTTCCATCCATAACTCATTAACTTACGGTAGACGAGTGTCGATTGTAGAGTCTTCATCTATGAGAGACGACTTAAAGAGTTTCAAATACTCAACATTAATTACCGAATACATCTTCATAAAAGGTGGCAAATTCAATTAGAATGTGTTGTCACCAATCTTCATAAGTATAGTAAACGGACCATAACGGATAGACTTGAGCTTCTTACCTTCTCTCTTTAGTCGTTCCTTACCCGAATACAACCAAACTAGGTCGCCCGCTTCAAAAGTACATTCAACCTGATGCTTGTCGTGTCGAGCCTTATACTTTGCTTGAGTCTTCTTCAATTGTGCTTCAACTACCTCATGAACCTTACTTATCTTCTCAATGAATTGCTTAGCTTTAACTTGTTCATTTTCCTCCTTTCCTGACACCATCTTATCACAAAAAGACTAAAAGCCATATCAAAGGGGATCTGAGGCAAGTACCCAAGACAAACTTCAAACAGAGACTCCAAAGTGGAACCATGAATTGCCCAATTAAAAGCAAACTGAAGATACGGTAAACTCTCATCCCAAGTTTTAGGATGCTTAGAATGGAATCCCTGTAATAAGTGAGCCAAAGTACTATTAACTACCTCTGTTTGCTCGTAGTCTGCGAATAAAACGCGGTACTTTTCTCAAACTTAGTGTCCATCATCCCCCATAAAGATCTCTAGAAATGCCCAAAAAAATGGTTATCCCTATCAAAAATAATATAAGGGAGCCCAAAATACCTCCAAACGTCTCTGAAAAATAATCGCGACGCTCCTTCCCTTGTAATCGTCTTCTGACATGAAATAAGAACTATCATCTTACTTAATCGATCTACCACCACAAATAGATAATCATTCTTATACTTGATCATGGGCAAAATACTCATAAAATCCATCGAGATACTCTCTCAAGGTCGGCTAGGTACTGGAAATGGTAAGTATAGTCCCAACTTACGATTGGAAAGTTTCGATGTGTTGCATAGAACGCAACTACAAACCACACGGGCAACGTCCACCTGCATCTTCAGCCAATAAACATAATGCTGCAAATTCAAAATAGTCTTCTCAACCCCGAAATGACCTCCCACCCGGGAATAATGAGCCTCTCTAATCCAATGCAAACAGTCTTCACCCTCAGGAATACATAGTAGAATTCCCTTGTTAATCAAACCATCCTTCAATTCATAGTCATATGTATTGTCATGCAACACCTTTTGGTGAATCACATTGAGCCCTTTGTTATCATCATATCCTATAATATACTCAGACAAAACAATAGGTTGTATCTGCATATCTACCAACAAAGCAAAAATAGTTGGTAACAGGGCTCGAGATAACATGTCAGCCATTTTGTTATCCACTCCCTTCTTATATTAAGGTGAATTATTGTAAATATGACATCCACTTCATATGGCGAGCTTACAATAACAAGGACTATGTATATAAAAACTGTAACGGTTTGTGATCGGAATGTACCACAACCTCCTTCCTCAATAAGTATCTCCTCCAATGCTTCACTGATTTATATAATTCGAAGAACTCCTTATCATAGGTAGGATAATTGTGTATTTCTCCTATAAGCATCTCAGACTGGTTGGCAACTGGCTTCCTATCCTGTAATAAAATTGCCCCCAGTACATAGTCTGACGCATCTGCTTCTACCTTAAAAGGATACTGCAAATTTAGCAATGTTAACACCGATGCATATATAATCTTCCACTTCAGTAACTAAAAGGTTGTCTCATGGTGATCTTCTCACACAAACTTCACACCCGCCTTTGTCAAGGAATGCAAAGTGCTGAAATCAGTGAAAAGTATCAAAAAAACTTCCATAAATAACGACAAGAATCCATAAATATTTGCACTTCTGTCATTGAATGGGGCCTAGGCCAATTATTAATGACCGAGACCTTCTCCAGATCTACCTTAAGTTCACCTCCACCTACAATGAACCCCAAATATACTAGGTCTTTCTTCCAAAACTCACGCTTCTTCCCGTTGAGAAAAAAGTTGTTATGATCTCAATGCTTCCAACACTTTACGTATATGCACGAGGTGCTCCTCCCATGTCTGACTATATATTAAGATATCAACTAAATAAATAATTAGGAAATCATCTATACAAATATGAAGTACCTCATTCATCAACCGTATAAATGTCGTTGGAGCGTTATATAACCCAAAAGGTATCACCAACCACTCAAAGAGTCTCTGTTTGGTCTTGAAAGCCGTCTTCCATGTATTTTCTTCCCGGATTCTAACTTGTTGGTAACTCGACTTAAGATCTGGCTTGGTGAAATACTGATCCTTCTGTAACTCATCCAAAAAATTATCAATCCATAGAAGCGGATAATGATTTTCTACAATAATCTTATTTAGCGCCCGATAATCCACACATATTCTCCAAGTCTCATCCTTCTTCAGTACCAATAACATAGGTAAACCACAAGGTGAGCAAATTAGATTAATAACTCCCTGCTCTAGAAGCTCTTGTACCTGCTTCTTGATCTCCTCAGACTCGGTCACAGAAGTCTGATATAACCCAATATTAGGTAGTAGCTCATCACTCACTAAGGTAATATCATGCTCCACATCCCTCTTACGCGATGTCATTTCTATTTCTATAAACAAGTCTCTATAATTCTCTTATAACTTCCCCATTTTAGTTTGTTGCTTATAAGACATTAATTGTCATAGTAGACAACATTTTAGTCGACGAACCCTCTTTAACTCAAACCAACAACATAAACTTGTCGCTCGCATTTACCAACCTCTTCACCTGAGTCGTCCTTACTAAATTATTAGTGGTGACATGCTCCTTACAAGCATTGATATGGAACTCATTTCTCTCCTTCACAAGACAATACTTGTGAGCTCTACAGTAATTAGTCTCATCTCCGTCCCAAAGATAAGGGCTACCCAAAATGAACTGATACACATCTAAAAGAGCCACCTCACATGTTACCTTATCAATAAACTTTTTAATAATTGCAGACTTGAATGTACACTGCTTCGTGATCTTCAATTATGCGTCTTTCTGAATCCAAGCAAGCCCATCTTCTTCACCAACGCCTCAAAGATAAAATTCTTTTGAATACTAATATGAAAAAGTTCTTCCCGACTCGCCTCCTCGGTAGCTAAAGTCTGCTTAAACATAAGATTAAGCTTATGATTAGGTTTCTCTAAATCTTGGAGGTTAATAACCATTGCGGCTAGTACACGTTTTTCTTTCTGTCTCTTTTCCTCCTTCGGTTTAAGCTCCGTGTGAAGTTTCCACTTTTTTCCTCCTTCGGCTTAAGCTCCGGATTAAGTTTCTAACATTTATCTAAAATATGTCTACTCGACTTACAATGACTATAATAATTCCCCCTAGATGAAGACCCCTCTCCTTTGGACACCCCCTTGTCTTAATTCTTCCAACTGGATTTATACCCAGACTTATTCTTGTCATTTTTCTTGTCACTCTTCAAGTACTTGCATTTAATGGTGATCAACTTCACGGTAGCATCTTCGATATTTTCCATAGTAAAGAGCTTCAACTCCCTTCTAATGGACTTCGACAAACCCCCTGTTTAGTTCATAAACACCTCATACTCGTCTACATCAATGTCTAAAACCAAAGCTTGGTTGTGAAACTTTGTAGTGTACTCTTGTAATGATTGCCCATGTTTTTGGCACAAATGATGTCATTTAACTATCTCCCCTACTCATACCCAATTGGATAAAACTATTTCCTAACCAACACCTTGAGTTCTTTCCAACTCAGGCTGTCTACAACGTGACATTTCTTATATGACTTCTACCACGTGAGTGCTGACTTGTGAATTTTAATGTCGAAAAGCATATTTTCTAAATATTTAAATATTCATATATTGAAAAATAAATCTTTAACTTATCTAACCAGTTATCCAGTTTCTTACCGTCGATTAACCCGTCGAATACTGGAATTTTAATTTTAAAGTCAATGTGAAGATTACGCATAGGATTTATTGACTTACCAATAACCGATCCTTCTCCCACAGATTCAACATCACTAGAATCTCCATTTTCCTCCTCGTTACCCTCGTCATTCACCTCCTACGCAACTCATTTCTTCTTCTTGAACTCTTGTCACTTAGTCGAAGTGGATGCCTTAGAGTTGTTCGCGAGAGCTAACTGCTCGACTAACTCCCCTAGAGTAGTAGTTAGGTTAGAAACTTGAGTTTTAAGCTTCATGAGTCGATCTTCTGAATCACCCATCTCTGTATTTACGTTCTTCTTCGAGCTAGGTATTCTTTGAATCTTCAATGGAGTCATAAGAATCTCATTTGTTTACTTGAGTCGGCCACGTGTATAGACCATAAGCTAACAACCCCCTGGGAATCATAATCCAAAATCTGATACCACTTAATCCATAATTAAATTAGATACTTCCTAAACGATGAATTAAAATGAAGAACACAAATTTGGTTGTAAAACGTCCCAAAAGAGATTTAATTGCTTAATTGATTTATTACAATGAATTTCCTTTAAACCCTTAGTTTGATTACAACTTGGATCTCCCTTTTTATCTCTCTTAATCTCTCTATAGATCTCTCGATCTCTTTCACATTGCCTAGCCTTGCCCTCTTAAAGGCTACAAGTTTCTAGTTATAGTATAAGACAAAAATACCCTTAAAACAACCTTAAACTAATATTAGTCGCGGCTATGTTCGAACAGAACAATCCTCTTTTTAAACAGAAGACTCTGAACTGCGTCTGTTCAAAAAGAGTCAAAAGTTTTGAATAGACTCTCAGAACTGGTTCTGTTCAAATAGAATATTTCTCTATTCGAATAAAATACTTAGAACTTGTTTTGTTCGAATAGAAAAAAGCCCTATTCGAATAGACTTCACATTTTATCTCTTTATAAGGGGTTTCATGTCTAGATCCTCTTAGATCACTCCATGTGAATAATTTGAGGGAGCTTTATTGTAGTTGAAATATTTATTATAGTTAGAAGAAGGGGTCCTTGTGTAGTTTAATTCTCCGTGAGAGTAAGTTGATGGAGATCTAGTTGTATTGTAGTATTTGTTTGAATCATTGTAAGAAGATCGACAATAGGACGGATTGTTTTGATCGTCATTTCTTGCAGAACCTCTACCAAAGCATCCACCTCTTCCTCTATATGTGTTAAAACCTCTGCCTTGACCATTTTGTTATATACTTGGTGCCCTAGTTGTAAAAAAGGCATGATTTGTCAAATCTGGTTGTTGAATTCCCTTGTTCCTAACTTTGATTAAGATTTCTTCACTAAGAAGTAAACCGTGTAATTTATCACTGTTAATAGGCATAGATCTGAATCGAATTAAGGTTGAGAAAGAGTCGTATTCTGGTAGAAGACCATTGAGGATGTGAAACAGAACATCATCATCATCAATGTGAGAACCAGATGTTGCAAGATTATTAATGATTTACTTCATGTTTTGGAAATATTTTGCAATTGTGTCACTATTCTTCTTCAAGCTTTGAATTCTAGACTTCAATTGCATTACATTAGATCATGAAATTGAAGAAAACCTCCTTTCTAGAGTTCTCCATAACGTCTCTGATGTTGGTAAACCAACAACATAAGGAAGAAGACCTTCAGATAGAGTTGCATTCTTCCAAATCAACAAGGTCCAATCTTGCTTCATCCAATCGTTGAAATTGGGATTTGGAGATAGATCTTGAGTACCTGATTGAAAGGTTATGGTGACGAATTCAGCCAGACAAAGTTTGGATCCATCAACGAACCAAAGCAAATTACAGCTTTGTATAATCGGAAGAAACAATGATTTCCAGAGGATGTAATTATCCATAGTTAGCTTGATTGGGACGAGATTGGCTATGTTGTGAATCACCATTAAAAAGCTTGAGTGTGTTTGTGGAGCCATTGATGAGCTTGGAGAGATAAAATTGGGTGAAAATTTGGGGATTTGAGAGTAAAATTGGGGAAAAACAAAGACAAATTAGGGATTTAGGGATCGTTTGATCAGTGGATTTGGCCGCTCTGATACCATGAAATCTTTGAAGCTTGAGAGAAAATTAACGATTATTTCTCATTATTCAATCTGAGTTTACACAAGAGTATATAGTTGTATACAGTTACACAGTTGTAACTAATACTAACAGTATAACATAAATAATATAAATACCAGAATACCAGACTGTTAGTTAACAGTTATAATAGACAGTTGATTTAACTAACTTGTAACTAACTTTTGTTGGTTATTAGTAAAGTCTGTGCTACAAGTCTTTAAATCATCTTTTTGTTAATACAAATATTGTTAAAACAGTTTGGCAATTCTTGCAAATGCTTGGGGTGTTCCTATCATTGCGAGAAAAAAAAGTTATTAGGCTAGATAAGGGCATGACTTCAAAACTCTAACAAAACAAGTTAGATGAAAATTATCAAAGGTACATAGCTTACGTGCTTTTATACTGGGAATAATGGAAAACTAAATGGGTAGCTAGGTATGATGAAATTGTTACGTATGCCCACAACATTATTTTCAAAATTAACATGTGGTTGTAAGACATTCTTATTATAATAGCTAGAGATCACTGTATTGAGGACTCCATAGGACCTGACCTAATCCAACCTTAGGTGTGGAATGGTTAATAAAACTCGATCTAGACATTTAGATGTTAAGCATTTAAGTGTATGGACGATACATAGCCATACACTATCCACTGGAGACCAAACCCTGAGTCCTCTTAGAGAGGGACTCTATTATTGACCCAATCCATGCGGTGGTAAGTCCCACTCACATTTAGTCCTCTCAATGAATGTGATAAACAAGCCATATCACTATCTTTATTCGATACAAAAATATAGGGGATTAGAGACCTATATCACTCAAAGTACTTGATCATATAGTTTAAGTGGAGAGCCCTATACACTGAAACTCTATAAATGTGTCACATAGGTGCCTACCCTTTATATGCTAAGTCATTTAGTTCAATTAGTTAAAACCTAATTATAACATCAATCAAATGCAGTTCCCCTTAGAGTCTAGACTAGCTAGAACTTCTTAAAGCTCCATGTATTCGATACCCCACGTACCATTGCTACATTATAATTACTAAATAAGTGGGATTATTGATAGACCTAATAAAACAACCTATTACACTTCAAAATGAGGAAGGGCTTTTGGAGTTAGTTAACCTTGCAAGATTGCAATTTTTTGTCCCTGCCATTGTACTAAGTTGTCGCCCATGCCATAAAGGGAATGATGACTTTGACGTTATCCTCACCTTCCTCCGACTTATTACCAATAGTCCGTTCAGTTTTCTAAACCCAAGGGGGGCAACTACACACGAGGGTGGCGCTCGTTGTGAGACTCAACCTAATACCTTGCAACACGAGTTGATGACATCCATGCACCACCTATATCCACGTCCTAGAGGGCACCCATCTCTTTCAAGAGGATTCCCAACATGTCAAGCCCTGGGAAGGTTCTCCTGCATCGAATTTAACCACATTCTCCATCGCTTGTGCGGTACCCAGTCAACTCCTCCGAGTTTCATTCCTGTGAACGTACCTCCCCAGACAAAATACTGAACGCATTATCTACCGCATTGCACAAGTCGATACGCCATTCGCCTAATCCCATTCACACTCCCTTAGCTTTAGCCTGTCAATGTCGCCCAGGGAATCCACATATTTTGCCACTTGTAAACTCACAAGGAGCTAGTGAATCACCATATTTCGCCACATCAGCAGAAGACAATAAAACCGAATATGGATAGATAGAAATACAAAATCAAGGAGAGGTGGAGGGAAGAACTGAGAGAGAGAGAGAAAGAGAGAGATGGCGAGAGCTTCTCTTACCTTCAACAGCAGCAGCAACATCTTTGTTTGTGGTAAAGAGAGTGAACCAAAAGTTAAGAAGACCTCTAGAGTGTTGGTGTTGGGAGGAACAGGGAGAGTTGGTGGTTCAACTGCAATTGCTCTCTCCAAGCTCTCTCCTGATCACAGAATCATCATTGGAGGTCGAAATAGGTGATTCTGACAGCCCCTTTGATTATTATTAGTTTAATTGCTTTGGATTTATTGGAAACATTGTTGTTGTTGTTGGTTGAAGTAATTTAGGGAAATTAAGATATCCCATTGAGTTATTGGTCTCCAAAGTGAGGTAAATTGGGTTATCGCAATAGTAAAAAAGTTAAGGCAGGAAAGAAAAGGTCGAAAATGTGATTATAGTAATCAATGTGTCCGTCGTTTATGATTAGGATTAGAGAGGATAGCGGTTGTGGTTATAAATATAGACATTATTATTTCCAGCATGAGCTATTAAGCATTGGTTGAATCCGGGAGACTCCTAATGAAATCGCCGGTTGTTGTAGATGCTCGCATTCTTTCCATGCACCTGTTGAGAAGGAGGGGTAGTAGTGTAATAGCTCCCATTAGAAATCCGAGTCTTAGGCAAACGGGATTAACCGGGTTTAGGTGAATAGGAGAGATTATTCGAGTGTGAACAACTGTAATGGTAAGTTAAACAGAAGATTAGGGTAGAAGTCTAAAGGGATAAAATTTGCAAAGCACGGTAGTGGGTAAGAAAATAACCACTATTCCCAGTTTGACACGTTGCTCAAGTCCGTAACACTCTGATGATTCATCTCATTCATGTTGATCTTATTTTTATGGACTGCCAAGATGAGGGAACTTCGTTTTGTACCTTCCTTAGATACTCCGAGTTTTAATGAGTATTGCAGAAGCTTTATTGGTGCAAAGAAGAAGAGTGGAAGATAACGCTCTGATAGTAAGTTAGGATTTAGTGTCTCGCACCTATACCCTTTCGTTCATAATGAATGGAAAAGATATAGCCCTAAATAATGTCCATAACATCCCCCACTTATATGAACATGGGATATCGTGTGGAAAGGTTAAAATAACAGATATGCGTGCATTTAGAAATAATGCACCAAATAGTAACTTAAACATAACTTTACTTTTTGTTAAACCAGTGTATAGGTGCCGTTGATATATGCATCTAGCCTTAGGTGCTGTCAGTATAGGCACGTCCATCCTAGATTATGAGGTTTAAGCTACTCAAGATGAAAGCAAGGATGCTATCTTTCTACTTATTCTTCTCTTGTTTTCAGTTTCTGGAGTAAGTAGAAAGATAACTCACTTCCCTTCTCTTAGATATCTTTTAAGTAGAGCTCATACGGTAGTGTCTGGGAAGTTCAACAACATTCGAGGTGACTGTTCTAAGTTTTCATCAATCTGTCTGCCCTATATACTCGCTGTTTAACTAAATATGAATCCTCTAATTTGTAATTTCGTTTTGAGATTTATTCGTTAGCTCAAACTAGGATTTAGTCCATGGAGTGAATGTAACTGTTGACATGTTATTATGCATCGGTACCTTGACCTTGATCTGAGGACCGGTCACGGCTGAATTTGTAGTTTGTGTAGGTAGGAATTAGAGATAAGGGTGTCTATTTAGTTGTAATCTATTACAGTCTGACAACTAAACTGAGGCAATATATTATTTGGGGCATAATAAGAATACAATAAGATGATTTAATTTTTTGGTGTTGTCCTAATAACTTAAAAAAAAAAAAAGAGTCAATAATGTATGGTACAATAAAAGTGTGTCAAAACTTTTGCCGAAGTGATGGTAAACATTCCTATTTATTACTATATAAAGTGAAATAAGAGCACAGTACAGTGGGATTGATAAAAAAACACCAAATCCTACCTGGAAGATGAAGTAGCAAGAGGGTCAGAACAGGGATTTATCTTACGGAATCTGATATAGTGTATTTGTGTGTTTCCCTGTCCGGAATAAACCCCATAAACACATTTGTAAGTATTTGTATTGAGTATTTTAAGCTTTTTGAGACAGTTTAGTATTTCTATTTCTTGCTTAGAGTGAAACTTTGGTGCTAATGACGAAGGGGAGAGAGAAGTTATGGTGCATTGGGGGAGAATACTAATGCCTAATGTCGACCTTGGTGAGGTGGACATCGGCCATATAAAGGGTAAATGACAAAGACATCAAAACTCAAAAATTTTCTTGCACACGATCTTTCCAGACAATGGTCTAATTGTTAGAGGTATAACTGAGATAATGCTGAAATTTATATCTTGTAGTTACTGCTCGAGTTGAGTAGGGACATACCATATGTCATTAACCTAAAGCTGATCCACAGTGAGAAAGTTGTGATTTTGATAGTTAGGGACTATATCGAAAAAGGTCCATTCGATGCACTGTGATTTTTCCAGATATTGGTTTAGACTTATAGCAATTTATCATGTCATCATTTGCTTTGTAAATTTGGCGTTGATAAACTTGACCCATTTAATTGCACCAGTGAGAATTTCCCGTGCCACTACGACCACATTCAACTTGTCAGGGTTTTCACTCTACGATAAATTTCTTAGAATGGCTTCACGTAGTAATTGAGCTTGGCCATTTGTAAAAAGGCATAATGTATATAGGCGAGCTTAAAAAAATAAATTTCACCAGAACAACACTTATCTACCCGTAATGAGTGTTGGAGTGTATGTGTGTAACTACACGTATCTACTTTTATTCCTAAAATGTGGGACTAAAGTAGATATGTGTAGTTACACACATAAACTCCAACAATGAGAGTTATTTGTTTTCTTACTAATAATTCTATCTTTAATCACTTATAAACTTGATGCCCTAATCTTAATAATTTGAAAGAAAAACTACCATGAAAAATGGGTCTATAGTCTTTGAGTATTAGCATTATTAACTTTGGGAGCTAAAACCATAAAATTGGAGTTATATCCAGTGGCCAGAATATTATCAATGAAAAAGAAAGAAAGCAGTAGCTCTTACCACGTCCAGTGAGACAATGTCCCCAAAAGGTTTTCATTTCTTTTTCTAGGTAGATTTTTACTCTTCTTGGTCTTCCAATGTAATGCTTGTTGCTATCTCAATGCTTTGTAATCTGACTTTTGCCAAGCTTAAATTTTGTCATATGTAAAAATAGTTTTTATTCTTATCCCATCTTGTAACCATTTGGTTCTTAATTTCTACCTCCACAAACTATATTCCTTGTCATTTAGATCATTCAACTGTTTTACCTTGTCCCTCATGCTATGATCATGATTGTCACTGTCAATATTCCTCTTCAAAATCAAATTGAACTTGCTGTATTTCTTGACTTAGCCTGGCAAGTTTCAGACAACATTGCCAAACACAACCCAATACCATATTTTGATTGATTTATTCAATCTCGTGATTTTAGTTTTGACACCAAATCTGTAAATTGGAAGTGATCTATCCTGCTCTTCACAAACTTTCAATGCACAATTTTTGGTTTAATCACTAGTAAGCTTCTCCCGAAAATCATAGAAGGATAAGTTTATTCTTGGAAGAAGTTTTATATTCAGCCATTACATTTATTCAGCGAAAGTTGCTGTAAAATAATGCTCCATCCTGTAGACTAGTAATTGCTGCCTTTCCTGTTTGACCTAAAATTATACCTTCCCTACTGCACTCCATAAGCCAACATTTGTCACCTGCCTCACTGAAGTCCTTTACAGCCGTTATATAATTTCCTCCATTCTTTTCACCTAATCTGATATATGCATTAAAATCTCCCAGTACTAGCCAAGGAAAAAGGAATATTCTACATATGCGCATATTTTCCTAGAGCTCAGACCTCTAACTGATAAGGACTTTAGCATGGACAGCAGATGTTTTTTTTTTTTTTTTTTTTGTAAGGCAAGCCGGTTTTATATAGGGAGCCGCAACCCTGAGTTTCCAACCCCATGGGGTTTCAAACCCACGACTCCACTCTTGGTGGAGAGCCACAACCACCATTGAGCCAATAGCCCAATGGTGGACAACAGATGTAAGATTATCATTTGGCAAAATGTTAATATATTGGGCAGAGATACTTGCAACATCTGAAGTAGGCAGAAAGTTTTTACCCTCTTTGTTCTCATTGTCATTATGAATGATGTATCTCCACTAGACCCAGCCTATGAATTGCTTCAATGCTAGGCTTTTTTTTTTGTCAGCTAAAATAATGGCCGACTTTAATTCAATAGCCTTATCTCTGAGATACTACAACTTTTTTTATACCCAACCCCCCTAGCATTCCAGAAGATGACCTTCATTAAAAAGCTATTTGGGAGGTTTTATTTGCAGACCTTGCTTTTGTGTTTGGTGGTGGTCAAAGATGTTGAGCTTTCTTAGTTATGGCATTCTTAGTATTCTTTTTATTATATGTCTGCCATTACTTTTCTTGTGTTGTATGTTATGCCTTATTGCCCCCATCCTGATTCTTGGAGTATGTGTGCCTGTTCACTCTTGTTTTTCTTGTTCCATAAGTTTATACCACATACTGTTTTTAACCTATGTAACATGGACACTCCATATTCCAAAAAAAAATCGTGTCAAAACGTGTCAGACACTCGGACACACCGGCACTCGTGTGGACACTTCAACGGACATTTCTTGCTTATATCAACTTTTGACATATTTTTTCAGAAAGTTTCCAATTCTTATATATGTTATTCAACCCTACTAATTACTATCATTGTTTTATGTTTGTAATTAGTTGTAAATTATCCCATAAGTTACTATCGTAATTATGTATTCATAATACATTCACATATAATAAGACACAATACAGGAAACATGAATAATGATACTATTTTTCTAGATATAAGGTTGTGTCCGCGTTTTCACTTATTTTGAGACCGCCCTGTCTGACACCTCGTACCCGTGTCGGACACCGACACACATACCCGTGTCAATGTTACATAGTTTTTAACCCATGTTCACTTTCCAAAGACGAGGATAAGCCAACCTGTATAGCCTCTCACCTGCTAGAGTTGTAGGTGGGTCACTAGTTTGAGCAGGTCCTGTCTCATTCTCCCCACTAGCTTGGACATACCAGCATGTATCTCACCTTGTTCTAGTACCTCACAAGATTCATTTTGTAGCTGTGCCTCTTCATTTGAATTCTTTCCCAGTGAAGCACTGAGTTGTAACACCAGTTCCTGTCTAACCTCATAAAAATCTTGTTGAATTAATTTATAGGTAATACTTGCACCTGGCCAAATGTTCTAACCCTATGAACATGATTATAGGTGACTCTCTTCTTCCCCCTTCACTGGTACATTCTCTTTTGCCTTTAAATGCTGCCTCAGTAGGATTTTCTTGTTATTTGTTTTCCTACCTTTAACAGCCGACTGTGCCTGAAGCTAAGGTGTAGATTTTTCCTTTACTAACAACACACTGTCCTTCATAGTAACATCCAGCTCTGTGTTTGGTTTATGGACCTTTGCATGGTTAAATACCCTATCCTCATGTCTTATGGTTTTTGTTAATAGTTTTGCAATCACTGAGTTGGTGCCCACCCATTTTACAATGACTAGAAAATTTAGAAACTTCATTTTTCTAAACATTTTCCCAGAACCCCACCCGTCTCGTTCTGACTAATTTTTTTATCTGAGATTTCCTATGACATAACAATGTACAGAAGACCACTCACTATCAATTTGAATTCGGTACACAGAGTTTTTCCTTTTCCATCAGGTTCGAACCAGGGAATCTAACCCAGCCCGGAGCATTATTTATAGTTTGATACCTAGGACAAAACTTAAGGCTCCATGGCATCAATCAATTCAAAACACCCTCAATTAATTGCCCATGGTCATGTCCTCTACTTACTATCAATTTGAATTGTGGTACCCAGAGGTTTCCCTATTGCTATAGGAGTTTTGGTATTCCAAATTCCAGGTTCAAACCAGGGAATCTAACCCAACCCGAAGCATTAATTCTAGTTTGATTCCTTGGGAAAAACTTAAGGCTCCATAGCATCAACTAATTCAAAACACCCTCAATTGTTCATGGTCATGACCTCGACTCAAAGAGTTTATATCTTCTTTATTTGAAAAACTTATAACAAAAGCCCCCTTCCCTGGGGAATAATTGAGCAAGTACCTTTTATTTTCCATAATACTGGCACCTTGTTTCACATCTGCATTGGTGAATTTGTGTAAATCAACTCTTCCCACAAGACTGTACGTGCAGGCTGCCTACCCTCTGTTTGGAGCTTCATCAGGAGTTTCGATCATTGGGTAGGCACCAGTTCTTTCTGGGTGGGTTGGCACATCATCAATATAGAATGGCAAAGATGATTTGTTCTGGAGTATGTCTGCCTAAGTTGGTGTTGGCTATTATTGAGTACCCACATAATTTGAACTGATTGGAGGGATAGATTTTCAATTGAATTCCGTGTCTTGTCATTTGATTTTTCCTTAGCCCGAACCTGAGCATATTAACCCAAATACATATGAAAGCAGTAGGAAATAAATCTACTTTCATTATATTTTTTGACATTTCCTTTAATCATTAGTAAAACACTAAAATGTAATAGTTCCTATGCAGGGATAAAGGTGCTGCTATGGTGGCCAAACTTGGAGAAAGTTCCAAGTTTGTTGAAGTTGACATTGATAATGTAAAAGCATTAGAGGCAGCTCTAAACGGTGCATGATTTTTTCATATATTGTTGGCTTTTCCAGAAAATTGTCCTTTAACCTTACTATGGGTGCGCTGATTGGTTGGCTTGTGTCTAATAACCCTTACAAGCTTGATTTTATATCTACTAATAGTAGTATGTTTACCCTCCTCCAATACATTGTATCTACTAATAGTAGCATGTTTACCTTCCAATGCATTGTTGCATGTTTGTCAGTTGTTATATTTTGTGTTTCTTCACTTATTATAAATCCTATAATCAACCACGAATATTTTGATAATTTTCCTTCTCTTTGACTCATAAAATAAGGTTACAAGAGTAGATCATTTTAGCCTTTTTCCGTTGGATACACAATTATTTGAATGCCCATACATTCCCAATATCAGGGGCGGAACCAGGATTTAAGGTTTGGGGGGACGAAGTTTAACGGGCTTTCAAGGATTATTTTGGGGGTTCGGGGGCTGAGGCCCTGATATTTTTTTTTGGGTTACTAAATAAAAACTTAAGATAATGTCAAATTAAAACCCTATCTTGATTAACAATTGGATATATTTTTTAATCAAACTCATTATAGGTAATTTAAAACACTAACTTAATAGAAAATAGAAAGAAAAAAAATTCAAAAGATAAAAAAAAGAGCTTATTACGAATAGAACCTTAGGCAAGGGGATCAATTCCAATATTCTTAACCAATTAAGTTACTTATATTTTCTTTTAGAATGATGAAGAAGAATAATTATACTATTATCATACCATTTTTTTTTTTTCAAAATTTTTCTCACTATATAGTATTTTTTTTCCAAAATTCTAACATACATTATAGTATTTGAGGTAGTATCACTCCTTGGGGTGATATCTACCTTTAAAAAGATTTCACGAAAATGTTATCTAGATAAGAAATGAATAACTTGTCGAACACAGAATAACAATAGACTACCTACATAAAGTTAAAGCTATAGAAATGTTTATTTTTCGTCCCTTATTTTTTTCTTGTTGCACATGCATAGAAACATCAGCAGTTTGGGTTTCTCAAAAGTGCCATACTAGAAAGTAGTCCAACATTTAGGTTAATGGAAAATAATGTTATTGATGAAAACATAAATAATTGGAAATTAAAATTGTTGATTAGAACTTTATGTTCTGTTACATACCCCAATATTTACTTGGACTAAAATCGATTTTTTTTCCTTTTCTTCATTATATTTTCTTAACAAATAGCTACACATATTTGTTACGAAGAACAAATATCCAGGAAACCTTTAGGCCACCTGCAAAGGGCCTAATTTCGTAATAGCTCGAAAGGCTCTTACACCAAATGTACCTGTGACAACAAATAGAATAAAGAATAGAAATTGACACAGGGTTTAGCATGGAAACCTCTGAATAGGTAAAAACCACGACCTCGGCTTGTGGATTTTAGTAACTGTAACTTTATTGCTTGATTGAGATTGATAATTTGATTTACAAGTTATGATCTCTTGAGCTAGATAAACTTTTGCTGGTCCCCTTTTTTTGTGTTTTGTCCCTTTTATAGACCTTAGTCTCGGTTCGTTTATTGTATCAACACGTTTTCCTGAATTGGGGGAAGAGTGGAGGCTATCTCTGTAACTGTTCGTGGGAGATAGGTGTCCTTGACTTGTTATGTTTTACTTGGAGTGCTCGAGCCACATTCTTCTACAGTTCGTAGTCCAGGTGTCATTGTTGATAGCGTATGCCACGTACATGTTGCGTGAGTATAGCATGGTATTAGCTCAATGATATCCCAGCTCGAGGGATAAGTCCCTACACTGCCGATACCCTTTCAAAGATAATAAATTCATTCTAAACTACGTTGATCCGCTGATTCTACCGAAGGTTAAACCTTTATGATCTTACGTGTAAAGTGAAGGAATCTGAAGTAAATCCTAGATTTACACCTATGACAAGAGAAAATGTAGAGCCAGCAAAATTTTTTCGATTTGGCGAGCTCTTAAGCTGTAATTGACGAAGAAGAGTACAGCAAGATAGAGGGAGAGTTTTATAGTAGGACAGAAGGATATGAAATGGAGTACCAAAAGACATATCAAAGAAGAAGTACTGGGAAAACATATCATGAGAGGGTAAGGGAGAAAGTGGGAGCTGGGACTGCCCAAACACAAAACAGATTTGCTCCAATTTGAAGAGGTTTCTGAAACTGTGGAGAAAGGGCAATAACATAAAACATAGTGAAGGAAGATGATACATGGAGTAGAATGCGAAAACCCCTCCCATTTCTCAAGAAGTGGTGAAAGAAAATGGGATGGAGGTTTCAGAAGCAAAGGAAGCTAATAATAAACGTAGTTCAGATAATGGAGAAAGTGAGGGTTCTTGTACTTCTGAAGAGGATTCCGAGGATGAGGGTTTGGATGAGGAGGTTGCTATGTCTATGAAAATAAAAATCCTAAAGCTCAACACAGAAGGGGGCCCTCTAAATAGTTGATGGAAGCAATGGAGACAAAAACAAGAATGGGGTGCATAATAGAGGACACAAGGACTCAAATACAAAAAATCAGAATGCTACGTGTAGTAGGGTGGCAGGGGAGTAGCAATGAAAGATTGTTTGATGTGTGCTTACAAGTTTGGATTGTGGACATGCAGTCAAAGAAACTAGAAGTCTTATTCATGCGAACAATCTAAATATGTTGGGTCTAGTGGAGAGAAAATTTTAAAAAGGAAAAGCAAGATAGTATAAAGTTGAGTCTTAATGCCTCCTGGAGAAGTTAAGCACCGTTGAGGTGGACAAGGAGGTAGAATATGGGTTTTATGGGACCCTTTTGCTTTGGAAGTCAAGGAGCTAAATACTGTAGATAAATCGATCCACAGTAAGGTTAGAAACAAGACTTCTAATGAAGAAAACCTGGTTATCTTCATTTAACCTTTGACTCTCTTTGGAGATTTTAAATCTCTACATAGGTTCATCAGAAAGAATGGGTGGGGAGAATCTGCTTTCCAGAGACATTGAGGACTTGAACGATTTTGTTGATAGATTAGAATCTGTGAAATGCCTACTAATGGTTACATTTATACCGAACAACAAGGGAGATGTGCCGAGAAGAGTGATGGTAAAATCGACAGATGAATGATGAATGTTGCTTGGTCTAAGTTGGGGAAGTTCAATTTGAATTTCATCCTCGGGGAATATCAGATCATAATGCAATTACTGTATTTCAACCCAAGGAAGTGAAATAAGTTAGACCCCTTTTCAGGTTTGTTAATTATTGGTGTGATCAACATGACTTTTCTGAGCTTTTGGCTAATTCTTGGGAAAACCTTAGGCTGCAACTGAACACTCAATGCTGAAGAGCTAAAACCCATTAGTATTGACTGGTTTAAGAATACTTGTAATAATCTGCCTGAAAGGGTTAAGAAGTTTAAAATTACTCTTGATAGATTGCAAAGAGAACTTCAAGCTGCCCCTTTGAATCCTGAACTTATCCGAATGGAAGAAGAAGCTGAAGCTGAAGCTGTAATTGGGTATGCTAGTATCCTGGGGAGGGAGGAATTTTTTCTGAGATAGAAAGCTAAAGTTAATTGGCTAAAGTTGGGGAATAAGAACACAGCTTATTTTCATCAAGTTATTCAAGGAAGGAAGATAAGCGACAAAATGGACAATCACCACAGAATACCAAAGAGACCTCACAGGATTAAAAATATAAAGGTAGAGTCTGGATCCTTGGCGAAGAGCATGATTTTACATATCCAGAGTTGCCTAGTGAGTTGCTTGAGGGGTTTAAGACTCTTAGTTTGGAGCAAAGGAACTGTTTTGTGAGGAGATAGCTAAAGAAGAGATTACGGAGGCTATGTTCTCCTTTAAAGATTTTAAGTCTCCAGGACCTGATGGGTACACTAACTGTTTCCTCAAGAAGAATTGGGACGTGGTGGTGATGATGTTGTCAAGGCAGTAAATGACTTTTTCAGATCCAACAAAATGACGCTGGGCACAAATTCTCCTTTTATTAGTCTTCTTCCTATGGTGGAAATCCGTAAGTACGTGAATGACTACATGTATCTTTCTTGTTGCAATGTCATTTAAAAGTGCATCTCTAAAGTCATGGCTAACAGGTTAAGTAAAGTCCTACACCTGCTGATTGTTCTGGCTCAAGCCGCTTTTGTGAAAGGAAGAAGTTTTTTGGGTAACATCCTCTTATCGCATGAGCTTCTAAGAAATTATAATAGAAATGGGAGTTATAACATGTACACTCATAATTGATCTCAGGAAAGCATATGAATGGGTTAGATGAGAAGCTATAAATTGATGTTACGAAGACATTAGCCTTTCTTACCAAGTTCATTGAATGCTCTATCTAGATTCTGTATTTCAACATTCCATTATTCTATATGGTTATTGGATCTCCGGAGGTTTCTTCAGGAGAAAAGGGGCATTCGACAAGGGGATCCACTATCCCCATTGCTCTTTGTGTTGGTCATGGAAATTTTCAGCAATATTCTCAAGGAGCATATCTTGGAAGGAAAGTCTACGCTCCACTCGAAGTGTTAGGACTCTCTAATCACTTATCTTTGTTTGGTAGATGACCTTATGGTGCTTAATGGGGCTGATGAAATTTTAGCTCACTCTCTCAGTGAAGGTCTTGATTCTTTCCATGCAATCGCATGACAATCACATGCCCACACGAAATTAGTAACTGGTCTTCTAGATTTTCTCTTATATCGGAAGGATTCAGTTGATAATAGCCTTCTGCTATTATCAAATCCATGAAAAGACTCTGCAATCAATTTCTTTGTCTGTGTCGGGGTGGTGTGCGTGTGATGGTGGTGGGGGTGGAGGGGTTGTTTGAAGTAGACAGGGGATCTGATTAGTTGACTCGATGTTAGTCGATCAACAGCTGAAGGAGGGGTAGGCACTATTGACCTCAAAAACTGGAATATGGCTTCTGTTTGTTAATTTGTGCTTCAGGTGGCTTCTGAAGCTAAGTCTTAAAGGTTGGATCAGCTCAAAGCTCACCTCATTAAACGTGGTCACTTCGAACCCTTAACACTCCAAATGATTGTTGTCAGGCTTGGAGAGGCATTTTAGAAACACGAGCTACAGCTAGACCTTTCATTTCTCACTTGATTGGTACAGGGAACAACACTAACTTTTGGCTTGACCCATGGCTCCAAGATGGATCTTTTCTTGATCAAGTGGATAAAACAACCATACCAAGAACCATAATTAGAAACAACTCAAGTTGTTCCGATATAGGGGCAACTCGGGGTGGAAATAACCTTTACCAATCATCGGAGAGAAGTTGGAAGAAATAAGAACTATTGAGCCTAATTTTCAATCCAAAGATGAGGTCATTTGGAGTCCTGACCTTAAGGGGAAGTTTAATATGAAGATTGTTGCTTATGCTGTTGTTAGAAGGAGAAGCCCTAAACAAGCTTGGGATAAACTTATTTGGGCCCAAGAAATCATACCAAGACATGGAGCTATTGCCTGGATTGTCATGAAGGGAGTCGTTATAACTAAAGAATGGAAATCACTAGTCACTTCAGGTCTTTGTGACCAATTATGTACAATCAGGAACCTCCCCAAGAGGTATGGGTGTTACTGAACAGAACACAGATGGTACTTTGAGCCGCAATCACAATGCCATAGGGTATGCTACGAGATTTTAATGGCATAGGTATAGGAGCCTTCCAAGCTCCTGTCTTAAGCAGTTCTATATTGGCTATTGAATTCAAAGCCATCTTAATGGGCACCAGATGTGTACAAAGATGGGGTTCAAAAGATCCAAGTGGGAGTAATTTCAAAGCTGACTGTGAATATGGTGGAATGTACCTTACAACCTACTTGGAGAGTCTAACATGATATGACAAAAATCAGGAGCATCGTAAGAGAGCTTGAGGTGTTTAGCATTAAACACATATTTAGAGAAACCAATAAAGTGGCATGGCACCTAGCTGGTTTGGAAAATGTAACTTCTTTCCTTTTCTTTATAAAGCCTTTCAATGAGCTCCTGGATAACTTGTACTAGGATGCTATTGGATCCGTATATACTAGATTTTAACCTGTTTATGATATAATATAGGTAGGGGTCTTTCCTTATTCCCAGCTTGCTTTTGCGAAAAAGAAGAAGGTTGTAACCGACTCAAACCCAAGAAGGAATAAGCTCTCTTAGAGTAGGCAAATGTTTCTTTAAGTCTTGAAGTGTGTTTTGGCAATCATATCCAAACAACCCACCAAAGTTTTCTGCATAGGTGCCGTTGTCGTTTTTGCGTTCCTGTTTAGAGCGTCTCGATGATTGTTTGTATTGACATTTCTCTTGAATAAAGCTGGATGTCATTTGTCTGTTGAATTAATCATCGGATAAAGTATCTTCACTGTACTCTTGGATATATCAGAAAGTGATTAACTCGATCACTTGGGAATTACCCACTTCTGCAAATTTTTGAGAAGATTCTCCTTTTAGCTTACATCTTTCTATTTGCTATTGTAGATGTGGATCTTGTTGTTCATGCAGCAGGACCTTTTCAACAGACTGAGAAGTGCAGTGTACTTGAAGCTGCAATAGCTACCAAGGTAATACATGTCCTTTGAATTCAATTTTTGTTAATTTCTTTACAGAAACAAGGACGTGAGCGCCCCGTGTTTTACCTTAGTCTATCATCCTCGAAATGCTGAACTTGGGGCTGTCATACGTATCTCCATGAGATTACACTTACCACCAAGATGGTATTCTGCTTGCAGTCTCTAGAGAATTGTAAATATCTCTATTTCACTTTGTGCATCCTGCAGGAAATATGATGTCTCTTCTGTGGATCTTTTCATTTATAATTCACTTTCTTGTTTTGTCTTTTTATATGTTTTTGTAATAACTACTAGTCATCTTTCTTTTTTCGGACCAGACAGCATATGTTGATGTGTGTGATGATACAAGCTATTCCCGGCAAGCAAAATCTTTTCACAAGAAAGCAGTAGCTGCTAACATTCCTGCCATAACAACTGCTGGGATTTATCCTGGAGTGAGCAACGGTGATACTAGTTATATAGTTGTTCAAATAATGCACACAAGATCAAGGTTTAAAATATCATATCGGGCAGATATTTCTTCCCTGCTTTTGCCGATATATCGGCGATATGAGCGATACATCAATAATAATTTCCCACTGCCATTTATTTATAAAATGGCTATAGGCATATATTACAGCATACTATGTTAGCTGTAATATATGCCTATATTTTAATATAATATTATTACAGCTAACATAGTATATGCTGTAATATATGCCTATAATGGGAAATGTCAATGATATATATTTCACTGATGTTTTGGATACATCTGAAAATATCGATTATATTTTGGCTATATCAGACATATTAATGAAAATGCCGCTAATATGTCATAAAGTTCAGATATCGCATGATATATTTAACTTGTCAACAATAAGTTGCGATATTTATCAAATTTTTGCGGTAGTTTGCCAAAATAGGGGTTCTAAAATATCACTGATATATCCGCCAAAACATCATTGTCGAGTTGGTTTTACGGTATATATATCGGCCGATTTATCGACGATAGATTTGATATTTTTTAATCCAGGCATATGACAAAAGAGATAGACACTGAAACACCATAGACAAATATACCTGCATGATATAATGCACATATAACTTAAACAGTTGTTTGCTAAGAAGTAAGAACTCTGATAATCTCTTATTAGGAAAAGTGGGAAGCATTTTGACTTTTCAGGCAAATCATAAAATGATTGACCACTTCACATTTAATTGGCGAAAAAAGTGTTTCTACTCAAGTCTACCGAGCTGGGAAGTTAGATGATAGAACATGGGCAGCCTTTATCTTGTATATTTTAGTATTATAGACATAATTCGAGGATATTTTTTGTTTGACAATATTATAGGAAGAGAAGCCTCACTTTGCTTTTATGCTACAGTTTCTTATGGCCTTGCCATATCGCTGAAGTCCCAGTTTGTGCTTATTCTATCTTGACAGTGATGGCAGCTGAACTGGTGCGCTCTGCCAGAGGTGAAAATGTTGGCGAACCTGATAGGCTAAGGTAAATATGTTCAAATTATTTATTTTTCTTTGGAAATTTATTCTCATGGAGCACTAAATATGATCAAGGGTTGGCTTTTTCGGAAAAGAAAAGAAAGGAACGATAGGGGAGTTTGTGTTTTACATACTCAATATATATATTTATTTTTATTGAGAAATTTTAAATAATTTATTTGATCTCAACAAATCTTTCCAAGGTGGAAAGATTATAACTCGAAGTCAAAAGAAAAGAAAAAAACAACACAAATCACTTATCATCACGTCGGATCCGCAATAACTAAATCTTTCCACCGTGTCACAATATCTTTGAACCGAACCTCTTTCATAATTATGATAGAAGACCAAGATAATATACTCGCATATACGCCGAGGATGATTGCTTCAACGGTTTTAATCTTTTCGTCAAAGTGTCTATCGTTTCTCTCCTTCTATAAAATCCATTCAATAGCATATAGCATACAGAGTAAGGTCCAAAACTCAACCTACCTCCTATCTTGCTTGCACCACCACATTTCGAAGGATGAAATAAACCACCTTCCTTCAACTTGTCCACTTGTTGAAAAACAACCACTATAACCCCAAGCCATATGAAGTAGTAGGCTTGTTCGGGAGCAAAGCATATTCCCCAATCCCAAACTTTGTTTAAATCACCTCGGCCTATAAGCCAATCCCTATTATTTCAAAATCTCCAAAACCACTTTCCAAGCAAAGCCATATTCATCTGAGTAAACAATTTTAGTCCCAATTCACCTTCTTTATTCATACAATTTGCTTGCTTCCCATCTCAATAAATGGAGTTTACGAACTCCTTCCGTGTCAACCCAAATGAATTTTCTCATAATCATCTCCAACTTAGATGTTACAGATGCTGCTGATTGATGAATTAAGGAAAGATAGTAAACCGGCAAACTTGACAATAGTCTTCAAAAGTGTAGGGCGATCCCCCTTTGATAATATCTTTCTTTTCCACAAGGCCAACTTCTTATCGAACCATTCGATAACCTTCTTTTACATACTCAATATGATAAGAATCAAAACCTCTATTAGAAGCTTCAAGTTGTAGTGGGAATATTAAAATAATAAAACATAGAAAGATCTATGGTTTCTTACGGAACTCTACTGGCAGTGACAATAAAACATATGAAGATGAAGGCTTATTGGGACTTCAAATGAATGTGGGAATGGGCGGACATAAATAAAATCCAAGTATACTGAATTGGTACTGCAAATAATTCAATGAAATACGAACCTGCGTGTTGGTTTGAGCATTATGATGTAGCATATTGATAAAACACCAAAAACTCCACATTTTTAAGCACCTCGCCAGTTCTCCGTTATCTCAAGTGTTCACCTGAGAGGTATTATACTCGTTGATTGGGTAGCTTAACCGGCTGACTACCATTCCACCTCAGAATGTTGTTCATTTCTTCAGGGGATCTAGTTTCCTGGTAAACAAAATATGCGGTTGCTTAGTTCAGTGTGAAGGATCTATGTCACAGTGAGTTTGCGGGTTGCTTTTGCTTTAGACCTCATTAGAAGAGTTGAGGTTCCCTGTTCATAAGCCTAAATTTCTGCGAGACGCCAAGGATAAGATCAATATTGCACATACTCTCGGGAGGAAGCATAATGAATTGGACTTGAACACCCATCAAGGAGTAACACAGCTTCTCGTAGATTGGAATCTTATTCCTATGTGAGTATTGCTGATCAATTCTCAGATGTCTTCACTGATGGGGTTTGCGTGGTCGCAGCATATTAACTAAGTTTGGCATTCAGATATTTTGGCACCAACTTAAGCGAGAGTTTTATTTGGGCTGTTAGAAATTTAGCAGATCACTTCTTTTATAAACATTACCACTATTTTGTGTATGGCCGCAAAGAACCTACCGGTGGGTCCTAGCTTTCCCAACCTAAAAAGATCGAATAAGCGTTGTATAGTTAACATCTTACTATCAATATAAACAGAGTGTCCGTCTTCATCGTTGGTAGAGGGGGTTCTCCTGCTAGCGTGTCCCTGGGTTTTTCCCTTTTGAGGAAGCGTGCAAGTAGCAAATAGATCCTAGCCCGCGAATGCCCGCGAATGCCCATTCGCTTTGACTGGTGACTTATGTTTGGTTTCTTGCTCCATTTCGCGCCAGCTTCATGTATGGCTACTAGGCCTGCGTTATTAATGGGCAAATAGGCAGAGACCTCGTCGTAATTTGGTCATATCATTATCAACTAAACATTGTTGAGTTCATGGAGATGGAGTATACTTAGCTACTCAGACATCTGTTTCTCGAACTCTCTCTTTATCCTAGCTTTCTTCAATTTTATTTACTGTGGTTAGATCATACTTCTATTAAAATCATAGGATGAATGAGTTAACTGTTCGTATAAATAAATCTGGGTGAAATTCGCCAACAACCAAAATGTTAATCTCCAATATATCTCATCTAAATGCAGTCTACTTTATGTAATGTTTTAGCTATTTTTCTTGATGATCTTTTTTCATCTAATCAAGGTTTCATTCTGCATAAAGTTTTAGCTATGAGCTTTCTAATACGCCTTTTTCAGGTTCTCCTACTACACAGCAGGTTCTGGTGGTGCTGGTCCAACGATATTAGCAACTAGCTTTTTGCTTCTTGGAGAAGAGGTTGTTGCCTATAGCAAAGGTCGGTTTCTACTCTATAAATTGGTCACAAGAGATTAAGCAGGGTTTGCCATCTACTACATTACCTAATTGTGTTAGTGAACCCTTTAATCAGGAGAAAAGATCCATTTAAAGCCTTATAGTGGAATGCTCAACATTGACTTTGGGAAAAGGATCGGAAAGAAAGACGTTTATCTATTGTAAGTTCAAATATGAAAAATGGACATTCTTAAGGAATCAACTTTTTCTTTAATTGGCATAGAAATTATCTTGTTATTTTTTATCCCACGACTAATAAAACAATTTTGGTAAGAGTTTGTCAATACACATTTTTATCTCAATTTTTTTTAAATTTCCCCACTCTTAAGAAAACATGAGGAATTAATGAAGTGGAATGGGTTGGTACCATTAATCTGCCATCTAACCATACATGTCAATAGATTCCAAGTATTTAAAAGGTCTTAAGACGCGGGTCTTCAACAAAATCACAGAAAGCTCAAGTTGGCAGAAAATCTAATAGATACTATAAACAAAATTAGAGACTGCATACAGACCATAACCACATAAAATTATTATGCTCTTTAGTTTTCAATTTATTGATATGACTACGGAGAACTGGTCTGACTATGAAGAACTATGAAAAACTGGTCTTGACTGAAATATCCAACTATAGACGCTATTGATCAAGTGGTCACAATTGGATAGAAATCAATTTAAGATTAAATTGCTTAGAGCTATTAACCATATATGTCCATAAATTCCAACTATTTAAAAACTCTTAAGATGCGGGTCATCAACAAAATCACAGAAGACACAAGTTGGCAGGAAATCTAATAGGGACTATGAACAAAATTATTCTGAGACTACCTGAGACCATAATCACATAGAATTAGTATGCTCTTTAGTTTTCATCTTTATTGATATGACTTCGGAAAACTGGTCTGACTATGGAGAACTGGTCTTGACTGAAATATTCAACTATAGACACTATTGATCAAGTGGTCGCAACTGGATATGAGGTTAAGATTGAACTGGTTAGTGCTATTAAAGATGCAGCCCCTCTCTAACAACTATATGTCTAACTCATTGGTGATATGTACAACACTATAGCAAAGTTTGGGATTCTGCAAAAGCCTGACTTGCCCCTCGATCCTTAGATGTACTTATCCTTAGTAATTCTTCTGGAGATGTCCTTGGTCTATTTGATGGATCACGTGGTCGTTACGATGCCCACGTAGGCGACCGTTTATCCACCTCTCAGACCGTTCTCTCTATTTTAGTTATTTCTATTTATTTTATTTTAATTGCATTATAATTAGGAGAAGTCTCCTAATTAGAGTCTAGCCAGGGTATTTATTTTTGCTGGGTCTCTTCTCTTATAAAAGAGAGCCTAAGCTTAGTTTATTTTTGTAGAGTTGGTTTGAGTGAGAGAGATAGGCTTAGCCTTAGAGAGAGATGTAGAGTTTGGGGTAAAACTCATACCCTAGATCTTTTGGCTTTTATTTTATGCGATTAAGAGTAATTGCGGTTAAAAACGAGTTTAGTTTAGTTAATTGTGTTTGTTAGAGAGAGCTTCCACTGTAGTTCCTATTAGTATTAATCAAAAAGCCTTAGGATCACCAATTCCTTTGTGTTGACTGTGAAGCTATTGTTGAAGCCCTCTGCGGGCTATTGGCAACTCATGGACTAAAATTTGGATTGAATGGAATTCCTCCTCTCCTACCATGGCCTCTGTTCGGGGGCAAATCCCTTAGAAACAAAGAGCTCGATGAAATGCTCTTTCCTCTCCTCCACCTGAGGATATCAAATCAAAATTAGGATTTGTAGTTTCCCCAAAAACTCACAAACCCTTTCTTCTCACAAAAACTACTTAACTCAGTTACTAAAGAAATAAGATCTACTTGTGATAAACATCTCCTACAAAATAGAAACTATAATCAAATTAAAAATAGGAAACAAAATATAGAGGTCATGGGATCAATTCCCACAAGCAGCTTCCAACTCAAAATAAAAAATAAAAAAAATAAAAAGGAGTGAAATTAGGATAAAGGAATGGTTACGGGTGGGAAGGTAATCTACAATCGAATTAGAGACTAACCTTAAAAGAAAAATTAACACAAAAAACAGTATGGTGGGATAATTTCCCAATAGGAACTTCTATTGCTCAATTCAATTGATTACAATGAATTACTCCTAAAGCCAAATTCTAGCTTAGAACTTAGTTTTCTCTCCCTTTTTCACATTGCCTAGCCTTGCCCTTAAATAGGTTACAAGTTTCCTGGTTACAACTTAGGACCAAATTTCCCTTGAAACGACCTAATATAAAATTAGTCGCAATAGTCGTTCTAACAGACCCATAAACTGTTCAAATGACTTCTCAATTTTTGCTTATAAATCGAGGCAGAAAGAATGCTTCTTTTTGTCTTCTACTCGTTCGAACGGCTCCAAGACTCGTTCGAATGGCTTCAAGACTCGTTCGAACGACCATGACAATTTTGCCTAGAATCAGCAACAAAAACTTTGGCCTCTTTTCTTCTAACTCGTTCGAACGGCTCCATGGCTCATTCGAACGACTTGGCCTTCGTTTGAGGGGTTTAGTGTTTAGATCCTTCTGGATCATGGCTGCCCCCTTTAGGAGCCTTGAGCTCCTGCTCAGGCAAGAACTGAAGATGAGGGAAAGCGGCCGTGCCCATTTGGCCATTTCCCTGTTTTACCACTTCGATTTGCTGGGTAGTTGACCTTTCTTCCCAACTCTGAACGACTCGATATTTCCTCGTCTTGTAGCAGTAACCTTCCTATCTAGAATACTATCCTCATGCAATGGATCTTCTCTTTCTATCCATAAGTCATCAACTGACGGTAGGCGAGTGTCGATTGTAGAGTCTTCATCTAGGAGAGACGGCTCAAAGAGTTTCAAATGCTCAGCATTAATAACCGAATACATCTTTATAAATGGTGGCAAATCCGACTGGAATGCGTTGTCACCAATCTTCTTTAGTAGTAAACGGACTATAAAGGATAGGGTTGAGCTTCTTACCTTCTTCCTTGAGCCGTTCCTTACCCAAATGCAACCAAACTAGATCGTCCTCTTGAAAAGTACATTCAACCCGATGTTTGTCATGCCGAGCCTTATACTTTTCTTGAGTCTTCTTCAATTGTTCTTCAACCGCCTTATGAACCTTACTTATCTTCTCAATGAAACGCTGACACCTTATTACCAAGACTAAAGGCCATATATCAAAGGGACTTTGAGGTAAGTACCTAAGACAAACTTCAAACGGAGACTTCAAAGTGAAACCATGAATCGCCCGATTAAAAACAAACTGAAGATACGGTAAACTCTCATCCCAAGTTTTAGGATGCTTCGAATGAAATCCCCGTAATAAATGAACCAAAGTGTGATTGACTACTTTTGTTTCCCCGTCAGTTTGCAGTTGAAAAACAGTACTTCTCTTCAACTTAGTGTCCATCATCCCCCATAGCGATCTCCAGAAATGCCCCCAAAAATGGCTATCCCTATTAGAAATAATAAAAGGGAGTCTGAAATACCTTCAAACGTTTTTGAAAAATAATTGCGTTCCTTCCCCGGTAATCATTTTTTGGCAGGGAATAAGAACTATCATCTTGCTGAATCGATCTACCACCACAAGCAGATAATCATTCTTACATCTGGTCATGGGCAAACCGCCTATAAAATCTATCGACACGCTCTCCCAAGGTCAGTACTGGTAATGGTAAGTACAGTCCTAACTTACGATTGGAAGGCTTCGATATGTTGCACAGAACGCAACCACGAACCATACGAGCAACATTCACCTGTATCTTCGGCCAATAAACATAACGCCACAAATTCGAAAGAGTCTTCTAAACCCGGGAACAATAAGCCTCTCTAATCCAATGCAAACGGTCTTCACCATCAGGATTATATAGTAGAGGTTCCCTGTACTATATAAGTACAGTCCTAACTTACGATTGGAAGGCTTCGATATGTTGCACAGAACGCAACCACGAACCATACGAGCAACATTCACCTGTATCTTCGGCCAATAAACATAACGCCACAAATTCGAAAGAGTCTTCTAAACCCGGGAACAATAAGCCTCTCTAATCCAATGCAAACGGTCTTCACCATCAGGATTATATAGTAGAGGTTCTCTGTAAATCAAACCATCCTTCAATTCATACTCATATGTTTTGCCTTGTAGCAACTTTTGGTGAATCACACTGAGCTCTTTGTCATCATCATACCCTGCAGTATACTCAGACGAACAATAGGTTGTATCTGCATAGCTACCAACAAAGCAAAAGTAGTTGGTAATGGGGGTCGAGATAAATGTAAGCTATTTTGTTGTCCATTCCCTTCTTATACTTGATAATCAAGGTGAATTGTTGTAGATATGACATCCACTTCATATGGCGAGCTTGCTGCAGCTTAGACTGTGTAGATAAAAACTGTATCGGTTGTGATCGGAATGTACCACAACCTCCTTCCCCAATAAGTAATTCCACCAATGCTTTATTGATTGATGTAACACGAATTTTTTTTTATCATAGGTATGATAGTTGCGCACTGCTCCTGTAAGCATCTCAAAATGCTGAATAAACTTCTGTAAATGCTGGCAAGAACCCATAAAACTTTGCACTTCCGTCATTGAATGGGGTCTAGGCCAATTAGTAATAACTGACACCTTCTCTGGATCTACCTTAAGTTCATCTCCACCAACAATGAACCTCAAGTACACTAGGTCCTTCACAAACTCACACTTCTTCCCATTGAGAAAAGTTGTTGTGATCTCAATGCTTCCAACACTTTTCGTATATGTACGAAGTGCTCCTCCCATGTCTGACTATATATCAATATATCATCTAAATAGAAAATTACAAAATCATCTGTAAAAGCACGAGGTACCTCATTCATCAACTGCATAAATGTTACTGGAGCGTTACATAACCCAAAAGGCATCACCAACCACTCGAAAAGTTCTTGTTTGGAGAAAGCCGTCTTCCATGTATCTTCTTCCCGGATTCTAACTTGATGGTAACCCGACTTAAGTTCCTGCTTGGTGAAATACCGAGCCCCCAGTAGCTTATCCAGAAGATCATCAATCCGTGAAAGCGGATAATGATTCTTCACAGTAATCTTATTCAACGCCCGATAATTCACACACATTCTTCATGTCCCATCCTTCTTTAGCACCAATAACACTGGTGAACCACAAGGTGAACAACTCAGATTAACAACTCCTTGCAGGAGCTCTTAGACCTGGTTTATTATCTCCTCAGACTCGGTCACATAAGTCCAATACAACCTAATGTTGGGTAGTGGCTCACCACTCACCAATGTGATATCATGCTCCACACCCCTCTTAAACGGCATCCCTTCTACTCCAAGAAACAAGTCTCTATATTCCTCTTATAACTTCCTTATTTTGGTTTGTTGCTTAGGAGACATTGCTATAGTAGACAACACTTTTGCCAACGTACCCTCTTAAACCGGTCGCACCAACAATAACACAAACTTACTGCTCGCATTAACCAACCTCTTTACCTGAGTCACCATTACTAAATTCTCCGTTGTGACAAAGCACCTTATAAACATTGACATGGAACTCATTTCCCTCTATCACAAGACGGTACTTGTGAGTTCTACGGTAATGAATCGCATCTCGGTCCCAAAGATAAGGGCTACCCAAAATGACCTGATACACATCTAAAGGAACCACTTCACACGTCACCTCGTCAATAAAATTTTCAATAATCGCAAACTTGAACGTACACTGCTTCGTGATCTTCAACTCTGCGTCTTTCTGAATCCACCCCAAACCATACGGCTTAGGATGAGCCGTAGTATCCAAACCCATCTTCTTCGCCAACGCCTCAGAAATCAAGTTCTTCTTACTACTTAGATCAATGATGGCCTATACTAAGCTTTGCTTCACCTGAATACTGACATGAAAAAGTTCTTCCTGTCTCGCCTCCTCAGTAGCCATAGTCTGCGTATATATAAGAATAAGCTTAGGATTCAGTTTATCTAAATTCGGGAGGTTAACAACCGCTGCGGCTAGTTCACGTTTCTTTTTTTTTGCTCTTCTCCTCCTTTGGCCTAAGTTCCTGGTGAAGTTTCCAACATTTATCTGGAATATGCCCACTCGCCTTACAGTGACTGTAATAATTCCCCTTTGACAAAGACCCCTCTCCCTTGAACACCCCCTTGTTCTCATTCTTCCAACCAGACTTGTACCCCGACTTGTTCTTGCCGTCTTTCTTGTCACTCTTCAAGTGTTTGCCCTGAATGGCGATCGCCTTCACGGCAGCGTTTTCAATATTCGCCACATTAAAGAGTTTCAACTCCCTTCTAATGGACATCGACAACCGACCCGTATACTTCATAAACACCTCATACTCGTCCACATCGATGTCTAAAATCAAAGCCTGGTTATGAAACTCCGTAGTGAACTCTTGGACGGATTGTTCATGCTTTTGACACAAATTATGCCACTTATACCATCTCTCTTGCTCATACCTAATTGAATAAAACTGTTTCCTAACCAGCACTTTAAATTCTTTCCAACTCAAACATTCTACAACGTGATGTTTCTTATAAGATTTCCACTACGTGAGTGCATGACTTGCAAATTTCAATGTCGAAAAACATATTTTCTAAGCATTCATTCGAGTATTCATACACTGAATAATAGGTCTCTAACCTATCTATTAAGTTATCCAATTTTTCAGCATTGATTGACCCTTCGTATACATGAATTTATATTTTAAAATCAATACGAATATTACGCATAAGATTCATGGACTTACCAATGACCACTTCTTTCACAGAGTCGACATCACTAGAATCTCCATATTTCTCCTCGTTACCCTCGTCCTTCTCCTCCCCCTCAACTCCTTTCTTCGCCTTGCGATCTTTCTACTTCGTCGAAGTGAAAACCTTAGAGAGGTTCGCGAGAACTAACTGTTCTACTAAGTCCCCTAGGGTAGTAGCTAGGTCAGAAACTTTAGTTTCAAGTTTCGTGAGTCGATCTTATGAATCGCCCATCTCTGTATTCACATTCTTCTTCGAGTTAGGTTTTCTGCAAATCTTCAACGAAGTCGCAAGTCTCTCATTCGTTTGCTCGAGTTGGTCACGCGTACAAACCATAAACCATCAACCCCCCAAGAATCGTAACTCAAAATCTGATACCACTTAATCCACAATCGAATTAGAGACTAAACTTAAAAGAAGAATTAACACAGAACGATTTGGTGGGATAATTTCCCAATAGGAACTTTTATTGCTCAATTCAATTGATTACAAAGAATTACTTCTAAAGCCAAATTCTACCTTAAAACTTAGTTTTCTTTCCCTTTTCACATTGCATAGCCTTGCCCTTAAATAGGTTACAAGTTTCCTAGTTACAATATAAGACTAAATTACCCTTAAAATGACCTAATTTAGAAGTAGTTGCGATAGTCGTTCGAATGACTTCCCAATTTTTGCTTAGAAATCGAGGCAGAAAGAATGCTTCTCTTTGTCTTCGACTCGTTCGAACGACTTGGCCTTCGTTTGAGGGGTTTAGTGTTTAAATTGGAGTGAAATTCTGTTAGGTTTAAAAAGGGGAGGCTAGCTAAAGGAGGGATAGCAAGGATCCTAGCGTCAGTTAGTAGTTTAGAAGGCCACCTCTAAACTACCAACGTAAGCTACCTACTATCCGAAATGTCTTGTGTTTTGGAGGTGGTAGTTTAGGATCCTTGTAATGTATATAGAAGCTTTCAAAAAAAGAAAGCTAAAGTGGCATGTGCAAGAAGAAGGGCGGCAGGAGTTATTCTTTTTTAAGTGGCTTTGTTTTAAAGCTGTCTTGTCTTGAGGATCCTTGCTGCCTGATGGTTGTTGCTAAAGCTACTAGTAGTTTGACTCTTTTAAAAACGAAAGAAAAGCAAATGAAACTGAAAGTGAAGACTATTGCCTTTTCTTCGATCTGGTGCAAATGACAACTATTGCCTTTTCTTCGATCCGTAAAAAAAAAAAACACCTATATCCAAACCCGCTACGAAAGACATTATCTTTCTAGCACATAAGGTAACTTATTTTTATCTATAGACAAATCCTCTTAAAGCCCAGGCTCTAACCCTTTTAAACGTACGCAAGTCCGGCTTCCAAACTACCTAACTCAATCTAGCTCTAAACCTTTTGGCTCTTTATTTCTTTATTTCAGCACTTTTTTTTGATGATGGATAAGTAGAACTCTAGCGCATCCTCTGACTGCTGAACATGTGCTCCGATAAGCCATTGGCTCTTATCTCATCGTTCTTAATTGAAGCTAGTAGATCGAAGTTGGTAACGCATCGCTAGCTAGGAGACACGGCAGCAAGGATCCTAGCAACGACTACAACTGACTCAAAACTGACTCAAACTAGACGCTAGCACATTCAGCCCTGTCTTCCTAGACGCTATGGCTAAAAAAAAGGCTTCCGGCCCATTCATGTCTCTCACATCCCAGAACCTTTAGAGATGGAAAAGAAGCAAGTGGAGTTAAGTGCTAAGAACATGGATTGGATCCGGGGCTAGTCCCTCAAAACTCCTTACCTCGGACGCAAGTCCAAAAAAAGCCCAGCGTTGAGCGAGGTGCAAAAAAAGCCATTAGCTCCTAAAAAAAAAATAGGCCTAAGCACCTTCTCTTGACATATCAACTCTCCCCCTCGGCCAATAATTCTCTCGCACCTTGTATTCATCATAGAAAGTTGGATCTATATTGCCGGAAAGTTATTTTTGAAATCCAAGAATCCTTCTCTCGACGTCTTACCTAATGTATCATGTGCATAGAATATGTACTGAGAAGAGGTGTAGATTGAACATCCTTCTCAAAGACTGTGTCGATGAGCCTCCGAGGCGTGTACTAACAAGTGGGGCTAATGAGACAGGCGGTACCCGATCTCCATAGAATGTTGTTCACAACTTGTGAACGTCTTAGCTCGGACGAAAGGTCTATCTCATAAGCATATCAAGTCTCAAGTCGCTACACACTCTCAAGACAGTTGCTACAAAATCAGCTCCTAAACTTGATACGGGAACCGTCGATGGAATGGGAGCCAGATCCAGTACTATACCTGTTAATTGTCCGTGTACAATCTGAAATGGTGACAACCTAGTCGAACTGTTGACAAAGTTGTTAAATGCAAATTTAGTTTCTTTAATAGCGAACTCGCACTTCTTGGGTTTATCCCCGTCAAATATCTCAGAAGACCACCTAAACTGTGGTTAACAACCTCAGTTTGGCCATCCGTCCGCGGATGAAAAGCCGTAAACAATTTTAGCTTGGGCAAAAGTAACTTTCACATTGTCCCTCCAAAAATGTCTTGTAAAAGCGACATCCCTGTCAGAAGTAATATTCTGTGGGACCCCATGAAGTCAAATTATCTCACGGGAGAAAATGCGTGCGGCAAGTTAGGAGTGGTGACCCTGGGACTAAATCAACCACATGCTGAATATATCGTATAGGGGGAAATCAGCTTCAGTAGGCTCAGAACATACAACACTGTAATTTTAAACAACAGGTTGTAAAATAGATGGAATAAAAGTGAAGGGTGCAAAAATGTACCGAGTAAGACGTATAAACTCCATGCGATCAAGCATCGGCAATAAAACTGCTATGAGTAGGTAGTGAGGGAAGTTGTGGAGGTGGCAGGGTGTGAGTACGATCCTTTTCCCCATGCCCTGTAAAGGTAAAAATGTTGTCCTTCCCATCATGATGACTTCGCCAGTCATACTACCAAGGCCGGCCCTTTAAGAGATAGCAAATATTCATTGGAACCAGTGTACACCTTATGGTATCCTCATAAAAGTTTTCAATTGTGATCTTCAATGTGCATAGTTCGGTAGCTCTCTTAACCAACCCCAGCACCCCCACCCCCACCCCCATTGGTAAGCCAATGTATATTGAACGGCTTTGGGGTATGGTGTGAGTTTAGCCTGCGATTTCTCGGCTACGTCCTTCGTAGTCAGGTTTTAGGTTGATCCTACATTGATGATGATTTTCAACAATTTACCTTCTGTGATGAATCTAGTACAAAAAGAATTTGTGCCTCTTCCAAGCATCGGGATTATCTGTTGGTACGTCACTCACCCGGTTGGTGAACCCACAGAGTGGTAGGAAATGGGAGATGTAACTTTGGTGACTTTTGGTGTGGGAGAAGGTCAAAATGAGCCCCGGAAAGTTTTGGCACCAGCTCGGATAGTGCTAAGAATCCGAGGAATGTTTAGGACATCGGCTCCTTTAAATTTGTTTATTGTTCACTAAATGCTTTTGTTGCAGGGCCTCATATCTATGGGAATTTTTGCTACCGACAGAGCTCGGTGTTGCTGCAGGAGGTTGTCAGGGTCAACCTAAGGTGGTCGGTGGGGACGGTCACGACGCTTGGCCTGCGGTACCGCCATCCGGAGGCATATAGCGTGGTCGGGTTCACCTGGAATTGAGCTGGGCATGATAGGGTTGAATGTTGTCGCCGATTGGCCAAGATTTCAAGCTACTCATCTTCGTTCTCCTTGTTTAACAGCAAGCTCCTAGGAATCGTAACTTCTTGCTCGGGCCTTAACTATGGCAATATCTAGAAGGAATTGGAGCCCGGAGTTGATAATCATTTCCTGGGATTGGAATAAGTGTGGAAAGCCATGTGGCTTTGACTGAGTTACTTGGGAGCCTCCCACACTAATCCCAAGTATTAAACTCAGTCCCTCGACTTGAGTTATACCTACGGGGGGGTTGCGCCCACACTTAGTCTAAGTTATACTCATGGCTCTTCCACACTTAGTCTAATCCGGCTTCGAGATCGCCCCAAGTATAGATATTTTGTGGCGAAAGCCTCTTTTTTATTGCAATGGAATCCAAATTAGGTTTTATAGGGTTTCCCAAACTCTCAAACCCTTTCTTATCCCAAAAATATTTACTTCACTTACTAACAAAATAAGACCTATATATAGTAAAACATCTCCTGCCATATAAAAACTAGAGTCAAAGTAGAAATAGGAAGAAAAAAAAAAGCGGGGAAATTTGGAAGACGTGCGGTGGCGGATTGGTAAACAACCCCTCACATGACATACAAGAAGGGAACATTTTCTGCCAACTTAACTTCTAAGAAAGGGATCTTCTTCCTGATGGTGTCAAAGAAGATTATAATAGCCCTGACTTTGTTACTAGAGTTGAGAATGGAAATGTAGAGTATTTCTGTTTGAAATAACATATTGGGCTTGGCTTTTGCCTTCCACCCCCTCTGTTTCATTCTTCTATTTATGCAATCTTACCTTTTAAAAAAGTGGTCACCATATGTAATAACTATGTACAAAGACAAGCAATTAGCTTCCTACTTTTTCTTCGCAAATCTTTTTGGGCTTAACAAGAGAGAAACATGAACTTAAATATAAACATACACGATTTGGCGGGTAGGAGATGACATCACATCTTAATGAGAGCAACTCAACTTCGATTATCAAGTTTCTGGAATTTCAGTTTCTTCATTACTAAAAATTAAATTGTTATTGTAGTCAAAGTTTAGTCAAGAGTTTGATGTTTCAGGAACCTGCCTGAAGTAAGGAGTGCTCATGAAGTGTTGGGGGTACCAACTGTTAGTGCTCGTTTTGGTACTGCTCCTTTTTTCTGGAATTGGGGAATGACAGCTATGACGATTCTTCTTCCTCGTGTATGTCCTTCCCTACATATTTGATAATGTGCTGGATTCTTGTACCATGTATAACACCCCGGCTGAGCGGGTATTGGAGATGCGTCTAGCCCAATAGCGGTGATGGTTGCACTAGTGGTTTAGTCCCACATCGCTTAAGATCCTGCCAGGTGTATGGTCTTTAAGTTAAGATCTCACTCTACATACCACCGACGCCTTTTCTTAAGAATAAAAATCCCACACTGTTGGAGATCCACAGTGGTTAAGTGGGGACAATATCGGTGCATGTAGTGTGGGGTCGTGACACCATGTTCTCATGTATTCTATTAAGTTGGATTCACTTTGTCTATCTAAATGTTCCAAGTCTTACAGGAATTTCTGAGAGACAAGAGAAAAGTCCAGCAGTTAGTTCAACTTTTTGATCCTCTTGTACGAGCGATTGATGGATTTTTGGGAGAACGTGTGTCAATGAGGGTAAGTTCTAGATACTATTTTGTGAAGAACTAACAGCTGCTTCCTTCTCTTTTTTCGGTTTCTATGTGGCTCTAGGATATGTAAGATTAGTTTCTTATTTTGTAATGATCTTTAATCTGTCTATGAAAGAGGAAAAAAGAAAGGGGCATGAATCAACATGTTATATAAAACCTTGAGCGATATGAATCTTTGATCCTTTTCTCTTTCTGTCAGGTGGATTTAGAGTGCTCAAATGGACGCCAGACAGTTGGAATATTTAGTCATAAAAGTCTTTCAGTGTAAGCCTCTTTGTGCTTTTATTACAGTTCTTACTAGTGTCTTCTTTCTTTTTAAGTAATAAGAAATATGTTATTGTGTTTGTATTATGTTCTCTCATCCTCTGTGCTTGCTTCGCTTATCATGCTCTATCAAAGTCGAACATTCCATACTGTACCATGAGCTCTGATACTAAACAATTTCAATATGTGGATTGTCCAGATCAGTAGGAACTTCAACAGCAGCATTTGTCCTAGCAGTTCTTGAGGGAAGCACAAATCCCGGGGTTTGGTTTCCTGAAGAGGTACGTGTTGTAAGCAAAAATTGGAAACAACAACATAAAATTTTGGTTTAAGCCCTTCCTATATTCTCCTTATAGCCCGAAGGGATTGCAATTGAGGCCCGACAAGTTCTACTCGATCGTGTATCAGAAGGAACAATCAATTTTGTAATGAACAAGTAAATACTAATCCTGCCCCTTGTGTTTTTATGTTACTTCTATTTCTCTCCGTTGATTAATCATTCAGCAGGGCCCCATGGATGGTCGAGACTGAGCCAAAAGAGCTTGTGTTTGGAATATTTATATGAAGAGACTCATCTCAGATTCTAAAGCACAATGGGTTAGAGTTTTGTTCTTACACAGCCGTACTTTGAACAGGTAATATTTGGCTGTTCTACGAGATCTTTGTACTATATTGCGGATTTGAGTGTGGCACGATATTTAAGGATAAATTTTCACATAGACCCTATGTATCTTTTGGGAAATTAGACTTGCCCTTTTATATCTAAATTTCCAACTTACCGCTATTTTGAAGAAAATATCGGGCTGAAATCTGACAGGGTTTTTTTCCTCAAAAGGAGGGGGTGTAAAAGTGATAAACATGATACATAAACTTTGCAACATTGGCTCTGCTTGGTACATAAAAACTGTTTGTGCTGGGAACTATTTCCGGCGATTTAGGCACTTTCTGGCCATTTGATTAGCTAAGCTTTCTTCTCATAGATGTATCTACTGGTTAGCAATTGTCTAAATCACCGGAAATGTTTCCAATCATAAACATTTTAATTGTACCAAGCGGAGCTATTACGTCGATGTTTCAGTCAAAATAGTAAACCCGGACTTGATAGTTTTCAACCTACAAGGCACATTTATATTTCAACATAGTTTAAATTCTCAGGTGGCCTGATCAACATAAAAGCATGTCTTGTGAAATATATTTTTTGTCTTATAAATCGCCGTAATCAATGAATCAGCCCAAAATCTGACAGGGATGCTTTCGATTTCATTGGGTTTGGCCAACTTTTGGGACGAAGTAGACTCATTTTAGTTTGTGAAAGCTAAGGAGTGAATTGGAGCTGACCAATTTTACTACTAAGCTTGACAAAGTCATTAAGGGCAATAAGGAAAAAAGGAAAGTTACCCGTGAAATGGTGTTTCAAACGACAGACATTCTTATAACAAGAAGAAACATGAGAAACCCCACATGTTATTATTTTGCCCGTATGCTTTTTCCCTTCCAAATCTCTATTATGCGGTGATAGGTACAAAACTAGTGTAAACTCCCCTAGTTTGCACTCTGTTGGATATGATCACAAACCACTATAATCAATCACACTTAAAACTTCTATTACAAGGCATAAACTGCCGTACAAAAGTGCACTTAGGCCCTGTTTGTTTTTTGGTCAAAGGTGAGAAGATGTGAGATGTTTTGAAAACTTTTCACCCTTGACTTGTTTATTTTTTTATATATAAAAGTTAGATAAATCTCTAGAAAAAATAAAAACTAGAAGTTAGGTTAGAAGTTTTGTTGAAAAACTTCTAACCTCAAAACTTCTAACTTGCCTTTGACTGCACGTTTTCCCCATATACTGTGGTGTTGGTGATTTCTCCTCCGAGACCTGTTTAAGTGGGGGTATTTTGGAGTTTTTAATCAAAAAAAACTCAAATCTGCCAAATGAAAACCCAGCCTCAACTCCCCAAACTTGCCAAATCATAACCAATTAAATAAAAAAAAAAAAAATAATGAGGTACTGCCTCTCTTATCTCCCTCTGCCTCTCTTTCTACGTCTCTCTCCGACTCTCTGTTGTCTCCCTCAGCTCCTAGAGTTGTACCTCTCTCCATGCCTTTACGTCCCTCTCCAGCGTCTCTTTTGCGTCCTTCTCCAGCACCTCTTTACATCTCTTTACATGCTTCTTTGCGTCTCTCTCCAATGCCTCGTTCTGTTCTCTCTCACTCAAAATTGCAGGTGTCTCCCCGGACCAACAACACTCGCCACCTCTCTCCGACAAGGTATTTGATTTTTCCCTATCTCTATATATGTAATATTTATGAAATTGTGATGATTGGTTTATTGGTTGTAATGAAAATTTGGTTGCATTAAATTGGTTGAATTGAATTTGTTGGGTTTCATTGTTAAATTGGTGTTCGGTTATTGAGTTGCAATTAATTGTGTTAATTTTTGAAGTTTTGGATTGTGAATAAGATGGGTCAATATGATAATGAATCATTAGAATTAGAAGCTGTTGTTGTGGGTGCAGTCACTGCAGTTAACCTGATATTATTGTTGATTGAGACCACCAAATATGACACACCTTTTGTCAATAGGAGGGAGCACAGGAATGCAAACTTATGTTGGTTGTATGATGAAAGTGATATTATCTGCCTTAATATGTTGCGAATGAATAGGGCTTGCTTCTATAGTTTTTGTGATAGCCTGATAGGGAAAGGTTTGAGAGCTAGCAAACATTTAACTGTTGAAGAACATGTAATAATATTTTTGTTGATTGTAGGTCATGACACTAGGTTCAAGCATGCCCAAGCTTTGACCATGAGGTCATTGGAAACTATTTTCAAGTATTTTCATATTGTTTTGAAGTATGCTTTGAGGTTGGGTAAAGACTTAATCAAACATGCAACTCTTGTTTGTCTCTTGCCACTATAAACAATCATCATGCTTGGGCCAACACTTACTTCAAGGTATATTTACTTTAAAGTTAATCTTTTAAGGCATCTTTGTAATTGTTTTTATATTTGATGACATGGTTTATTTTCTTCAGGATTGTATTGGAGCAGTAGACGACACATTCATCCCTGCAACAGTCTCCCTTCAATATCAACCTAGGTATCGCACTAAGAAGGGGGATATAAAACAGAATGTGTTTGTTGCTTGTTCCTTTGACATGAAAATAACTGAAATATTTGTTGGATGGGAAGGTTCAGCTCATGATAATAAGATCTTGAGAGCTATAGTTAATGATGGACATGTATCTGTTTACAGTGCCTAGAGGTAAATGATAGTGTATTTATAATATCATCCCCAATATTTTACTTGTAATTTTTGGTTTGCAATCTTAATGTGCACAATTTAACTTTGCAGATCATTATTACTTGGAGGATGCTGGATTTCTCTAAGCTCCTGGTTTTTTAGTTTCCTATCGAGGTGTATGTTATCACCTGAAGGAACATCGAGAGGGGAATAGTCCTTAGACTCTACAAGAGTTATACAATTATTGACACTCCTAGCTAAGGAACATCATTGAGCGTCTGTTTAGGGTCATAAAGAGACGTTTTGTCTGTTACGCACATAACTCTATTATGATTTTGAAACTCAAACCAAGGTTATTGTTGCATGTTGTATCATTCACAACCATATCATAGAGGTAGATCTAAATGACAACTTAGAAGACCCAAATGCAAAGGAAGAGAAATATGGAGAAATGTCTTATGAAGAGATAGGAACATTAGAGGGAACTGAAGCATAAACCAATTTTAGGGACAACCTGTATGTAAATGTGGCTTGAGTATGTTAACTCTGGTACTATCATCCTGCCTGAGTCATCTACTTTGTATTATATACATTTATTTGCTTACTATACTCTTTTATTGCAGTCTTTGTTATGACTTTGGTGTGAGATCACTGTAATAAGTTTGTTTGGTATTTATATTTTGGTTTGCACTATTGTTAGGTATATTATATGTCTCTAATATATTTGATAGTGTATGTAGATTAATAGGTATTATTGTTTGGTATATTGTATGTCTATAATGTATTTGATAATGTATACAGATTAACATGTATTATTATTAAATTAGTAATATTAAATGTCTCTAATGTATTTGATAGTGTATGTAGATTAATAGGTTATTATGTGTTATGAGATATTGACGATTTATTATTTTGTAGGTGTGATGGCTAAGTATTATGTTGTTTTTGTGGGGCATGTGCCCGAAGTATATGAGAGTTAAATCAAGGGCAGAGGCTGATCTTTTGTTTGCGGTATTTGTTGAGGAGTAGAATGTTCAGGGAGAAGTAGCTCTGGAGGTGGAAGAAGCTCCACTAGTTGTTGAGGTCGAGGAAGCTGAAGATGTAGAAGATCTAGGTGGGGTTGTGAGGGATGTGCATGGTTGGATTTTCTCTTTTGTTTTAGCTTGTGTTGGAGTGGTGTGCTGTAAGGTAGGTAAGTGAGTATTTTCATTTTAGAGGTGTTAATCGACTTGTATTTTCTTGTATGACTATAAACCATGATTTCCTATATATTTGGTAATTTGTGTATTTAATTGTGTTGTTGCATTAAGATATGATGAATTAGAGAAGAAACTTCTAATTTGTGGTCAAATTATATGGTTCAGCCAAAAAGACTAGTGAGATGTTGAAGTTAGAAGTCAAGATTTTAAGTAGAACTTCTACCCTTCAGCCAAACGTACACAAGTTTTTTTTTCAATTTTCTATGTTATTCTCACCTCTTCTTACTTCTTTTCACCAAAAAAACAAAAAACAAAAATAAACATGGCCTTAGTACATCATCAGTAGTTAGGCATTTGATCTGTCTCTTTATTGGACGTATCTCGACTCAACCCCTTACTGCAAGGTAACTAATGAAGCAAGGTCACTAACAAACTCTTTGGATTCTTTTAGAGGAACCTCGAATAATGGAGAACGCATTCTCTTTATGGTTCTTGCTCTTCTGATTCCCCTTTTAAAACCTAACAAATTTATAGACAAATCCTTCAGACACCCTACATTGTTTATCAACAGCACACTCCGGCTACCTCACGGCTGAATCTTTCAATGCTTGTTGGCAAAAAAAAGAAGAAGAAGAAGAAGAAGAAAGGATCCTCCTTTAAAAAAGCCTGTCTGCATCAATCTTCCTTTTCAATAATTAAAAAAACGCATGCTACTTATGATTAATCAATTTTGGGGCCTCTCGAAGTTGCTTCAGTACTTGAATTCAAGCCTGATGCTTGAGTATTGAGTTTGGATTCAGGCGCATAACCTTTATGCGCCTAAAGTATTTTATTATCAGGAGCACAACATTTATGCACCTGTTGATTTTAAGCAACTTGGCAGGCGCATAAGGCTTATGCTTATGTTAGTCTGACTCCCTAATGGCTAGAAACGGCTAGTTTTGCTTTTACCACTCAATTCACTTCATCATCTTCCCTCAACACCATAAAACTACCCAAGAACACTTCTATTATTCCCAAAATTTTAGAACTCCAATTACTTCACCATCTTCCCTCCATTGGCATATTCCCCTTTCAATTAACACCTCAACATGTCTCAAATGATGTTTGGGTGAATAGCGAATAACGCCCCTCACCAATGCGTGGAAGACATGCATTGATGAACCGTCGAGTCTCGATGTTGTTTGTGGTCACTTTTGAAACTGGGTGAACGATGAATTCAAACAATATAATTTGTGTAGTCGTGAGCCTTTGGAATTGTACCGCTGGTTCCTTATAATTAAAGAGAAATGTGAAGAGTTCCACCATTTACGAAAATAAGTTGTTTTGAGAGGCTTGTGTCGTCCTACCTATTATAATCTCTGATCCACAAGAGACAAATGGTACGAGGTAAACAATGAACCGATCCCTTTTGACACTCCGTACAATATAATTTACTCCGACTACATCTCGCCTACTCCTCAAGATTCATCGCGAGAAGACTTTGGAGAACATTCTTGTCCCATTGAAGAATGGTCGGGGTACAATCACGACCTTCAATTTTATTTCTATTGTATTCCGGTAATGCTTAATTATGTAATGTGTTTGTTTCATATTATGTAATGCTTAATTATTATCAAATAAATTTGTTTAAGAAACGTGTTACTAAACTTCAAATTGGTACTTTAAAAATATAAAATTAAAATTGTTGTGTTGTGCATGAAATTGAAATTACTTGGTTGATGAAATTGATACATTGAATACGAAATTGAAATTACATTGAAAACAAAATTGAAATTTCATTGTAGAAGAAATTGCAATTACATTGAAGTAGAAATTATGTGCCTCCATATGCATTCCATAAATGTGCAACGAGGTTCCTTCGATGACTCGTGTTTCACTTTATCTGCTATTTTTTTGTATTTCGATATAAATTGTTGTAGTGTGTTTGGTTCCCTATGAACCTCTACTTCACGTGTTTTTCTTTGAAATCCTTCGTCTATCCTTACTTCGTAGCCGTCACGTTTGCTTTCAACGATGATGTTGTGAATTATAATACACGTCCTCATAATTATATCAAGGTTCTTTGGAGACCACATTCGTGCTGCCCCTTTTACTATTCCAAATTGAAGTTTGAGTACACCGCAAGCCTGTTCGACGTCTTTACGACATCTTTTTTGAAACTTTGCAAATAAGGCATCGACTTTGTTTTGAGGGTGGTGTATTTGTTTGGATGAGAGTTGACCACTTCGGGTATTTCCCATCCGCCAAGTAGTAGCCCATATCGTACATAATATTATTGATGGTGAAGTTACAAGATGAGCTTTGACCTCTCATGAGATCGTCGAAAAGATGTGGCCGGTCTATATAACACTTTGGGGAAATTTGAACTTTTGATCAATAATAATAATTTCTATGTGAATGAGAAATTGAGAATAAAAAAGTCATTGCTGTACATTTATTATGAGATATTAGGAAGAAGCTGGGAGTTGGGCAATTATCCACTCCTTTAAATGCAATGCAGATGAGGAGGCACTCCTGTAAACTCACCAAACAGCATTTAAACATGAGATGAGATTGAGATGGGATATTTTTCACATGATCCTCTCGGGCTACATTATAATAAACAAACTCCATAGCCCGTAGTATCCATCCAGGGATATAACGATACAAACTTGATGTTTCGTACTATTTTGTTGAAGCTTCATAAAATAGGTAACAAGAAAAACCTCGGAGTACCAACCAACATGGCTTGCTCCGTTGATAGGGTTAGCGCTTGGAAAACCAAGAGGTAATGGAAACAATTTTCATAACAAGCAGTTTCCAACTCGAAGAAGAAAAAGTAAGAATCCGAATTTGTCATTCTTTTTTGTGAAGATCACCTAAGAGTGTTATGTTTAGTCCAATCTTTAGAGGAGCTCGAAGCTTGTCAAGGAACACTAAAATTCCTCTTACAAGCACGAAATATTTGTGTCATACGATCTTAAGAAATGTTTTTACATATGCAGCAGGGTGTCGTTTGAAACTCACTAATATAATTCAATAGTAACCAACCTTGAATTTTTTACCGTGCCAAACCCACCCTTTGAGTTTGTTTTAACTTAACTAATTACTAAATGACATATGGCAAGGGGGAGGTGAGAAAAATATGAAAAATAATGAACTGCATGACTCTTTTATATTTATAAAAGAAAGATTTCACGCATCGCAAACCGTTGAAACTTGTGACGTGTCTTAAACTGAGACATCTATTTGCCGCGCAGTTCAGAATTGGGCGACATTGAAAAAAATAGAAATCACCCTGCGGGTCTTTGAATCAACCCTCAAGGTGGGTTTTGTTGATGTTTTGGATGTCACCTTGACAGAAGACCTACTGCCTGTGAATGTGAGTTTGAGAAAAAGAGGGTGACTTGCCTCCACCTAAGCAAGTCAACCCATATGCTTTAATAGGCGTTGTCTCTTTGTCCGTCCATCACTCTTCATAATTTTTTTTTTCTCTCGTTACAGAATTTGGACCGCATGGGGTCTGCTAGTTTTAAAATTGAAATTTGAAGCGTATGTGTTATGAGCAAAATATGATGTTACTGATTTCATTGAACCATTTCACCCTCTAAAAGTTTTCATGTAATGTCACAAAATAAAGTGGGAGACTCTAGAATTGAGTTACTCATTTGTTCTTACTTACTCCCTTTCATGCAATTCTCATGTTTCATTCATGTCTCTCTCCCACCTCTCAACCTCATCAAAAAGATCTCTTTTTTTCCCCCCAACTCCAGATACCCCTCTTTTGGATTTCAGCTGTAGTTCTAGTTTCTAGAGACCAAAACCCAGGAAGCTTTTTACTCTGTGTTTGGGCGTGTTTGGGCGTCAAATAGAGATCTCACCAACAACAGTACTTGATATCGTCATTAACGCCTCCTTGGAGTAACTTAGCTGACAAGGTTTGAATTTTCTTCTCTGGGTTTGTTTTATTGTGGTAGATAACCAAAACCCAGACGGAGATTTCTATGAAACTTTAAAATTTCACTCCAATTAGTCAATTAGATAGAGAGAACCGAAGTTTGGTGTTTCTGAAATTTTGGTTGGAGGAGTTAGTTCTGATTTTGGTGGGAAACCCACCGATAAAAATCAAATCTTTTTGACTTTTGTGTGATTTTTTTTGAGAGAATTGCTCATTTATGGTGAACATTTGGCAGTTTTAGTCGGCAGGAACCAAAATCCCATTAATTGATCAGACTTGGGTTTTTCAAGAGCCTCCACATTTCACTTAATTTGATATTTATTGGTTTCCTGGTGCACCAGAGATTGATTATATATATATATATATATAGAGAGAGAGAGAGGGATTTAGGCCTAATTTTGTTTGAGGGAAAGAGAGGATTTTTGGGTTTAGTTTTGGTTTGGGGAAGATGGTAGGAACTGCTGAAGGAGGATTAACTCACAACAGCTACTCTAATGGATCAATCCAGAATTACAGTGGTACAGAAGAGAAACTTGATGAATTCCGTCGCCTATTGGGCAAAACGGAAGGCGACCTCTTGAAAATCGTCGGTGTTGGGGCGGGTGCGTGGGGCAGTGTGTTTGCGGCTTTATTGCAAGACAGCTATGGTCATTTTCGAGAGAAGGCGCAGATCAGAATATGGAGAAGGCCGGGGAGATCAGTTGATAGAGCCACCGCTGAACACCTCTTTGAAGTGATTAATTCAAGGGAGGATATATTAAGGAGACTCATTCGAAGGTGTGCGTATTTAAAGTATGTTGAAGCAAGATTAGGCGATCGGGTTCTATATGCAGATGAGATTTTGAAAGATGGGTTTTGCTTAAACATGATTGATACACCACTTTCTCCAATGAAAGTGGTTACTAACTTGCAAGAAGCTATTTGGGATGCTGATATTGTGATTAATGGGCTGCCCTCGACTGAAACCCGCGAGGTGTTTGAAGAGATTAGTAGGTATTGGAAGGAGAGAATTACAGCACCTATTATCATCTCTTTGGCTAAGGGTATTGAGGCTGCATTGAAGCCTGTTCCTCATATCATAACTCCCACACAAATGATTAATCGAGCAAGTAAGATTCTCTTTTTCTTTTTTTTTTTTTTCTTTTTTCTTTTTTCATTTCTGGTTTATTTTGTTTATATTGCTCTAATGCCAAGTCTGATCAATTGTTACATGTAGTGCTCCCATATTGTAGGAATATGAATACCAAGGTGCAATTTGTAATGTGAATTGCACAAAGTCAGGAGCACATAAATTGGTTCTTTTGTCCTTGGAACTAATTTTTCATGTGTACTAGAATTACAAGACCTGGATTAGTGCAACTTGCCATTCCTCTGTTAAGGCATCATTCAATTGATTTTTCCGATGCCTAATTTTGAGAGTATCGGGACATTGACAACAATCTCTTTAGCCTTCGAACTGAAACTAGAATGAAAGAGTACTGTTTTTGGCCAAACCAGTTTCTTCTACTCTATCTCTGATACTTACCTAGAAAAGATGGTCTTTCTTCTATTAGTACAAAAATGTGATATAATTATCTAGCATGTCTGATCTTTGTAAATTGCATACTATAGAGTTAATTTAAATTCCTGATGATTTAGCCTATAAGATCATATTATAAGCAGATCTTTAGATTTAGTTTCACAGAAATTATGATATCAGATTTTACAATCTGCGATCCGATGCTAAGTTGTAATTGACTATATTGTGTTATACGAAACTATAATCACCTCGCCGCCACCACACTCACACTGACCCAGCCTTTCCTTTTGAAAAGTATTCTCCGCATGTGAATTTGTTTTATTAGGTGTTGTTTGCTTCCAAAGCTGAGTGATGGATGCCTAGATTTTTTTTTTTTCATGTTTACCTTCTAACTTTGAGTTATAAATGCCTGGCAGCTGGCATTCCCATGGAAAACATTCTTTATCTGGGAGGACCAAATATTGCTTCAGAGATATACAACAAGGAGTATGCTAATGCTCGAATTTGTGGCGCCGACAAGTGGAGGAAAGCTCTTGCAAAGTTCTTAAGACAGCCCTATTTCATTGTTTGGGATAACAGTGACCTTGTTACTCATGAAGTAATGGGGGGATTGAAGAATGTTTATGCCATTGGAGCTGGTAAGAATCCACTGTGATAAATGTTATGAAAAGAACTTAAGTAGCAAACCATATTTTTGCAAGAGGATCGTAAAAATATATATGTTTCATTTTTGGAAGGAATCTTTTGTTATTTTCTCGTGTTTTAGGTAAGTTGATGTTTCGGTCAATTTTTGGTATAAAATGAATACGTGCTCATGTTGGTGGCTCATGTCTGCTAGTATACAAATAGACTGGCACAAACGAGAGCATCAAAAGACTTGATAATGCACTAATAAAGTTTAAATTTTTTCTCTAAATATGATTTTCCTTGCATCCACTCTATTTTGCAAATAATATTATGAATAGAATTTCTATTTTAATGCAAAAGTGATAAGTACTAAGATTTTTAACAGTTTAGGAAACACTATAGAACAACAGATATGTGTGAATACTGATAACCTAGTTGCATTAACATGCGTACTCATCTATATAATTGCAACTTACTATTAACAACTAGTAAAATTTGAAGTAGTGTGGGAACCTTGTAGATTGAAAACACACATGCTCCAAATTTTATATGATTTGAAGAACCAACTAATTATTAGAAAGGGAAGTAAAAATGATCCGATCTATATCTTTAGAGATAGCGCTATGCCGATTTTCATTTATTGAGAATATAGAGTGTGTTAAATCTTGTAAAACCTTTTTTAGGATGGGATCGCTAAATTTTACCTCCTTGAAAAAAAAAAATATATCATGTTGTAGTTTGGGAGAAAATTTGTTAATCTAAAAAAAGAGTTATAGAGGTAAGGTTGCATATCTCATGTGGAAAGGGTGTCCCTTCATATCTACAAGCGAAGATACAATGCATTTTAGTTATTCCTATCCGTTTCTGTACACCCTTCATATCCAAAGGGTAGTTTAAGTTTTGTGGTCGGGGAGAAGCAGGCCATCTTGAAAGTTGTGTGTTAGCAGAAACTTGATGTGACACCCCGCCCGAGCTGGTGTACTAAAGAGACACCTAACTTGATAGTGTTGATTGTTACACTAGTGGTTTAGTCTCACATCAGTTAAGATCATGTCGGGTGAAAGGTCCTTAAGTTAAAATCTCACTCTACTTGACATTGAGGCTTTTTAAGATAAAAAAAACATCAACCTACGCTTGAGGGTGGGTAAGTGGGGAGAATGTTGACGCACTTGGAGTAGGGTCGTAACGAAATGGTATGCAAGAGGCGTCTAATCTAATTGAGGTGATGGTTGTACCAGTAGTTTAGTCCTACATTGCTTAAGATCATGCGGGTGTAAGGTCCATAAGTTAAAATATAATTCTATTTGTCATTTAGGCCTTTGAGGTAAAAGCTCACACTTCAATTGGGGGTAGTGATTTGGGGACATTATTGGAGCGTAGAGTAAGGTCATGACAAAATTGTAAGGTAAAGCCTCACACCTCGTTGGGGATGTTTAAGTTGGGACTATATCAGTGCACATAGAGTGTGGTTGTGACAATATAGAATTCAGAGCCAATGACAAAGTCCATAAGTTAAAATATAATCTATTTGTTACTTAAAATATAATTCTATTTGTCACTGAGGCCTTTGAGGTAAAAGCTCACACTTCAATTGGGGGTAGTGATTTGGGGACATTATTGGAGCGTAGAGTAAGGTCATGACAAAATTATAAGGTAAAGCCTCACACCTCGTTGGGGATGTTTAAGTTGGGACTATATCAGTGCACATAGAGTGTGGTTGTGACAATATAGAATTCAGAGCCAATGACAAATCTTAAAGCTGGGGAACTATGATACGCCACCCAATGGGTTCCTCTCGCACTTCTTCTAAAGACCGAGCAAACAAGACCTGAAATTTCACTAGATCTACAGAAACCCCCAAATTTATATCAAAATCAAACCCTAGAAAGGTCAAAATCAAATGAAAGAAATGAGAATCTGAGTGAAATTAAATGTGGATTCGAGTACTTACATACGATGTATGAGTATGTGGAGTTGATTTAACGGATCTTGAATGAGAGATTGGATTAGGGTGGGCTTTACTGGGTTTCCCGTCCTTTCTGGATTAGATTTAGAATACAAAATGCTATTCCGGGCCAATGACAAATCTCACTTTGCTTGACACCGAGGCCTTTTGAGGTAAAAACCTCTCATATCTCATAGAGGTGGTTAAGTAGGGACAATACTAGAGTGGGGTCGTGACACTTGAATGACTACTTTAGCGAGATCACTCGATATCATTGATGACTTCTTTATTTGACTAGAAGATTAGAGTTTGGAAGCCAGTTGTTTCTGTTGGAGTCTTTCTATTTTTGTATTCGCTAATCACTGTCAAGACTGTATTCCAATTAACCACTGTCAAGACTTTATCAAGCATGAAGACCAAACAGACAAGGCCAACTTCTGCTGGAATTTGAAGACAGTCTTTACAGTGGTTAAGCTGACTTCCTTGGTGAAACATTATTGACTTGTGTGTAATGTGTGAGAGGAGCCAAGTGACGCCTACTATTTACCTTGTACACTTCTCTTATATGTTGGCACTCTGTGACTTCAAGTATACCAAGGAGAGTGAAGGATTATTTCCATAGCTGAAAGCATATCTTTCGAGCTTGCAATAGGGTTATCTCTTAGCAAAATAGAAAGAAAGAAACAGGGTAGTAGGGATTTTAAGGCAAATAGAATTTGTTGAAGTTTCCTGACAAAGAAAGATTTTGTCGAAATTCTAATGATAAATCAGACACCCCATTTCATGTAGTGGTTAGGTTTAATATAGACAATAAAGTGATTTAAGTTTCTTAGTAAAGAAAAACTTTGTCAAAGTTCTAATGGTAAAGCTGACACCCCATTTCATTTTGTGGTTAGGGTAAATAAGGACAATAAAGTGATTTCCATATGATTAGGTGGGAGTCGATGTCTTTCCCCTCCTCTTTCAGTGTCCCTTTTTTGAGTTAATGCCAAAACGCATCTACTTTATTATGAAAGTGTTTTCTTAAGGTTACCAATATGTTACTTTTTCCAAGAAACCAAAGGTACATTAATGAAATCTTAAACTTGGTTTTTATTTTATTTTCGGAACATGTCCAGTTACTAGATTTATGTAGTTATTTATTTGCAAGTCTGATTGAAATACTTATTTGGGTATTTTTCTTGTAACTTAACACTGAGTGGCGTTCCATATATACTTTTTCCTTTTTTTTCGGAAAGTTCAATTGTATGGGTGGTTGAACTTTCTGTTTTATGTTGAATTTCACTGTTGAAGTTATCATGCTTTTGGTTCGGATGTTCTAACTGAATGGACTAGACAAGGACCGCCATATTTGTTTGTTAAGTCTATGAGGACAGGTTGCCATACTGATGAATCAAATAACAACTTTTATAGCTACTTCTCTGAACTCATTATTATGGCAGGATTAATGTGGTTCAGCATAATCTTTATATTTCAATATGGATGATAGTATTTCAGGATACACTAGTTTATTTTTACTATATTCTGCAGAAAAAAAATCTCTAATCATGCAACTTCTGTTACATCAAATCACTGCTAAACACGGAAGGCCTGTGACGGTTTTAATTTACATATTTCTACGGTTAATTAAAAGATCAGTTTCTTCAACTCTTGTCTTGTTAATTGAATGTCTTGAGAAGAGATTTGTTAGAGGTAATTATGTTATTCATATTTAGTTTCTTATTCTTCATATTGGTCTCCACAGGAATGGTAGCTGCTCTTACAAATGAGAGTGCAACCAGCAAATCTGTTTACTTTGCGCACTGTACGTCAGAGATGATATTTATTACACATTTGTTGGCAGAAGAGCCTGAGAAACTCGCTGGGCCTTTGCTGGCTGATACTTATGTAACTCTCTTGAAAGGTCGTAATGCATGGTATGGACAGATGCTAGCCAAAGGGGAACTGAGTCTTGATATGGGTGATAGCATCAAAGGGAAAGGAATGATTCAGGTACAAATTTGTTTTGCCGTTTTAGTTACTCAACTGGTGTAGGAACTGCAAACTTTTTGGGGTCATCTATTTTTTCCCCACCAATATAAGACTGGAACTTCGCAATAAATCATGCAAACAATATCATATTTAGACCCTAAAAGCAGTAGAATAACAAATTACCACCTTTTGTAGATTTTTAAAGCTCTTTCCTTCCAATTAACTCCCTTTCACTGGCACATAAGTTGGTTATCCCGATTTCTATACTTTTCTCTCACCTGTTTGTAATGAAAAATCCACTTAGAATTTCTAGAAGATTTCTATACTGATATCTAGAATTTTGGTTTAGTTCTAAACGTGTCTATTCAGTTACTCAATTCAAGTCTAGCTCGTGTACTTCATTTTGTCAATAACAACAAAGGGGAATGGCTAATTATACATGCATCGCTCTCCCTCTCTCTCATATCTCCCCTTTTTTCTAGTAATTATGCTACTTCTGCTGTGTATTTTTCAGGGAGTCTCTGCTGTTGGGGCATTTTACAATTTGCTAAGTCAGTCTTCCTTGAGCATCTTACATCCAGATGAAAACAAGCCTGTTGCTCCTGCCGAGCTGTGCCCTATTTTGAAGACGCTTTATAAAATACTCATATCAAGGTATGCCAGTCTCTGGTCTCCCTAAACTTCTATGTTTTGTTCTTTGCATGCACAGATGCACTTGGTCATGATTCCATAAGCGCAAATTAGAAAATCCTGGACTAGTTTGGTTAAGAATTATGTCGGGTACCTCCATATATTTGAAGGTTGAACTAAGCGTAACCCCTCCTCTCTTCAACTAGTAATAAATAAAGTGATATGCCTCTTCTTCTTTTTGGATATCCTTATGCTCGTCTATGTGTAGTCATCTTAAGGTCTTGGTAGTAGTAGGTACTTATTGGAGCATTTCTCTTCGGCTTAAGCTAGCCTGGGCCTTCTGCTTAGCTATTGCTGTTAAATGTTACCACCCACTGAATACTAGTACATGTTGAGAATATGGTTATCCCTTATTATTGTACATGTGAGAAGGAATCAGAAAAAATGATGCCAGAGCATCCAAATAAAGATTTCATTAAATCTGGGTTACTCCAGTGTCTAATCTAGTTTGTATGATATATTTGAGTTTGCAGGGAGCTTCCCTCGGAGGCTATACTTCAAGCATTAAGGGATGAAACGATGAATGATCCACGAGACCGTATTGAGATGGCACAAAGTCATGTATTCTACAGGCCTTCGCTTCTTGGCCAACCTTGATCTACATAAGCTCATTAGTCTTGTAATGAATAATCTAATTTATTACATTCTATTTTGAATTCTGGATTTATGTGACGTTAGAGGACCAAGGATTATGTTTTTGGATAAGATCATATTGTACACATGTATATTGTAGGTTCAAAATTAAAATGGAGTTGAGCTGAAAGTGTTTCGATACAAGCATTTGAATTTTTCAGTGCTTGTTTGCTCACTAATCCTATGCATGCCTTGGAAATTCTCAAAGAAAATTTAGTGGAATTGAACTAAGCTTGTTTCACCCGTTTGAGACAGATTTGTTTCCATGTAAACCTTTCAGACCAGTTTTGGAGTTGGTGTTTTTTAAGGCATGAGCTGGACAATAGGATCCTTCTTTATAGGAATGTAGGTGTTTTTATTAACATCCCGTATTACTATAATGCAGCCTTCATACATATTTTTAGTCGATGAGGTGTCGGTGGGTTTTCCAAAAAAATCTTCGAAGGTATGGTGAAATCCCGGGCTGCCAATGCTGATACCAAATGACGTTGAACATAATTCCCTATAAAAAAAATAATGTTCAACTTGTTGTAAAACATGATGTGTATTTAGCATGATGTGGATACATGCTTATATATAGATATGCTCATAATGCAATGTTGATATGAGTTTATCACATAAGTATGATGTGGATCCATATGTCACACATGCATTTGGTGGATGACCAATTTAATGATATGTCATGCCCAATCACCTATACTATATGTGCTTATTCATATAAGCTATGCAACATGTCATGCTTTCTAACATTTATATATAGACATTATACCATCGTAAAACGGAAATTACCCAAAAAAAAAAAACACTTTATAATACCATTATATGCAAATAGAGTCCAACTCAACAATGTTCCCTTAATGAATACTTAATGTGAACTACCTATTTTACCCCCTACTAAAACCACTTATTTACAACAAAAATTAGCCTCTGTCGTCTGTCAGTTTGCAGGTTGTCAGCAGTCGAGCAGTCGAAGTACAGCTGTACAAGCCGTCAAATTAAGTAAAATCATTTAAAAGTCGTAGATATTTCCTCGAGATACAAAATAAAATCCTCTAAAACTAAATTGTTAATTTCATTTATATCTTCCCCCATTCCTCCCACATTTCCTAGAAAAAACGCTTCGATATCAATTGTTCTTCACTGAAAATTCCTTTATCAACCAGGCCTCATGGAAGACCATAGATTCATCACTCTCCAGGAAGGAATCTCGCCATTAAACGCTGCATCAATTCAAATTATTTCAAGATAAGTTTAAACTATTTCTCTTCAACAACTCCCATTCCCATTCACGGTAATTTCATTTGTTTATTTAGATGTATTTCGCAATGTTCTACTGCATTTTCATTTGTTTATGTAGCTAATGCCATTTGTCTGTGTACCTGTTTGTAGTCAGATGTCTAAGAAGCAGATATCGAAGAAGAAGGAACTATACATAACATCAAGATGCACTGCTACTCATTTAGTTTGATGGCGGTCAAAAATAGGTCCAACAGAGAGACGCTATCTAAGAGAAAGCTGTTTCTCCTCACTTCTTGACATATTTCCGATCCCTACCATGAGCACTTTGTGCTTGGAAATATTTCAAAGGCACAAGGGAAATATGAATTTTCGTTTGGGCAACAAAGTTCACAAGTTCAGGTTGATGGACGTTGCTTTGATTCTCGCACTTAGTGTGAGAGAATATCATCCTGACGTACCTTTTGTTGACAAGGGTCATGTATCAGAGTTTAGGAAAATGCATTTCTCGAAGAAACCACTACATACAAACATTAAGAGGGAAAATATCGCAAAAACACTCAGTGATTCCAGGTCCAATGGTGTGAAGCGTAAGTAAAACCAATATGAACTTGGCTGGGCACATAATAGGTGTCTCCTGTCATGTGTACCTTTATTGTTGTTTGATTTTTTTTGTTAGTTATTGTCAGGTGTTCTTGAGATATCGGTACTTTGTTTTGTCACTAATAATTTTTCTTTTGTCATTTATTTTTATAAGTCAATTGGTTGCAGCTCCATCTTTTCTACATTTTAGAGGCTTTTCTCCTACCTAACAAAGGAAGGATCGTGGAAAGAAAGTACGTTGACATGGTTGATGATCTATTAAGATTACAGGAGTTTCTATGGGGTCGCGTAGTTTACGATTCACTCGTCCAATCTTTGGAGGATTTTGCTAATATCGGTGTGACGACCTACCGAACGCCGGCCAAATCCACCTGAGCGTTTTGAGTTCCGTCCGAATGTATTTGTTCTCTATATCCTAATATAGCAGTACGCCAAGTTTCATCGCAATCGGATTCAATTAAGGGGGCGAAAAGGTCCAGTACGCTTCGTCTCATGTTTTAACGTTTCCTTTTGAAAATTGACTATTCACTTAGTAGCTATATTAAGGAGGAACCTTGGTCCGATCCTCCCCATGACTAAAAGAGCTTTAATGTTTGGTCATCAAGGACCCCGGCTCATGGACTATCTACAAAGGATAGTTATGAGTTCTCCTAGGCCTAGGGAAGGCTAGGGGACATTGCCTCGCAATGCGGGCCGGTTTTTAATAAAGGGCTTCATATGGCGCCGCTATGCCCCGCGGGCTATCCGAGACGCACCACCCCTTTTAGATGAACAATATAAATAGTCCAGGCTCGTCGCCCCTTGAGATATGAGTCCCTTATGTGGAAACCGGCATATTGAGCTACCCTGATTCGCTACAGGACAGGTGTACTTTCCGTACCTCGCGCGCGTCGCGAGAGATTACGCTGTAGGGATTATTGAGGGAACCTTCAGCATTTTTGCTTATACCGAATACATATTCGATGACCCCTCACGAGTTTCCAGGATTATCCGGATGTTGCTCTAGCATCCGTGGGTTGTATGCCACTAGCGCGCCGCGCCCGTGAAGATGGCTGGTACACGCCGACCGCGCGTCCGTGTACGCCGTACGGTCCCTTATTCCCCTGCGCTCCGGGAATAGCAGAGGCGGTCCCGGGCTGGGCCGTGACAATCGGCATAGTATTTAACTCTGTATCACTTCACAGATGTGTATGGGTACATTAGTTGATGTAATGAGGTGTACATTCACCGAAGTTAGGGGGAAGGTTTTATCTTTCCATATAACCTAGGTCACATTCACTGGATAGTTGTGAAGATGTCATTACGGTCAAAGTCATTTATTTTCTATAATTCTTTTGGGTCCGATCAACAAAGTGAGCTCAGGATAACACAAGGCTTATACTGATTTTTTTTTGAAAATGTTTTTTATTGTCCATCGCATTATAACTCGTGCTGAGCTTGAAGACGGAGTCGGTGAAATGAACTACGAGCTTCTTAACGCATGTTGGACATGGGGAACAGGTATGTGTTGTAGTAAAGAGAATTAGTCTAGTTATGGAGTATAACTCGTGGGGGACAATAAAATGGAGGCAAGGATGTTGTTTCCAAGATTGATGGTGACAAAAGCCGGCGTGTGATTGTGTCTGATTTGCTGTCTCTCAGCCATGTAGAGAGTTTTACTTAAGTTTCTTCTACAATCCTATTATGAAGTTTTCAATGTTACTAAGAACTGGAGAATTAGGTGTTTGTTGCCATTTGCTTTTGACGTTTGTAACAAAATCTTATTATTTTGTCATTGGAGCTTATTAGACTTTGGCAGTTGTTATAATCTTACATTGTCATTTGTTCTTCTAGAAAGTGCATATTGCTTTTATCATCATTTACCTATGCTTTGCTTGTCATTTATCCTTACTTTCATTATTATTTATCCAAATCATTATTAATGCATTGGTTGTCATTAGTTCAATTAAAACATGTTCCGTGTTTTTTGTTGTTTCATCCACGCGTTAAAAAATGAACCAGTCACGTGTTACTCAATTTAACACATGTAGAAATACTTGCTTATTCAAATTAACATGCATTGACTCATTTTGTTTTTGTAGTGTTTATCCTTTGTTGTATGTAAGGATTGCCATGTGTTTTGATCACTCCATCCTGATTCAATGTTTTGGCACCAAACTCTGCACACCCCAAGATATTTAGTCTTTCGAGATAGATCTGACGAACTCAAAGCATCCCTTATTTCCCCCATTTGTTTTGGTATATTATATAGATAGATTTGACAAACTCAATGCATTCCATATTTAATCTCTCTCTGACTTACTCTTTTCCTTGATCTCTATCCATGGATATTTCTTCATCTTTCTTTACAGTTTGGCGATTTCGAAGTAAATTTTGTTTCCTCTCTCGAATTGAAGTTTATATTTTGAGAAATAAAAGTAACTTGCATTGAGCTACATTACCGTAGTTATTGCCCTGTCAATCAATATAAGCTTTATTAAAAAAAAGTAGCTTGCATTGAGCTACATCGTCGTACTTATTTTACTGTTACTATGGCAACAAAATCATTGAAGATGATATATTGTGTGTACATTATGTAGTTGCCTACTCGCAGCCTTCTAGCACAAGTCGAATGATCGAAGGCTACATCGAAGCCTACCTAGAGACTCAAAGCCCAACAAGACAATAATTAAGTCCACGAAGCCTTCCGAGACTAACCGAACACTCAAAGGAATCATCAAAGCTAACTTCCTTAGTCGAAGGTAGATAAGCAGCGCTAGAATGCAGTTCCTATACTAGAAGTACTTCGACCATGGACATGGTCAAAGGCAGACACGTCTGACGGCCAGCTCACCAGACAGGGCAATGAAACAAGCCGCTCGACAACTACAGTGTCAGAACCAACAACTACGGTGTCAGAACCAATAGCTACAGTGCCAGAACCGACTCCGGGTACAAGTCAGTTGTCTCCTAAAAGATATACATGTAATTTAACCTTTCATGGTGACTCAGCCCTTTCTATATTCTATAAATAGGAGGGAGGAGGCACTATGAAGGGTTAAAAAATCTCTCCCGCAAAGCCTTAAAAGATTACCTTTGAACACCCTGTAACTACCTACTCCTCGATCCCTCGACTAACTTGATATATATTACATTTCTCCTTAAAATCCTCACTAGAGGTTGTGGAGTAACCTATTCTAGGTCTCCACGCAAGCATGTTGTCTCAGTAGTATCTCCTATTATTGTTATTTATATGCTTGCTAACCCCTAGTTGAAGGAAATCTCCTTGGTGTAAGAGCCAGTTTCCCCTCATACAAAACTTGGCTCCTACATATTGATCTTCCATTAAGTTGATATCTTGTGTGTACCACTTCCATTGATCTTTCTTCCATTAAGTTTACATTGATCTAAATTGAGAAATGGCGAGGAAGAAAGTGAAGTCTAAGTGTAAAGAGCCTGTTGAAATTGAGAAGCTGGTAAAGCAAAATACTACCACATGCTCCGGCGAAGGGTATTATAATTTGTTTGCTAACTTCCTAATGATGAGAGGGGCGCCCTAAAAACTACATGTTTAGCCCCCTTAATGCTGATTGATAAGATACATACTATGTCGACTCTATGTGTGGAGATATTTTATCATCATGTTGGTGGCATGAAATTCTAATTTGGCAATGTTGTAGTAATTTTGGGGCTTCGTACAACACATGTGCACTGCAATTTCAGTTTTATCGATTCTCATCACGTAATAGACTTCAGGCGTAGGCGTTTCTTAATGATGAAAAAAGCTTATAGAATCAACGATATCAAGGCTGCAAAAATCCTAGCAAGGAAAGAGAAACATCGAGGTAAGAATCGCTTAAATGTCACTTGTATCTTCAACTGAATATTTAGTTAATTCCATTCATTTTACATATGCAGAAGATATTCTTCGTCTTAATTTTCTCAATATCTTACAGTCTTTTCTCCTCCCAAATACAGGGAGAAACGTTGATTTCAAATATGTCAATATGGCTGATGGTATAAATAAGTTCAATAACTTCCCATGGGGGGCAGGAACTCTATGATTTTTTGGTCGAGCAAGTAGACAGTTTTGCTGAATATTGAAACGATGATGATAAAATGTCTGAGAATGCACTCTCCCTCCACGGATGTACCTGGGTACTTATGATCTGGGCTTACCTCAGTGTTCTTGCATTAGGGGGCTGAAGAATTAAAGAGAAGAAACACTTTTTTCCAAAGCTACAGGGATGGAGTTTGAAATCGATCAAATTAAAAAACATAAAATACACACGTTCATTGAAATTTTTTCAAAGCCTAAATTGGAAGTAAAGATCCTAGAGCCATCCGCTATTGACATGGCAGAAGAACTTGTGAAAGAAGTTCGGGTAAAACATTTTCTGTCAGTGTAGTTTTTTTTTTCATATGTTAGTTTGTATCTTATCAATTGTATGCTTTTTTAGGAAGAAACAACTGCAAAAGTGCCTCATATGGAGAAGATGGCCATATTTTAAGGCATTGATAATGTAAATTAATATTCTATCCCCTTTATTTGTACTTTATAAAAAATGTTGTAATTTTTATTTATTTATACTGTTACAATTAAACAATAAGATTGACAACTAGCAAGTAATATTGAAAACAAATTAGGAAGAAGCTCCTAATGGATCGTTCTGTAAATAGAGCTGCTACACCCACCCAAATTTGCACGAAATTAAGACATTTAATGCAAGGAAGTCTAGTACGCCTATAATTCAGTTGGCTTTGTACACCACACAATTAGTAAGCCGCAAGGACCAATACTAGAGGAAACTCAAAGTGAAAGCGAGATGAAGGACAGAGTGTGCAGCCTCTACCACCCCGTGGCTATTAACGAAAACTTTGATCATGGCAGAGAGAAAAAAGAGCACCGAATATTGGTCTAGAAAAAAAAGGTAGATCAAGAGGGAAAGTGCAGTTTTGCAGAATGAGGGCAAAGAAGAGCACAAAAATGCCTGGAAGGAAAAGAAAGAAAATTGTGACAGAAGAGGTGAAGACGAAGGAAGAAGAGGTTTGAGACACTAACCTCAACATACCATTAATATATTTAATTTCAAAGTGAAGGAGATGTGTAAGATAGAGGCCAACAAAATTAGTTAAGAAGGAAGAAAAAATTGAAGTTGACGCACCTGGGTACGAGGATGTGTTAGGTGATGTTATTGGGCTCCATATATACAGAATACGGTGGTCAACTCCCTGAGGTATTCTATAAGACTAACATTTTTTGAGTAAACAATTATCATTTGTATTTTTTCACTTTGCCATTTGTCTCGAATTTCTTTATAGAAGATGGATCCTTGCCCAAACGGAGACGGTGCACTGGAAGGGGTACAACTAGTGAATGATCAGACGATAGATGGAGTAAACGATAAAGATGAGTTACATTCACCAAATAATGGAACTGAGGGGGGAATGGAAAGCAATAAAGAAGATGCAGAACTAGGAAATGGTAAAGATGTAATGATATAAGTTGAGAAAGTTGAGGAAGGGCGTGCAACACGGTGATCAACTCATTGAGGTATGTTTATAATACTATAAGTTGCACACTTAATTTGTTTTTATATTCATCATTTGTCATTATGTTTTGAATTTTATAGGAGGAACTAGGAGATGCTGCGCCGAAAGACTTATAATTATCTATTAGAGTTGAGGAAGTCAATATAAACAATCGACATGAAGAGCAAGACCGCAGAATAGGTAAAAGTGTCAAGGTTATCTGTGTACTTTTATCTCAAGATGGTGATCAACTAGACATGGTACTGCTTATAATATTATCATGTGTGTACTCAAGAACTGTCATTTATGTTTACTTTGTCATTTGTCATTCAATTTTTAATAGGTGGTACGTGCCCAGAGGCACATAGAAAGTTACATTTTCCAGATAGTAAGGTGGGAGAAGGGGATAGAGAAAATAAATTTGATACCACTGAAGTGTTACAAGTTTGCGCACTTTCGTCCCAAGACAGTAAACAGCTAGGCAAGGTAATGCTTATAATATTATAATGCTTGTACTCAGGAACTATCTTTAGTATTATCTTACTTTGTCATTTGTCTTTCAATTTTAATAGGTGGTACCATGCCTAAAGGCACAGGTGGAAGAAGGGAATGGTGGGGAAAATGAAGTCAGTGGTGGTCAAGAGAAAGCTGTTGAAGAAATTCTCAAAGATGGGGATACTGTTGGTGGGGTGATGAAGAAATTCTCAAAGATGTTGATGCGGTTGGGGCTGGGGTTAATTCTAAATTTTACTCAGAAGCGACGGTGGACGATACTTAGTTTAAATCAGTATCTTTGGGAGGTAACATTTGCGTGCTTTCAACAAGTTGATGCACGTTTTAAAGATTTCTGATCAATTATATGTCTTTAGGTCAACCACAATGAAGCGAAAAGTGGCGATGATGATCCATTACATACCGGCGAAAGGCTGGTGGATAAAGATGTGGAAATAAGCTAGGCAAACCTTTGTCTCACTCAAATCTTGTACGAATCCATGTTCTTGTCATTTGTTTGTCTCTGTTCTTGTTATGGCTTTATGTCATTTGTTTAGCTTATTATCTTGAAAATAGAAGAAAACATTAAAATACGGGATAAGAGTATTAAACCAAGTGATACAGAGTTTGAAGATATGCAGATTCAGCTTACAATTAGAATAAATGATTTACACCGTCATCTTAACTGTAAACTAGCTTCCTGATGTGTTGTTTAATTCGTTCAAGAAAAGACTATTGTCCTACGAGCAGGGGCATGTGGTGAGAAATGTTTGGAGTCTCTATAAGACTAAGGAAATCGTTAAATTTAATAAGAACATTTATCATCGAGTCGGTAAGGAAAATGTATCACTGAATTCACTATACAACTGATGCCTAAGGCAATGGCTGGACTCTAAGGTTTGTTCCCTTCTCTATCATTTGTGTAACTGCTTTTTATCTTATGTCAATTATTTCCCTATCATTTGTTTAATTCATTTTTTTAAAGAACTTTAGTTTAAGTGTATTTCCTTTTTAAAATCAGGTTATCAACGTTTACACAAAATCGTAAGTCGATTTTAAGAATTACAAAATCGAAATATTGATGTATCGGATAAGATTCACGTTTTAGAAGTCTACGCACATCAAGTTCTTGATAAGGCATAAAAACAATGTATAAAAGCCTCTGCTCCAACAATTTTAAGAGGAAGAGTCATTGGTTTCAATGCTCTTTAATAGACTAGGATTCATAACTAATACACCACTTCAAATGCGAATACAAACTCCAAAATTGCAAACTAATCATGTTTCTGTAGAATTTAGATGGATGCCATTGGTTACTTGACGCTGTTTTATGTAGGGACAAGCTGATAACTTTCTATAACTCACTGTCTCCAGGTACGGGAAATACAAAAAAGATAGGGAGGGGAAAGACAAAGATGAAGCTCAACGGTTATGAGCTCATTGTTAATCAAACAAGCCAGGTATTTCCAAGAATATGTCTCTAGCTTGATTTTGAAGTCACAACTCCTCCAATTGAACAGGAGGTAGTTTCTTACGACATCAGAAACATAAAGAAGATGGAAAACCATATTTGAAAATTGTCCGTAGTAGCCGAATTCGCACTACTGTAGTATATATCTTCTTTACGCATTGGATACCATAATGAGGGAAGGGGAATTACAGACAGAGGTGGACGGAGATCAATGCCGTTACACAATCGTTCATTACTTTTTAAGCCTTGGTATTCCTGAAAAACGCTGATGTCTGAGATCAATGCCATTACACAGTCGTTCATAATGATTGTGTTTATTTTCTGTATGACGCTAATTATTTTTCATCTTGCGTTTTGTCAGAACATAACTTAGCATCTTTTCTGGTTAACCTTGTCAGTTGTTATCTTATTAGTCATGTGTCCTTTGGATTTTTGACATATGTCAATGAATTCCTAATCATATTTAATTGAATTTTTCCATGGCTAGTCATGTCGATTAACTTTATCTACAGTCATGTCATTTAAGTTTAGGCAAATTCATACTCTACTTGAGCACACCTTCTAACTGCTGTCTCGATCAAAGAACATCGTAGATGTTATAAACCCCTTAGAGCATGGGCAGCAGCCTCGCTAAGTTAGCGAGCCACATAGGCATAAATTTAGGCAAAATATGACATGTAACTATAGGTAAAAAAATTTCCTTTTCCAGCATGAGTGGCCTCTGCCACCAACTACCATGTCTTGGGATGATTTAACAGGAACAAGCTTTACGTGACTTGAGGGCAGACATTCGTCGCCTAAATGATATGATAAACTCCCTCAAAATTACCATTCAAAGATTATCTAATAGGCTGGACGAATTGGAGGAAGTTTTAATATTTGGTTGGCTTACTGTTATTTTCGTATATTCGTGTTTTGATTTCTTCCTATAGGCTTTTGGGTGAGGAATGATATGTAATTATCTAAGTATGGCTCATACTGGTACACATTTTAAATAAGTATTACTTGATCTTTATTTCATATGTTCTTAGACCCCTTACCATTTCTAATAATTTACTTAGTCATTTTTATGGAGTTTTCAATGTCTTCATACGCGTATGTCTTGTTCGTGTGTGAAAACTACTATAAAATGATTGTCACCAATAGACTATGGAGAGAGCACTGGCGAGAATGCGTTGGGGTTTCCCACAAGGAACCTCTAAACACATATGGGAAGAAGGGTTCGGGAATAAGCTGGAGTTTGCAGAAACAATGGTTAGCTTGTGTAGATGATACAGTCTGCCCATACCAAAGGGAAGAGCAAAAGCTATGTCCAGAGGCTCTATTATGAAACTTAGACTTGCTTTTGAAAGACTTCACTGAGTGGTGATAAGGATGTGCCACCGCTATACAATAGTTACTGGTGGAGTATGGTCACTAATCGAGTTTTAGTTAGATTCTAATATGCCCAAAGAATAAGAAGAATGTGTCACTGATTAGCGGGTCCGATTGGAGACTTTCTTTTAGTTGTGGTCTAAAACTTTGTAATGCTTTTTTTCTAAGAATTTTGCGAGATGAAATAATTAGAACAATTAACATCTTTCGTTGTGTTATATTAAACCTTGTCATTAATCTGAATGTTGCTACTCAAGTGCAGTTTGCCAAATTGTTCTCTTAATTTTTACTGGTATACAACCTTTAATGCTCTTAATTTAGTCCGCGGTGAGTAGTCTAATCAATTAAATATCCCCTGAAAAGAAATAAAGTGAACCCATTAATTCCATTCCACCAACTGCCATCCATACAATAACTTTTACGTACTTCACTTCCCTATATTACAACTATAAATAATGAAGTACATCTTCATTCTTCGAGTTAAGCATGTCTTTGTTACTACGTCAAGAAGAACAAGAAGCACTATGCAAAGAAGATTTCCCAATATGGGGCAAAAGCTGGTAGACGAAATAGTACTCTAACAGTGAAGTAACTAATGAGGCCACAAAAAAATGGATGACAAAAGATATTTTCCAGGAAATATAAAAGTTGAGGGCCAAATTGAGGAAGCCTATATCGACGAAGAAGAATATGAAAGTACCGATTCGGGTTTTGGGTGGTTTGAGAGAGACAAATGACACATTTTTGTATTGTACCAACAAATGTATGTATGCATCACCGTCGCTCTCTTCAAAGATGTATGTGATTTTCTATGAGAATGGGACTTTTAAACAACCATGAAATACTCATTAATGACATACATCACAGTAGGGAAAAATTACCCGGTAACTAATTCTTTAGGACAAATGACAAATTTTGATATTACTGATGACAAATCTTTGGTTAGGTCACCTAGATAGAGCCATAATGATTATTTATGAAATTAACAAAAGAGAAAAAGAAATTGCATGCCCTTTGGATTAAAAGTACTAGACATATGCACCAAGCAGAGTGGTGGGGCTCAGGTCAAATCTTGCCTCACAGTTATGGAGTCTGGCATACCATGTCAGCAAGATGAGCTACACAATCGACCATTTTTCTTACTGTCTGTTGGATTTGATTCAAATCTGTTTCAAGGCTATCAAACTTGGACACTAGTAACCTGAGTTGGCCACGAGGAGAATCTGACAGCAATGACATCTGGTTCACAAGATCATTTGACTCTATCTCGTAATGTTAAATGTAAACAACTTGAATGTGTGGAACAACTTTAATGTAGAGTTATCTTTTATAGTGGCTGAGTATGTAACTGACTATACATAATTGTTGTTCATTCCCAACATCGTAATTCCTTCCCTGAGTAAAATCCCAATTCACGGTATTTATATTGGTTCATGTGTATTATTAATTACAATCAAGTCCCAAATACAAAATATTACTTAATAACATAAGAACAAAGAACAAATGACAATGTTAACATCCCATATATTACTAACAATAGACGAGTAATGGAATAACAAATGACATTACATATAAGCATAGGTGGCATTAAGCAATCTAGTCCGACAGAGTTCCGCTGTCATCGCTTATTTTATCGGGCGATAATACATCTTCAGTGTGAGCAATCCCGTGCTTCATAAAGCCATTATCCTATAAACCGAAATCTCTGCAGCAAGGTACCAGATGCAACTCTTTTGGTGTCCCCCGAGGCATACCCATTGCTCACCTCTTGGGTATGGCTTCATTTACGAGTCTCAACCGTTTCCTAAGGTGTCCAACCCAATGAATGAGACGATCAAGTCCCCAAGTTTGGTAGAGCATAACAATGTGGTCATTGCACTATCTTTGGGTCTGTCGTTACCACATTCCAAATATAACCCTTCCTTTTTCATCCAGTTTTCCCTTGAATAACTCCTCATTTCAGATAGGATCATTGCCGAACATTATGATAAGTGTGCTTAGATGGTCGAAAAGAAATTTAGGCTCTGGAAACCTATAAATAGATCTATATAGTCACATGATATGCCGTTAATAAACTAATGGTACTTGCGTACTAAACAGATGACAAACCAATATAATATAATTGGGTCTATGTAGTATAGGATAATCAACATAATTATAAGACGTTGACAGAAAGTTTGATTGAGCTTATCAATGGAATATTTTTAACCCGTGCTTAATTTACTGCCTACTCTAGCTTGCCCAATCTACTATTTCGTGCATACGGTTACAAAAGTTGGCTAGTATTATATGCTAGTACCAGTCACAATAAAATAAAAATGTTGGTAACAGTTACAAAAATTTATAAAATTTTAGATCTGAACTTCATTGTCGATAGTAGAAATACCAAAATAATTAATTTCCTACCTTTTAAATATTAAAAGTTGGTTAAAAAGGTCTTCAACACACTTTTTGCTACATCATCTTGTTCCATTGGTTGAAATGAGGGAATCATTGGGGGATCTTCGTTCATTGAAAATATCAGAGCCATTGTCGGACGAGTATGATCATCATTTGGAAGTGGCCAAACCCTACATGACCTACGGTTGCGACCTTGTTATCTGTACACACCGCAAAACCTTACTTACATGGGTAAACTTGACATTATTTTCCTCTTTAATTGGTGGGTTCTTGGATGACCGGTGAAACCTTAGGAATTGGAGCAAGAATTCATGGGTCCTTGGGATCGATTTGCCCTGTTCAAAACCTTTTACTGGAACCCAAATGGTCTCATAGACTACTTGAGACCGTTCATTTGTGCAATATGGAGACACAAATGTTGTTGGATCAACTCTAGCCCTATCCATTGTGTGTAATGCATGCTCACATGGTATTTTCATCATTTGCCAGTACTGGTAGGTGCAAGTATGTCCTTCAAGATTGACAACATCAGTTATGCCGCTACCGGTTATCTAAAAAATGGCTTGGCTCGAATGAACTCTGATGTCCAATTTATTTTCTATAACTCTTTTGTCTACTACATGGTGTTCTGTCCATATAGTATAGCGAGCTTTAGACAATGCTGCCTCCCTCCTTTTGAATGAATAACCCGTACATATTTTATGCATTTCCTCAATAAAGACATAAATTGGGAGATTTCTAATACTGAGAATCACTGTGTTCCAACTCTCAACGTGATTAGTGAGGCAAATACCATACCTCCGTGACAGAGACAAGTGACAAATGACAAGAGATTACGTCACAAAAGACAAAGTTATTTGTAATCTACCTGTTCAATGGTATTTACGCATTTGCCCAACTCTCCTTGGGAATACCATGTATGTATCTGTACCCCTTTTGGTTTGGAGTACAAATTCCATTCATAATCCTTTCGAACTCAGTTACAGTAAAAGCTTCAGTTACCAATCTAAAAGAAGTCCTTGTAGTATCTATTTTGGTCTTGATGTTGTTTGAGATGTGGATGACACATAATGTATGGACAACTTTAAGGAACACTTTGGGAAAAGCATTCAAGAGTTCAGGATTTATGTAAGAGATTACAACAAATAGAATATCAAAATCCATAAAAATTAGAGCCAAACATCTCAAAGAAGTAAGTCCAGCTTTCTGTGTTATTTGATTTGACTATTGCGAATGCCAGTGGAAAGAGCTTATTACAGGGGTCAACGCCAAGTATCTCCCTTTCATAAAAGTACCGTCGATCACTACAATTGATCTCAGTAGACTATATATATTTTTACTTGCCCCAAATACCAAAAATACTTTTGGAACCTTTCCCCCTCAATCTTTATGTCAAAAAAAAAAAATCTGGGTCGACTGCCTTGACCTCCTGAAAGTAAGTTATAAGGAATTGATATGCGTAGTTGAAACTTCCACGCATCTATAATTGCACAGGACAGATGGTAAGTTTAAAGAAAGAAAATGACATGGTAACATAATACCACTGACAAGTAAAAATATTACAAATGCTAAGATCATACAATATTCAAAAATGGGAAGGTGCATATGACAAGTCCAAGGGGACACAATACAAATGGGAATGGGACAAATACAAATGACAAGATTGCATAAAACAATTGACAAATAAGCATATTACAATGACATGATCTTACTATATCCAGAAGTGGGAAGGTGCACATTACAAGTGACAAGGGGACACAATACTAATGGAAATATGGCAAATACAAATGACAAGGTATAACTATATTTTTACTTTGTTTACATACCTCGGCTAATGCTTCATTTTTGGTATTCCAACCAATCCGGTATGTTATCTCTACTCCATATTTGTTATGCATATTACCAACAATTGCATATGGCTTATAGTTTGAGTCTTTTCTTAATTTTGCTTTCATCAAGGATGAAACCCATTTACAAGATGCTACTTCAAAAGAAATTCTAGCTACTCGTTCTTTAGGGCGGTATGTGTGAGTGGAACAATGTGTCTTAATTTTATATATGGATGTACCACGCACCAGTGTAGCGTAGACCTACCAAGTGCAGCTTACAACTTTACATCGAATAATAATTTTTGGTTGGTTGCTCAAAACATGTATGGCGTTGAATCTATGTTCAACAACATAAGCTCTTATGTGGTTCTTAAATACGTTCCAGTTATGAAATAAATCACCTACGACTAAACTTCTATTGATGTTGTATGATTTCTCAGTACAAGATACTGACATGACTATGAAGCCCATGGCTTCTTGCGCGGTTGATAAAAGAACTTTATTGAGTAATACAACAAATGACATGATATATCAAAATCGTGATAGATAATTAAAAAATGACTGACACATTAAGAAGGAAGACATTACAGTTGTACACACCCACCTATGGGTGGAGAAGGTATAGTTGAAATAAGAGTATCGTCGCCTATTATTTATGAAGGAGCATTTGGGAGAGGAACCTCGCCTATGGTTTTTGAAGGAGTATTTGGGAGAGGAACGCCGTCTACCATGGGTTCTGATGGAGAAACTGTGGGAGGCAATACATCATCAACAATGGGTTTTGAAGGTGTGTTTAGATCATAATCATTATCGATAATTCCTCCACTTCCTGTTTTACGATAGGTAGGTAGGTATTATTGTTAATATTTAAACACATTAAAGCACAACATAAACATAGGTACATGAAGGATCTCACCATGGTCAAATACCCTTCGAGGGTTAAGCCCTTTACCATGTAGATTAGATAACCCCGACAACTCTATCACCAGTTTACATGTTGAACCACTGCTTTGTGAAGGCAACTCACTGTTAAAATCCATTGTGTCTTTCGTAAGTTTACCCACTCTTGGAGCAGTACCCAATCCCACTACCATCAATATGTGAATGAGAGTTTTTGGATAAACTGATGCTTGCATATTAATCATTACAGTGTAATCATTCTCAACTAAAATTTCACATGGAGAACCAAAGAAGAATTTAAATAAAGAGGCAGTCACATAAATTTCGGTTGTTCACTGTAGAATTTGTACGAAATCCTTGAATGAGGTACTCACTAAGAATTCGGTCGTCTTCGCTTTACCTCCATTATTACTGGTAATAAATCCATTTCTAGGAAATATAATTGTACCCCCAAATTGAACGATAACATACAGTTTCACCGGTGAAGATATTATGACGATTGTGCAGCAACTGAAAAGTAAATGACAAGTTTCTTATAAATAAATGACTGATAACAAATAAATGACAAAGCAGACTGAAATATATGATGAGAAAATATATAAAAATAAATGATAAAATAGCACTTGAGGTATTTAAAGCTTTTGTTAAATTTGGAAGAAGAGAAACTTTTGTACCAGGGAAGCGTAGGAAGCTTTTTTATGAAGGAGGATAAATAACAAAACGGAGAAATATTGGATGAGAAAGAACATAGAAATAAATGACAAAACAACACCTAAGGTATTCAAAGCTTTTGTTAGATTTGGGAGAAGAGAAGCTTTCGTACTCGGCATTAAGCAATTACATCATTTGGAAGAAGAGAAGGATTCATTTGGAAGGATTTAATTGGGGGGAAAGTAGCTTCTGTTTGGGGGGAAACAATTATATCGTGGGTATTATCCACTGGTTAAGAAAATAATACTGCAATACTTATAATTTAATGCACTGTCATCTTTTCACTATTTGCTAATATATTTTAAATTTTAAATTTTGGGTTGTAGGTGTGTAAGACTAGGGGAGTAGGTGTCAAAATATTCTTTTGGTATACAAAGTATCTTATATGGGATGGTCTGGCGAAACTATTCATTTGGGTATAATTGTATTATAAAGTATTTTTTTGGGCAATTTCGATTGTAAAATATTATGACGAAACAATAAAATAAATCTCCTCTCTTATACTAACAAAGCTTTGTTCTTTACTTGCTTTCTTTGCCTAGTTGCTTCCTTTTTATTTAACACATTATCAGCACGACGCTGCTGAAACTCTGTACAAAATAAATCTCAACCAGCATGACGCTGTTAAAACTTTGCCAAAAAATTCTCAAGTGAAGCAACTCAAGTGAAGTGGTCGATATCAAAATCGGTTCATCTTCTCACCTCTTTATTTTCATATATATATATATATATTTGCTTAAATCTATTATAACTAGAAACGGTTTCTTATTATAGTATATGAAATGTCAAATCTCACAAATCTCATGTTTGTTGTACTCAACTTATCTGGAAAGAATTATCTTTCATGGATTCTAGATGCAGAAATTCATCTTAAAGCAAAAATATCAGTAATACTATAAAGGCGGAAAATCAAGAATCCTTACAGGATCTTGTAAAAGCACTAATATTCCTTCACCATCATCTTAGACGTGGTCGTGGCCGTAGCCGAGGACAACAAATTCATGATGATTATAATACAAAACTGAAATAGGAGACATAAAAAGGTTATGAAAATAAACATGGTAAAGTTTATGAATTGCCTTGTTACCGGTATGACAAAAAGGGTCATTAGGTAAATTTTGGGCTATCCTGAAACCCTTTTTTTAATCTAATTATTGCGTAGTTACTTCGATTTCAAGTTTTCTACTCTACTGGAGTCAATTTGGCAAGAAAAAGGCTAAGTCAAAGCTAAAATGATAATAGAACCACACTAAGGTTCTCCAGCAATTCAGCAGATCAGTTTCAATCAGGTTGGGTTAGTTGCGAGCTCTGAAAACCAAAATCATTACCGAGACAAAGGATCAAGAAGTTGAACCTAAAATCATAATCTTCTAGGCAAGCGAAGAAGAACTCTAGAAGGGGGGGGGGGGGGGGGGGGATTCCAACCACCACCCACCAGCGATCGTCGCAGGCCATGGACACCTCGTCGATAATCGTCGACCACCAGAAATTAATGATCACAAATTCTTAACACATATCCCGAGATAATCTAATAAGATGAAATTTTCATCGAATGTTCAACTTTCACTACTGGAGAAGGCTGCGGGGTAGTTAGGACATTTTGAAATCTATTTACTGCTTTGTTCTCTCTCACCAAACCTACATTTCATTTTTGCAGGATTTTGTTGAGCTTGGGAACTAAGTTTGTATCTCTAAACTGAGTTTTAAGATTTAATGAAAGTTAGATCTTGTTCTTCAATTGTTCTTTATTATTAAGATGTTGCAGGGTTAATCTTCTTAAACTAGATTTAAGGAAAAAGCTCTATAAGTGTATGTTAGGATTTTCTTACAAGTAATAGGTCCGACCTAAAGGTCTTTAAGCACTCTATAGGATTTTTCATCAACTTTCTTGAACTGGACAAGTTAGGGGAGGTGGAAAACAATTCTAACTTGGTGAGGAATCGATGTCCTGATTAAGGGATTGATTTCTCAGACCACTTAATGACCACTAGACCTATGGATTATTCTTGTTTTTGAAAAAGAAGAAATAATCCCTAGGTCCGCAACTTAGTATTTGAGTTTAGACCTTGACGGGTTAAACTCTCAGATTTGTTCTTCACGGAGAGATAAGAAAAGAATTTTAAACCCCTCGTATTCGATTCAAAAGAGAGAATTCGAGGAGATGACTAAAAGGCTATTAAATTAAACCCCTAATATGCTCATATAGAATGGAATCTGAAGGACTAGTTTCCATTAATATTTGAATTACAACACCTAGATTAAGCGTAGAAGTCCGACGAAGCAAACCCCTTTCGCCTAAATTTTAGTTTACCCTAGAATAACGTACCACTTCATGGATTAACACCATACTTATTGCCCTTTTACTACATTAATTAGTAAGTAGGACTTTGACTAGACTAATAACATTTTATCAAATGGCGCTGTTGCCGAGGAGGTAACGGTAATTTCTAGGTTAGATAGAAATCTTAGATTTGATTTAACGTAGGATTTATCTAATTTTAGGGTTTTTGTAAGTTAAATAAGTCTCTGTTAGTTTAGACAATTAGAGCGATTGATTTAGAATTTAGGTAGACTAGAACTCTGGAATACACGATAAAAATTTAAAGAGACAGGGGTCCCACCAATCAGTGATCGCCGCCAACCATATGCTTGCCAACAACGATTATCGGCCACTGGGATCCCCCGACTCCCTTATTTTGGGGTTTTGTTTCCCCGGCCTTAATTTGTTATAATCTCTTATCAATGTATTGCTTATGTTCTCTTAGGTCGCTGGATAAATTAATCTCTGTTATGAACCTCTGTTTGCTTTTACGTTGTAAAGGTAAATTTCTCCGACGAGAGCGATAGAAAGGGATAAAATGTTGCGAACCTCAGCATAGGCTAAAATTTAATTTTTATTAGGAATTCAATCTTCAAGCAAGCAAGCAATCAAACAACACATACATTGACATAATATGAAAGAGAAAGAGGCCTTTTTTATTATGATCAAAAATCTTAGTACAACTAGGGAGATCCCTAGGTATATATATAGTAGTAACTCTTAATAAAACTCTCTCAAACAGAGACCTAGCTTGTTGGTTAAGTTAGGACGTGGGGCACCCCAACCCAGTTTGGGTCCCACAGAGCCAAACCTTTCCTAGTATTCCCCCTTGGGGTGTTCTATACCAAGATGACTTGCTTTGTTATAACATTCACCTAGCAAAACCCCCTGAATGGGTTGTGGACGCGTATACGTTACCTCATTAAAACAGCTAGTAAGTAAAGACCCCCAAGGACCAAAACCTGTACTATCTGGGAAAAAAGTACAACACACATGTGTCTACGTCAGGACAGGATTATACCTACTGACGTCAATCTCCTCGGGACCTATCTCCCTGAAATAATAGTTGATGTAAACTTCACATGTTGATTCCGTATAACAGCTTCTTGAACATAGGAGGTGCAAAAGCTTTAGTAAATACGTCTGCTAAGTTATCTTCTGAACAAACTTGAACGACTTAATCTCATTCTACTTCTGTAACTCATTAATGTAAAAGATTTTGGGTAAAATGCATTTCATTTTGTCGCCCTTGAAAAATGCACCTCGGATTTGGATGATGCAAGCCGCGTTGTCTTCATAAATAGTCGCAGGTTTATCATGGATAAAACTTAAACCACCACTTCCATTGATATGATTAATCATGAAGCGCAACCAAAAACATTTTCTACTAGCTTCATGAAGTGTAATAATCTTTGCGTGGTTCGAGGATGCAGCAATCATCGTCTGTTTCACTAATCTCCATAAAATCACTGTATCGCAATACAAAAATACATATCCCGACTGCGATCAACTTCTATGTGGATTTGACAAATATCCTACATCGGTGTGCTTTATAATTTTATGTTTACCATTTTTTTTGTTGAACAGACCCCATTCTTTTGAGCTGATTTGATATCACTGAACGTGCTTGATCCCATCTCAGTGCCTTTAGGTAGGTGTAGAACTATGGCGAGCTGAACAATTCACTATGAATAAGATGTTGTACTGAGTATACCCTGCTAAGTATAGTAAAGTACTAATAACCCCTAGATATGACACCTCGGACCCCAAGAGTTTTTCCCACTTGTCTAGAGGATAGAAGATGTTCTTGTTCACATCCAATGAATGGACAAACATAAGCATTTTGGTATTGTGTACCGTATCCATACCGAAACATTTAAAGATTCTTTTGGTATATGTCGCGTGGTGTACGAGTATATCACTTTCAAGATGTCTGATCTACAAACCGAGACAAAACTTGGTCTTCCTAAGGTCTTTGATTTTGAATTCTTTTGTAAGATATTATGCGGCTCTCGCGATCTCTCCCAAAGCTGATATATAAATTACCTACAAACGCTGTAATGATGGCCAAACCAGTATCTATTTTCTTGAGGAAAACACATGGGCATATAACACTATTTAAAAAATACTCAGCCTTCAAATATTTAGTGAATCTATTATGCCACATGAGTCCTGACTGTTTTAAACTGTACAGTGACTTATCCCATTTTATTATGACAGCACTCCGTCTGCCGGAATTTGATTCTTCTAGAAGCTTAAACCCCATGGGTAGCTCCATGTAGATATACATATATAATTCTAATATAAATATGCGGTAACTACATCCATAAGATGCAATTATAGCTTGTTCTCAGCGATTGGCATACTAATCAAGTACCAGAATGTAGTCGCCTACTCACAGCCTTCGAGAGTGAACCGGATACTCGAAGACTCTAGAGAAGCTCAAAGTCTACCGTTCTTTCAAATTTATCAGAGCCACAATAAGCCTACCATCGAGTTCACTAAAGCTTCAACTATGCTTCAGTCCAGCTTAGCTCCTGGTCGAAGGTAGACAACTCAGCAGACAACCCGATAAAATAACTCTGGCAGAACCGATTTTAGTACATAACAGCTGTAAATAAGGATACACTTGTAATTTGACTTCTCTATTATGACGTCACCTTTCCTATCTTCTCTAAATAGGGAATGAGAGCTACCATAGAGAGGTTGAGAGATTTCCCCTGGAGATACCCTTGAGAAGCTCTGACAACTTTTGAGTACCTTCTAAAGCTTAAAGATTTAGTTTACTCGAACCTTTATTTGTTATCTCATCCATTTAAATAATCTCTCTTTAAAAATTATTACTAGAGGTCGTGGAGGACTCCCATTCTAGGACTCTACGTAAGTGTGTGTACTCAAAACTATCTGTATTTCTAATAATTATGCTTGTTAGAACCCCTAGGCGAGTGTTAACTCAGTGGTGTAAGAGTTTAGTCTCCCCTCTCTAAGATTAGGCCTCTACATTTGACGCCGTCTGCATTGTAACACCAATGTTCTATAACTTTACCAGCCGTGCACACCTCCAATTGCTCCTACGCTCAGATCCACCTAAGCCATAGCTGGAACCCTGGCTGACGATATTGCTGCTCAATTAGTCCTGATGCGTGAGCAATTTTCTTAGGTTGAAGAGCAACATACGAACCAATTTACCATGAGCGCGATGCTGGACGATAAGAGCTCATTAAGCCCTCACTGATCGGCATATTACATCCTTTGTCGCATGTTCCCCACTAGCCTTTCAGATGGCCTACTCATATGGTATCATAGCCTACCCAATGGTTCTATCCAAAGCTTCAAGGAATTATCTAGTTTGTTTATATCTTACTTTGCATACAATAAGGATTGAGAAGTCAAAGTCGATGCCCTTTTTACCATTCAAAAGACACAAGTGGAAATACTCGAGAGTTTTACCATTCAACCCCTCCTATCAACAGATCACCTCGAACCTAATATTCAAAGGATCTAAGACATATGTAACCACTCAGCCTAACCCCCATCTACCCTATCTAATCCAATCACCACCATCTCTTCAATGCCCCATCGTCTGCCATTAATAGAGGATACAAAGTCTTCTCTACTATAATTATCAGACACAAAAAAATAAACAAAAATCGAGGCCAATTCAAAGACAATAGCAAGGAAGACGTACTTAGACCTGATACTTTTAGATCATCTCAATCCATAGTAACGATAGGCAATGGTGCTTTTAGATGATCTGAGTAAGAAGTAACAAGATTTTTCCTCTCTTTTTAAAAAAAAAATAGAGGTGATTGAATAACTCTCCCTCTCTCTTTCTTCTTAAATAAACTATTCTGAAACTGTATAGGCTTTCTAGACCACCATCATTATACTTACTTACCCTACTCTCTATTACCTTTTCACCTTCCCTCAATAATTATAGCGAGCCGTTCCTTACAAAATTATCCTACCTCTCAAAATGCCTCGACCACCAATCCTTCCTAGCCTCATGGCTTAATTTTCTCCTCGAGCCTCTCAAATCAAGCAAACACAAACCATCGTGTACATAATCCCTATCAATTTTTAGTTCAAAGCAAACCTCTTTTTCAATTCCTCGAGTAAAAATACTAGTGGTACACCCAAGTACTATTTGAAAATCAAAGTCTCAAAATGAGGGATCACATGCATCTGCCATGTGGCAACCATCATCACATACTAAACTAGACATGAAGTGACTACTGCACCTCGATCTACTCTCTGTTCAGGATAGGCAAACCCTACACGTCAGGACATCAAGCCTGCAAGTGCCAGATCAGCATAGTCAGCGCCTTCAAACATATCATATACCTAAGGTTTCTACCTTGACACCAAGGATAATAACATTAATCAACCCTATTGCAATTGGGGCTTAATTTTTTTTTCTACTCACAGTCTTGTTACAACAATTTCCTTCGATGAACCAAAGCACTATCAACCTACAACAATATCAACCTACAATAATATCACAACCTCTGATTCATTATGTGTCCTTTTTACTTTGACCTATTCGCTCACATTTTGCCTTAACTTTCGACTTATACATTTCATCATTTTATTTATAATCTTATTTTTTCCCCTTCGACTATATTTTGGTAAACACTCGAGGGGCTTATTTGAAGACCTTCAAAGTGCAGAAATTCCTACAATGAATATTGTCTACATTTTTTGCTTCTCTCATACCACATATCCGAACATCCTTTTCATTTGACAGACAAATAAATTATAGACAACACTGTTCATTCGATGTCCATTATAAACAAAAAAAGAGAAATAAACAGAAACAACAAACAAGAAAAAGAAATTACATAATGCTACATCAATTATAGCCAGGTCAGCTTTTTGAGCACCCTGCACTGCCATCACCACTACTACCCTCCTCCGCCACCTGTCGTAACGACATGGCTTGCAACATAACAGACTTTTTAGTCATGGTACAAATATATTATTGGAATATAACCCACCGGAAGCTGAACTCCTCAGCTTCATCCCGTTCCTAGCCAGTCAACTTACTTATTTGCAGGTCGATAAGGTCCTGTATCTTCGCCTTCAACCCGATTCGGCCAAAGTATTTCCTTGTCAACTCTGCCACCTTGACAACTATTTTAGCCTCTAGCTTTTCCTGCTACGTATTTGACCGGGTTTTCATGTTACTCATCGAACGTTGAAGAACAAATTTGAGCAAAGAAGAAGAATATTAGGAAATGTAAGCAACAGTTTCTCCCCTACATGCTATTTTTATGGGAGAATTAAGAGCCAGTAATAAAGCTAATACAATCAGCATAATCAAGCATTAGTAATTTTTGAAACTAGCGCATTTACAATGGTTAAACTTCCAAATTTCCTTACAAACAGTTTTTCGGCAAGAACCCTCTACAATAATTTTTGAGGCCCCAACTGAGTGGGGGAAAATGTAGTTGCCTACTTGCAGCCTTTGAGAATGGACTAGATACTCAAAGAATCTTGAGAAACTCATAGCCTATCGTACTTACAAATCTATCAGAGCCACAACAAGCCTACCGTCGATTCCCCTAAAGTTTCAACCATATTTCAGTTCATCTTAGTTCCTGATCAAAGGCTGACAACTCTGCAGACAACCCGATAGACAACTCTGGCATAACCGACTTCAGTACAAAATAGTTGTAAATAAGGATACACTTGTAATTTGACATCTCCATGGTGACGTAAACTTTCCTATCTTATATAAAGAGGGAAGGGGAACAACCATAGAAAGGTTGAGAGATTTTCCCCGAGATACACCCTTGAGAAGCTCTGACAACCTTCGAGCACATTCTAAAGCTTGAAGATTCAGTCTACTTGAACCTTTGTTTGTAATCTCATCTATTTATACAATCTTACCTTAAAATTTTTCACTTGAGGTCATGAAGGAATCCCATTATAGGTTTCTTGGCAAGTGTGTCTACTAGAAGCTATATGTATTTCTAATAAATACACTTGTTAGAACACCTAAACGAATATTAACTCAGTGATGTAAGAGTTTAGTCTCCCTTCTATGATATTTAGCCCCTACTGGAACTGTAAGGACCTATCCCTCGATCTCATCTAAAATTGAGCTGTCGCCAGTTTGAATTACCTCCATCTTAGACTCGCTTATTTTCAACATGACTTCTCTCCAATCAACATTTCAACCTACTCCACGAACTGCTAAAGAACGTGGGACAAACTTCAAACCCAAAAACCTTAACCAGTTAAAAACACTTGTCTCTTACAAACTTGTCAGTTACTCAGTTAACGGCCACTAACCACATTATTCGAAGAACGTGCTCCAGCACAATGAAAAGCTATATAGAAGGCCTATATAAAGAAGAAGTTCCAGACGAGCCAGGGACCAAAAAAATTATATGAGAAATCATCAAGAAAACTACTTGTTCTAGATTCTTAGAAGCATTCAAACTTCCTAGTTACAAGGTTCAAGCATTTCTAAATCTAGTGATCACTTGTAATAAGATATTCACCTCAAGCAATAAAGATACTTTTACAAAAATCCTCCACTCGAGGTCATGGTTTTTTACCTATTCATAGCTTTTTCACTCTAAAATCACCTGTGTTATTTCTTGCTTTCCTTTAGAATATTATCGCAGGTTCATTGGTATGATGGAAAATTCCAAGCCATTTGGAGCTTACAGAATTTGGCCATTACATTTGGCACCGTCTGTGGGAAAGATTGTATTTCCACAATATCCTATGGCATTCTTTTGCTATAATTTTCAATCATGGTTACTTCCAGACGACTGACTATAGGCATCCAGCTCGATGTTTCAGTGGAGTCGGCGCAACTTAGAAAACTTTGGGCAAATCTCAACGCTGAAACAAAGAAATGCGCCGAGCTCGAACTTTAGTTAACTAAGGATCGGGAGCTCTGCGAGAAAGAGCTCGATAGAAAACGATAAGCTCGTTAGACAACACTCAAACGGCATGAAGACCTGATGGCAATAATGCAGACCGCTCTAGAGGAAATTCAAAATACTCAGCAGGCTCCTTCAATAAGAGGTCACGATCAGTTGCCAGAGACCTCCCGTGTTTCTGCAAGGGAAAAATTGGGGTCTCGAGGAGTTATTAGTACAACTATTTCTTGGAATGTTCAGCACGAACAACATCCATCTATTCATTTGGGTGGTGAAGTTTAGTCTGAAGCTAGCCAAGGTCACGGAATTTTCGTTCGTTAGGAGGAAGAGCAGCGACCTCAACATCAAGTTCCAGTACGAGATCGTTTGGGTGAAGGTACTGGTACTAATCATCCACAACCTGCTCGTCCAGTGATTCAACCAACACGTCATTACGTCACAAAAGAGCATATGAACCAACATATTAAGGAGTTGATCGAAGCACAAGTTATGGGTACCGCCGACGACATCACAAAATTACAAGGAAGTCTGATTGCCAAAGAACTATTTAATATGGAGATACCAAAGATTTCCATACTCCATAAATTCATAAACAAAGGTACCGACCTGAAGGAGCACATTCAATAGTACCATGATTCATTGGGGTTGTATTCCAATCTCAACCACATCCTCTGCCATATGTTCACCACAAGTCTTCAGGAGAAACCACTCCGATGGTTCCACTCTCTCCCTGAGGACTCCATATATACATTCGACCAGCTACAAAAATAGTTCATCAAGACATATGCTCACAATAGGGACAAAGAAGAGAATTTATATTCTCTCATCAGTCTCAAATAATCACACAAAGAGAAGCTCGTGGCTTTTGCAAAGAAATTTTTAGAGCTCACACGTAAAGTGGATAACCTAGATCAGAAAATTGCTGTTACTGTTTTCACAAATGCTCTCCTGCTCGACTGCAAGGCCAAATAGCACCTCTTCCTCAACAAACCTGTGACCTTGGAGGATATGATCACCAAGGTCAATAGTTATGTCAACCTGGTGAGGATGATGTATGAGCGACATAAATTTACTAAATCCGTCCTTACCACCAAAGGTCCATCTGCAGATCGAAGCACTGAACCAAAGGAAGAACAGGGATATCAAAAGCACACCAAGGGCAACATTGGCTACCCTCAGAATGGAGGTCTGTCAAACAAACCCATCCTCCCATAGATGAACGTTCAAATCTCTACAATTTTTCTACTACTTTTGAAGGATAAGCTTTACCGCGTCTCTCAACCACTGGAAGCAATCGACAATCGACCATATTGACTGCATCATAAGGTAAACCATCATTCAACTAATAATTTCTATGCTTTATTGAGATTACTCAGGTACATTTTTAAAAGGGATGGATGTTCGAATATATTGTCGACCTGGAATCATACAAAGATGGCAGCTATAAAAAGTAGCTTGAAGTTATTCAGGTCAATGATCAAGTTGTGGAGAAGCATTTTTATCATATGCACCACAGAAACACGATCGAAATCACCCAGATCACCAATTCTAATAAATCCAAGTGTAGGAGACTATCAAAATGCTGTGATCTCACACCTCAAGACAAAGAAGCCAAGATTCTTCCTGAGTTGAGCAATTGCCGGCTTGGGATTTCATTCGAAGATTGCGATACTAGCCATGTTAAATTTGCATATCATGATGCATTAGTAATAATGCTCAAAATGAAGAAGTTTGTCATGCACATATGATGATCGATACTGGAAGCAGTATTAAGATTATATTTCATAGTACTATCGACCAAATGGGATTGGCCGACAAAGTTATTCAGAGCGACACCGATATCAGTGGGTTCAATGGTTCTAGAGAAGAACGAGTAGGTAAGATCATCTTACCTATTACCGCAGGACCAGCTACCATCGACGTCGTCTTCTATATCTTCAACGCCAAATCTCGTTATCTCGGGATTATGGGCCGCTGCTGGATTCACAACATAGAAGTAATCGCTTCTGCCTATTATCAGGCACTCCGATTCAAGCACAAAAATGGTATTTATGAGATCAGGGGTAGTCAGAAGCTCTTTCGAGCTTGTAAAAATACAGCCTCTGCTATTCTAGTTACTTTGACAGATTTGCTGCCTAAGAATTACATGAAGCTAATCACCTCAACGATCAACCTTCCACGGGGGAGCCCAAAGAATATATCAGCATTAATGGACCTAACATAGGTACATTCATTGGTACTAAGCTGGTTTAGCATGAAAATGATGCTCTCATTCAGCTCTTGCAACTAAATCAAGACATTTTTGCGTGGTCTTTCAATGAAATGCTTGGGGTCGATCAAGCCAAGGTATTTTATAAATTGGCCATCAACATCAATGCCACGGCGGTCAAACAGAAATAGCGACGACTATCACCTCATCTTTGAGATGAAGTTAACACCAAGATAGAGAAATTGATCAAAGTGGGATTCATTCGAGAAGCCATATATCTAGACTTGATATCCAATATTGTCGCTGTCCTAAAAGAGAATGGAAAAGTTTGAGTTTGCGTAGATTTTACCGATCTGAACAAACATACTCCAACAGATAGTTTCCCTCTTCCCAATATTCATCAGATCCTTGATTCTACAATAGGCCATGATCTCCTATCTATAATAGATGCTGCTTCGGGATATAATCAAATTCTACATTGAAAAAAGATCAAGAAAAGACAACTTTCATCACTGAAAGAGATGTCTTTATTGCTACAAAGTCATGCCCTTCGGACTCAAAAATATAGGCATCACATATCAACGGTTGATGACTACTATGTTCAAAACACATCTAAAAAGAGGCGTTGAAGTCTACATCGACGTTCTCTTGTGCAAGATCGTGCAGTCAGCCAATCACATCTCAGATCTTAACACTATATTCAACATTCTTTGATCTTACAGAATGTATCTCAACCCTGATAAGTGCCAATTTGGAGTACATTCTGGCTGATTTCTTGGCCACCTCATCAGTATGATGGGAACTGAGGCCAATCCAGATCAGATTCAGGCTCTCCTCAACATGCCTTCTTTAAAAATAACGAAAGATGTTCATAAACTTGCCGACAAGATTGCCGCTATCAACCATTTCATTTCTAAATCTTCAGACCGCTATCGTTGGCTATTCCTATTACTCTACGGTTGTACCAAATAAGGAAAAGTTTAGCCAAATACAGAGGTCATGTGGACACCAGAATGTGAAACAGTTTTTCAGGATCTCAAAACCTATATGGGGAGGTCTCTAATAATGAGTACCCTAGTACATAATTATGAACTTATTATCTACATAGCAGTCACAGATATTTCACTCAGCTCGATTCTCATTTGCCTTAAAGGGAAGATTGAGAAACCAGCCTACTTTATCAGCAAAACCCTCACTCCAGCAAAAATGAGGTACTCTAAAATTAAGAAACTTCTTTTCACTCTTATGTACACTTCACCGAAACTCAAGCACTACTTCCAAGCTCTTTCAGTCAAAGTCATGACAAACTGCCCACTTCGGGAAGTTCTATCTGTAGGGACTTATCCCACGAGCTCACTCATAATCTAGTTCACACAGCTCGAATTACCTCCGTCTCAGGCTCACGCAATCTCAGTACTTAACACTCCAGTCAAACATTCCAAACATCGCTACGACCTACTCAAGAGCGTGGGTCGAGCTAAACCCAAAAAATGTTATTCAGTCAAAAATACCTATCTCTCACGAACTCGTCAGTTATACAGTCAAGTGCTACTAACCACATTATTCAGAAAACATGCTCCAGCACGACGAAAAGCTGTGGGAAAAGCCTATATAAAGGAGAAATTCTAGAAGAGACAGGGACCAGAAAAATTACTCAAACTTCTTATTTACGAGATCAAAAACATTTCTATAATCTAGAGATTACTTGTAATAATGATATCCACTCTAAGCAATAAAGATACTTTTAAAAAAATCCTCCATACGAGGTAGTGGTTGTTTACCTATTCAAAGGTTTTCCACGCTAAAAACACCTGTTTATATTTTTAACTTTCTAGTAGAGTATTGTTACAGGTTCATTTGGTGTGATAGCTAATTCGTAATCTTGTCGAGCTACAGAATTTGGCCATTACATTTGGCACCGTCTGTGGGAAAGATTGCATTTCCAAGATACCCAAAGGCACTCTTTCATTATAATTTTCAATTATGGCTTCTTCTAGATGACATGCCGCAGGAACTCAGCTTAAAATTTCTGTAGATCCAGGGCAACCCACTGAGTTACGGGCGAATCTCCATGCAGAGACTGGGAAACGTGTAGAACTCGAACTTTAATTAATGAAGGATCGCGAGCTCTGAGAGAAAGATCTCGATGCGGAACGACAAGCTCATTTGACCACGTTCAAACGACATAAAGATTAGATGACGACAATGTAGACTGTATTCGAAGCTTTAACAAATACTCTGTAGGCTCCTCCTACCAGGGGCCATGATCAGCTTCGAATACAGTCTGCATCGTCGCCAGTAAAGCCATTTCCCGGAATCTGCCACACGGACTGCTGCCCTCCATCCATCGAGGATGAGAAGTCCAATCCAAAGTTAGTCGAGGTTGCCAGATTCCCATCGGTCAGGTGGAAGACCAGCGACCTCTGCATCAAGTCCTAACACGAGATTGCATGAGTAAATGAACAGGAACTCATCATCCCCTGCCAACAGATCTAGCGATTCAACCAGCACGTTATTACGTTACAAAGGAACACATGGACCAACGAATTAAGGAGTTGATCGAAGCACAAGTTCTGGCACTATCGGTGATACGACAAATTTATAAGGGAGTCCGATTGCCAAAGAACTGTTCGATATGGAAGTACCGAAAGGTTTCCATACTCCTAAAATTTACACTAAGGTTCAGACCCGATGGAGCATATCCAGCAATACAGCGATTCATTGGGGTTGTACTCCAATCTTAACCACATTCTCTGCCATCTGTTTGCCATAAGTTTACTGGAATAGCAACTCCGTTGGTTCCGCTCTCTTCCTGAAGAATCGATCTATACATTTGATCAGCTGTAGAAATAGTTCATCAAAACATATGTCCACAATAGGGACAAAAAAGAGAACTAGTATTCTCTTATCGGTCTTAAGCAGTCACAAGGAGAAAAGCTTGAAAATTTCTCAAAGAAATTCCTGGATCTTGCGAGAAAAGTGGATAACCTCGACCAAAAGACCGCTATTACCGCTTTCACCAATGCGCTGCGGCTCAATTACAAAGCTAAGGAATATCTTTTCCTCAACAAGCCTGCGACTTTAGAGGAGATGATCACAAAAGTTAACAGTTAAGTCGACTTGGAAAGAATGATGTATGAGCGGCAAAAGTCTACTAAGCCTGTCCTCTCCACCAAAGTCCCATTTAAAGATCAAACCAACGAGCCCAAGGAAGAACAGGGAGATCAGAAATGCACCAAGGGGGACACTAAGTACCCTCAGAGAAGTGGCCCACAGAACAAACCCGTCTTCCCAAAGCTGAATGCTCGAATCTCTACGATTTTTTCGCTAATATTAAAAGGCACACTCTACCGCACCTCCCGACCACTGGAATCCATCGAGAATCGACCATTTTTCCTACACCATAGGGTAAATCATCATTCTACTGACAATTGCCATGCTCTGCAGTGGATGCTCGAACTTATTTTTAAGGAAGGACGGATACACGAATACATCGTTGACCTGAAGTCGTACCAGGATGACAACCATAAGAAGTAACATGAAGTTGTTAAGGTCAATGACAGGGCTGAGGAGAAACATCTCTACTATATGCACCTCAGCAACATGATCGAAATCAATCGGATCGCCAATTCCAACCGATCGAAACGCCGAAGACTCTCGGAATGCTGTGATCTTACATCTTAAGACATAGAAGCCAAACTTTTTCCCGAGTCGAGCAACCGCCGACTCGGAATCTCTTTCGAGGATTGCGATACTAGCCATATCAAATATCCACATCATGACGCGCTAGTCATAATGCTCAAGATGAAACAGTTTATCATACACACAATAATGATCGATACTAGAAGCGGTATTGAGATTCTTTTTCAGAGTACGATCGACCAGATGGGCCTGGCCGACCAAGTCATTCAGAGCGATACCGACATCAGCAGATTCAATGGATCCTAGGAAGAACGAGTAGGAAAGATCATCTAACCTATTACAGCAGGACCAGCCACAATCGACATCGTTTTCTATGTCATCAATGCCAAGTCTAGCTATCTTGGGATTATGGGCTACTGGTGGATACACAATATGGAAGCAATCGCTTCTACCTATCATCAGACACTCCGATTTAAGTATGACAATGGTATTTATAAGATCAGAGGTAGTCAAAAACTCTCTCGAGCTTGCGGAAATACTGTTTCGGCCATCCTCGATACTTTAGACAGATTGGCCGCATAGCAATTACAGAAAGTTGATCACCTCAATAATCAATCACCTACGGAGGAACCCACAGAATATGTTAACATTGATGAACCCGGCAGAGGTACGTTCATTAGAACCAAGATGGTTCAACAGAAGAGAGATGCTCTCATCTAATTCCTACAACTCAATCGAGACGTTTCTGCCTGATCTTTTGAAGAGATGCCCGGAGTCGACCCGACCATGGTTTGCCACAAGTTAGCCATTAACATCAATGTCACAGCGGTCAAACATAAATAACGACGACTTTCACCTCGCCTTTGAGATGAAGTTAACACCGAGATCGAGAAATTGGTCAAGGTAAGATTTATTCGAGAAGTAAAGTATCCAGACTGGATATCCAACATTGTAGCTGTCCTAAAGAAGAACAGAAAAATCCACGATTACGTTATCTTCACAGATCTAAACAAACACACCCCAAAGGAAAGTTTCCTTCTTCCCAACATTCATCAGATCCTCGATTCCACTGTAGGCCATGATCTCCTATCTATGATGGACGCTGCCTCAGGATATAATCAAATCCCACTTCTGGAAGAAGATCAAGAGAAGACAACATTCATCATCAAAAGTGGTCTTTATTATTACAAAGTGATACCCTTCGGGCTCAAGAATGCAGGAGCCACATATTAACGATTGATGACAGCTATGTTCAAAACACACCTGAGAAAAATCGTTAAAATCTTCATCGATGATCACTTGTACAAAAACATACATTCAGATAATCATATCCCTGATCTCAGCACAATATTCAACATCGTTCGATCTTGCAGAATGCGCCTCAACCCTTATAAGTGTCAATTCGGGGTATATTATGGCCAATTTCTAGGCCACCTCATCAGCAAGAAAGGGATTGAGGCCAATACAGGGCAAATTCAGGCTCTCCTCGACATGCCTTATCCAAAGATAGCAAAGGACGTTCAGAAACTCGCCGACAAGATTGATGCCATCAACCGTTTTGTCTCTAAATCTTCATACCGCTGCCATTGGCTATTCCTATTACTTAACAGATGTACCAAACGAGGAAAGGTTTAGCCAACTGCTGAAGTCACATGGACACCAGAATGCAAAACATCTTTTTAGGATCTCAAAATCTATTTGGGGGGGTTTCCCATAATGAACACCCCAGTAGGTAATGTGGAACTGATAATCTACCTCGTAGTCACAGATACTTCCCTTAGCTCAGTTCTTATTCGCCTGGAAGGGAAAATAGAGTAACCAGTCTTCTTCATCAGCAAAATAATCACACCAGCAGAAACAAGGTATTCTAAAATTGAGAAACTTCTTCTCACCCTTGTTTACACTTCGCAGAAGCTCAAGTACTACTTCCAAGAACATTCAGTCAAAGTTATGACGAACTACCCACTTCGGGAAGTTTTGTCCAAAAAAAGGATGTCACGAAGAGTGCAGCAATGGTCAGTCTATTTGGTGAACATGATATCAAGTTCGAGTAGCGTCATTCCAAAAGAGGCCAGGCCGCTACCAAATTTCTTGTGGATTTTCCAGTGGAGGATCCCAAGTGGGAGGAGCACGACCTGAGCCTTTCCAAAAAAATGCCAAAGAACCCCATTCCTAAATCCTTTGATGAATGAGCTGTCTGGATCATTGCATCAGGGTGGAGGCTTCTCACAAGTAGATCAGCAGGACCCGCAGGGTCAGGGATCGGGATCATTTTGATCACCCCATCCAATGACAAAATTGAGAAATCAATCTGCTTAGATTTTAAGGCCATAAATAATGTTACCGAGTATGAAGCTCTCATTCATGGACTCGACATCGCACTCGAGCTCAATATCCTCAAACTCTCAGTTTACACAGATTCATTGCTCATCGTCCATCATTATTTTGAGCAATACAAGAAGAACGGGAAGATGATCGAATACGCAGCCCTCATTGTAGATAGGATGAATAAGTTTGTGAAAGCAACCCTCGAATATCTTCCTCGAGGTGAAAGCAGACACACTAATTCCTTGGCATATCTAGCTGAATTCTTGGGAACAGAAACTCGATATCTTCAGATCGAAATCATTTTAACCCTCAGCATTGACTGCATCTCTGTATGCACGATCAACACTAGGGGCGATAAAGGGGGAGATGACGATTGGCAAAAGCCTTTCATAGCCTACCAAGGTGTCGACAACAAGTATAGCAAACCACTCCCAATAGATCTGAAAGAACGCCGACAACTGATCAACAACTCGAAGCATTACATTACTCAGAACGGTATGCTTTACTGTCTATCCGTTAATGGGCCTTACCTCAAATGCCTCTCAATATCAAAAGCAGACGAGCTACCCTGTGAGTTACAAGAAGGAACTTGTGGCTACCACGCCGCAGGTAGATCATCAACAAACTGAACAATAGCACAAGGAATATTCTAGCCCAGCATACGCAAGCAAGCAGATGAGTATTCCCACAAATGCAATACCGGCCAGAGATATGAAAATATGATACGTTCCTCTGCGCTCGAGCTCCATGCAAGCAAGGTTTTTTAGCCTTTCAAAAGATGGGCACTAGACCTCCTCGGCGAATTCCCTAACTCTCTAAGTAATTGCCACCACCTACTCGTAGCTACAGATTACTTTACAAAATAGGTAGAAGCAATTCCATTATGTCGAGCCAGAGAAGAAGAGGTCAACTCTTTTATCTGGAGCCACATAATCACTCGATTCGGGTGCCCCCACATGATTTGTATCGATAACGGTCCCCAATTCATGGGAGAAAAGGTCGTAACCTTCTTAAATTACCACAATATCATCCATTCACTATCAAATCCATACTATCCTCAAGGAAATGGCCATGCCGAAATCACCAATAAGACCATCATGGATGGATTCAAAAATGGCTTCACATACAGAGAAAAGGAAATTGGGTTCACGAATTACCTCACGTCCTGTGGGCATATCGAACCACTCCCAGATAGTCTACAGGGTGTACCCCATTCCTTCTTACTTATGACACTGAGGCAGTCATTCCTTTTGAATATCATTATCCAGTTCGTGATCACGAGCTAACTGACGAGGAAAATGAGTTTGAATTGGCTTGCAACCTCAATATGATAGATGAGACCAGGGAATGCGCCATCGCTAACCTAGGTTGATATCATTATATGCTTGTCAGGTCTTACAATAACTGAGTTAGGAGCCGTACTTTTCAATCAGAGATCTCGTCCTACGAGAAATTCCTCAACATCACAAAGAGCCTCACGCGGGAAAATTAGCTGACAATTGGGGGGGGTCCATTCATTATCACAGGTCTCTCAGGCCTGATATCATACTATTTCATGATAGAAGAGGGGTCCCCATTTCAAATCCTTGGAACATTAGACGACTGAAACGATACTATCGTTAGTCGTCTTACTACTCCATTTCTATGTTTTGATACTTATTTTCAATTCCAAAAGTGAGATTCTTATCTCCATCCAATGTAAATTATGAACTTATCAATGAAAGTTTTTTTATGCATAATGTCATTCTCTTCACAAAACAGTCGTCCACATTTTAAAGATTTAAGCATAGATAATGCTAGCTTACAATCATCATTTCCCAAGTTTGATCAAGGAACTTGATTGGCTTATGTTTCTACATATCTGCGAGGGTGGCAAGTGTGAAAATTTGCTCCACTTCAAAGAGCCAAACAAGAGATAAGACAAATGTGATACTAGTCTTCATCCTTTACAACTAGTTTGGTCCACTTCAGTAGGCTGGATCAAGGATAACACTTGGTTCAGCTGAATCTATACATATTTGCCAGGGTGGCAAGTATGAAAACTTGTTCCACTTCAAAGAACCAAACAAGAGATAAGACAAAGGTGATACAAGTCTTCACCTTTTATAACTTGTTTGGTCCACTTCAGTAGGCTGGATCGAGGATAGCACTTGGTTCAGCTGAATCAATGCATATCTGTAAGGGTGGCAAGTGTAAAAACTTGTTCCACTTTAAAGAGCCAAACAAGAGATAAGTCAAAGGTGATACTAGTCTTCATCTTTTACAACTTGTTGGTCCACTTCAGTAGGATGGATTGAGGATAACACTTGGTTCAGCTAAATCTATACATATCTGCGAGGGTGGAAAGTGTGAGAAGTTGTTGCACTTCAAAGAGCCAAACAAGAGATAAGACAAAGGTAATACTAGTCTTCACCTTTTACAACTTGTTTGGTCCACTTTAGTAGGCTGGATTGAGGATAACACTTGGTTCAGCTGAATCTATACATATCTGCAAGGGTGGCAAGTGTGAAAACTTATTTCACTTCAAAGAGCCAAGCAAGTGATAAGATAAATGTGATACTAGTCTTCATCTTTTACAACTTGTTTGGTCCACTTTAGTAGGCTAGATCGAGGGTAACACTTGGTTCAGCTAAATCTATACATATCTGCGAAAATGGCAAGTGTAAAAACTTATTCTACCTCAAAGAGCCAAACAAGAGATAAAATAAAGGTAATACTAGTCTTCATCTTTTACAACTTGTTTGGTCCACATCAGTAGGCTGAATCGAGGATAACACTTGGTTTAGCTGAATTAGCCAGCCATAAGATAAGGCAAAGGTCGTACTAGCTTTCATCTCTTTCAATATGCCTACGACATTCCTATAGTTCAAATCAAGTTTCAACTTGGTTTAACTTAACCCATTTCTGCGAGTAAAACGAATGTAAATGTTTGCTTTATATCAAGGACCCCACCAGACACAAGATAAGGCATTGGTCATACTAGCTTTTATCTATAACAATATGTCTGCGACAATTCTATTTGTTTTCAGGTCAAAGTTATATTACGGAAGATTCTTTTCTACTGAGGGAGTGTCAACAATGCTTTCCCTCACATCATTAAGAGGTCTCTCTTTTAGCTCGTGGGCTACAAAAGCTCTACCTCATTCTATTAAGTCAGAAGTTTGAGGACCCAGATGGGTCTCCATGGCACCCATACAGTTTCCTCGATCTATCTAAGCTCCACATGTGCACCCCTGGTCCGACAGAGTTTTAAGCAAGGTATCTCATTCTGACTCAAGTTTTTTAACTTCCTCTACAAAATATGCAACAATCACCTTTAACAGGTTAGAGCGAGCCACATCAGGTACTACCACTTTTGCAAATCTAGCCTTCAACCTCTCGAGGCGTACCTTTAAACTAGCACAAGTATCCTTCAATGCAATTATTTCTGCATCAACCCTTTCATGATAGATCGTATCTTTTTCCAACTTGTCAATATACTTCGCTAACTCCGCTAGGTTCATGGCTTGTAGTTCTACTACCCGAGCACGGAGTACCCCAAGCTTCGCATTCAACTCTTCCCTAACAGGCAGATCTTTCAATAATTCTTCTTTCCTCTTCAATAGCAATTCCTTTGCTTTGATCTCCCCTTCCAGAACTTTCTCAAAGCAGTATCCAACTTATGCTGGCATTGCCTTAAATTCACATTTCCCTTCTGGACATTCCCCTGAATATGAGACACATCACTCTCTAGATCTCTGGTTCGACCTAGAGACTAACTATATCCCCTCGAACTAAAGGAGCCTTAAGCTCAGGTCTACTTCCCCCAGAACGCTCTCTAGCCTTATCTTTCATGGCACGAGCAATAGCATAATCATTTTCGGCTTTAAGTTGAGCGACTCTCTCGTTTAAATCATTGCACCTGCGCTACATTTCTTGGATTTCCATATCCTTGGCAGGGAGAACTGTTTGCACATGTTCAGCTACGGCCTCCGAAGTTGATAGATTTTCTCGAGCTTACCTCAGCTCGTCATCCTTTTCGATGAATTTTTGTCTCAGTCGCTCCAAGTCGTTCTTACATCTTTGGAGATCAGATCGACATAGTTCCTCAGATCGTTCAAGCACCTGAATACGATATTGAGCTGCGTCAGTCTGCTTACCCTTCATAGCCAACGCATCGACCTAACATTGAAGTTTCTCGGCACATTCTATTGTTGCGGATAAATCTTCTAACCTATTATTAATCCTAGAGTCTTTCTCCTCGACCTGGCGAGTTAGGTCAGAGATGGCCTGATTCAACTTTTCCAGTCTGAAATACGCTTTTACATATTGATTTTCTCTATTCTCATTCGCCTCCTTCATCCTATCAGACTGCTCCAAAAATTCCCGATTGCACATGAGTGCGTGGTCCTCACGTGTGCGAGATGTATCCAATTTGACCTGGGACATATATCATGATTTAGTACAATTCAATTCAGAAAGTATAATTCATGCATATACATACTACATTTTAAAGAGACTATGTGATTTCTAAACAACTACTTCCAAGTACTTTTTAACTAAAAGTTAAAACCCCTTTCTCGGATAAACCCTACATGAATCTTCTTTCGGCGTACAAGGTACACATTTTCAATGTCTTATTCTGTATTAATAGCGTTGGATTTTTGCTATACATTTCTATCCTATTTACTTAAGTTAACATTCGTATAACATGAAAGTCGATCAACCTATTCCAATCTAACCTGTAACTCTGCTCGCACAGACAACAGGGCTTTTGAGGTCTCTCTTTCCCTGGCAAGTCCTGATTCTAGGTCATTTGTCCTAAGACTCATCTCTCTAACTACCTACACAAGATTTATAAACAGATTCAACATACAAAAGTTTCTTCCCCACGCAGAAGTCATATAACTTACAAATACTTGTACAAAACACAAAACACATCTCTACCCTACCTTCTCACTCCCACCATCTGGGAGCTCAACATTGTCCCTTTGGTTATCAAGCACCGTTTGGGGGGAGACACCATCCAGACCATCTACGACCCCCAATACTTCTGCTTCCTCCTCTTCTTCCTCAGCGTAGGTGTCAGCCTTAATGGCATCCACCTCCTCTTGAGAGTAGCCCTTCAGCATCAAGTGGCGACCTAGTGTGTCACGCTTCTCAGCCATCTCATCTAAATTGGCCTTTGCCTTGACCAGTAACTGGCCGATCGCCACAACGTGAGTGGCCTTCAGCTGTCTGACTTCTTTCAGGGATTCAGTCTTGGTTCGAGCCAGGCTTTTCTCTAGCTCACTCTTTGCCTTCTTCATCTTGGACTTCTGCTCTTCTATACCGAGCCAAATCCCTTTGATAAGATGAGCAACCTGCAAAAATTATATCGACCTCAGTTATTAGCTTGAAATATATTAAATATTTATATCTGATAATATAAACTTACCATCTGGCTCGTATCTTCCTTTCCTTGAAGAATCTCTAACCTAGCCCATTCCTCGACCTCTTTGAGGTCATCCACTGAAGCAGATCACCCCTCAATGGCCTTCTCTCTTGAGTCCCCCAAAGGCTCAACCCTTCTCCTCTTCCCTTTTACAGCCTCGCCACTTACAGTGGTACCAGAGGCTGACAGAGCCTTTTTTATCTGTCCATTCAAAAAAATTTGGGGCATTTTGCTCGTCGTAAGATTTGGTTGAGCCAGACTGCCCTACCCAGGACTCTTAGCTAAAACCTCCTCTCCGCTTGTTTGCTTTTTTCCTTCATCGACACCCGTCATCGGCCTAGTAGACTGAGCTTTTACAACCTTTTCCGATCTACTTTCAACTCTCTTCTTTCTACTTAGGCCGAGTTTCCCCAAGACAAATTCGAGTTCAGTCTCCTCCTCCGCAACTTCATCCAACAAGGACTCTTTCCTTTCCACTGTAGACTTTAGACCTGCAATAACATATTTTACTATCAACACAGTTGTCAAAGAATCATAACAATAATTATATCTATGCATGTCTATACTTACTTTGCTTTACAAATCTTAATCGATGGTTCAAAAGTTCTTCATCATCTCTTTGAAGGCAATTACCCTTCACCCATATGATGTTGTCATTCCAAGTTCGACCTGCTTAATTCAGATCGACAAAATGACACCGAGTAACATTCGTGCAAAAATACTCTTCCCCCTCCGCTACAGTACAACCCCTAAACTGCCTGCCAGCAAACTCTACACATTTTCCCCATTTCCCTTCTATAGCCCCCTTGGCTTTATAAAATTCCTTGAAGGCATCAGAACCCGGAGGATAAGACACCAACTAACCAGGGAAACCTGGAAATAGTTCCAATCCTCCTTCCCCTTCGCTATCAGACTTATTCGTTCTACCTGAGGTCGAAACCTCATTAACAGATAACCTACCCATCTTAAAAATAGATTCTACAGGACTATTTTGACCTACACAGATGCCTTTCACTCTCAACCTACATACAGGTTAAGGTATTTATCATTCTTTTATATATATATATATATATATTCAACATATATCTATGTTCAGTCATTCACGTATAACACATATCTTTAAACTATAAAAAATCAAAGTATATTGCATATATCTCTGTTAACCTTCAGTATCCGGATGAGAATCGGTAGTAGAGTCAAGCTTTCCCCTCACAACGCTGCTATATTCCCACTACGAGATCCTGAACCTTTTGCCATCTTTAACCGTTTATCGCTTTCAGATAACTCTTTATCGATTCCCCTGATTTTTCGCCTTTCTCTCTGAGTACTCTCCAAAATTTTTGTGATAAAACATTTGTTTGGAGACAAAAAAGAACTATTTATCTTTTCTCTTTCATGCGGCTGGCATTTATTGTTTCTTGCACGAACCGTCCTGGATTCCAAACTGAGGCATCCTTTCCACTCTCCATGTCAGACGCCTTGTACCTTTTTAATAAAACCACATTTCCATCATTACAACTCCCCAAATTTTTTAACATTTTTCCCCCCTTTCAATATATTTTCTTGACCTCCCCTCACTCATGATGACTCGCACTGTGAGATGTCAGAGTTCTATTTCCTTTTTTCTATAAAATAAAACTAGAAGCTTCTGCATTCATATATTTTTGTTTCACAGTCCTTGTTTATCATACTTATAGTGATTGACGTCATTTACAAAATCGTACAAATATTCAAATTTATAAAAAAAATAGTCTCAAATCAGATTTGCCCTTATTGAGGTTCCAGTTGATTTATATTATTTCTGCTACATTCCAGCATTTATTTTATTCATAAGAACACACTCTACGCAATATCCATCACAGTCTTGGTAACTTAAGCAGCCAACATCTAATCACATCATTCGCCAATCCTCATATCTTCAAAATCGATCTCCACTTCAGCGATCAAAACCACCAACCTTTCTCGTTCTGCCGAATCCCTTATGAATACACGAAAGAATGACTCATAAATGTAACGGGCATACTCAAGTTCTTTACTCCTGGTATCTAACCCTTCGAGCTGACATGCCCTCATTGGTAACTCAACATCGTAACCAAGCGAGCCAAAAATTCTCTCCCGCACTTTAGCAGTTTTAATGGCCAATCAACCTTTTGCTGCATGACGAATCCTCTGAGATCGAGTCCGCACCATCCTAACCTTCCCCCAAATTTTTATAGGTCATGCTATCAGTATTAATAAGATTTCTCAATCACTTCCTCTTTTCACTCGGTTTTTACCAAGTATCACGTAACAGAAACCCAAAATCTTAGACCCACTCATTATAACTTATCCCCTCACTAATATATGTAATGGTCCATCGACCTGAGACAACTCGAATTTACATCTTTCCTACAATTTCTATCACAAATCATTTATATCAGCACGAAGTTCTCAGCTCGTATTCACATCAGTTCGAATAGTATTACAACATTGTTTCATCATTTATCAAAAATTCTTCTACCAACATACGACACAAGTCAGTTCGATATAAGGAAGTTTTTCTATGCACAGTTTAAAAATATTAACTTTTATTCATGTCAAAAGATGTTACATACGATTTACGGATAACAAGTTTTCACACAGGAATACCACAAAATGTTATCCGTCCAGTACCAGATTCCAGGTACTTTATAGATAACAAGATTTTTCCCTGTTTGTTTAAAGCTACAAGTCATTCAGGCACGATGAGGTGTCATGTTTTCTAGTTCTTCTTCTTTCAGTGATTTTTCACCCTGATGTAAAAAAGACATTGGAACCGGCAAAAATCTTCCCTCACATGGCTCGGTTGAAGCCCAGTCGGACTCCAAGAAAAAATTATACAAGCAGTAGACTCAGTGTTGGCACCTACAAAACAAGATGAAAGGTCTTATGAGCGTAAAACCATGATAGAAATGATTTAGCAAGATCCCCCTTCCCATTCTACTCCTCCACTATCACCACCGCCTCTTCTATAGCCAGCACCACCGAAGAGTTGGTAGAGATGAAGAGGGCCCGACATTATAATAGACGGCAGCACGAGAAATCAGCACATCTGCCCAGTAGATACACTTTTCCCTGCATATGAACCCCTAACCCTGTCTTCCGCAAGGGTGCAGAGACAGGCCCAACGTTCCTCACCTATCAAGACAAAGACATAAAATCTCCACTTATAGTAGAAATCTTTCTCAGCTTCAACTGCTTCCTCTCCTGAAAAGCCTTGGTACGTCGGAGAAACAGGGGCTGGGATTACTATTTCTAAGGAACGATCACCAAAGTACTTCAACTTCAACCTCTGTATTTCCGATGCAATCCTCTCTTTAAGAACCATACTCCGAGTTTTCACCATCTCAGAGAAAGTTACACATGCAAGAATTATTCCAAAGAGTTGATCAAGGTACTCTTTATATAACCCTAATTTTATTTGTACAGGTATGTTTTCCCAAGCGTCATCATTTATTACGGATGCAACTATTTAATATAAACCGTCGCATACATCCGCATCATCATTTAATACCCATCACTTCCCAATATCACGTAACTTCCACCCAGTCAAACACCATCATTGCTCCGTTTCGAATTTATAACTTTTAACCTATTCTTTCTCAACTAAAGCCACTCGTGACTTCGGTTATGAGGGGGAAATTGTAGGGACTTATCCCTCAAGATCACTCATAATCGAGCTCATACAGCTCAAATTACCTCGAATTACCTCTGTCTCAGGCTCACAGAATCTCAGCACTTAACACTCTAGCCAAACATTCCAAACACTCCCATGACCTACTCAAGAACGTGGGTAGATTTAAACCCAAAAAATGTTATTAAGTCAAAGATACCTCTCTCCCATGAGCTCATCAATTATACAGTCAACCGCCACTAACCACATTATTTGGAAGATGTGCTCCAGCACGACGAAGAGCTGTGGGAAAAGCCTATATAAAGGAGAAGTTCCAGAAGAGACAGGGACCAGAAAAATTATTCAAACTTCTTATTTACGAGATTAAAAGCATTTCTAAATTCTAGAGAACACTTGTAATAAAGATATCCACTCCAAAGCAATAAAGATACTTTTAAAAAAATCCTCCATACGAGGTCGTGGTTTTTTTACCTATTTAAAGGTTTTCCGCGCTAAAAACACCTGTTTGCATTTCTAACTTTCTAGTAGAGTATTGTCACAGGTTTATTTGGTGTGATAGCTAATTCCTAATCTTATCGAGCTAAGGAATTTGGCCATTATACTAACGATAGGTATATTGTATAAAATTTTTTGTATATTGAGCAATTGTCTATTAAGTAATATTGAATATATATTCGGTAAGAATAATTTCCTTGGGGCTTATAAGTTATAATAAAGAATAATCTATTGACGTTGTTCATGTAAACACATTTCCATTATATTTTGTTTAATCACTTATACATTCTGAAATAAACATGTATCATAGAAGTAATAAATACATAGATAAAGACAACTAACATAGTAATAGGAATAAATCAGTACATATTTTCACATTTGTTTCTCCAATGAACGTTATGTCCTTGAAGGCAAATATATTAGATAATGACAACTAACAATGTAATCTGGAGAATAAACAACACAAATATATTAGAATTATAAATCATAGCTAACTGTTTTACACAATTAGAAATGTTCTTTGAAAGTTTCTTTAGAGAGTTAGGCCCAACTTCATTTCTTATTAAATAAATTTTGGTTGGAAGGAAAAACTGAGAATATATCACATCTCTAAATGAATAGAACCTTGATAACTCATTAGAATTCCAGGTTGGTGATACAGGTGCAGTGGGTTAAACTCTTGGAGGCCACCAACCACCGCCATTTCCATTGCAAGATGGTTTTCAATAAAAGGGATTGTTCTTTAGCTTTATGTTCTTTTCTTGATGATGCTCCCATCACACCCACATCTGAGTGGAACTTGAGAACAACTGTAAGATGAACTTCCGAAGAGTCATAATAGTCATTGGACGAATTAGGAGATTCAAGCTTCTTTACTGCGCATGCCTTTCTAGTACAGATACGTTTTTTACCAATCTGTGTCATGGAAGGCGGTTTCCTTTTGCATTTGTCAAAAAACACATGTGCTCTGGATATCTCCTGCATTAGTTAGAATCAACATTTCTTGTTTAATGACTTACGTATAAAAACATGTGGCTATATATATATCTGGGGAATTCAAGAAATTTTTAATTCTTCTTTTATAAAGATATACTTAATTGATATCTTTAATTACTACATAAAATCAAATCTTAGGTAATTTGTTAAGGCAATTTTCACGATCACAATAGTCCAATTACTAAATAAGATCATAGCATGAATATAATTTAAGATTACAGAATCTAAATGACTTTGACCACCATCTCTTGAAATATTTAAAATATATACACTCTATCAGTACCATTAGCAAGTGATCTGCCATTTGAGCTAAGGATCTCATAAGCATTATAATTATATCTAGCATATGATAACACATAAATTAATGCTTCTCAGACATATTAGCTAGCTGGGGCAAAACCTAGTCGTCTTTGTGAATAATTGGCTAGACATATTCACGGAGGCAACTATAGAGGGATTTTGAGTTTAGATAGGCTACCAAAAGGATTTTAAGAATCTATTATGCATTAAGGTAATTCTACAGAAGATATCGTTCAATCAGCAATAATAAGCCCCTCTAGGATAAGTTATTTATAGCTATGAAAATAATAATGCTTTATCGGTTAAGGCTTTTTGAAAAAAGGAGGGAAAAATGCAACTTACAAAAATTATCATCCAATCTGCAATAATATCCCCTCTAGGATGGGTTATTAAAAGCTACATAAATAATAATGCGGTTAAGGCATTTTGCAAGTAAAAAAGCTAAAATCTCAAGTGCAGCTTACAAAAAATATCATCCAATCGGTAAAAATAAACACCTCTAGGATGGGTGCATAAATAATAATGCATTATCACTTATGAAATCAAAAAGCAAACACAACTTACGGAAGATATCATCCAATCAGCAATTATAAGCCCCTTTAGAGCGGGTTATTAAAAGGTACCTATTTAATAATGTGTTATAGGTTATGACATTTTGCAAAAGAAAGAAAGAAAAACAAATGCAAGTTACTCAGTATGTCACTTAATATTTAAGGACCAAGTGAAGAAAGGAGTACGCTTTCCCAAAGTAAATAGGATCCTCCTAAAATTGGGATTTGTTTGAAAATGTAAAACAATTGAATATTCCATCTCCAACAGATCCTATAAAAGTGGATAGAAATTAAACAAAACCTATTTGTAGACCGTGAAAAGCATTAAATAGATAAATATAAAAATGTGAGAAATAACAAACTTGAGCATCTATTAAATGAATAGGGGGTGAACAATAATGTCGATATTTGCTTAAACTTACTATCCACTATTTTAGTGTCTCTCCAGTGTATATACATATAAATACAATGAATCTATAAGGGCTAAAAAAGAAAATCTAGAGATCAATATGTTCATTGTGAATGCAAAGAATGCTCATTGTGAATGTAACCAAGTACGAAAAAGTGTCAAATTATCAAAACTGTCACATAAAAATTGTCAATATCGTTGAACCTAGGGTGAGGTTGAACCAGCATAATCAAATTGAACATAAGGAAGAATAAAAAATTGAAAACAAAGGAATCTTACATTATCATAAATTCAATACCATACTTTTATTTGATCTGCTCCTCCACTACCTAGTATATTTTCAACATCACACAACATTCTACATATAAGATCTTTTGCCTCAGCTAACAATCTTATTTCTGCCAAAATTTTTAACTGATTTCTCCAATGAACAATTTGAAGAAAAAAAATCAATTAACATTGTGACAAAAAATATATTAAAATTCTCGCTCGCTTAAGACTTTGAAGTAATAATAAGAGTATTACGTAAGAAATAAGGGTTTTGGATGAGAAACATATATAGGTAAAAAGAATCATACATTGACAAACCTTTATCATATTTCTTGTCTCTAAAGTTAACACCAATCTTTTGTGTATAAAAACATTAATATGTATTAATAATGAGATGCAATAATACTTAAAAGGCACAATAAATACAATATATTTGAGAAATTAAAGAATACATGATAAAGGAAGATTATGCAATTACATTGGAGTGCATCATATTAAGAGAAAAGTCATGACAAGGTTAAAAGAAGTCTTTGATTGCATCATACCCATTAAGATATTGGAGGTTGGAGTTGAATTTGCATAAATTTAAGGCATAACTTCTTCTAAATTTGGTAAATGGAGTAATCTTTTCTAGATATATTAATGCATTAATTACTATAAAACTGTCCTTTTATTATCCAATTTAATGTTCCCCATAAGTTGTGCTAAATATATTTTAAAAAGTTCTCTAATTGATGCTACAAATAGGTAGTATTATAGATTAATTATCAGTCATTAATGGTTTATATTTATTTAATAAATAGTTCTTTTGTAAATACCTTGTGAAGTTCTTTTAGATGTTTTCCCCATTATAAAAGAATGATGGTGGAATCATAAGATAGTAATAGTATTGTTAGCTGAATCGCTTGAATGATTTAATAATAGGATTGATGAACATCGCTTTTGTATCATAGAATGATCTCCGTAATAGTTTCACCCAGATTTTCGTTAAAAGGATATAAATACATTTAGTTGTTTTAGACGAATCAACACTATTAGCATGAAATTTACAATGTATTGCCTATCAAAATATAATAATTGGTGTTACGGATACAATCCAAACTACTAACTCAATAACCGAAATAATTTAAGTATAAATTTGAAGACAGTTAAGTACGGGAAATAATCAAATAAATCTGCAAAACCTGATAATGGAATTAAGATAACATAAGCATTTCAGAGATAGACTTATACTACTACAAAAATAGTGTACTTTCACGCCTTCTTCCAAATCTATGTTAGCTTGGACCATTTTAATCAAAACTACATAGCATAAGGAAAATTCAAATCAATTAAATGGAAATAGAAATTTGATGATAACAATAATAATCCAAAACACTTCATTACATTATAATGCAATTTAGTAATTCAAGCTACTGTTGGATCATTTATACATATCACCATATCAAAATATTAGTCTGCTATACTTGATAATTAGAATTTGAATACTTCAGGAGGAAAATGCCCATGATTGGGCACTAATAATTATGATGTGGTCTTAAAAAACAAGTATTTTAAATACCTTGATTATTAAGCATAATCATTACTAATGCATTTTCTATAACAAATAATGTTAAATGTTAATTTTACCTGGAATTGACATTATATTGTACAAGCTTTGTGAATAACTACTATGTTTGTAGAGATTTGGCGGAGTTGCTATTGTTGTAGAGATGACCCTCAAACCCTCAAAATATATCAGTAATAAATATTTGTGTAAAATTTATTAGTTAATTAGTAAAACTTGTAGAAATAATAAATGTAGAATAAAATAAGTCTAAGATGAAGATAACAAAACAATACCTAAGTTATTGAAAATTTCATGGAAAATAATGTTTTTTGAGAAATTCGAAGGCTCCATGTTTGCGTTCTTTATTAAAAAATTTAGCCCTTCAGGTGAAGTTGCCCTTGAAACTGCAACATACAACTCACAATGGCTAAATATCTTTCTTGGAAAGTATACACCTACATTCCTTAATGTTTGACCCTGGTTTTTGTTAATTGCCATTGCAAAGCATTCCTTCAAAGGTAATTGGCGGCGTCTTAAAATAAAAGGCCACTTCGTTTGACTTGATGACATTTCTATTCACGGAATAAGTGCTTGTTTTCCAATATGTGTACCTGCAATTATTTAACTTTCAATAACCCTCTTTATTAGATGTTTTACCACCATTCTTGTACCATTGCATACCCCCTCGCTTGGGTTAATATTTCAAAGGAGCATAACAGGAACACCTATCTTGAGCTCAAGTTTGAAGTTGGGTACTCTAGAAATCTTTATAGTATTGAGGAATTCAGTTGGGAAGAGAGTATCTTTGTCTTGGATAGAATCTGAACTTGCACTTATCCTATCGGCACTTAAGTAATCATAGCAAACTCCATCAAGCATTGCAATAATGTGAGTGTTCAGTTCTTCTACACAATCATTTGTTGGCGTCAAAATACATCTATCTCTTAAGTAATCTATTTCCTTGAACCTTTTTATATATTTGGGTAGGTGAACATTACAATTTGTTGAATTAGCGACTCCCCTAGTATAATGAGTCATTCATCTAGAATTTTGATCCAATTTGGATCAAGCTCTCCATTTAAAGAATACGCAGGCAATTTACCATCTTCCAAATCTAATATCCATTTGCTAAAGTTATTCATATCTTCTTTACCTTTAGATCTTGAAGTATCATCCTTTAGCCACATATTTGTAGTTAAGTAGAATAATCTGCAATGTCTCCATATATATGATCTAATTATGGATGAACTTACTATTGCTTACCTTAATCCATTCGGAACAACTGGTAGTATTTGTCGAAAGTCTTCACCCATTAACATAGGCTTTCTACCAAACATTGTATCCTTAGAATATTATATTCTTCCATACATTTCATCTCTAAAGATTTTATCCACGACTTCAAAAATCTGTTTATGACACATAAGTGCTTTATCCCATATGATAAGATTTGCTATCCTAAGTAAATCTTCCACTGGGTAAACATATTTAATGTCACTGATGGTATTTTCATTCATTATAACCGGGATTTGAAATCTTGAATGCGTTGTCCTTCCTCCTGGTAATAGTAATGACGCAATAACCGAAGAAGCTATGGCCAGTATAATTTTACCCCGAGAACGAAGACACGTAACAATTGTATTGTTAAGGTAAGTTTTTCCTGTACCTTCGCTGCCATGAACAAAAAATACCCCTCCCACTTCAATCTCAACCGCATATATGACTTCCTCGTAAATCATTTTTTGTTCATGATTTAAACCTTTTAATAATTCAGTATACTCGGCCTTGAATTTATCCTTGTCATAGTTATGTTCCTCTAATATTAATCTATTGCTCCTCAGCTTATTCTTATTCAATTATGGGATCAACTTCTTGAAGTAATCTTTAAGAGATCTATTATTTTGATTCAGTACATGCTCAATGTCCACGAATGCATGATTTTTCAATTGTGTATCAGTCATAGTTAAACTCTCATCTTCTATAACCCTTTTTTTTCTCTTTTCAAGTAATCATCTGATAAATGTTTCCAATTTTTTCCCTAGATTTCCACAGGATCCTTAACTTCACAAAACAAAAGTATTGTAGCAAACATATGCCTTAACATATGACCAGATGACCAATGACTCGCATCTTCAATGGCCTCATACCATTCATTATCATTTTCTAGCATTCCTAAAGATGTACATTCACTTTTAAAATCAGGGAACACCACACCAATAATCGTTCGTATTTCTTCATAGATTCCAGGACCTTTAACTATATTAAGAAGTAAACGTATATAAAAATGCTCACCTAAAATATGATGTGCGTTATAAATACGCCCAATTTTCAATTGAGATTTCCGTGATGCCCAAATCCTCACCGTATCAAGCCATACCCACTGGGTTGGAAAGTCGACATAAGTTAGTTTGCGGGCAGACTCATATAGGTTATTTGTGCACATCCATTGAGTAAACATAGTTTCTTTGATAGATGCCCTGTTGACCATATCTAGTAAATTTTCTTCATCCCGGAATACAATTGATTGTTCATCTTGAAGATGGTAAGATAATCATTGTACGGCTAGTTTCCTAAAATGAATGTCAAAGTTAAAAAATTTCCAGCAAGCTTCAGGCGTATAAATATAACGGTAGTCCAAATAAGTTTAAACTTCATCAACTTCCCTTACTACATATTCACCACTTTTTGAATCCTTTTTCACATTCTCTTCAATAGTAATAGTAGCCATGTCCTTGCCCTTGTTTATGTATTTGAATAAGTACTTAATCGTCCTTCCTTGGCTACAATACTCTATATTGATATGAGCTTGGTATTTGATAACCAAATCAACATTGTGATGTATTACCCAAAAATTATTTAAGATAACTTCATTGACCTTTGCTTTATTTCCATTATCTCTTCTTCGATATACAGGAAAACCATTCTCATCTATCATTGTCTGTAAGTTAAATTTTTTGAAAAATGCTTGGAGCATTTCTTATTAATCATGCAAGCATACTTTTTATTATGTTCACCACATGGACCACGCATCATGAATCAAACTACAGACATATAACCAACAAGATCTTTAACTTCATTTGGAAGCTCGACCGAAATGAATTTATCTATATCTGAAGGACTCTTAAATTTTTCATCTAGATCTAACCATAGTAAGATATGTGCATATGGTAACCCTCTTTCTGGAATTCAATTGTGTAAATACCTACATAAAATTGAATATTAATTGTAGTTTAAGATAATGTAATCATTTAAAGCTAAACAAATAATATAAACTAAATACTTGCAATTACTTTACCGAAATGGTCATTTTTGCGTACGTCAGTCATCAGTTGATCTAGTTTAATCTAGAAAACTCTAGAAACAATATCAGGCTTATCTTCCAATTTTTGGTAAGGACTTAAATATAAGAAAAGCTAGATTTCAGGCTATTTGGGGTTGCACATAACTGTCATAAAAATATCAGGCGGTCCAGCCCATCTGTATATTGCAATTGCGTCATGATAGTTTTCAACCATATATCAAGGACCCCTGTAAAGGAAGATGGTAAGATCAATCATTTTCCTATTGATGCTGGTGTAGAGTCTCCTGCAATGACGACATCCTTTAATCCTTTATATAGTTCAGCTTTGAATTTATCCTGGTAATTCCTCATATATGTTAGTCTATACTCTTCAATACATGATTAAGCATCTACTATATGTTGTTGTAACAATTGTCCACTTCGATTTAAGGTCTGCCCTTCATTTTCTTGTTGCTGTAGCCTGAATGCATAGTACTCTCTAATTGTTATATGCTCCCGAAACTCCGTCTTTCATCCTTGTATTTGTTTATATGGAATCCCTTTTCTAAATCCATCCTTAGCATAAGGAAATAGAATGGGATATTACAATGCCATAAAACTGGGATGAAGCTCACTAATTCTTGTCAAACCAGAATCAATCTGATCAACAACAACATCGCGACCATCATTATGCAAGTAGCCATCACCAACAAAAATTGTTGCAACCTCTGATGATGTCGGTAAATTGTATTGTCTACTACCATCACAATGTCGAGTTCCATTAAGTCACATTCGAACTGGTAAAAAATCTGCATCTCGAAACCTATCTCTTGCCATCCTAAATACTTTTGTTAGTGCATTGGTTTCATCGAGCATGTTCACAAGACCATGAATTACATCTGCATCAATATTTTTTTCTCACAAATTCTTACTATCGAACTACGCCTATTGAATGCTTTATTTTGAGTATCATATATGTATAGTTGTACAAACACTGGCTTATGTTCCGATTGCGGCATCAATGTCCCTATCTTGTCCTAAATCTGTCCATTTATTCAAAAAATGTAAGGACCTTTTCCACGGTTAATATCTTTATATATATGTCCTCCCATAGATGTAAAAGCAAACATTGAATTGTAGATCCGGATGCTTTTGCGAAACTTTGTAGATCTTTTACCACCCTCATAATTAAGTAGAACCTGTAGAATCTCAGGACTTTGTTTCAGAAATGGTAACTCCACATCACCTTCTTGGCAACAAATAGTATATTTTAGACTGTTAGTGTTCTTTGTTTTTTCATTCCTTTCTTCATACTATGAAATAGCCACGTAAAAGCTACATACTTTAGTAGGGCTCCCAAACTTCAATGCTTGAAATATTTTTCCTAAAATAAATATTACATAATAAGAAAAAAAAATTCATTACATAATTTATTATATTTAGATTCTAAATGAAATAATTGTTTTTAACTATGCAATTTATGTATGCATTTGATTTCAATTTTACTACTTATCACATGAGCATATTTAAGTTTTTTCCAGTTGTTTATATTATACAGAATTATTGAGATTCAATTTAATTAAGATCAATGTTCGGTGATTAATGCAAATCTAATGCTACATAGAATGGAATATGTAAATAAACAATAATCCATAAAAAAATAAGAAAATATTACATGTATAAGTTTGTTTTTTTCTTGATCAATATAATAAGAGAATCCAGAGTTTTGATAGTACTAACTAAGCGAATTGTTGATGAATTATTGAAGACCATAGACTTTTGAGTATTAATATTAAAAACATTACTTACTTGTAATTCACTGATTGATTGGTTGTCGAATGTTCTCTCCAACATTTTCATTAAAATATGAGGTGTTCCTAAAGAAAATTTATTCTTTCTATGCTCATCTATTAATTGCATTCTCAATCGACAATTTTCCCTTGTGTGATTTATGACATCCATATCTGAGAAGGAGTTTCTAGTAAACATTTATTTATATTAACAAAAAAAAGAAGGAATAATTTGACATTTGAAATTAGAGCATTGTTAATTACTCCCATCCAATAAGCTATGTGAATGTTGAAAATTGAAAACAACAGCCCCAAAAGTACACAATCTCGCCAATAAATCATTTGTAGTATAAGTATGATTCTTCTTTCTCTTACTCAAGCAAGAATCAAATGATTTAAGTGGGTGAATACACTCTTTGGAATTGAGATGTTTAGTTCTTCAGGTGATAGTTTTGGATAAATGAGATGCAATAGGAAGTTAACATTATTATCAATTAGATGATAAAAATAAAGTAAACATTAAATTTAAAACAACTTAAACCTTACCTGGTGTTGTATAAGTAGAAATATCTAATTGTCGATTCCTTCGTCGTGCTAATTTAGATTGTCTCAATAGTTTGACTTCTTTTAAAATATTCAAAGAGCAAGTAGGAGTTGTAGAGTTCATGTGTTGTCAAATGGATGGTGAAAATAAAGTATATGAAAATTTTAAAAGATGTTTGATATCTTACCTAGTGCAGTATGAGATAAAATATCAAACTAACGATTTCTTCTCTACGTTAATATAGATCGTCTCATCAATCTAGCCTCTTTCATACTATTCACGAACCATGTATTAGTTGGAAAGTTCATATGCCTTGCTTCTTCCTTTTAACATGATGTTTTTCGGTAAATTGTTTATCGTTAGGCATTTCTACAGAGATAAAAAGTATATTGATAAAAAATAGGAATACAAAATTGATTTGAATCATAGCAATGTATAACATTTAGTACATGAAGTTAGGACATATAACTTAGATTTAGTACACATTTTACCTTAAAACTATTGTAGAGGCCTACCCCTCGATCTTACCTAACTCGAGCTGTCTCCAGCTCGAACTACCTCCATGTTAGACCAATGCATCCTCGACATGGCTTCTCAAGTCAACATTGCAACCTACTCCACGAATTGATGAAAAATATGGGTCGAGCTCAAATAGAAAAACATGAGCAAGTAAAAACACATGTCTCTCACAATCTTAGTTACTAAGTCAACCGCCACTAACCACATTGTTCGGAAAATGTGCTTCAACACGATGGAGAACTGCGGAAGAGGCTTATATAAAGAAAAAGTTCTAGAAGAGACAAGAACCATAAAATTATACGAAAAATCTCTAGGAATAATATATTTTCTAGATTCTCAAAACTTCAAACTTTTTATTCACAAGATCAAGCATTTTTAAGTCAAGAGATCACTTGTAATAAGATATCAGCCTCAAGCAATAAACATCACTATTACAAAAATCTTCATCATGAGGTCATGGTTTTTTACCTATTCATAGGCTTTCCACGCTAAACACCTTTGTCATTTCTTGTTTTCCATTAGATTTTGTCACATGTACATTGGAGTAATAGCTAATTTCAGGCCACTTCGAGCTTAAGGAATTAGGCCATTAAAACTATGATTCAAGTAAAACAGAGAATAATTATAGGTAATTATTTGTGGAAGTTTGGTATAATTTTATTTTCTTCTACAGTTCCGCTGTATAACATTTGGTTCTCCTAGGAACTAATCCTTTGATTTAATATTATTCATCAAACTGATAGGTCTATTGATATATGCTCACAAAGCTGTTTCAATTGCCCACATTGACTTAAATTCTTGCCTTAGAATAATTATAAATGATTATTTGTGAAAGTTTGGTATGATTTTATTTTCTTCTACAGTTCTACTTTATAACATTTGGTTATCCTAGGTACCAATCCTTTGATTTTTGCCTAATTCATCGAATTGATAGGTCTGTTGATATATGCTCACAAAGGTGTTTCAATTTCCCACACTGACCTAAATTCTTGGCTCCTCCACTGATTCAATCCATTTATCATACTGACTGAAAGGCTTAAATGCATCAAAGTTACTCGGCCCATTAATCATACTGACTGGGAGGCTTTTGTTTCAAGACGAATAAGATAATATAATGGAAAATAAATATCAATCTCGTTAATTTAAATTCAATATACATAAATATATGAAAGAAAAAATACAAAACATAATCAACAGTATCAGACACTTGAAGAGATATGGAGAATTACCATAAATCAAGAAAACTTGAATCTTTTGAAATATGCGTGAAGAGAAAATTGAATCAAATTATGTCTTTACAATTTTGATGTTATGAATCTAGACGATGAACCCTAAATCATGAAAAATGACAAAGATTGATTTGTTAATCACAGATAAAATCAAAACTTCTAAAATTTACAAATTTAAAGATATAGAGAGAGAGAATAGTACCCGCTTAAGTTTCGTTATGAATCTCGATTCCAATACGCAGAGAGAGAGAGAGACGTGGATGTGCTAGTTAATGGAGGGAATTTATGTTGAATTGAGTTGATTTTAGAGAGAGAAACTGAGAGAGATAAAATAACAAAAGAGTTGCGTCTAGAGAAGAAGCAAAAAACTTTCTCATGGGCTTTTGTTTTTGTTAAAACACGTGGCACAACAAAAATGTGTAAAAGCGTATACGTGGCAAAATATAATTAACCAAGAAAGGGACGTGGCAGTGCCACAATCGATTCTATAGATGCGTGCGGAATAATAATGTTACCAAATAAGGATAATGCATAACCAACGTAAGAACTTGCACAAACCTAAAAGATTCAAATGATACATCACTTACTGTATAGCAGATTTAGTTGTGCTGTACTTTTCAAATAAGATAGTGGAAATATTTAGTGTAATGCGCATTAGCTTGTGCATTTCAATAAAATCAATTACTTGCATCATCTAATTGGTAACTATGACTCTAATTTAATTGCGTAAAATTAGATATATAAATCTCCACCCAAATATTCAACTACACTTCTTCGATTGAGTACAACCCAAACTACTAAATATTTAGATGCTTATCTACTGAATTTTACGTAGTTTAAAGAATATAAATATATGTACTAAAGATACTTAAATTACCTGATGTAGATATATGTCTCAAAATAGATACATGGATTCCTCGAATATAGATATATGTCTACAGGGTTCAATTACATATTTGCATAATTCTTTTTCTAGAAACCCCTGTTACATGAATATAAATATCCAAAACAAAGCATTCAGCTATACAGGAGCACACAACCAAACAGTAACTTTAAATTATATAATAATTATGCAACCAAAGAACCAGACATACATTTATTTCTTGGTGCACCAAAACATTAACTTTAACTTCTAATAAACATGCATCTGAGGTGAGAAAATCAATTACTGGAGGCAGGATAAACCTAAACCCTCTTCGGTGTCAGTATGCTATATTGGTTTTCTTCTGCAATGAGGAAGAAAGAATGGGATTGATATTTTGTGATGACAGCCATTGATTTAGATTTTTATATAGGTTTTCAAGTTGGGTTTGAATTTCGTGAAACCAAGTGGTGATGAGAAAAAGACGAATTACTGAAAACTAAGAAAATTGGGTAAAGAGAAATATAAAATACATTAATAGTAATTTGAAACGAGAATGAATAAGGCTAATGGAAATTAAGTAAGCATGAAAGAAAATTTGTCAGAAGTTTAAAGAAATACCAAAAAAAATTTGAAACAGAATTATCCTACTATAAGCAGATATCATAAATTCAAACTTGACATCTCAACTCCAAATTGATGATCTTTATTGCAAAATTAAGAACATCCAAGAAGAACTGCTAAGAAAATTTAATTAAAGTTACATACCTTCTTTTTTTGCAGAATTTGTCATAAATCGACATTTATTTCATTTAATATTCATGTGAATGGATGATCTCTGCAACCACGGAGAGGAAATTGATTGTGAATGAGACCAAATGAAAAAGCATAATTGTGAAGTTCAAAGAGAGTAAAAACCTAAATTATGAAAGCCTCAAACAACAAAAACGCAACTCTTTGTGAAAAGATGGGAAAGTCGTTTGCGATTAGGACCAAACTGCAACTCTTTATGAGAAGATGGGAGAGTCATTTGCAATTAGGAGTATCGAAGAGATGTAACCAAAGCACAACTCTTTGTTGAAGGAGTTTCTAAACATGCGTATCTGTCGGTATATTCCTAAGGGAGAGAGACTTACGTGGTGAAATATAACAATTCCAGAGATGGCAATGTGGTATGACAGGAATCGATTCTACAGATGCGTGTGGAATTATAATATTATATAGATTGCAGAAAGATAGAACATATGCAAAATAGTAAAGAAAAATAGAGTTCTCAGATCTCATTTAACATGTGCTCTGCCTGTATTTATAATTGATATGGGCAGTTACAAATAATTGGTCTCCCATTTTAATGGGTAGTGGGAAAACTTCACAGATCTCTTGCAATAGCTCTATTTGACCAAGTGCAACGGTTACTGTAAAGGGTTGAGATCTGTAGGCATGCACTTGACATCTTCTTGAATGATTTCATACCTTTGACATGGTTGTACTAGCTTCTCCTTGTCTAATAAGGGGAATATGCTACCACAATATCTTCTTGAATGATTAGATACCTTAGACTTGACTCTATTTAGTTTGTCCTTATCGAATATGGGGAATATGCTACTACAATGCAATTGCTGACATAATAGATCGAGATCTCATTATTATCATATACATATGTCACGCCAGACCTTTCTTGAAATGTATCAATTGATCACTTAGCTACTATTGCCTAGTCAATGGGTGGTTCCTTCCTTGATGAACCGGCTACACCACTAGCCATTTATTGTCTCCTATTTTGTTGCTTATTAGCCCAAAATACATACTTTCAATGGTGATATGCGCTTAACGCGAGCCTCAGACTCGTTTACGGGATGCACACGAGTTACCTCCGAACATCCAGCTGTACGGGTGTATTACTTGTGGGTAGATATACCTTGGTCATTCTTGCAATGCTAATGAATGCTTCTAAGAAATTCATTTGTAGCCCGTTGTAAGTAAAGCATCTGTTGGAGTTCATTGTCATTATCTTTCATAAAGGGATATAAATGAGATAACAATAGTTTTTCCTAAGAGATCTTTGGACTCTATCAAGGCATTACCTGTCATAACTATCCATAATGCATAGAAATATCATCTCATCAAAGTAATAATCTACCCTGCAGTAAATACGCTACCAACGGGTTTCAAATATTTAAAGATAGATGGCGAATTGTAACCCACATAGGTCGATGTTGGAGGTACAAAATCTACACAAGTAATACTTTCAATTATCTTGGTTATATTATTAGAATCAGAAGAGAAACTCCAGAAATGTTACCCCCCAAATTCCGACAGTTAAAACATATTTAAAACAATGACATAGAGGGCGTACAGGTCGGGGAATCCAAAGATTCGCCTCCACGAATAACCATGTTAATAGGAAATAGCTCAGTCATTAACTATAACAATATCATCAGAGTAAAAAGAAGAATAAAGTGGAAGCAAAAGATATATATATATATATATATATATATATATATATATATATATATATCAAACTGCAAATATAAATACAATATCACGATAATGTATAGCGATAAAAGCTAAGATCTCGTACAAGAATACTATAACTAGGACAGATTTGTAGCAGCAAAACTTTCTCCAACTCGGCTGAATCCCTCAACAAAAACAGTAACTACTCTGCCTCTGAAATGGGGGACAAAAACGTGAGTGAGAAAAACCACGGCTCACTAATGCCCAACAAAACTAAATAACCTACTAATAAAATTGGTGCAGAGAAAGAGGAAGAGGTGAATGAGATTGGGAATGTTTAAGGTACAGGAATATATAAGTGAAGAATAGAGTTAGAGGAAATATCTAAAAGAGGAGGAATAAAGATATAATAATGCGATGATATGAAATGATATGATATGATATGATTCTAGAATTGTCCTAAGTCTGAATGTTTATGATACGATGAAATCAATGAACTAGACCCTATTATAAAGTATATATGGGTTGATCAACTGCTAATACATAATAACCTTAAAGAGATCTCAATTGGATACAAGGGGTACGATTTTTGTCAAGCTTAACCACGCTAAAGATTTATCACTTGATCAGAGTGTTCCAGGCTTTTTAACCCACAGAGTCAACGTCTGAACTTTATTTACAATTCCAAGGAATTTCAACCTCACAGAGGATAAGACGGGTTCCTGAGAAAAACTGTCTCATACCATCCCACACTCCCGGATAGGTAGTAGATATGATAGTGTCCAGCCCGAACTTCACCTACTATTTTAACCCGATATAGGAATCCAAAATCCAATTGAGGGTTAGCCGATGTAGAGCTATTTTAAGTATCTGACCTTGTTAAGTTAAAAGTGTATAAAATCTACAGATGCAAATAGATCCCAATGATCAAAACACAACAGCCGCCAACATAGCCAGCATACATAGGATAACAACCTGCTTAAGGGAATGGCAGAATTCCTAAACCAGATTAACAGTGACTGCCAATCACAGCATCCAAACTGTAGTAGCCAACTCGGAGCCTTCGACGGTCAGTCGAAGCCAACTTCACAGCCTACTCGAATGTATCGAAGCCCACTCAATCTTTAAAATAGGCTCCCAGAGATCCCCCGAAGACGAAGCTTCGACATCAGACAAAGCATTGAGAATGGATCCACATACTACAGCAGAAATCCTTCAACCTTGCTAACACATGATCGAAGCAAGATAAGATAGGTAACCATCTCATCAGATTAAACGGCGCATTAATTGGCCCGTACAGCTACAGTGACAGGTCCAACCACCGTGCCATTCAGAGACATCACCAATAAATGTTACAGTGATAGAATCGACATGACCGGCGCCTATAACTCACTGGGATTTCCTGACAACAATTATGTAATCCAGACCCACTTTTGGGGACTCAGCTTCCTGTATCACTATAAATAGAGGAAAGAGGAAGCCAAAAAAAGGCTAGAAAAATCATCTCCAACCACTTGCATTTTACCTTTGACCACCCAGATACTTTGTACTCGAACCCTGTTATTTACTCTTCAGTAATACGATTTGTCTTAAAAAATCCTCATCAGAGGTCGTAGAGAGTCACATTCGGGCCTCTACAAAAATATTTGTCCATAGTTAGATCATACTTTAGGTCAAATGCTTGTCTCCTCAGATTAAGGTTTGATTCAACATTGTAAGAACTAACTTCCCATCCGAACGAGGTTAGGTCCCTACAATTGGCGCCGTCTATGCTTCCCACCCTACCAATCTCCTTTCCTTCATCCCCTCCTTTTGTTTTCCACTTTAGCAGATTACCCTCAATTGCACCCACATGCCGTTCCAACTCAACCCAGGCAGGCCACTCCAGTGACGGAGTAGCTGCCCAAATAGCCTTGCTATCCCAACAAGTCGCTCAGGCAGAGGAGCGTCACCAGAACTAACTAAACCAGGAGCGTGAAAACCACTGCTTGGCACAAGAAACTGAGCGAAATAGCTGCTTGGGTGATGAAAATAGACAGAACAGAGCAACTGACGAACTGCGCAACACCGTCCGAAAGCTACAGAGATTATAGCCCTTAGAACCTGTTCGCCAGTCCCAGGTACCAGACCCATCGCGGGTCTCTGCTCGCGCCCGCCTAGGACCTTCGCCAAACCCCAAGATACCCCCCTTTCACACTAGTGCCGAAGGTTTTTCCCGCATTATCCCCCCAACTAGCTCCATTCACCTTGGGATTCACCCCACAGAAGACTCTTCCGAATTAGCCCTCCGCTCCAACTGACACCCAAGACACCGTCCTGCTCGAGAATGGCTCGTCGAACGCAGTGCTGATTTTATATCACACACTCGACCTCACAACCATCGAATTCATCAATCTCCCCCATATCCTGCATATGTTACACAGCAGGACATCGACCACAAAATACAACCTATTATCCGCGTTAGCACGAGCCCCACCACAAACTCCTAGAGCCGCCTCAATAACCCAATCTGCCCCAAACTTTTGGCTATAGAAATACCCTCTAACTTTTATGCCCCCAAACTCAGCAAATACCATAACACAGACACCCAATCCCACATCCTCGAATTCCAAAACTCTCTGAGCCTCTACTCTACGGCTGACTACCTATTATGTCGTCTTTTTCCAACGAGCCTTGCCGATAACCCCCTTCGATGGGACCACAATCTCCCAAATGGCCCAATTGGCCTCGAGCGGCTTTTTGACCTTTTCATTGCCCAGTTTGCCTTCAACAAATACAGAGAGGTCAGAGTTGACGCTCTCTTTAATTTAAGAAAATACGGCATGAGACCCTCAAAGTCTTTACCAGAAGATTCCTCGACGAATTCAGGAAAATTAAAAATCTCGACTGCTCGAATGGTATTATGGCATATTAGAATGCCCTGCCCGACCACAGCCGAGTAAAAGAGCACCTAGTCTTCCACAAATCAAAAATACTCGAAGAGATGCTCTCGAAGGTCAACGGCTATATTGATCTCGAACGCCTCCAAGAGTCCCACAAACAGAGCCAGCCTTCGCAAATAACAAAATTTAATAAACCTCGGCAACACCCCCACCCTACTCCCACACCCCTGATCGCACTTGTCTCACAAGAGACTGAAAGCCGCAAATTCCCCAACATGGATAACAGCACCGAAGCTTGCAAGAAGTGACCAATGCCTATTTTGCTTATACTCACTACCCCCATCAGTACCCTTCTAACACACATACAGGCAGACCCCATTTGGCGCATCCCTTTCCTCATCAAAGTCAGACCAGGCGATCATTACTGTGCCAACCATAAGTACAGTTGTCACCATACCAATAAATGTTTCGCCTTTCAGCGCTTCATTAAACTTATTTTCAGAACAGGACGTTTGCACCAGTATATTGCTGATCTTCCAAGCTACCTCGATGGGTCCTACCTCAAATCTCTATCCACCCCTACTACTGAACAAGCGGAGGTGCATATCTATAGAGTCAAGTTGATCGAAGTTAACAACATAAACTTTGGACATTCCAAGAGTAAACGTATGCACGTCGAAGAATGTCACAAGCTCACCTATCAGGAGAAATTTCCTACCCATCTGAATCAAGCTGTTACTCTCAACTTGAAGGTATTTCTTTCATCAACTGTGACACTTCACACATTTGTTTCCCCTATTCCGATCCGTTAGTCATCATGATTAAGACCGAGAACCTCTTCCTCCATACAATTCACATAGATACTAGGAGTGCAGCTGATGTCCTCTTTCTCCAAATAATCCAAACCATGAAGAAAATAGACCTTATAACCATTGCCAACATCAAACTAAAAGGTTTTAACTGATCAACAGAAGTCATTGTTGGCCATATAAGCCTACCATTCACTATAGCCCCCATTACCCTTCAAACCAACTTTATCGTCATTGACAAATAGTCTGAATACCTTTGTATACTCAGAGGAGATTGGCTTCATGCCATGCGGGCTATACCTTCGACCTACTATCAGGCCCTTTGATTTAACAATCACGAGGGTACTTGGAATTTGAAAGGATCTCTACGCCTTGACCGCTCCTGCAAACACCCAGAGGTCGACCAAACCCAAAATCTTGTCACCCGCCCATAACAATCATAACATCTTTCTATCCCCTCGACTTCGAAAGATACCACCCATCCTTCGAACCCACTGTTTATATTGAACTCGACGGTCCTGGTCGAGGTACATTTCTCGGAACCTTCCTCAATGAATCAGAGCACCTGGAACTTTCCGAGTTCCTTCGAGTAAACTAAGACATCTTTGCCTTGGACATTTCGGGAGATGCCTGGCATCGACCCCAGCCTAGTCTGCCATCTCCTCGATCTCCTCCCCTATTCCTTAGTAGTAAAACAAAGGAAGTGTACACTGGCATCATGACTTCCCAAAGCCGTTAACCTCGAAGTAGACAAGCTCTTAGCCGCAGACTATATCAGAAAAGTGAAGTACGCAGACTAGATATAAAGCATTGTAGCAGTTCCTAAGAAAAATGGCAAGATCCGAATCTGCGTCAACTTCAAAACCTCAATAAGCACACACCGAAGGATAATTTCCCCCTCCTAACTATCTCAGCACTCCTTGATGCCACTACTGGACACAAGCGCCTATCCATGATGAACGCGGCTTCGGGCTACAATCAGGTACCCCTCCTCCCAGAAGATCAACTTAAAACTTCATTTATAACTAAAGAAGGCCTTTACTGTCTCAACGTTGTGCCCTTCGACCTTAAAAATGCCGCTGCAACCTACCAACGCCTTGTCACAACCATTTTCAAATACTTGCTTGGCAAATCTGTCGAAGTCTATATCGACGATATGTTATGCAAGAGCCTTTAGAAAAGCACCCATATCCAAGACCTCTCAGAAATCTTCTCGATACTTCGCATGTATAATATGAAACTCAACCCTGATAAGTGCCAATTTGACGTGTCATCCAGAAAATTTTGGGTCACTTTATCAGTAAATACGGTATAGAGATAGACCCCACCCACATTCGGGCCCTCATAGACATGCCTACGCCTCGAACCAAGAGAGACGTCTAAAAAGTGGCGGGCAGGATAGCAGCCCACAATTGTTTAATTTCTAAATCCTCATATCGATGTGCCTGGCTCTTTTCCCTCTTACGCGATCATGGTGTCCACAAAGAAAAAAAAAACAATCCCGAGATTGACTGGACCTTTGAGTGCGAACAAGCCTTCCTTAAATTCAAAACTTATCTTGGTTGCCCACCAATCATCAGCACACCTATCAAAGTTGAAACACTCTCTTTATACCTTGCTGCCACTGAAACCTCACTCAGTTCAGTGCTCATTCGACTTGATTCCAACATAAAAAAACCTGTATATTTCATCAGCAAAACCTTAACCCCCGTAGAAACTTGATATTCAAAACTTGAGCGCTTCCTCCAAACACTTATTTATTCAGCCCTTAAGCTCAAACCATATTTTCAGGCTCATCCCATCCGTGTTATTACCAGTTATCCCCTTCGAGAGGTACTTAGCAAAAAAGAAATATCCAGAAGAGTGCATCATTGTTCTGTATACCTTGGCAAACATGACATTACATTCGAGAAGCAAATATCCCAGAAAGGCCAAGCAGTAGCAGACTTTCTAGCTGACTTTTCGGTCAAAGATGTCGACTGGGAAGAACACGAAGATGATATATCAGAAGATTAACCCAAAATAGTAGATCCCTGGGACCGTCTTACCGGCTGGCGTTTATTCACAAAAGGATCAGCAAGACCTAATGGCTCAGGCATTGGTATTATCTTGGTAACACCCACTAATGACCGCATAGAGAAAGCTGTCAAACTTGCCTTCGAATGTTCTAATAACAAAGCTGAGTATGAAGCCTTAATCCACAGCCACGGCCTCGTACCCGACCTTGGTATTCCCAAGGTGGCAGTCTTTACAGATTCCCAACTCGTTCATAGACAGTATACAGGAGAAAACCAAGTTAACGGTAGCATGGCTAACTGCGCTCTCTTTGTGTGACAGCACATGGAACGGTTCCCTAAAAAATCCATAATCACACATTACCCTTGAGGAGAAAATAGACATGCAGATGCCCTCGCCTACATAACAGCTATGCTCGGCTAATCAGAATCTCGGATACTCCATATCGAAGTACTCGAAAGCCTAAGTAAATCAATACCATCAATACTGGGAGCGAAAGTTACGATACTAACGATTGGCAAATAATGTTTCTTTATTACCTCAACAACGCCACCCTCTCAGATGATCCCAAAGCCAAACGGTCCTTGCTAGAAAACTGCCGCAGATATACTATCCATAAAAGCCAACTACATCAAAAATCCATAAATGGCATCCACCTTTGATGCATATCCCAAGCAGAAGCCTCTCAAACCCTAGCCGAACTTCACGAAGGAACCTGCGGTGCTCATACTGCTGGTCATTCTATGGCCCTTTGGGCTATTACCCAAGGATTATTTAGGCCCGGTATGAAAAAACAAGCTTCGGACTACGCAAAATACTATGACAAATGCTAGCGTCACGCTCATGACATCCATTGCTCCCTCAAGACCTCAACCTCAGTCAAGTTTCCTGGCCATTCAAAAGATAGGCCATCGATCTCATTGGACCCTTCCCAAAAGCTTTGGGTAGTAGAGAAAGCATCCTCGTCGCAACCGATTACTTCGCAAAATGGGTCAAGGCGGTACCTCTATGCCGAACTAGAGATGAAGAAGTTGTCAAATTTTTATGGGAAAACATCATTACTCACTTCAGCTGTCCTCATATGATCCGATGCGACAATAGACCCTAATTCGTTGGCAGCAAAGTTAGAAACTTCCTAAAAAAGCACAATATCATCCTCTAACCTTTGACGCCTTACTATCACCTGGGCAACGGTCAAGTCGAAGCAATTTACAAAACCATCGTCGATGGTCTTAAGAAGAGAGTTGATGCAAAGAAAGGACGATAGGTTCAAGAGTTACAACACGTCATCTGGGCCTATCGCACAACCCCAAGGAAAATAACAGGATAGACCCCCTTCCTCCTAACTTATGGAACCGAACCTGTATTATCAACCCAATTTGAAGTACCCACTTGAGACCTTAACCTCCTAGACGAAGAGTTCAAACTTGCATGCAACATGTTATGGATCGATGAAACCAGAGATCGAGCTATCGCCAACCTTGGCCGGTACCACACATCACTTCAGAAATCTTACAACTAAAGAGTTTGACGAAGGAGTATCAACATTGGAGATCTGGTACTTCGATGTGTCAATCAATCTTTGGGGCCTCAAAACGTCGGCAAATTAGCCGAATCTTGCGAAGGACCATATGTTGTCTATGACAAAACAGATAAGGGTTCTTATTACCTAATGAGGAAAGACGAAGAGCCTTTACCGAAACCCTGGAATACAATACAGTTGGTCTCCTATAACAGGCCGTATCTCCAACCATGTACAGCTGATGTAATACAAAGCATTCAATAAACAAGTTATTCAACCCTTACGTCGTCTCCTGCTTTATTTTGAATTTCTTGATTTAACTCAGGTGTCATGTCAGCCTTCGACCCGACTGATACTTGAGGGTAACCTTGAGATTTTATCAATCTCCCAACTTTGAGTAAACTCGAGGGGCAAGAATGGTCGAAAGGCCGGACCCTCAGGGATGCATTGGGGGTGATCAGATATTGCTTCGCTATGGCTTAGGCCTTCAAAGTCTAGTCATTTTCTTGATTGTCCCTATGTATCATGTCCACCCTCACCCCGACTGATACTTGGGGGCGATCTTGAATTGCTCTAGTCTCCAATTTTGAGCAAACAAGAGAGGTAAGAATGGTCAAAAGACCGGACCCTCGGGGATGCATTGGGGGAGATCTGATATACTTTGTCCAGGCTCAGAAACCGTCAAAGTCCAGTCCTTTTCATGGTTTACCCTGGGTATTATGTCCACCCTCGCCCCGACTGGTACTTGGGGACGACCTTGAATTGCACTAGTTTCCAACATTCGAGCAAACACGAGGGGCAAGGATGGTCGAAAGACCGGACCCTCGGGAATGCGTCGGAGGTGATCAGATATTGCTTCGCTGTTGGTTAGGCCTTCAAAGTTCAGTAAATTTTCAGGTTTCCTCTAGGCATCACGACCCATCAGCCCGACTGATACTTAGAAGCGACCTGGAAATTCTTCAAAATTTCAGCATCGCTGTGGCTTCGGCCTTCGATGTCTAGCAAAATATTCAGATTTCGATCTATATATCATCGACACTCCCCAAGTTTCGATCACACTACAGTCATTCATGCAGATCAAATTTCTACTCAAACGGATCCAACTTCTAAACTTCCAAACAACAACTGTATACAAAAATACTATCTACAATTCCTGAGCATATTCAACATATTATCCATCAGAGGAACAGTTGCAATACAATTCAAAGACCAATCATCAAGAGTCCAAAATACGCAAACTCGACAGAATGTGCATTCAAATTCTAATAATTTAAGGTCAGAGCACGATTACACAATCCATCAGCAAATCAGATATCAAATCAGAAGTTCAGAATTAGTATGTTCAAAAAATACTCATCAATATGTTTAGCATCAATTTCAGAAGTTCAAACAGATAACAAAAGCACAAAAAACCTACCGAGATCAGAGACCAACATAAAACAACAACATCGTTTAAAATATTACAACTCAACATAATAATCAGCAGAAGAAGACATGGAACCCCAATCCTAAATACCACATATTGGCGCGGTTACACCTTCTTGCTCCACAGATCCCCCAACAGCTTCATTCGAACCTTCGACGATCAAACCATCAACAGTTCTACCAATGGGTACTCCAACAAGAAAAGTATCTGCACCACCCCTTGTACCTCCAACTGCTTCATCAACAATGTTTACCTCCCCTCCCTTTACCTAAAATCATCCCCCTCAAAAACTTCTGAAGACACAGGATAAGGTTCCAATGTCTCAGGGTCATACCCCTTATCATCTATAAAGCTTTTCAACTTAACGTTCTCCTTGCATTCGCCATCATACTGCCGCTGGAAAGTCACCTTCTGCTCAGCTTTCCCCCTCTCACACGCCACAAGCTTCTCAGACCACTCTCAGTCCAGCCTCGACCGCTGCAGCTCGAGCCTCTCATCATAAGAATCGGTAAGCACCCCAAGATCCTGCTTCAACTTCCTGACTACAGACACCAGTGATGCCACTTTTCCATGAGAAAGATTCAGATTGTCCTTTGCTTGCTTCAATTTTGCCTTCACTGCCTTCATTGCCTTGTTGCAAGTTTGCACCCAAGCATCTGTCTACTAAAATTTTCAAGAAATCAGTGCAACTCGAAACTCGATGAATTTTCAAGAAATCTCAAAGTACCACAATAGCAAGCGGCATATAGTTACCTAAAACATGTGTTTCTTTATCTCCCTCGAAGCCTCGTCCGGGTCATCTTCCCAGAGCCCGACCATCGAAGCCTGCTTTGCCACAGCCTGCTCCTTTCGTTCAACCTTCGTCATCTCTTCATCTTTCATCTGTGTATCATCCTCCCCCAGCACCTTACGCCTCTTGCGTTCGCCAACCTTTGATTGCTGCACTTTCAAAGTTTGAGCAACTACTGGCCTTGGCCTCAACTTTGGCGCATCTCCAGCCACTTCGAGCACTTGCATTGCTTGCTACGAGCCCCACCGCGATCTCGATACAAATTGGTAGTTTCTTGGCAACTCTTTCCCTCCCATCTCTTTTTTCCCCTTTGAAACACCTTCACCTTTCTTTCTCTTTGGTACCTTCACCTTCACGTCTCCAAGTAGGTAATCCGCCTTCTTCCTCCTTTGCTTTTTGATTTTGAGACTGTCAAACATGGAATTTACCCAGTCATCATTAGCTTTGAGCAACATATCAATATAATTTCCCGGATTATCCCAAGGCGAACTCTCTGAAACTGCAGATTAAACCAAGAACATAGTTATCACTTATCTCAGATACACATCAACAACAACCCTTCGACAGTAAACTTACTTTCGTTATATACCCTATGATGAAATTTATACGGGTCATCTTTATCTACATTCTCATAGTTAACACTTCCTATCAGTAAATCTTTATTCCACCCTCGGCCTATCGAGCACAGGTTAAAGAACCAAGGTATCTCAGGGTGACATTGGATGTGATAGGTACCCGGGTTCTGACTAGCCTTCCTCGAGTAAAAGGTGATAATATCATACCACTTAATCAAACTTTGACCCTCACTAGCCAATTTAACATTCATCCCGTCAACAGCCCTCATCATCTCATATAACTTACCGTTCATTTGCAATGGAGCCACTTCCCAAAAATTAATACTTCTTTCACCAGTCTTCAGAGAAGAAACTCCAGTTTCAATCGAATTTGGCCTCTATAAGCCAAAATCCTTTCCCCAGGGTCCGACTTGAAGGTCAACCCCACCCCTGCAATACTCAGATACACCCCTACTTTTGAGAGTTCTAATTTTGCGGCGAACCGATCTAACCTAATCCCCTCTTTAGCTAAAACAACTCCTTCGACCCTATCCGACTCAGTCTAATCCCCACCATCTTCACTTTGTACCTTATCTTCCTCTCCACCACCAGAAGGCCTTATATTACCCCCCTCCCACCATACTATTTCCTCTTCATCACTATCTTCGGTAACTATCGTCCTTCGACTCCCCAAAACCGGAACCTCCTCAGCCGGTGGAACTATTGACAATGGAGGATCGGCTATAATATCTAACACTTCTACATCTCTACCCTCATCTATTGGGGCTTAACCTAAAATACTAGCTTCGAATTCTTAGAACTCCTCATCTTTCGGTCTCCGTCTCGAAGCCCGACGATTACGCATTTTAGCCTACAGAAGAAGAGGCACACAATTAGAGTCGAAAATTTGACAATCCCCTACCTATCACTCCTATCATGTCCATCCTCCCCAGATATTCATCCCAAGCTCAATCTCTAACCCAGTACCCCCTCCAAAACCCCCCAAACCCCAAAATGGGTCAAAACCCAAATCCCTTAAGTTTCTTTACCCTCCAAAATAACCTCTACAACCCCAAACACAGATTGCCTTACCTACATTTCGAAAGGGCAAAACAAAGTACAAGCAGCAGAGATCAAGTAACTTACTAGTAGTTAGCAGCACTACCCACGAATCAGCAAAACCAAACCTGCAAGAGCAACAAGAACTCCAAAGTACGAAATGGCATACGTTCCCTCCTCTCCACTCTTTGATTCTCACAAAAAAACAATACAGTAATTACTCTTCTCCATCTTATATATCTTTCAAAAAACCCAAAACCGCCATGATTTTCTAACCACTATCATTACCACGACCCCACTACCTGACTTTTTGTCTACAATGTGTTTTGACCAATATACCCCTCGTACCTCGCACATGCGAATAACCCCTCACTTTTAATTGCCTATAAAAGCTTAAGTTCTCAAACTTTTTTCTCCCCCACTCAAAGCTAAACAACAAAGACCAAACAGTCACATCGCAACCTTTTTGCCATACGAGAATAACATCATCATTACATTTTACACACAGCCCCAGGCTCCCATACCAATCTGACAGACCAGCCGTCTGTACTGCCAGTTCAGCCAGTCAAATACGCTTAACCGATGACACAATCCCTGAACTCGAGTACTCGACCATTTAGCGTCTCGAACAATCCGCAACAAATAGCCTCAATTAAACTTATCTAATATATTGACTTTCGACATCCACCACATCCTTTAACACAAAAGTTTCGACCCTTCGACCAAATATAGTCACAAACTTCGACCATTCAGCGATCTCATGCTTAAAGATAAAGTTTTTAGGTTCGGCACAGTTTACCTTTCATTTAGACAAATACATTTTTATTTTCGACCAACACAAATAATTCATTTCGACAACTGTATTATCCCATCAATACCTCAAATTATAAATAAGATAGTATTAGTAGTACGCACAGTTCGACAAAGTAAGTTATCAACATAAATTATTTTCATTCAGAAACTCAGAACCTATTGCAGGCTTCATACAAAAAAGAGAGGAGAAAAGAAGGAAGAAAACAGGAAAGCAACAACAAGAAAGCATACAAGAGATAACCCTATTTGCTGATGGGATGCTTCTCTTCAACAATGGCTGCCGCATCTTCATCCTCCTGGTCCACTATATCTCCACAAAGCCTTTGAGAAGAGATAGCCGATGGGCGGGAAACGGCCCCATCATCTGCACTATTCCCCACCAGTACGCGAAGGGAATGTCATAGAGTGGTGCCCCAGGTTCTGGTACAAAAAGGTCTGACATTTTAGCATAAATATCTTCCCCTATTCTAAACCTCTGTTAAAGACCCAGCAATGCCTCCTGGATTCTCCTGGCCCTTACTGCCGCTTGATCCCCTTGAACCGGTACATTTTCAGCCATGTTGATCAACAAACAAAGAAGTAGATAGAGATAAAGTTGCAAGACAGATGAAGAAATCCCTTCCAACCTATCCCATTTAATACTTACAAACCCACCACAATTTTCCCTCTTCCCTAACGGAATTAATGGTAGCCATCAATTCTTAACCTCGAAAAGTTAGCTAACAAACTTTCCAACTTCCCAAGTATAACTAATTCATCGGTACATACATTCAAACCTCGTTCCCGAGGATTCCTAGTCGAGCATACCTCCAGCGTCGAGCATTCGATCATCATTACCTTTGAGCATACCATTATACATCGCGCCTATAAGAGTAATCGTCTACATTCATGTGCACTACCAGTCAGAATCAGTAATACAGGTACGCAAAAAATATTTTGTCCATTCCAAACATCCGCTCAAACAAACAAATTAAATTTCTACTACTATCCAAAAAAAAAACACCCACACAGAAAAAACAAAGACATACAAAGATTCAAAGATAACCTCATCAACCATTGGTCCTACTACCGGAAGGTCCAGCTTCAGTGGCCAAATTCTGCTCCTCGATGATCTCCTCTACACAGACAAGACTGTCGGCCAGAGCCATAAGAAATAAATAGTGCCTCTTAGCAGTCATAAATTGGAACCTTAGCTAGTCCACAGATAGGAATAAAATCACCATTAAAGAACTACTCAGGTCTGACCCCCACAATCTCGGGCATGTCCCAATTCAGATCATGCTACCCAAAAAACTTCATATGCAGTTCTGCCATCTTCTGCCCCACACAACGGTCACGAGTGAACCCCATCCTCTTCTGGTAATACATGTTTGGCGTGGTATCCATTCAAATGCTCAGAATCAGAAGAAAGCAGAAGAATACTGTAAATATAGGAGGATACAACACCCCTATACAATAACCCATCTTTATAGCCATCACTTCATTTATTACGTTATAACCACCTACATCTTTATAACCAACTTTTATTACCTACCCGGAAACCAACAGTCAACCTGCTCAAATCCCCAGACCAAAAAGTTTTCTCAGCAAACCTCTCCATTTGGCTTCAAGACCTTCGCTGAGAGGGGGCGAATGTAGTAGCCTTTCGTAGCCTTTGACAGGAAGTCGAAGCCCACTTCACAACCTACTCGTATGTATCAAAGCTTACTCAATCTCTAAAACGGACTCCTCAGTGATCCCCTGAAGACAAAGCTTCGACATCAGACAAAGCTTCGAGAACAAACTATTATACTACAACAGAAATCCTTTGACTTTACTAACACACAATTGAAGCAGGATAAGGCAGACAATCATCTTATCAGATAGATGGCGCATTGATTGGCCCGTACAGCTACAGTGATAGGTCCAACCACCGCCATTCAGAGACATCATCAATAAATATTGTAGTAACAATATCGACATGACTGACGCCCATATCTCGCTGGGATACCCTGACAGTAATCATGTAAACCTTACCCATACTGGGTGACTCAGCTCCCTATGTTTCTATAAATAGAGGAGAAGAGAAACCAAGGGGGGGTTAGAAAAATCATCTCCAACCCCTTGCATTTAACCTTCGACCACCCAGATACTCTGTACTCGAACCCTGTTATTTACTCTTCAGTAATTCGATCTGTCTTAAAAAATCCTTATCAGAGGTCGTAGAGAGTCACATTCTGGCCTCTACGCAAGTATTTGTCCATAGTTAGATCTTACTTTAGGTCAAATGTTTGTCTCCTCAGATTATGGATTGATTCTACGTTGTATGAACCAACTTCCCATCAGAACGAGGTTTGGTCCCTGCAATTGGCGCCGTCTGTGCTTCCCACCCTACAAATCTCCTTTCCTTCATCCCCTCCTTTTGTTTTCACTTCAGCAGTTACCCTTATGGCACCCACACGTTGTTCCAACTCAACCCAGGCAGGTTACTCCAATGATGAAGTACCTGCCCAAATAGCCTTGCTATCCCAACAAGTCGCTCAGGCAGAGGAGCGCCACCAGAACCAACTAAACCAGGAGCGTGAAAACTACTGCTTGGCACAAGAAACTAAGCGAAATTGCTGCTTGGATGATGAAAACAAACAGAACAGTGCAACCGATGAACTGCGCAACACCGTCCGAGAACTACAGTGATTACAGCCCTTGGAACCTGTTCGCCCGACCCAGCTACTAGACCCATCGCGCGTCTCTGCTTGCGCTCGCCTAGGACCTTTGCCAAACCTTGAGATACCCCCCGTTCACACAGGTGCCAAAGGTTTTCCCCGCATTATCCCCCCAACCGGCTCCATTCACCTTGGGATTCACCCCACAAAAGACACTTCTAACTCAACCCTCCGCACCTCCAGACACCCCAGACACCGTTCTGCTCGGGAACGGCTCGGCGAACGCAGTGCTGATTTTATATCTCATACTCGACCTCACAACCTTCGAATTCATCAATCTCCCCCACATCCTGCATATGTTACACAACAGAACATCGACCAAAAAATACAACTCGTCATCCGCGTTAGCACGAGCCCCGCCACAAACTCCTAGAGCCACCTCAATAACCCAATCTGCCCCAAACTTTTGGCTATAGAAATCCTCTCCAACTTTTGTGCCCCCAAACTTAGCAAATACCGCAACACTGACCCCAAATCCTACATCCTCAAATTCCAAAACTCCCTGAGCCTCTACTCTACGGCTGACTACCTATTATGTCGCCTTTTTCCAACGAGCCTTCCCGATAACCCCCTTCGATGGTACCACTATCTCCCAAATAGTTGAATTCGTAACTTCGAGCTACTTTTACACCTTTTCATTGCCCAGTTTGCCTTTTACAAAGACAGAGAGGTCAGAGTTGACGCTCTCTTTAATTTTAGAAAATCCGGCAGTGAGACCCTCAAAGCCATCACCAGAAGATTCCTCGACGAATTCAGGAAAATTGAAAATCTCGACTGCTCGAATGGTATTTTGGCATATTCGAATGCCCTTCCCGACCACAGCCGAGTAAAAGAGCACCTAGTCCTTCACAATCCAAAAATACTCGAAGAGATGTTCTCGAAGATCAACGGCTATATTCATCCTGAACGCCTCCATGAGTCCCGCAAACAGAGCCAGCCTTCGCAAACAACAAACTTTAATAAACCTTGGCAACACCCCCACCCTACTCCCGTACCCCTGATCGCTCTTGTCTCACATGAGACTGAAAGCCACAAACACCCCAACATGGATAACAGCACCGAAACTCGTAAGAAGCAACCAATGCCTGCTTTGCCAACACTCACTGCCCCCCTCAGCACCCTTCTACCACATATGCAGGTAGACCCCATTTGGTGCATCCCTTTCCCCATCAAAGTCAGACCAGGCGAACCTTACTGTGCCAACCATAAGTGCAACTGTCACCATACCAATAAATATTTTGCCCTTCAACGTTCCCTTGAACTTATTTTCAGAGTAGAACGTTTGCACCAGTATATTACAGATCTTCCAAGCTACCTTGATGGGACCTACCTCAAATCTCTATCCACACCTACTACTGAACAAGCTGAGGTGCATATCTATAGAGTCAAGTTGATCAAAGTTAACAACATAGACAGTGGGCATTCCAAGAGTAAATGAAAGTGTGTTGAAGAATGTCACAAACTCACCTATCAGGAGAAATTTCCTACCCTTCTGCCAGAATCTAGCTGTCACCCTCGACTCGAAGGTATTTCTTTCATCGACTGTGACACTTCACACGTCTGTTTCCCCCATGCCGACCCGTTAGTCATCATGAATAAGATCGAGAACCTCGTCCTCCATATAATACTCATAGATACTGGGAGCGTAGCTGATGTCCTCTTTCTCCAAACAATCCAAACATGAAGAAAATAGACATCATAACCGCTGCCAACATCGAACTATTAGGTTTTAACGGATCGACAGAAGTGGCTGTTGGCCGCATCAGCCTACCCGTCACTACAGGCCCCATTACCCTTCAAACCAACTTTATCGTCATTGACAAAAAGTCTGAATACCTTGGTATAATCGGACGAGATTGGTTTCACGCCATGCGAGCTATACCTTCGACCTACCATCAGACCCTTTGATTCGGCAATCACGAGGGTACTTGGGATTTTAAAGGCTCTCAACGCCTTGCCTGAACCTGCGAACACCCAGAGATCGACCAAACTCCAAAACTTGTCTGCCGCCCATAGCAATCACAGTATCTTTCTATCCCCTTGACTTCGAAAGATGCCACCCCATCCATTAAACCCACTGTTTATATTGAACTCGACGGTCCTGGTCGAGGCACATTTCTCAGAACCTTCCTCAATGAATCAGAGTACCTCAAACTTTCTGAGTTCCTTCGAACAAACAATGACATCTTTGACTGGACATTTCGAGAGATGCATGGCGTCGACCCCAGCCTGGCCTACCATCGCCTCGGTCTCCTCCCCTATTCCTCAGCAGTTAAACAAAAGAAGCGTACACTGGCACCATGACTTCACGAAGCCGTGCACCTCAAAGTAGACAAGCTTATAGCCGTAGGCTTTATCAGAAAAGTGAGGTATGCAGACTGGATATCAAACATTGTAGCAGTTCCTAAGAAGAATAGCAAAATCTAAATTTACGTCGACTTCACAGACCTCAACAAGCACATACTGAAGGACAACTTCCTCTCCCAACTATCTCAGTACTCCTCGATGCCACTGCAGGACACGAGCGCCTATCCATGATGGACGCGGCTTCGGGTTAGAATCAAGTACCCCTCATCCTCGAAGATCAACTTAAAATTTTATTTATAACTGAACAAGGCCTTTACTGTTACAACATTATTCCCTTCAGCCTTATTAATGTCGGTGTCACCTACCAATGCCTTATCACAACCATGTTCAAACACTTGCTTGGCAAATCTGCCGAAGTCTATATCGGCGATATGTTATGCAAGAGCCTTCAAAAAAATGCCCATATCCATGACCTCTCTGAAATATTCTCGATACTTCGCACATAAAATATGAAACTCAACCCAGATAAATGCTAATTTGGCGTGTTATCCGGAAAATTTTTGCGTCACCTTATCAGTAAACGCGGGATAGAGATATACCCCACCCACATTCGAGCCCTCATAGACATGCCTTCGTCCTGAACCAAGAAAGACGTCCAAAAAGTGACGGGCAGGATAGCAGGCCTCAATCGTTTTATTTCTAAATCCTCAGATCGATGTGCTTGTCTCTTCTCCCTCTTGCGCTATCAAGGCATCTACAAAGCAAAAAAGAAAAACAATCCCGAGATCGACTAGACCCCTGAGTACGAACAAGCCTTCCATGAACTCAAAACTTATCTTGGCCATCTACCAATCATCAGCACACCTATCGAAGGCGAAACAATCTCTTTATACCATGCTGCTACATAAATCTTTCTCAGTTCAGTGCACATTCGAATCGATTCCAACATCGAAAAACCTGTATATTTCATAAGAAAAACCCTAACCCCCGCAGAAACTCGATATTCAGAACTTGAGCGTTTACTCCTCACATTTTTCTATTCAGCCCGCAAGCTCAAACCATATTTTCAGGATCATCCCATCCGTGTAATTACAAGTTATCCCCTTCGAGAGGTACTTAGCAAAAAAGAAAAATCCAGACGAGTACAACAGTGGTCCGTATACCGTGGCGAACACGACATTACAATCGAGAAGCAAATATCCCATAAAGGCCAAGCAGTAGCAGACTTTCTTGCTGACTTCCCGGATGAAGATGTCGACTGGGAAGAACACGAAGATGATCTATCAGAAGATCAACCCGAAATAGTAGATCTCTGGGATCCTCTCACCGGCTGGCATTTATTCATAGACGGATCAGCTGGACCTAATTTCTTAGGCATTGGTATTGTCTTGGTAACACCCACTAATGACCGCATAGAGAATGTTGTCAAACTTGCCTTCGAATGTTATAATAACGAAACAGTGTATGAAGCTTTGATCCACAGCCTCGACCTCGCACCCGACCTTGGTATTCCCATGGTGGCTGTCTTTACAGATTCCTAACTCGTTCAGAGACATTACACAGGAGAAAACCAAGCTACCGGTCGCATGGCAGACTGCGCTCTCTTTGTGCGACAGCGCATAGACCTGTTCCCCAAAAAATTAACAATCACACATTACCCTCAGGGAGAAAATAGACATGCAGATGCCCTCGCCTTCATTGCAGCTATACTCGGCCAATCAGAATCTTGGACACTCCATATCGAAGTACTCGAGCGCCCAAGTATCGACCGGATGGAAATCAATACCATTAATACTGGGGGCGAGAGTCACGATCCAGACGATTGGCAGACACCATTTCTACATTACCTCAACAACAACACCCTCCTAGATGATCCCAAAGCCAAACGGTCCTTGCTAGAAAACTACCGCAGATATACTATCCACCAAAACCAACTACATTAAAAATCTCCAAATGGCGTCCTCCTTTGGTGCATATCCCAAGTTGAAGCCCCTCAAACCCTAGCCAAACTTCACAAAGGAACATGCGGTGCTCATACTGCTGGTCATTCTGTGGCCCTTCGAGCGGTTACCCAAGGATTATTTGGCCCAGTATGAAAAAATAGCTTTAAACTACGCAAAATACTGTTACAAATGCCAACGTCAAGCTCATGACATCCATTGCCCCCTCAAGACCTCCACTTCAGTCAAGTTTCCTGACCATTCAAAAGATGGGCCATCGATCTCATTGGACCCATCCCAAAAGCTTTGGGTAGTAGAGAAAACATCCTCGTCGCAGCCGATTACTTCACAAAAATGGGTCGAAGCGGTACCTTTATGCCGAACCAGAGAAGAAGAAGTTGTCAAATTTTTATCGGAAAACATCATCACTCACTTCAGATGTCCTCATATGATATGATGCGACAATGGTCCCCAATTTGTTGGTAGCAAAGTCATAAACTATCCCCTGGAAAACGGTCGAGTCAAAGCAATTAATAAAACCATCGTCGATGGTCTTAAGAAGAGAGTTGATGCAAAGAAAGAACGATGGGTTCAAGAGTTACAACACGTTCTCTTGGCCTATCGTACAACCTCAAGGAAATATACAAGATCCACCCCCTTCCGCCTATCATATGGAACCCAAGCTGTATTACTAACCCAATTCAAAATACCCACTCGAGACCCTAACCTCCCAGACAAGATAATAAGTTTGAACTTGCATGCAATATGTTAGGGATTGATGAAACCAAAGATCGAGCTATCGCCAACCTTGGCCTGTACCATACATCATTATAAAATCTTACAACAAAAGAGTTTGACCACAGAGTTTCAACATTGGAGATCTGGTACTTTGACGTATCAATCAATCTTCGAGACCTCGAAATGCCGGCAAGTTAGCCGAATCTTGGGAAGGACCATATGTTGTCTACGATAAAATAGATAAGGGTTCTTATTATCTAATGATGGAAGCCGAAGAGCCTCTACCGAATCCCTGGAATACAATGTAGCTGGTCACCTATAACAGGCCATGTCTCCAACCATGTACAACTTTTATAATCTCGAAAGTTCAATAAACAAGTTTTTCAGCCCTTACTTCGTCACCTGCTTCATTTTGAATTTCTTGATTTAACTCAGGTGTCATGTCAACCTTCGACCCGACTGATACTTGAAGGTAACCTCGAGATTTTTTTAAGCTCCCAACTTCGACCAAACTCGATGGGCAAGAATGGTCGAAAGGCCGGACCCTCAGGGATACATTGGGGGCGATCAGATATTGCTTTGCCGTGGCTTAGGCCTTTGAAGTCCAGTCCTTTTCTTGATTGACCCTAGGTATTACGTCCACCCTCGTCCCGACTGATACTTGGGGGTGATCATGAATTTCTCAAGTCTCCAATTTCAAGCAAACTCGAGGGGCAATGATGGTCGAAAGACCGGACCCTCGGGGATTCATTAGGGCGATTAGATATACTTCATCCAGGCTCAAAAACCATCGAACTCCTGTCCTTTTCTTGGTTTACCCCGAGTATCATGTCCACCCTCGCCCCGACTGGTACTTGGGGACGATCTTGAATTGCTCAAGTTTCCAACATTCGTGCAGACTCGAGGGGCAAAGATGGCCGAAAGACCAGACCCTCAGGAATGCGTTGGAGGCGATCAGATATTACTTCGCTATGGCTTAGGCCTTCGAAGTCCAGTAAATTTTTGGTTTTTCTCTAGGTATCACGTCCCTTCGGCCCGACTGATACTTGGAAGCGACCTAGAAAATTTTCAAAATTTCAACATCGCTGTGACTTCGGCCTTCGATGTCTAGCAAAACATTCAGAGTTCAATCTATACATCGTCGGCAATCCCCAGGTTTCGATCACACTACAGTCATTCATACTGATCAAATTTCTACTAAAACAGATCCAACTTCTACACTTCTTAACAACAATTGTATACAAAAATACTATCTACAATTCCAGAGTACATTCAACATATTATCCATCAGAGGAACAGATGAAGTACAATTTAATGACCAATCATCAAGAGTCCAAAACAAGCAAACTCAACAGAATATGCATTAAAATTCCAATAATTCAAGGTCAGAGCACGATTACACAATCCATTAGCAAATCAGATATCAAATCAGAAGTTCAGAATCAGTATGTTCAGAAAATATACATCAATATGTTCAATATCAATTTTAGAAGTTCAAATAGATAACAAAAGCACAAACAACCTACCGAGTTAAGAGACCAACTGAATACAAAAACATCGTTCAAAATATTATAACTCAACATTATAATCAGCAGAAGAAGACATGGAATCTAAATCCCAAATACCTTATATCGGCGTGGTTAAACCTTCTTACTTCACAGATCCCCCAGCAGTTGCATTCGAACCATTGGCAATTAAGCCATCAACAGTTTGCCCAATTAGCATTCCAACAAGAGAAGTATCTGCACCACCCCCAGTAACTCCAACTGCTTCTTCAAAAATGTTTGCCTCATCTCCCTTCACCTGTAAATCATCCCCCTTAAAAAGTTCTGGAGGCACAGGATAAGGTTCCAATGTCTCAGGTTCAGACCCCTTATCATCTATAAAGCTTTTCAACTTAACGTTCGCCTTGCATTCGCCATCATACTGTCACTGGAAAGTCTTCTTCTGCTCAGCTTTCACCCTTTCACACGCCACAAGCTTAGCAGACCACTCTCGCTCCAGCCTTGACCGCAGCAACTCGAGCCTCACGTCATAAGAGTCGGTAAGCACCCCCAGATCCTGCTTTAACTTCCTGACTTCAGACACCAGTGTTACCTCATTTCCACGAGGAAGATTCAGATTGTCCTTTACTTGCTTCAATTTTGCCTTCAATGCCTTGTTGCAAGTTTACACCCAAGCATCCGTCTGCTGAAATTTTCAAGAAATCAGTGCAACTCGAAACTCAAAGAATTTTCAAGAAATCTTAAAGTACCACAACAACAAGAATAATATAGTTACTTGAAACATGTGTTTCTTTAACTCCTTCGAAGCCTCGTCCGGGTATTCTTCCTAGAGCTCGACATTCGAAGCCTACTTTTCCACAGCCTGCACCTGTCGTTCAACCTCCGTCATCTATTCATCTTTCCCCAGTGTATCATCCTCCCCCAGTACCTTACGCTTCTTACTTTGGCCAGCCTTCGATTGCTGTACCTTTGAAGCTTCGGGGACTATCAAGCCTTTCCCCTTCTCAGTTTGAGCTGCTACTGGCCTCGACCTCACCTTTGATGTAACTCCTTCCACTTCAGGCACTAGCATTGCTCACTTCAAACCTCTCTGCGATCTCGGTACAAATTGTTAGTTTCTTGGCAACTCTTCCCCTCCCATCTCTTTTTCCCCTTTGAAATACCTTCACCTTTCTTTCTCTTTGGTACCTTCACCATCACGTCTCCAAGCAGGGAATCCGCCTTCTTCCTCCTTTTCTTTTTGATTTAGAGAATGTCAAACATGGAATCTACCCACTCATCATTAGCTTTGAACAACTTACCAATATAGTTTACTGGATTATCCCAAGACGAACTCTCCGAAACTGCAGATTAAACCAAGAACATAGTTATCTCTTATCTCAGATACACATCAACAACAACCCTTCGACAGTAAACTTACTTTCGTTATATACCCTATGATAAAATTTATACGGGTCATTTTTATCTACATTCTTATAGCTACCCCTTACTATCAGTAAATCTTTATTCCACCCTCGCCCTGTCGAGCACAGGTTAAAGAACTAAGGTATCTCAGGGTGACATTGGATGTGATAGGTCCCCGGGTTCTGACTAGCCTTCCTCGAGTAAAAGGTGATAATGCCATACCACTTAATCAAACTTCGACCCTCACTAGCCAGTTTAACATTCATCCCCTCAACGACCCTCATTATCTCATAAAACTTATCGTTCATTTGTAATGGAGCCACTCCCCAGAAATTCAACACTTCCTTCACCAGTCTTCAGAGAAGAAACTCCAGTACTAATTGAATTTGGCCTCTATAAGCCAAAATCCTTTCCCCAGGGTCTGACTTAAAGGTCAACCCCACCCCTGCAATACTCAGATACACCCCTACTTTTGAGAGTTCTAATTTTGTGGCGATCCGATCTAATATAATCCTTTCTTTAGCTAAAACAACTCCTTTGACCCTATTCGACTCAGTCTAATCCCCACCATCTTCACTTTGTACCTTATCTCCCTCTCCACCACCAGAAGGCCCTACATTACCCCCCTCCCTCCATACTATTTCCTCTTCATCACTATCTTCGGTAACTATCGTCCTTCGACGCCTCGAAACTGGAACCTCCTCAGCCGGTAGAACTATTGACAATGGAGGCTCGGCTATAATATCTAACACTTCTACATCACTACTCTCATCCATTGGGGCTTGACCTTGAAATACTAGCTTCGAATTCTTCGAACTCCTCATCTTTCAGTCTCCATCTCGAAGCCCGACGGTTACGCATTTTAGCCTATAAAAGAAGAGGCATGCAATTAGAGTGGAAATTTTGGCAATCCCGTGCCTATCACTCCTATCCTGTCCATCCTCCCCCAGATATTCATCATAACCTCAATCTCAGACCCAGTACCCCCTCCAAATCCCCCCAAACCCCAAAATGGGTCAAAACCCAAATCCCTCAAGTTTCTTTACACTCAAAAATTACCTCTACAACCCCAAACACAGATTGCCTTACCTACATTTCAAAAGGGAAAGACAAAGTACAAGCAGCAGAGATCAAGTAACTTACTAGTGGTTAGCAGCACTACCCTCGAATCAGCAAAACCAAACCTGCAAGAGCAATTAGAACTCCAAAGTACGAAATGGCGTACGTTCCCTCCTCTCCACTCTTTGATTCTCACAAAAAAACAATACAGTAATTATTCTTCACCCTTTTATATATCTTTCGAAAAACTCAAAACCGCCTTGATTTTCAAACCACTATCATTACCACGACCCCACTACCCGACTTTTCGTCTACAATGTGTTTTAACCAATAAACCCCTTGTACCTCACACGTGCGAATATCACCCTCACTTTTAAGTGCCTGTAAAAGCTTAAGTTCTCGAACCTTTTTCTCCCTCACTCAAAGCTAAACAACCAAGTCCAAACAGTCACATCGTAACCTTTTCTGTCATACGAGAAAAACATCATCATTAATTTTTGCACACTATCCCAGGAACCTGTACCAGTCTGACAGACCAGCCGTCTGGGCTTTTAGATCGGCCAGTCAAATCTCACTTAACCGATGACACAATCCCCAAACTCGAGTACTCGAACATTTTACGCCTTGAACAATCCGCAGCAGATAGCCTCAAATGAACTCATCTAATATATCAACTTTTGACATCCAACACATCCTTTAACACAAATTTTTTACCCTTCGACCGAATATAGTCACAAACTTTGACCATTCAATGATCTCATACTTAAAGATAAAGTTTTCAGCTTCGACGCAATTTACCTTTTATTTTGACAAAGACATTTTTATCTTCGACCACCACAAATAATTCTTTTCAACAACTGCATTATCCCTTCAATACCTCAAATTACAACTCAGATAGTATTACTAGTACGTATAGTTCGACAAAGCAAGTTATCAGCAAAAACTATTTTCATTCAGCAGCTCAGATAACATTACAGGATTCATTCAAAAAAGATAAGATAAAAGAAGGAAGAAAACAGGAAAGCAAGAACAAGAAAGCATACAAGAGAGAACCCTATTTGTTGACGGGTTACTTCTCTTCAACAATGGCCGCCGCATCTTCATCCTCCTGGTCCACTATATCCTCCATAAAGCCTTTGAGAAAAGATAGCCGATGGCCAGGAAACGGCCCCATCATCTGCACTATTCCCCACCAGTACGCGAGGGGCATGCAATAGAGTGGTTCCCCAGGTTCCGCTTCAAAAAGTTCTGGTATTTCAGCATCAATATCATCCTCTATTCCAAACCTCCGTTGAAGACCCAGCAAGGTCTCCTAGATTCTCCTCGCCCTCACCGTCGCTTGATCTCCTTGAACTGGTATGTTTTCAGCCATGTTGATCAACAAACATAGCAGTAGATAGAGAGAAAGTTACATGGCAGATGAAGAAATTCCCTCCAACCTATCCTCTTTTATATTTACAAACCGACCACAACTTTCTCTCTTTCCTAACCAAATTAATGGCAGCCTTCAATTCCTAACCTCAAAAAGTCAGCAAACAAACTTTCCAACTTCCCAGGTGTAACTGATTCATCGGTACATGCATTCAAACCTCATTCCCGAGAACTCCTAGTCGAGCATATCTCCAGCATCGAGCATTCGATCATCATTACCTTCGAGCATATCATTATGCATCGCGCCTATAAGAGTAATCGTCTACATTTGTCTACACTACCAGTCAGAAATAGTAATACAGCTGCGCAAAAAATATTTTGTCCAATCCAAACATCCGCTCAAACAAACAAATTTCATTTCTACTACCAATAAAAAAAAACACCCATACATAAAAAATAAAGACATACAAAGATAACATCATCAACCATTGGTCATACTACCAGAAGGTCCAGCTTCAGTGGCCAAATTCTGCTCCTAGATTATCTCCTCCACACATGCAAGACTGTTGGACAGAGCCATCAGAAAGGGATAGTGCCTCTCAGCGGTCGTAAAATGGAACCTTAGCTAGTCCCACAGATAGAAATAAGAATCACCATTGAAGAACACCTTAGGTCCTACCTTCACAAGCTCGGGCATTCCCCAATATAGATTATGCTGCCCAAAAAACTTCATATGCAGTTCTGCCATATTCAGCCCTACACGACGGTCACGGGCGAGCCCCATCCTCTTCTTGTAATGCCTATTTGGAGTGGTATCCATTCAAATGCTCAGAATCAGATAAAAGAATAAGAAGAATACTGTAAATGGAGGAGGATACAGAATCCCTATATAATAACTCATCTTTATAGTCTTCACTTCATTTATTACCCTATATCCACCTACATATCTTAAAAACCATCTTTTCTTACCTACCCGGAAACCAACAGTCAAAAGCTTAGATTCCTTGACCGAACAGTTTTCTCAGCGAACACCTCCCCACTTGGCTTTGAGACTTTAGTTGTGAGGGGGCGAATGTAGTAGCCTACTCGTAGCCTTCGGCGGTCAGTTGAAGCCAACTTTATAGCCTACTCGAATGTATCGAAGCCTACTCAATCTCTAAAATAGACTCCCCAGAGATCCCTCGAAGACGAAGCTTCAAGAACAGATCAACATACTACAGCAGAAATCCTTTAACCCTGCTAGCACATGATCAAAGTAAGATAAGATAGTCAATCACCTCATCAGATTATTCGGTGTATTGATTGGCCTGTGCAGCTACAGTGACAGGTCTAGCCACTGCGCCGTTCAGAGACATCACCAATAAATGTTGCAGTGACAGAACTGATATGACCGACGCTTATAACATGCTGGGATTTCCTGACAGCAATCATGTAATCCTGACCCACTCTTGGTGACTCAGCTCCATGTATCTCCATAAATAGAGGAAAGGGGAAGCCAAGAAGGGGTTAGAAAAATCATCTCCAACCCCTTGCATTTAACCTTCGGCCACCCAAATACTCTGTACTCGAACCCTATTATTTACTCTTTAGTAATACAATCTGTCTTAAAAAATCCTCATCAGCGGTCGTAGAGAGTCACATTCGAGCCTCTACGCAAGTATTTATCCATAGTTAGATCTTACTTTAGGTCAAATGCTTGTCTCCTCGGATTAAGGATTGATTCTACATTGTAAGAACCAACTTCTCATCCGAACGAGGTTAGGTCCCTACATAAACTATATCAGTCTCAAAATGACTGAAACACGGTATTCAAGGAGTTACATGTCACTACAAAAAAAATGATTATTAGGGACCAGATATTAGAGACTGAGTAATATTTGTCTCTAATAATAAAATATTTAGGACGATTTTGAATCAGTCTCTAATATTTTAGTTTATGAGATGGAAAAAATTACTCCGTTCCTATTAATATAAGTTTAGAGACTGTCGAATTTGGGCGTCCCTAATTTTATGAGTTTAGGGACTCTTGGATTTGGCCGTCCCTAATTGTATAAGTTTAGGGACTGGACATCGCCGTCCCTTATAGTTTAAGTTTAGCGGTGGACCAAAAACACTGTGAAAATAAAAAGGCCCAATTTCATGTACGCAAGTTAACTCCCCTTCCTCGTAATCCTTTCTACCTCAACTCTCTACGACTGCGTTAAACCTCAATTCACGATCACAATCTTAAAACTGAAACTCTAATTCCTTTATTGTTGTTGCTTGTGGTGATTTGATGATTTCATAGTTTATGATTGTTGAATTGATAGTTAATAATTTGCTGAATTGCTAGTTTATGGTGATCTATGGTAATTACATAATAGATGATTCCTAGAATTGGTACTTTTTGATGTGCAGTAGGGAAAGAGGGGAATCCAATGTTTGAAGTGTTGGTAGGAGTTGTTAAACGCATTCGCTTGATAATGTGTGTAATTATTTGTGGGGTTCCCGTGGTTGAGTGTCAGAGAGTTTTGGCGATAGAGGCGTTCAATAATCTTGTGCCTTTCATTATCATCTTCTATCTATAGGTTGTCTAGTTAACTAGCACTATAAGATAAATGGGCAATAGCCACTGATAGCATTTAGTTTTTGCTACAATTTTATCAGTGACAGAGTAATACAAGTTTTATCATGGATTAGCCTCTTGTAGTGGACAAAGGTTTATCTGCCAAAAAGGATATTGAAGTCAAGGGTTTAGCTCCCGCAAATATTATGGCAAATGTTTTAGCTCCCACCTATATTTCCTGCGATATTACGCAGCAAAATCAAAAGATTAAAACCCTTTGTTCTCCCCTCCTCTTCTCAGTATTTTGTAAACAAAAACTTTACCTCCTTCACCTCTTTTCTCCTTGATTTGTTACTAATCTCACAAAAACAAAAACTTTACCTCCTTCACCCTTCTTTCCTCGATTTGATAAATAGAACTTTAATCTCAATTTGGTTATTGTTTGTTTCCAATTAATTTGGGTATTTAGAATCTTATTTTAATCGCCGTGTTGTACTCTAAGTTGATGACTTCAATCCATTAGTTCAAGTTCTCAGAGTTGTTAATTTCAATTGTTCATCAGCAGGTACCTCTTTTTCTCTCTCTTTTGAGTTTCTATTTCTATGGTTTCATCTCTGTTGCTCATGTGCCTCTCTCTATTCGCTCCAGAGTATGTGATTTGTAAAAAAAATTGATCATCCACTTTCAGGTACTCATTTATTCACTCTCTCTAATCGATTTGATTTTGCTGAATCCCTAAGTGATGAAGGTTTTTTAGTAGGTTTTGGTAAAAATATGAGGAAATTAAGCCTTTCATTAAAGGTTATTCAACTGTGTATGTGAATTAAATTGTAAAACCCTACCTTTCTGAATCTTTCACTTGATTTATGATTTGTATTAATAGAGGCAACTATTGAGACATTTGCTAGAAAATTTGGGCGTTCCTTTATCAAAAAAATAATTAATTAATCACTGCTGCTATCTCTTGGTGATCTTCAATATGTTGGTGTTCTTCGATTGCGGGTTTCTTTTGATACTCTTAGATTGCTAATTTTTGTTATGTTAAAGTATGAACACGAATTATGTTCATGGTAATTTTAGTTTAAGTTATTTCAGTTCAAGGATTGAAGTCGGATTGAAACAGATTGAAAATGAGATTTTTAATATTCAAATTTGAGCTGGTTAAGATCGACATAAATTTGAGCTGGTTAAGTATCCTAAAGATTCAAACTGGTTATGTTGCCTGAAGAGTCAAACTGGTTCTATTCGAGTTGTTGTAGATGAACTGAAAGGAGGTCGAAGTTGTTCAAATGAGAATGGAGCTCGTTCGAACGAGATTGTCAAATAGTACATTTTGCATTCAAAGACCGAAGAAGTCGTTCGAATGAGATGGGATTTCGTTTGAATGACCTGTATGCTTTCTAGGGTTGGAACCTCTAATCGCTTAATTCGTTCGAATGACTTTGTGCTTCGTTCAAACGAGATTTGCTTGGTTGCCTTTTTGAGTTCTTCTGAGATGTTGAGTTCTGCCTCGAGATCTATTCCACTTATATTTAGTCCTCTAGTATATAAAGAGGACTTAGGTTATTTTGTTAGCCTATCTTTCCCCTGTGAGTTTAATTCTAGACCTTAAATTTGAGAGACTCCATTAAAGCTTGAGAAGCTTGGAGAGATTGTTGTAACCTGTTTGACTATCATAGTAGATTATTTGGGGAGTGGCTTTTAATACGCAAGGGTTTTCCACTTCCCTCCTTTGGGTAAATTATGGCATTCCAGATTTTATATAACTTATTATTGGCATTTCCATTTATCGTTCTTGGGGCAAGGGATTGGGTTTAGCTACCCTAATTTCCTAACAACTGGTGTTAGAGCGCAAGGTTAGGGCTTGGGTGGTGAAGAACGATGGCCGATATAGAGAAATTAGAAATCGATGAATTCAATGGATTGAAATTTAGGATTATGAAGATGCAAGTTGAGGATTTTCTATATGTGGAGGATTGTGATTTTCTTCTAGGATGGATTTTGACGAAGCCAGACGATATGGATCGTTTGGAGTAGAAGCTTCAAGATCAAGATGTTCTAGGTAAAGTTGGTTCAACAGTCTCAAGTTCTATTTTTTTTAAATTGCCTAAAGTGAGTACCGTGTTAGAGATGATGGATAAACTATCAAAGATGTTTGAATCAACATCGAGTTATTTGAATTCTCAGAAGTGTGTTATAAGTGTTTCAAATTCTTGTAAGCGGGTTACTTTCAGCGATGATGTAGAAGTTTCTGTAAAAGATTCTCGCGTAATACCTCTTGGATCTTTGTTGCTAACATCGGGTGATTACTCGGATGTTAAAGTTAAAGGAAAAAGAGTTTCACATATTGAGAATAGAAGCAAAGGGCGCATAAAGGTATGGAATTGCAATCAACAAGATATTTGTAGGAATTGCGGTAAAGTTAGTCATAAGAAAGAAGATTCTAGATCGACAAAGAAGAGAAGATCTGTAAAGAGACATTTAGTAACTTTCTCTAGGGAAGGTAAAAATTCCGATAGTGCATCCAATCTTATTTCTAATGATTTGGTTTATATGACTTGCGATATTCGGGATAAACCATGTAATATGATTCAGGGTACTCGGGATAAGTCATGGTGGTTGTCTTATGGTGTTTGTAAAAATCGCGGTTAGACTTGGTTGCTCCATTAGAAATTACGTCGGGTAAAAGAAAATTGTCTAGCTATGATGAGTGTTATCACATAGTAGATAATCGAGTTGATCGGATAAATTAATGAATAATAATTCTTTAAGTTCGGTCATGGTACAAAATGTGTCTAGTATGGCTAGAAATATGTTTTCGAGCCAACTATCGGACTTGGGTCTTTTGGCTACCTTCGGCGATGATGTTTTTTCGATCATGAAGGATGCTACTATTTTAGTTTAGGACAAAAGAAAAGATGCGTTCTTAGGGACATGTAGCGCTAATGATGAGATTATTGGTGTTGTTACTTCGATGGTAGACTTTAGAGCATCACATGAAACACTTGGTCACGCGAACATTTGGATGAAAACATTGTTCTCGAGGAGAATACTTGACAAGTTATAATCGAAAGATCTATTCTTTTGTGAAGACGTTGTCCTGGTAAAGCAAAAGAAAGTTGGGTTTCCTTGAAAGAGAAGAAAATAGAATATGGGATCGAACAACTTATATGATGATGTATGGAACCGACTAGAGTTAGTTCCAATGGGGGATTTCATCTTTTTGTTGTTTTCATTGGTGATTCTACACGAGAGCTTGGTGTACATTTCCTGAAGAATAAAATAGATTGGTTTGATGTCTTTGTTAGATGAAAAGCATGGGTTGAGATTGAGATGGGTTTAATGCTGAAGCGTCTTGGGTTTAACGGTGATGGTAATCAATTTTGTTGTGACGAGTTTGTTATTGATAAAACATCTATTGGGATTAATTGACTTGAGATGATCCCAATAATACCACGAGAGTTTGGTATGGCTGAAAGGGTGGTCCATGAGATTACTGAAAGGATGCGAAGTATGAAATGTTTCATCGAGTTGTCAAAGCAGTTTTGGGCAGATTCGATCGTTTTAGCGGTTGTTATAGAGTCTTGGTATGCATTGGATCTTGGACTATATCACTTAGACGAAAAAAGAGGTAATCATTTATACTTCTTTTGTTCATTTTAGTAGTAGATCATTACTAGATTATATGTCTAGTTTATGCATGTTTATTGGATATGTTTGTAATGATTTTGGTGATAGATCTTATGATGCGAAGAATCGGAAAATTATCCAACTTATTGAAATGATATCCAATGATGATGTCTTTTGTGAAGACATGGAAAAGTGGACCAGAAAAGCGAATTTATCGGGGTCATGTGAGTACGTTAAAATCTGTGCAGAGATAGTATTGGAACCATTGGTTAAAAAGGTCCAACGAGAATTGTATACTCCTCCGATTGTAATGAAAAGAAAAACTAAGGTTTTGAGACTTGCGGCCCATTATCATTACTGTAGTGTCCCGTAAAATTCTTTTATTTTATTTTCCTGTTCTTTCTTATTCATTCATCTACATCCTTACATTATGCTTTCATATCATTTTGCATCCTCATCTCATTCTAACATCAGGTCCTTGCATTTTTCTTTAGGCGGTTTTGGTGGTTGTGCGGAGAAGTTTGTTGTTGTTGATGTGGTTGTTCTTGTCGTCATTAATATTGTGTTTATTCCTTGGTGGTGAGATCCTAGGGGATCTCGTGATCCTGGGGGAAGCCTTGTGTTTTCCAGTTTCGCCAAAATCGTTTGAACGAATATAAATCTTTGTTCGAACGAGTTGACTTGTCCTCTAGAAAATTTGTCTTTGGGGTGGTTCGTTCGAACGACTCCCTATCCCGTTTGAACGAGTTGACCAATCCCCAGGAATTTGGCCCATGATCTCTTAGTCGTTCAAACGACTTCTGGGTCTATTCGAACGACTTATGTATCCATTCTGTGGATCACTTATCCATTCAAACGACTTCCTTATCGTTTGAATGACTTAGCGGTGGTTTTCCTCTTTTTAGTTCTTATTTTCATTTCTCTTCCTCATTCGCATTCTCTCTTTCTCACTCTCCACTCACCCTCTCCCTCACTTTATCCTTTCTCAATTCCTTAGAGTTTGGCGGTAGTTATTGGGCAGATTCTTCGCCAAATCCTTCGGTGAGTATTTTCCCTTTTTCCTACCTGAATTGTGGTTCTTGATTCTTAGGTTTTGTGATTATGGTTTGAATTGGGCTTTTGCGCATTGCGGGTGCCTTGTTGCAGGTGTTGGGTTGTGGTGTTGGCGTGTTTATTGCCGTGGGTTGTTCCGTTGTTTGTTGGATTTGCGGTTGCTAGAGTTCTGAGTGGCGGAATTTAAGCCGTTTATCCGGCGAGTGTCCCTTCATTGCTAAATTACTTTACTAGTGTAACTCGCGTTGGTTAGGGCATGCATATTGCCATTGAGGTCTTTGTGATTAGGTTCTTAATTGCATTATTTCTCGCCTATAGTCGGGATTCTATTTTTTTCTTTCCTATCATTAGGCACGTAGGACATGCTTTCCTTGTTCTTAATGAGGTGGTGCATTGTGAGGAATTTCTTGTAGGTTGCCCTTGGTGGCTGTGTTCAATTCTGTTGAGACTGATGATGTCGGATGTTGTCACTGACTATAAGTCGCTGTTTGTATCTGTGTTAGGATTGTTTGCCATCCTCTGAGGTAGGTGGTTATCCTATGTGCGTGTTGGCCGGGTTCGGCGGCTGTGTCGCTTTGATCCTTAGGATCTGTCTGTAGTGTAGGCATCTTTTATTTTCTTTTAGCTTAACGGAATCAGATACATAACAAAGCTCTACATCGACTGACCCTCGATAGGACCTAGGATACCTACATCGGGTTAAAATAGTAGGTAAAGTTTTGGCTGGACACTATCATATCGATTACCCTTCGGGAGTATAGGGTAGTATGAAATAGTTTCTATAGGTACCAGTCTTATCCTTGAGGTTGAAATTCCTTGGAATAAGTGAAATAAAGTTTGGACATTGGCTCCGTGGGTTACATTGGCCGGAACACTCTGATCAAGTGATAAATCATAAGCGTGGTCGAGCTTGCAATCTAATCGTACCCATTGTATCCAACTAAGATTCTCGTTAAGGTTATTATGCATTAGTGGTTGATCAGTCAAATGTTTTTAATTATAAGGTCTAGTTCTTTTAAATCATTAGTCATTAATCATTCAACATTAGGACTTAGGGCATCATCCTGCATTTGGAATAATTATGGGATTGTCCTAGTCATCATATCATATCATCATCATGTAACCATAGCATCACGTCATCTCATATATCCCTATTCCTACTCCTAATCTCATTCCTATTCTCTATTCCTCCCTTCTTCGCAGATTTATCTTGATTACTGTATCTTTTAGCATATTTATCTCATTCACTTCATCTCTTTCTCTGCACCTGCTAAATTTGTATGTTGTTTAGCCTTGTTGGGCATTAGTGAGCTGTGGTTTTGCTCACTCTCACTTTGTCCCACCTTTCAGAGGCGGAGTAGTTGCTGTTGGCTGGGGGCTCAGCTGTTATTTCCAGTTTTGGGCTGCTGCGGATCAGTTCTTGTATTAGTACTCATGTATGATTCTAGCTTTAGTCGTTGTGTAGTATATTGAGGCATTATATTTATGTTTTCAGTTGATATATATATATATATCATGCTTACACCGTTTTTCTCTTACTCTGATAATATTGCTATAGTCAATGATTGAGCTAGACTTATCTTTTGGCTCGGTTGTTTGTGGGGGCGAATCGGTTAGATTTCCTGACCTGCACCTTTCAAATGACGGTAATTGATCTAGCTATCGATTATTAGATTTTGGGGTATGACAATTACTCTCAATATTGTTTGTGGCTAGTCGGTATTGGTGATGACTACAAGGTGGCTTTACAAGGTGAGGTCATGGGCAACTGGAAGGTTCTCATGGATGATGATGAGATTGAATCTCAATCGTCAAATCGGGTATAAGAGGTAATCTTATTACCAATGGTAAAAGCTTTTTACTTCACAAGTCAGTTTACAAGTTAAAGGAAAACAAGTTTGTTCAAGCGATTCAAGATGAAACTTGTGGTAAAGTATTTTCAAGAAAAAATAGGTGTCTATGTCAAGATGTTTTGGTTTACCGGTTGTGAAGCTAGTTATTTTGTGGTGGCTTTGCTTTTTGGGATTAACTGATTCTTGATACGGAATAAAAATTCTTCATGATTGATCTTATTTAAGATGGGTATGTAAGTTGGCTACATGGATACATAGTTACTGGGTGAAGTTACATTGTGGAGGCACATATATAAGAGCTTATATGCTTGTTCAAGATATACACTGAAACAATGGGGCTCGAAGTTAGATATGTTTATATCATTGGTGGTTTTTTTTTAAAATTCCATAGAGACTATTGTTAATATTATGAGTTTTGAGAACTCATAGATCATCCGTTCTTAGAGTATGGATGATATGCTAGTTGCGTATGCAAGTTCTAGCATGGGTGAGATTGAAGAGTCGTGGGAACGGTTATCTCAATAAAGGGATAGACCGATGGATTGGCTAATCCTTGGTATATGGTATAGTACAACAGGAAGAACGTAAAGCATAAGTTATTATTGATATAGTACATTAAGATTGGTTGGAGTATTATTTGGTAGTGCACCATTTGTAGCTACTTCGGGCATGGGATACGTGTTTATTTGGCTATAGAATATGATATGAGTATAGATCGAGGTGTATCTAAACTCATTGATGATTTATTTGCTAATGTATGTCATTGTTTACATAAGACCAGAGTTCTCTCGTGAAGTGGGAGTTGTGAGACGTTGATAATGAATATTATGTATTTGAAGAAGACTCGGTTGTAGCTCGTAGCTATGGAATGTTTATTGTTTAGCTTGCAGGGTTGTCTTCACTTGTAATGGTGGAGTACGTTAGTGACATGGGAAAGGCTACAGATTTGTGGTGTTATACCGAAGCTACTTAGGTTTCGAGATGACAATGGTTAATTATATCATTAATTGTAAAGGTATAAGTACAGTATGATACGGTAGGTTTTTGGTGTAAAGAGTTTGATTTGACACAGTTACAAGTATAGATATTTTGAAGATAGGTGGAGTTACAGGAGCCTCATATTTAAAATTACAAGTAGGAGATTTGTTGAAGATTATCAAATTTTGTATAGGGGTCTTCATGGTGTTGAAGGTACGGGCAGTTCGAGCAATTTATTTGGAGATCTGGAGATGGGTTACAATAGATTCAATTTCAAGTGGGAATTATTAAGGTATGAACTCGAATTATGTTTGAGGTCATATTAGTTTGAGTTATTTAGTTCAAGGATTGAAGTCAGATTGAAACGGATTGAAAATGAGATTTTCAATGTTTAGATTTGAACTGGTTAAGATCGACAGAAGTTCGAGTTGGATAAGTATCCTTAAGATTTAAATTGGTTAAGTTACCTGGAATTTGAACTGGTTATGTTACCTGAAGACTCGAGCTGGTTCTGTTCGAGTTGTTGTAGAAAAACTAAAATGAGGGCAAAGTCATTCAAACGAGAATGGATCTCATTCAAACGAGATTATCAAATGTTATATTTTGCATTCAAAGACTGAAGAATTCGTTCGAATGAGATGGTATTTCGTTCGAGCAACCTGTATATTTTTTAGAGTTAGAACCTCTAATCGCTTAAGTCGTTCGAACGACTTTGTGCTTCGTTCGAACGAGATTTGTCTGGCTGCCTTTAAGTTCTTCTGAGATGTTAAGTTCTGCCTCAAGATCCGTTCTACTTGTATTTAGTCCTCAAATATATAAAGAGAACTTAGGTTATTTTATTAGCCAATCATTTCCCTGTGAGTTTAATTATAGACCTAGAATTTGAGAGACTCCATTAAAGCTTGGAGAGATCATTGTAACTTGTTTGATTATCATGGTGGATTGTTCGGGGAGTGGTTTTTTATCCGCAAGGGTTTTCCACTTCCCTCCTCCGAGTAAATTATTATGTTCCAGATTTTATATAATTTCTTATTGGTGTTTCTGTTTATCATTCTTGGGGCAAGAGATTGGGATTAACTACCGTTCTGTTGATCTCTTTAACTGCTCTTGGATTTGTTAACTTTTTCTTCTTTGAATTGCTCGTAAGTTTTCCAATTTCCAACTTTAAATCCTTTCTAGAATTGTTTGTAAGTTTTTAATGTGATTGAACAATTTTTTTACTGTTAAGAATTAAATTGGTTGTAACCACATACAAATAACTTTATGGTTAAATTATTTATAGTGGTTTTCTCATCAAGAACACCTATATCAATACTAATTCACTGCGTTTTATGCGATTTGTAGGAGCGTGAGCGAAGCATGTAGAATATTTGATGAAATAACTATAAAAAAAGCCTATTTTTATGTAATTCTATGATCAGGGGGTATGCATGTAATGGGTATCAAAATATGCTAAGTTTTGGACAAAAGGCAAATAATTTTATGTACCTTTCTGTGCTTAAGGCTTATGGTGAAATGTTGCTTATGGAGATAGGGAAGAAGGTTCATTGTGAGGTGGTGGTTATGAGGTTTTATTTGGCTGAGGGTTCATTGTGAGGTAGTAGTTATGGGGTTTTATTTGGATGTCTTTGTAGGTAATTCTTTACTTGTAATGTACTTAAGATTTATGTTAAAACTAAAAGTAAAAAAGGACTGTAGTTTTGGTGATTTACTTTCTCTGCATGCACTTAAGTTATCAAGGATAATCATTAAACTAAGGATTTTTAGAGCTATAAATAGCCAAAGCCAGAAATTGGGTACTACACCAAAAATAGACATGTCGTTGAATTGTCATGTCTCTAGTGTCAAAAAATGTATTACTACTTTCAATAATACAGGCTTTCCATTTGGATTTTTTCTTATATTTAATTTGGCTGAGGGTTCATTGTGAGGATGGGGAAGGTAATAATTTAGGTGGTTTCTTATGCAGGAACTTATGTTGCACGTTTCTCAAGGAAATCTCTAGGGCATTCCTTATTGTTCTAGAATTAGTTTTTTTAAATAGAGATATTGTAATAGCTAAGAGAAATATCTTATTCAATCAATTATCAATTCAAGCTTTATGCTTTTAACTTTTTCTTGTGTTTTTTGTTTATTAATTTAATCTTTATTTAAGCTTTCACTCCCTCCCCCTTACCATTTAATGTACATGATATTATATTGCTCACTGTACGATTGTTATGGAACTAATGGTGTTCATGTGATTGCATTCTATTTAACAGGTCTATCATGACAAATAAATGTACTCATAAGTGTATGGAAGATGTCATAGCATATCATATGGTTCGGCTAAAAGGAATCGAAGAAAACAATGCTAAAATGGATACTTTGGGGCTGCGTTGGATTGCTACTGGAATGAGTTTGTATCATCAAAAGAAAAGTAAACCAAATGGGAGAAAAAATGCCAATAAGAAAGTGGTTGAGGAAGAACATAGGCCACTTTTTCAGCTAGAGGATAAATATTCGAGTGAAGATGACGATGATGAAGATTTGGTTAGTGAAAGCGATGAGCCTCTTGAGACTGACAATGTCATAGGTATATATATATATATATATTGTTCTTTCGAAAACATGCACTGGTCTATTATTAAAGGCAAAATCAACAAATGTCTGGATTCAAAAAATAAATAACATAAATAATATTTGAAAAAAGATAAACTTCATGGAGTTCTTCCAGTTTCAGAAAGAGAATTATGGCATACCTTCACGGCTTTGGCTTTCGATAATTGCTACTTCTTCAGTATACAAATGTTAACCTCACATCAATTAAAAATTATATTAATGCACTTCCACAGAAAGGCCAACAACTTCTATTAAAAAGTAACGATAACAGCTTCATGATCCCAAGTATAGTTTACTTGTCTGTTATAGAAATATGATTTTGTGTAACCCTGTTTGTCTCCTTCAAAAACTACTCCATATCGTCTTCTTGTTGATGTTCTAAAGAACTTGCCACTAATGAAAAACTAAAACTAAAACGCCTATACTCCAATCTACTATTAACAGAAACTAAAGTTTGTACTTCCAAAAGAGACCCTTTTCCCCTATTTACACGTCTGATTAACCATCTCATTTTTGTATTCGGTAATTATCCACTAGTCTCTTTTGTAAATATTAACTAGTCTTGACCAAAGTCAAGTACTAGCTTAGGTACCTTCATCTCCAGTCATCTCTGTAAGGGTAATAGTAATTGGTTGCCAACCTAATAAATGAACTGTGATCCATTTCTTGATGCTGATAATCATGTTCAAAATCTTGAGTATGTCACCTAGAACAAAATCTTTCAAGTAAGAGTTCTTTGAGTTAATAGCTGCTTCTTACCTGCATTGAGAAGCCATCATTGTAGATTCCCCTCAGGGGAAGTTAGAAATTTATTGATTCCATCCCAAATTGCTTTAGGATACTAGTTAGGATTGCCACCTATAGGTATATATGTAATTATTCTTTTCAACTTATATAGGAAATGATCTAGTAAGCATGAAAATTTTGTCCCTTAAATTTATGCTTAATCCTTGACTATGTTATTCTGTGTTTATCTCTAACAATTAATAAGTATTATTAAGGGTTCCTCGTCTTGGAATAAGACTAATAAAAATGGATGGATATGCTATCTAGGTCTTGGAGTGGAATAATGGAACGAGTGGGATAATGAAAAAATGAAGTTCTTGGAGTGGAATGAAGACTTGGACCTAATGAACTCAAGTTGATATCTCATCTAGGTCAACTTTTATTGTTTTGGAAATATATTTGTTTCTTTACGCATATCCAGATTTTTTATTCAAGATAGGTTTATTTTTTGGGAAACTAGTACCTCAATATTTTTTTATGTACCTGAATACCCCAGTTAATTAATATTTATATATTTCACTTTAAGGAACCTTGCACGGAATGGAGCGATGTTATCCTGGAAGGTGGCAAACAATCCGTCTCTTGATGGGATTTGGAAATTAGTAAAGGTAGTAGTTAATATACATAGTTAAACATTTTTAAATTGTATAAATTGATTATTCAAATTTTCAATTTGTCATAAATTTTGTTTTGAATTTATTAGGATAATATAAATGCTCTGGATGTTTTTAAAGAAGTTTGCCTCCATAAAATGGCATTTTCCTGGAAGACCTTTAAGTACAAAATTTAGCTTCAATACTATAAAAAGTAAAATACTTATGAGGGAGCATCTTGTAAGCATACCCCCCCCCCCCCCCCCCCTCAATATGGAGCCGAACCAGTGGCCAAATTTAGTAAGATATTGGGGTCTAAAAAAGACACAAGTATGATTTGTTCTACTATTATATTTTATATTTTATATAATTTGACAACTTATAAAATTTGGCAAATATTAATAGGTAATGGCACAAAAAAATAGTGATAATCGAGCAAATCTCACTTGTCACCCTAGGACTGGGAGGAAGACATTTATACGTGTAAAACAAAGGTATTGATATATATATTCCTTTTAAGTTTGATACAAGTTAAACTTATCTTCTTTGTAGTCAATTGTTTATGAAACTCATATTAGCTAAGTAAAACTTAAATATCTCACTTTCTTACGCTTGTTTATAAAATCTTATATCAATAAAGAATGGAGGACAATGAAACTATCGATGATCTTAGCATTTACAGAGCCACTCGATGTATTGGAAATGATTTATACAATAAGGAAGATGCATCAACTGAAAGAAAGGTAATGAAAAATTCATATATATGTAGTCACTGCATTAAATTTAGAACAATAGGTATCCATTAATCTTTGATGTAGGGGTTGGACTCTTTGTAATATATAGTTTCATAAATTATGAATAACATATTTTCTTCTATTGGTTAGGAAACAATTCGACAACGTTTGCTTGAGTTACCTAAGGAAGAGCGAGTGACTAATATTGAAGCAAGGGATAAGATATTCAAAGATATGATTGGAGAAGATGGTCATGGATGAGTTTTGTGCAAAGGAGTAGTTGCCCATCCAAAAAATGCAAAGTCACGGTCCTCGTCATTACCATTTTAGAACTACGAGGATGAGCTTGCCAAGCTACAACAAGAAGCTGACGAGAGAGAAGCTCGACACTAGCAAGAAATTAAGAATATAAAGGCTTCTATGAACAGTACAATTCAAGTCGTAGTTAAGAGATTGATGCAAGTTACATGCATCCCTTTTCCGGATAATAATTAGTATCGTCGGGTCTCAAAACTGATCACTATTCTAAGGTAAGCATGTTTTTCTTTTCTAGATAAGAAATCTTGAATAGAGTTAACTTCTGCTTTTGTTATTGCAATGATCTAATTAGTGAGATTTTGGAATTTTTGACCCGATATGTTAATATTTTAGAGCTAAAATTGGCTTAACCAACATATGACATTGGTAGACCATCATGTAATAGTGACATTTTCTGCTATCTTATCCATTGCACATAGGTCCTATTATCATCTTCAAAATTTTCCTTTATGATTTAATTTATATTAAGCAATGCTGATTGAAATTAGGGAAAACTTTTTTTTCACAGATTTTCTTTTCCCCTATAGATTGGCACTGATATTGTTTTTGGACAAAATACTGGCTGCAAGAGTCTCCTAGTCCTTTGAGGTATGTTTATTCTTGGTGTATGCAAAAACTTTGCATTTCACATACTACGTGTCGGGTAGCATTTGGTGGTATAGTGTCGCAACTTCTAGATATTTATACTCATGCTATGAAACTATACTTAATCATGTATTAGTGTTTGTAGTTGCTGAGATTTATATACATTATCAAGCCTCGCGGTTGATATGACCTTAATGTTTTTAATTATCGTGCAATTTGTCTGGATTTTATAATATTAGGAATTGAGAGCATAATATGTGTATAATGGCCCGAAACGCTCTCAAACCGAAAGATAACGTTATTCACTTGAGTGTTTATCAATTTTATATGCTTTCTAAAAGGTACAAAATGGAAATGTCTAATTTATGAGGAAAGTGTTGTCGAATTTTTGGTAGAATTTCTCCTACTTGATTTGCTTCCGCATAAGACACTGATATAGATGTGATGCGCTATTTAATTTTTTATATTTTCAGTTTAATAATGTGTACTTGATTGTTTTATTATCTTTTGGCTTGCAATTATTTTTGAATGTGCTGGTTAAGGTTGTCACAATTTGATTTTTTTTTCAAGTAGTTTCTTAACAATTATGGGAGCAATAGAAACAAATGTTTATTATACGTAAAGATATTATTTGCGTGTCGATGGTTCCATGTTTAGTGCATAAGAGGTTGGATAATTAATTTGAATGCTCAAGTTGTATTTAGTGATGGAACAATAATTTCTAATGTTCTAGGTGGATTGAGACCTTATTTATTTATATGAAATTGGTGTTTGTGAAACCTTGTAAATAAATCATTATCTCTTTTAAATTAACTTGTGGTTGATGAATGATTTGTATTATCTAACAGGGCATAATTTAAATTATAAAAATGCTACATTTAGCATTACCTTCTTTAGGGATGATTTATTTGGTCTCTATTAATATTGTCATAAATGGGAAAATTTTGACGTCATACTTTTAGAGATAAAGAAATCCGTCTCAAATGTTATGAATTAGAGATGGAATAATCTGTCTTTATTAATATTGGTGCTAGTGGGAAAATTTGGCGCCATACTTTTAAAGGCATATCTGTCTCAAATGTTCTGTATTAGAGATATAATAATCCGTCCCCAATAATATTGGCACTGGCGGGAATATTTAGCACCATACTTTTAGAGACAAACAAATTTGTCTCAAATGTTGTATATTAGTGACAGAATAATCCGTCCACAATAATATTAGCTCTGACAGGAAAATTTGGCGTCATACTTTTAGTGACAAACAATTCTGTGTCAAATGTTGTGTATTAAATACAAAATAATCCGTCCCCAATAAAATTGGCACTGGCGGGAAAATTTAGCGTTATACTTTTAGAGACAAACAAATTTATCCCTAATATTATATATTAGGAACGGTTGTACTCCGTCCCCTTAGGAGTTGAAAAACATAGACCTTTAGAGACGGATTTTTGGTATCTCTAAAGCCATCATTAATAGTATTAAAAACGGATATGTACGTCCATAATGTATTACGAATGCCACCCTAAAGGGGCAACACTGTTAGACTTTTAGCAAATGAGTTTCCAATGTTGGTAGATTAATCTTGTCTTAAAAGTAATGATCTATTAGTATATGAGGTTGTTATAATGGCCTATAAAACTTCTAGATGCTATTAAGGAACATCTAGTTGTGCCTAGATACGAGAAACTGGTTCCCCTAAAACCATGTTTTTAGAAATAAAACTAAGTCAATTTGAAGTTGATTTCTGAAGAATGTTCTAGATATTAGACTAATTCAGAGATGACTCCGAGTCGCGTCTACATTATTCTATGGTTTCCTGTTATGATTGACCCAAGATCAGAATAACTAGTATTCTAGGGGCATACATGGCTTTATAATCCTGCTATCTTTTGAAAGAAACTATGTCGGTTAAAACTGTATACTTAAATCATATATAAGGGATCAGAAAACTATAAGGTACTTATCTGATAAGCACATTTTGTGCAGAATTTAAGACCATTTTACAAGTTTTTTGGCCATTTTGAAACCATTTTTATTTAATTACTACCAAGTTACCTTATTTTTAGGTTCTATATTATACTAAAATCAATTTTACAAGAAAAAGGCCAAATCAGGGCTAAAATAACAACATAAACATACTGAGGTTCTCCAGTAGTTTTGCATATCAGTTTCAATCAGAATTGGGCTAGTTGGGAGCTCTAAAAACAAAAATTATCACTGAGATAAGGGATTAAGAGGATAGACCTAAAATTATAATCTACCCGGCAAGAGAAAATAAAACCCAAGAAGGGGGAGGATTCTGGCCAATACCCACCAACCATAGCTGCCGGTCAAGGGTATCTCATCAGCGATAGCCGACCACCTAACCTCAATGATCACGAATTTTTAACACATATCCTGAGATGATCTAATAAGAGGAAATCTTCATTGAATGCTAACTTTCACTGCTGGAGAAGATTAGGGGTAGTTATGACATTTTAAAATCTGGGTTTCTCTATTTCATGTTTTACTCCCTCTCTCCAAACCTACTTTTCCTTTTTATAGGGTTATGGATAGCTTGGGAACTAAGTTTGTATCTCTAAACTTAGTTTTAAGATATAATAAAAGTTAGATCATGTTTTTCAATTGTTTTTTATTATTAATATGTTGTAGGGCTAATCCCCTCAGACTAGATCAAAGAAGAAAGCTCTATAGGTGTATGCTATGATTTTCTTGCAGGTAATAGGTTCCACCTAAATGTCTTTGATCACTCTTTAAGGTTGTTTTTCAATTCTCCTGAACTGGATTAGTTAGGGGAGAAGAAAATCAATTCAAACCTGGTGAGGAATTGAGGTCTTGAGTAAGGAATTAATTTCTCATACCACTTAGTAACCTCTAGACTTAGGACCTGAGATTTGAACTTGACCGATTGAACTCTCAGATTTGTTCTTGTAGTGAGATCAAAAAAGAATTTTAAACCCCTCGAATTCGATTCAAAAGTGAGATTTATAAGAAAAAAAACCAAAAATCTATTAAATTAAACCATAATATGTTAATAAAGAGTAAAATACCACTAATATTCAAATTACAATGCCGAGATTAAACATAGATGTCTGACAAAACAAACCCCATTTCCTCTAGATTTTAATTTTTCCTAGAATAGCGTACCTCTCCCACGATTGACACCTTACATGCCCTTTGCTACATTCATTAGTAAGTATGATTTTTACTAGATTAACTACAGTTTATCATTATCCTATTTACAAAATTATTTATTGAAAAATATTAAACAAAATTGAGCTACCAAGGGGCCATGGCTTTTATAGATTTTTTTTTAATATTTAAAAAAAAAATCGTGTCAGACTTGGTCAGAATGGTTTGTACTGGGTTAGATCCTGAAGTTAGGTCTAAATCGAGGATGGACTGAGTCTGAACATAGTCGAGCTGAACCTGGACCGAGTCAGGCCTAGTTTAGACTAGTCTGGACCATGGTTAGGGATAGATTGGACCAGGTCTGAACTGTAGATTAGACCGGGTCTAGGCTAGGTCTGGACCGGGGTTGAACCAGGCTAGAACCAGAGCTGGATATAGACTAGGCTGGGTCCAGGCCAGGTTTGAATCTGGTCAGGACTACTACGTGACATATGGACCTTCCTGCGTGCCATGCCATGGTCTGACGACGTGTCACTGTGGCCTTGTCACGTCAGTACGTGAGACCCTACTGCGCATTACGGTGGCTCCATGTCACTTAACAAAAGTGGGGTCTACCTTTTACTACATTTGCTACCAAGTTTGCATGTGGGGTTCACATGCTGCGCCTGCTAACAAGCAGCCTTACTACGTCAGTACGTGGGCCTGCCATGTCAGCATGTAAGACTGGCCACATCAGCATGTGGGCCCAGCCAAATCAACATGTAGTCCTTATTGCATGTAAGGTTGCCCATGGATTGAATTCGAACCGAATCTACTACAATCCGAATGTAAGTATCATTCATATCCGTTCCAAAATTTCTATGGTTAAATTCGAATCTGATACAGTCCGAAACTAGTTTCGGGGATCCGATTCCAAAATTTGATCCTACCATAATTTTATTTGTTGAATAAAAATATTTAATAAATGCTTAGAACCCATGACTCATGACCTTTTATGGGTTTAATGAACTAAGTACCACTTAACTACAAAACTAGATGTGTTATAAATTAATTTCTTATTGTATATAATATATTTATAATTTTTAGAGAACAAAAAAATGTTAACATATCGATATATAACATCGGATCGGATATTTTTAGGATTGTACTAGGCACTATTCAAATCCGATATGAAATAATTTTGGATTTTCCTTATTCGGACCGAATCGGATTTGGACTAGAAAAAATGGCATCCATTTCCTAAAACAGAATTGAATTTTGGATTGGATTTTGGATTATATCAAATAGATTGACAGTCCAAGTTGTATGCCGCGTCAGTGATGTGTGGGCCCTTCCACGTGAGCGAGTGGTCCTGCCACATCAATTAGTGTGAGTCATGTCACATTCGCAAGTGTGTTTACCGTGTCAGCTGGTGTAGGCCCTTCCATGTCTGCTTCTTGTAGGCCCTACCATGTTTCCCATGTGCGGGACCTATCATTACACGTCCGCAGTATTGGGCAATGTTTCATCAGCATATAGTATGCTCTACCATGTTAACGGGTCTAATTTTGGTTTGGGTCAGGACAGGTCTTGAACCAGGTTTAGGTTGGGCGAGGTCATCAAACCCTAACCAAATCAAACCTTAGCCGCCAAGGGCGTTGACTTCAAGTTGTTGGTCACTAGGTTCTGGCCATTTTCATGGTAGTCTTTTGTGATTTAACAACCTAAAGAGATTATAATACATTAATTTATAGTAAATCATAAGCTTAGAATTAGACTTAAGTGATTTGTAGAGTACGATCTTAAGTTCCCATAGGATTTTACAAAATTTAAATCAAAGTTTAGATAAGATAAATATTAACGAGCAAGGTTTAGGGGCAAACCCATAATTATTGTAGCTAAATATAAGGTCGTGGGATATATCGACACGAAAAACATACTAGAATAGCTTGTGTGGCAACCCATGTGTCATACATACTTATTCCTAATCATAATCAAAATCAACACCTCATACTTAGCTTTATACACCTCATGCTTAAGAAAAATACCTCATACTTTAGAAATACTATAAATAACCTTACACCAACATTAAACACCAGTTGATGCCTAAAGGGAGAATGAAAATTCTTAGATAGAAATGGTAAGCTAAGATAAAAAATTCTAGCTTCACCATCATGTCATTATCCTTTATGCCCAATCCATTCCGTATTCAACCTATCTTCCATAAGAAGAATACTTGTACGAAAAAGCTTTGGATAAAAGATATTTTCATACCAAACAACATTAGTAAGTAATAATTTAGATTCAAGTTGTGATAATGGAGGTGATTGTATTGCTTGTTGATTGATTCTTAAATGTCTGATATTTTAGCATTAATATTCTGTTATGTTGCTAGAATTATAACTCCTAAAATTTTTAATGCTTGGGACTAAAACTTTGGATATTGATTAAGTAAGGTTAGGAAGTTGTGGTACAAATTTTAGAAAATATAATTAAGTTTTGAGTATAAAATTAAATCAATAATGAAGGAGTATATTAGCTACTTTTCGTTGGGAAATAGTTTGTACCTCTGAGTTGTGGGCAAATTTTGATACCTTTGTCTTATGATTTAGTAACTAGTCTTGATTAATGCATCATAGGCTTAGGTTTCTTGGTTTTGTAGGATTTTATGGTTGCTCGATTCGAGTTTTATATAACGAGATATGTAGGAACATAAGGTAGTGCAGTCAATAGTTAGACTTTGTTTCCTTAGGCCGATCTATGGTATTTTATAAAAAGCCACTCAAAAAAGGAATTTTATCCCATCGTGTGTCGTTTTTGAAATTACATTGTGTTTTATAAAAATGAATGAGATTTCTCTTTTTGTATTTGGTAATCAATCCAAGGATTAAAAATAGTATTAGGTAATTTAGAAAGGATTTTAAAAGTGAAGATTTGATTTAAACAACTGAGGATTTCTGGAGATGTATTAGAAAATATCTGATCTCTTTTCATTGCATGGGTGGTGCGATACGACCTAGTTACATCAACTGATATAAAAATACCATTCTTAATCATTCTACTTGACTAGGGTTTTGTCAGTTCGCCAACGCCGATTATTTAACTACCCTAGGGTTGGGCTCAGAGGTCCACCCATGTATGTAGAGTGGTGAGAAGCATGTCTTATCAACAATGTGTACTAGGATAGTCTAGGAAGAGTGACCACCTAGAAGAAAAATCTAGACTGGTAATAATGGACACGACGTTAAATGGTTAAGATTTAACCTGGCCAAGTGATAAGATGACTTGCCTTGTCACATTCTAAAGGGCTAAGTCAGCCAACAAGGGCACCAAGGAATGCTGATACGATAAGAGTAGGGCTAGAACATAAGCTGAGCATCAAGCTTAACATCTTGCATGATACGAGATGTTACCGCAAGGTTTGAATAACACATAGGGACTAGGGATGTACTTTATATGTCAAGTTTCCTTTACAAGGGGATTCAACCTAGGTGACCTATATAGAGGGCCTTCGAAAAGGGTACAACAACACAAGGTACTCTTCCTCAACAACATAGGCTATCAAAATAGATAGAATGTAAAGTAAATGAGGTATTCCACCTCATCAACGTAGGCTGTCAAAAAAGACGGTTAGTTAAGATAATGAGGTACTCTACCACGATAGCATTATCAAAGAGATGGTCTATATGGATTATGAGGTACGCTACCTTGTCAGCTCAGATTGCTAAAAGAGTTTGCATGAAGGTCCAGGATAGTTGAAAAGTGTGGAAATCTTACATTTTAAAGCACCTCAAACTAGTTATTTTGGCTGTCCTGAGATGTTAATAAGTGTGACTAATAACTATGTTATCTATTTTTAGGATTTTAGGCCCTTCTCGGAGAACATGATATAAAACAAGAGTTAAAAACCTTAAGAAACCATTTATTTGCATTCCATATTCCAGAGGCAAGTTGAGGACCAGAAACATTACTGAAACATAGTAGATTCAGTCTAAAGCTTCACCACGAGTCAGAGGCAAGCTCCAGCAGTTTAGATTGTTCCCTAGGTTCCAAGGAGTGACCTAAATTCATTCTGCACGTTCCAGGATGATAGTATCAGATCTGATCCAAATCCTTCATAAAGAACCCTAAAAGAAGGCAGAGGAAAGTTGAAGACCATAGGCCCTCATAAACCAATGATCAGGGGTTAACAGGTCATGGGGGACTGATGTTCGCAGGTTGTCTGGGTTGCTTGGTCCTCAAGTTTTAGCATAATTATAAGTATACCCTTTGTACGTCAAAAGCTAAAGAAAATGAAGGAAAGCTCAATTTTGTTTAGTCCCACATTGCATATGAAATAAAAGGGCATTGGTTTCTTTATCTATAAAAAAAAAACTCCACTCAATTATAATTTTTAAGACCCCCCCCCCCCCCCCCCCCAACAGTCTAAGGAAGGGTCTAGGAGGATTAACTTCCTTAATTGTGTCTATCCCAAATTCCTAGTGTCCTTCCTTAAGACCCTAGAGGAATAAGAGAACACATTTCTATGAAGGGGAACACCAAAAGACCTTGAAAGTCCCCCTCAGAGGTCTAAGGGTGGGACTAGAAGGATTAACACTATTAAATAAGATTAATCCCTATTCCTAGGCCCCTCTTAAGGACTAACGAGAGATAGGGGTAAGCTACTCAAAGGGGGTGCACCTGGAGGATTAGTCAGGCCTTGACCTCTTCTGAGGTGGCAGCCTTTTTAAGCTTTGACTAAGCATCAACTCCCAATCAAAAAGACTTCTTAACGTAACTTTTAATTTTTCATGTGAGCTTTAGATTATTTATATTTATAAATAAATTAGTATAACGTTAGTTTAGTTTTATTTCCATTGGCTTAGTTGATTGTTTAAATTTTGTACCGCTTAGTAAAGGTAGTAATTAAGGTTTGGGCTGCACCCTGCGAAGGAGATTCTAATAAGAGACCCCCAACCCGTGGGACCGCATGTTATAGACTTAACGAAAGCTATATAGCACAGATTCTAGGGGAATTCATCACCTGCGGAACTAGGAAATTTCGGACCTGGGTATCGACCATGGATTCAGATGAAACAATTAAGTGGATGCTTCTAGATGTTAATAAGAGTTGTGGCGTGACCAAAACCAGCTGTTGACGACCAAAAGGAATGACTAACCTTTGGCCCGTGGATGTGCGCAGCGTTCAGACCGAAATCCTACCTATGATTTAATACTAGAACATAATAGTTTTTTTATAGGAATCAGGCACCTAGAGCCAAATCTAGGTAACTTTAACTATACATGTAGGGACCATATTTTGCAAAGCTTGAAATAGCTTAAAATCGATCCTTACACCAAGAACTATTATGCCAATAATTAAATAAGAGATAATACTTGATACAGGGGATTTAGCGTGGAAAACCTGTGAATAGGTAAAAACCACGACTTTGAGTGGAAGATTTTGTGAAAGTAGTATTATTGCTTGAGAGAGTGAGAGAATCTAATTATAAGAGTTAATCTAAGAAAAAATAGCTAGAAATAAGATAATTGCATGTATAGAATTGTCTGTTGACCGTCCTGCTTCCTTAGGAGCTCTACCCTTTTATAGACCCTGCTCTCAGCTTGACATCATGCTTGAAGCAATTCTCCTGAAAATAGGAGTCAGGGGCAGTTGAGTGTGTAACAACTAGCTCATGGGATACAGGTGTATGTTAACTTGTTTTTCTTACATCTGTTGTGGATGACCCACGTTCTGCTTGAGCTCGTGGTAGATGTGTAACTGTTGACGTGTCTGCTTATGCGTGAGTCTGGTATTGGATAAGATCGAATCTTCCGAAGCTCGAGGCATTGATGAGATCGAATGTCCATAGCTCGAGGGATAAGTCCCTACAATCGCCCTCTCGCAACTGAAGTCACGTGTGACTTTAGTTAAGAAAAAACCCTAACCCGGACCCTGTGATGACGAGAGTATGAAAATTGGAATGTCTGTATTGATGAGTGTACTGTCATTATGACGCGTGAGTGTTATGGGCAGACTTGTGGTCATATTTTGAGGTTGAAGCTGGTCTCCTTGAGGAACAATGTCGAGCTAGAGCTCGAGAAAAGATGGTTGCTGTTATGGATGATGAGTTTAAGAAGGTTAGTAAATAGTTGGTTTTGTCAAGCTGTTTTGTTGTTCGAGCTGACTTATTTCTTTTTGCAGTTTGCTCGTGCTCTGAGGGGGAGGTTCAGCTTGGTCTCCAAGATAGGTCGATTGAGCTGGAAAGGAGGATCTCCATGCTCGAGAGAGAAAAAAACCAGTTTGAAGAGAAATTGACTCGGGAGAGGGGAGCTTTCAGTTGGAGCTGGAGAATGAAAGGGAAGTTGCTGCCCTAAAGCTGAAGGAAGTTAGGGCTAAAAGTATAGCTGAAGCGGAGCGATTGGTTACAGCGTATGCTACTTCTCAAAACAATCTTGCAGGGAAACTCTACCAGCTGAGGTATACAAAGGCAGAGATTTTGGCATTTAGCGAAGGGAATTATGAGGAGAAGGAAATTATGGATGAAGAGGAGGTTGAGGAAATAGTGGATGGTCTGAATATTACTGAAAAGACCATTGCCGATAATCAAGAAACTATTGATCAGGTAGGATGATCGTGCAATGTAACATTGGTTGTGAAACATGAACTCGAGCTTTGTAATATTTTACTTTTGTTTGATGCCAACAACGTTTTGCTTATGAAACTCCGTATTGTAGGAGATAGCAAGCTCGCGCCTCAGAGTTGCAGACTTAGAGGGCCTACTTAAAGTGGAGAAAAAATCCTCTTGTAAGTTTATTCTAGTTTAGGATGTTTGTGTATGTACACTCTGTCTTGAGACCAAAACTTGTTTTTTGGCTGGTAGGCCAATGAGGAATTGGCTGTCTCGAGCTTACTCTGTTCTGCAAGTTTGTCAGTATACTTCTGTCGATCTGTTTCCCAATTAAGTACTGATGTTGTGAGTCCCTGTTAACTGTTATGCAGAAGGAGCTAGACGTTGCTAGAGAGAGAAGAGCATACTCTTTTGTATAATGCTGAGTATACAGAAAAATATGAGGCTTTGATCTCTCAGTATGAAGATCGATTGGATGATAATGTGAAGCTTTCTTTAAAGCTCAAAGAAGCTAAGAGACAAGTCGAGGATAAGATTACAATAATTTTGAGCAGGGATTTAGCTTTGAAGCAACTTACCAGCGAACTTGCTGAGTTGAAGGAAAAGGCTACATCAGGTTCTCGGCATGAGGCTGAGTTAGCTGAATACCGTATTAGAGCATTAAATGATGAGATATCTGATATGAAATGTAACATTCGTGCTCTGAACGAGCAGTTGTTAAAGAGAGAGATCGACCTGGATACTGCGCGAACGAACTTGGTTGGGTCTGAGGTCGATTTAGAAAAATTTAGCAGTAGTATTGTGGGAAAAGATCTAGAATTGCGTAACTCTGCACAAATACGTGATAGTTTGATTGCCAGGTTAGATTGTTTGAAGGCTGATTTACGTCGTTTAAAAGGGAGAGAGGCTTATAGCTGGGCTAATTTAGCAGAGATTCAAGCCAAGAGCAAAAGTTTGGTGGACGAGTTGTCCCACGCTCGCAGATACGTGAGGAGGGTTGTGCAACGTGATAAGGAGATGAATGATAGAATTAATCAACTCTGTGCTCAAATTTCCAAATTGGAACGGGAATTACGTGTACGTGAAATGAAGTATCAGAAAAATCTCAAATTAAAATTGGATAAAAGGGATGGTGAAATTGCTTCTGGTGAGGGGAGTCGAGAGATGAAGGAATTTCTTCGTCGAAAAGAAGAGTTAGTGGAGAATATGCGTATTGATCACACAAATTCTCGGCAGAAGTCGATAGATCTTACAAGGCAGATGAGTGAACGTATTGATCAATTAACAGCTGAACTAGCTAAATTGAAAGCTCATCGTTTGAAGGATAACAAGCGCGTTACTGTTACTCACCAATCCTTTAAGGAACTAGTAGTTCATGAACAAGAAAAATGTAATGGTGAAGCTTTGCATCAACGACAATTAAGCGCATTGGTTGTATTTTTTGTCGAGGAAATAAAATTCCTGCAGGTTGAGAGAGATTTGATGCAAGATTGCTTCTCTGGGAGGACTTATGTATGTAAACTCGATATCTCGAGCATAGATCCAATTGGGGTTATGGATCGTGGTATTGGGACTACGACGGCTGAACAGATAGCTTGAGGGAGATAAATTGCTACTGAATGAGCTCCAAAATATATGGCATCTAGGACTGAAATATGGGGAAGCTCAAGTGCAGTCTCACCTACTCCTGCTGTGGGAGGAAGGTCGACTGCTCTCCCATTATGAAAATCTAGCATAATTAAAAAGAAATAGACTTAAATTCTGATAACAAGTACCTTTTGTAATTAGCAGATGTTGATGTTTCAGTGCTCGATGTAGGCCTTTGGAGGAGTATTGTAATTTGAAATGTTGATATGAGAAACTAATATATCCACACTTGCAGTAGATGTTATTCTCTAGTTTGACCCATTGAATTAGAAGAAGTTCATGGGTGTAGAAGTAAGTAATATATGTGCTTCAACCCTTGGACTTTAGGGAGGCTTAACGGCATCGGGGATGTTATTTCCTCAATTGTGCTTTAGGCGTGTTATCTTCAGGCTAAGAGGTTCGTTATGGCCCCCGCCTTCGGATGTATGAGTATCCTCAGGAGTTAGGCTAGTATTATCTATGCCATTACCAATATTAGATGTTGGAGCTTATCGGCAGCGAACAAGTTTTTCCTCACTCGTGCTTTAGGCTTGTTATCTTCAGGCTAAGAGGCTTGTTATAGCCCCCGCCTTCGGATGTATGAGTATCCTCAGGAGTTAGGATAGTATTATCTATGCCATTACCAATGTTGGATGTTGGCGTTTATCGGCAGCGAGCAAGTTTTTTTCTCACTTGTGTTTTAGGCTTGATATCTTCAGGCTAAGAGGTTCGTTATGGCCCTCGCCTTCGGATGTATGAGTATCCTCAAGAGTTAGCCTAGTATTATCTATGCCCTTACCAATGTTGGATGTTGGAGCTTATCGGCAGCGAGCAAGTTTTTTCCTCACTCATACTTTAGGCTTGTTATCTTCAGGCTAAGAGGTTCGTTATGGCCCCCGCCTTCGGATGTATGAGTATCATCAGGAGTTAGGCTAGTATTATTTATGCCATTACCAATGTTGGATGTTGGAGCTTATCGGCAGCGAGCAAGTTTTTTCCTCACTCGTGTGTTTAGGCTTGTTATCTTCAGGCTAAAAGGTTCGTTATGTCCCCCACCTTCGGATCTATGAGTATCCTCAGGAGTTATGCTAGTATTATTTATGCCATTACCAATGCTGGATGTTGGAGCTTATCGGCAGCGAGAAAGTTTTTTCCTCACTCGTGCTTTAGGCTTGTTATCTTCAGGCTAAGAGGTTCGTTATGGCCCCCGCCTTTTGATGTATGAGTATCCTCAAGAGTTAGGCTAGTATTATCTATGCCACTACCAATGTTAGATGTTGGAGCTTATCGCAGTGAGCAAGTTTTTTCCTCACTCGTGCTTTAGGCTTGTTATCTTCAGGCTAAGAGGTTCGTTATGGCCCATGTCTTCGGATGTATGAGTATCCTCAGGAGTTAGGCTAGTATTATCTATACCATTACCAATGTTGGATGTTGTTTACCTTTAGGGATCGAGCTAGTATAAACTGTGTTTTTATCCTTGGGTAGAGATGGATGAAGTAAAACTGTATAGTAGAGATTCTTGTGATAAAATAGAGATTTCATTTATTGAAAAGAGTTTGTACATACATTGGAGGTGAAATCTCGAGGTGGATTGAATGTTGCTGAGCGACGGAGGGGCTGTTCAACGTCGATATAACTTTAATTTTCTTGTATTCCATGAATTTGGAATTTTGTCACCAACTTCCGTCATGAGATAGTATGAACCCAGACCAGTTCGACCTATAACCAAGAAAGGACCTTCCCAGTTTTCTGCTAGTTTCACAGCATGCAGATCTTTTTTGCTATCTGGGATTTGTCGAAGGACCCAGTCGTTGATAGCGAACTCCCTAGTACGAGCTCGTTTGTTGTATGAATTTGCCAGTGTTTGATGATATCGACCAAGATTTGCGATAGCTCGATCTCGTGTCTCATCGATCCAATTAAGGTTGCAAGCCAATTCAAACTCATTTTCTTCATCTGGAGCTCGTGGTCTCTCACAGGATGGTGGTACTTCGTTGGGATGACTACTTCAGTTCCATAGGCAACTAGAAAAGGAGAGCACTTTGTTAACTTCCAGGGCGTAGTTCGATAAGCCCATAAGATGTGAGGTAATTCACGTATCCAACTACCCTTCTTCTGTAACATAAGGTTCTTTTTGAGACCATCCATGATGATCTTGTTTGTGATCTCTTCTTGTCCGTTTCCCTGGGGGTAGTGCGGGTTTGATGGAGAATAGATTATATTGTGCTTGTTGAGAAAAACTACGACCTTGGCTCCAACGAACTGTGGACCATTATCAATACGGATCAAATGTGGACAACCAAATCTTGTGATGATATGCTTCCAAATGAAAGAAATGACCTCTTCTTCTCGAGTTCTGCATAGAGGAACTGCTTCGACCCATTTAGTGAAGTAATCTGTGACAACAAGGAGAAATTTCCTATTACCCAGAGTATTGGGGAATTCACCAACCAGATCGAGTGCCCATCGCTTGAATGGCCAGTACACCTTACTAGCATGGAGCTCGAGGGTAGGGGCTCGAATTTGATTCCCATGACACTGACATGCGTCACACTTCCGTGAGTATTCGTCGGCTTGCTTCCGCATCCTTGGCCAGAATACTCCTTGGGTAATAGCTCTGTTAGTAAGAACTTACCCTGTGGTATGGGATCCGCAGGTACCTTCATGTAGATCTCAGAGCATCTTGTCGGCAAGTTCCTAAGAGAGGCACTTGAGGTATGGACCAGTAACTGAACATTTGTAGAGATTACCGTTTGGTTGGACTGTATAGCGCCTTGAATTCTTGATGATGTGTCTGTACTGCTGTGAATCATCTCGTAGTGGCCCGTTGCATGAGTTATCCAGACCGAGATAAATAACGAATGGTTTCCTCCAATCATCTTCCGCCATCTCATCGTCCCCAGTGTTAATCACATATATTGTAGTATGATTAATATTGGGGTAGTACGATTAACACTGGGGCTAGAAATAACTTCGATTTGAAAGTGTCTTGTGGATCCTCACAATGAATCCTGGAAACGTCTGTACTATGTACCTCATGTAGCCCTAACCTCTCGTGAACGGAAACCCTTGAGATTGTTAGTACTGTTTCGTGCTCTCTCAGGGCTGGTGGTGGTTGGCTGCTCTGTAATGCTTTCAGAGCTGTTTGAAAAGCTAATATTTGAGCTTCTTGTTTCTTTATCTCCAGAACTCTAGCTTGACGCTCTCGTTCTGACTCCTTCTCGCAGAGTTCTCGATCTTCCAATAGCTGGCGCTCGAACTGACTCTATTTCTCAGCTTCGGTAATTAATCTTGCCCGAAGCTCGGCAACCCGATCAGGTTCCCTTGAACTTTCAGGCTAAGCTCCCGAAGATTGACGTGTTTGAACCATAATTGAATATTACTTGGCTGATGAGTATCAATCGTGGCCCTTAAGTACCTGGAAAAACCGTGCATTCCCACAGACGGCGCCAAATGTAGGGACCAGATTTCGCAAAGCTCGAAATAGCTTGAAATTAATCCTTACACCAAGAACTACTATGCTAAGAATTAAATAAGAGATAACACTTGACACAGGGGATTTAGTGTAGAAAACCTGTGAATAGGTAAAAACCACGACCTCGAGTGGAGGATTTTGTGAAAGTAGTATTACTACTTGAGAGAGTGAGAGAATCTGATAACAAGAGTTAATCTAAAAAAAATAGCTAAAGATCAGATAATTGTATTCATAGAATTTTCTGTTGACCATCCTGTATCCTTAGGAGCTCTGCCCTTTTATAGACCCTGCTCTTAGCTTGACATCGTGCTTGAAGCAATTCTCCTGAAAGTAGAAATCATGGGCAGTTAAGTATGTAACTACTAGCTCGTGGGAGACAGGTGTATGTTGACTTGTTCTGCTTATATATGTTGTGGACGACCCACGTTCTGCTTGAGTTCGTGGTCGATGTGTAACTGTAGACGTATCTGTTTATGCGCGAGTCTGGTACTAGATAAGACTGAATCTTCCGGAGCTTGAGGCATAGATGAGATCGAATGTCCATAGCTCGAGGGATAAGTCCATGCAATACACATATAAAAATTATAGGGAGCTTCGTAGTTCGATTAAAAAAGGTTGATCGTGTACGATTGGCTTTCTGTAGTAGTGCTAATTTAAATTCAGTCATTAGTTAGTAGTAGTTAGTGCATGATACATTGGGTTAGACTCGGAAAGCGTCCTAGAGGTTTACATGATCAGCTAGTCCCAGTGCATCACTACTCAGCAAAATAATTTAGTTGAAAAATAACGGGTAAAACGTTCCCTAATAACCGTCCAAAAAATCTTTTTTCTGGGGTATAAAATAGGTCAAAATGTATTGAGCAAAAGTTATCCTTCTGATACTAGAAAATACAATCCGAAATACAGTGGCATTAATAGGTACATTAAAGAGAGAAAACCTTTATTAAATTAATAATGATAACCTTGTTATAGGAGATGTATCCTCTGGGGATATAAATAAGAGGCTAGTGAACTCTCTAATCATATAAACCCTATGTTATTGGGCTTAGGGTTAGGAATCGATGGGGCACCCCAATCCTAGTTTAGGTGGACCTCAGCCGATTGCATCTTAATACTCCCCCTCGGGGGTTACCACATCTAGATAACTTACCTCATCAAAACCTCTGCCTAGAAAAACCCCCTTGGGCAAAAGGCTGTATAAGGAAAGAGTACAATCCTATATCATTGATGGGTAGTGGGCTGGCATAATGTTGCCTCATCAAAACCTCAAGTCAATATAACCCCCGGGGATAAAAATTGTGTTATCAAGAAAGCAAGTATAATACGCATGTACCCATGTCAGGTAGAGACTACTCCCCATGGCGTTTATCTACCAGAGATGTGTCTCCTTGAGATGTTAAAAATTATAATCTTTGCATGCCTATTCCGTGTACCAATTTATTGAGCATTGAGTATGCAAGAGCCTTCATGAATAGATCTGCTAAGTCGTGTGATGAACATACTTCAACAATATTAATTTCTTTTACATTCTATAATTTGTGAGTATGGAAGAACTTCGGTAAAATATGTTTGGTTCGGTCATCTTTGTTAACACCTCTATTGACTTGAGCGATGCATGCAACATTATCATCAAGAGAGTCATGGATTTCTTCTGGACAAAACTTAGTCAACAAGTTCTCTTGATTCGATTCACCATAGAGCATAACCAAAATCGTTATTTACCAGCTTCATGAAGTGCATGAATCTCTGTGTGGCTCAAGAATATAGCGACCGCCTGAATCACCAATCTCCATGAAATTGTCATAGATAAATACAACCAATCTGAGAATGGCCTCTATGTGGGTCTAACAAGTATCATGCGTCGACGTATCCTATAATATTACATTTACCATTTTTCGGCTAGAATAGACCCAAGTATGATGTGCTAGTTTCAAGTACTGCAGATTGTGCTTGCCGTATTCCAGTACCTTTATGTAGGATCGAAACAGTGGCGAGCCAAACAATTTACTGCGAATGAGATATCGGGCCTAGTAAACCAGGCTAAGTAAAGTGAAGTACTAATTTCCCCAAAATAAGGCGCCTCGGCCCTAAGATTTCCTCCCCCTCATCTGGAAGGCAGAAGATGTCCATGTCTACCTCCAGGTGACAGACTCTCATAGGCGTGCTCTGCATCCATATTGCCTATTGAACTAGTATGCCACTACCAAGATGTTCGATCTTCAAATCGTTATAATACGTTGTTTTCCAAAGTCTTTCATTTTGATTTTTTTCCAAAAGTATTTAGTGTCTCTCGTAATATCCCCTAAAGTTCTGATGATATCCAGATCATCTAAAACACTATTATGATGACTAAGCTAGTATATTAAATTTTTAGTGAGGACGCATGGGCAGAAAAGACTATTTATAAAGTCTTTGACCTTCAATACTCAATTAGCTTACTCTGCCACATGAACCCTGATTGTTTCTAGATAATAGTAACTTATCCAGTTTATCATGAATACACCTCGTGCATTGGGATTGATTGTTTCCATTAGCTTATACCGCTCGGGTAGCTTCTTGCAGATGTACATATCTAGTTTCCCGTTATAGATACACATTAACTATATAAGACGCATGTCTATCTTGTCCTTGGCAACTAATAGACTTATTAAATAATCGAATACTATATCGTCCATGAATGAAGAATAGGTCTCATCATAATCGATGTCAGGTCTACGAGATAATACCTCGATAATTAGTCCTAATGTTATTTCTAAATTCATTACGTTTCCATACGATTTCCCATTTGTTTCTGACATGCTTTATGGTATCACTTTGCATTTTTCTTGCAAGCTGAGCTCCACTTGGATTCCAAAGGCCTACATTGGCCAATGTATAATAGCACACAGTCATCTAAAATAAGTGGTTCAGAATCATTATCCTTGATAATGAACTTGAAAACTATAGTAGCATATTCCCCAGATTTGATAAGGATAAGCTAGAAAAATCATGTCGAAGGTATTTTATCATTCGAGAAGACGTCAAAACCACAACTACAGATCTCGACCCTCTACAAGTAGCCGTTACACTTGGTCAAGTATAGCCACTGGACATGATCTATAAAGTTTGTCCACGACCCATAAAGATTGGAAAAATATTTGTAAACTGCATATATCCACCTATTAATATAGGCAGAGCATATGTCAATACCCCTGGAATATTGTCTAAATTTTATTGTAATACTCTACAAGTATAATAGATTAGCACATAGTGGATTTAAATAACCAAATCGTCCTCAAGGTCATAGTTTTTCTCAAGCTTCACTGAGTTTCCACATAAAATCTACTGTGTCATAGTCTTTACTTATAGCTAACATCATAGTCATTTTACTAAAGTATTGGCAAAGTTTACCAACCGAAAAACTAACCATTGCAAAAACGAAGGTGAATACGTTGTCAACAATTACTATTGAACGATCATATATTATACCATTGCTGAAATAATAGATTGAGATCTCATTATTATCATATACATGTGTCACACCAAACCTTTCTTGTAATATATCAACTGAGCACATAGCTACCATTGCCTAGTCGATAGATGGTTCCTTTCTTGATGAACTGGCTACACCATTAGCCATATATTGTCTCTTTATTTGTTGCACCTTAGATCAAAATACATACTTTTAATGGTGATCTGCGTTTAACGCGAGTCTAGTTTACGGGAGGCGCACGAGTTACCTCTGAACATCTAGTTGTACGGGTGTATTACTTGCTGGTACATACACCTTGGTCACTCTAGCAGTGCTACTGAATACTTCTAAGTAATTTATTTGTATCCTGTTGAAAGTGAAGCATCTGTTGGACTTTATTGTCACTATCTTGCATAAAGGGATCTAGATGAGACAACAATGGTTTATCTTCATAATGCATGGAGATATCATCTCATCAAAGTAACAATCTACCCTGCAGTAAATACGTCGCCAACAAGTTTCAAATATCTAAAGATAGATAGATGATGAATCGTAACCCACATAAATATCTGGTCGACGTTGGAGGCACAAAATCTGCACAAGTTATACTTTCAATTATCTTGGTTCCATTATTCATAATCAGAACAACAACTCCATAAATCCTTATAACGGTGGAAAGAGAATATTTTCAGAGTTTAATGTTTTTTTAAGCTTTTGTATTAGCAATAAGGTACCCCTTCCTTGATTTATTTGGATATATTTTCTCTATTCTCAGAAGAGAGTTCGTTGGAATTGCGAATCAAAAGTCATTTGAGATGCTCCAAAAAAAAGGGATTGGGAGGATGTGATTCCATAGTACAAGATTTGAATGGCTGAAGTGGAGACATGCTGACAGAGTTACATCATGGATTGATCAATCAAACCAATGATAGAATATGAAAAGAAAACTAACTTCAAGATATTGAAAAGGTCCATCCAGTAGCTCGGGGTTCATATATATACTACATGTTATGCAAGAATCCTGTTCATTAAAAGTTTATGGGAACATGTCGGAGAAAATAGTAGAGTCGGTCCTAAAAGACGAGAATTTAACCGAATCCCTTAAACCAAAGTAATGTCTAAAACACTTGTTGCAGGGAGGCTGAATTCTATGTTCCTATCATGCATGAATCTATAGGTACCTATTAAGTAATTAACAACATATTACTACCTCGTAAATGCACACCACAATGTAAATAAAAGCAGTCAACTACGCCAATGCCTACTTGTAATATTGCTATTTATCAGTTCCTAAATTCATAAACATTTTAGTAAGATTAAATTTTACTTATGCATCCCAAGATATTTGTTTCGAATGTAAAGTATAGGATTTACAGCAACATAAGGGATGCCAAAAAAAATAGCATAATCCTAATAATTAAGAAATATCCTAATGGAAATCTAATGCTAATCAATTGTATCCAATTCAAGAAAAAATTTAAACAATGACATAAATACAAACACAAATGGATGTTCAAGACTCCCATGTATACAGTACCATGGAACGCTGAGCTGAAAATATAGCATTCATCACGGCTACGTATTTGCCAAGATAAATGTTCAAGAAGAGTACTTGATTGAAATAAGATAGAATGGTCCACAAAATCATGGAAAAATGTACTGCTCAGGTCCATCTGGATATCCTTGCATACATAAAATTTGTGATCGTATATGAGCAATATAATGAAGTATATTTTCAGCTATTCACCAAACTAACAATGGAAATAAGGATATACTAATCAATCAAAACTTACTCTAGGCAGGGGATGGGGCGGTCCAGATCGGAACACTCTTTGTATATCTATTCTTCGAGTCAAACAAAACAAACTCCTTAGAGCATCTTCAATCATAAATGCTAAAAGGTCCGTATCTAATTTATCAATTCTGTACTTTCACGTGATAACATAAGAAATATAATTGAGTGGACGCTGAAGCATGGATGCCCTGCACATTGAATTGGCATCCATTTAAATAACAGTGAAACTCCAGCTCTTCTACTCATTATTTGGTTTTGTACCAAAAACTGTAATCCTTAGGGTCCAAGGATATTCTACACGAGAGTTGAACCCACCAAATTTACCCTACTATGAAAGGGTTTTTCTTTCACTTCACCCTTTTTACCATTTTAAGAATAAAGATAAGAGTTTGGATCTTCTCCCTTCATGGATACATGATCATAAGGTCTAACAAATGAGCAAAAAATTGGCTTAGCTGTGACATGCACTATAAAAAATATGACATGATGTATCTATCATTTGCAATAGGTACTGAAACAATTTACCTAAAGAAAAAGGACTTGACTATAATTATGAACTCCAATCCAACATGAGGGGAATTTTGCGACTACAACCGCACCATCTCTTTGAAAATCAGAAAACAACCTAAAAATTGACCTTATATGTTTTCTCCAATTTACTTTACAATTTAGGCATGTTTTGTTTTGTCTTTTGGGGGTCTTTTGGGGAAATAGATTAGAATTTTGCCCCCAAGTTTGAAGATGTTATCACACAAAAAGAAGCAACAAAACTAACCATAAATTTTTTTAAGGATACAACATAGTGCCAAAGATAATGATCCCGACAAAAATGACCATAGAATTCCATCTAGATATTTGTCTTCATTCAATTGTTCATCCTTGATTATGAAGACCTCGAGTTTTTGCAAATGGTTAGACAAAAATGATGATAGAATTACATCCAGATAATGTTTGACAAAATTGGCTTCACTGCTCCCGCGGGATTTGATTTCACAAATTTACAGGGTGATTCTAAATTCACTATGCTATTTTCTAGAGCACACTGCGCTTAGTAGTCCTCTTTTTTTAAAAGAGGGAACTCCCACACAAAAACTTGTTTTCGATCAGTACCCTCAACATTTTGAGTAAATTTTTTTTGTAAGTTAACAATGTTAGAAACCTGGCGTAGGTCTCCAGTATTCATGAACAAAATAAATTAAAAAAAAATTTTAATAATAATAATATTTTGAGTTCCCAAACCTTAAGGAACAAAATGTATGGGAAATATTTAAAGTTGTAGGCCTTGCGTTTCTATAACATACAAAACGTTATAAGAGAAGAAAAAAAAAACACCCATGAGTTTCAAAGTTAAGAGTCTAGCATTGATGGTTACTATTGAAAGCTACAGTCTCATCGTTTCTATAACATACAAAACATAGGGTGCTAGCGTTGATGAGGAAAAACTCTAAATTAGTTTTCGCCAATTTCTTCTCAAGAACATATCCAAAAATGAATTTAAAAAAAATTCTTACAATTAAATACCTAATTAACTTAATCTAATGTAAACGTACGACGCGGAAGCAAGATCATGTTACGTTTAACATTAACCTAATTACCAAATTATGGTTTTCTTCTAAATTTCAAAACAACTTAGACAAAAATTAAACTAAGCTGAACTTTTTTATTCAATAAACAACTTAAAAACAAATATCCTAGACCTTCTCTTTTATAGAACATAAAGGAGATTAGAATTAGGGGTTCCAAATTCTAATCTAAATAAAATTCTTCTCAAATTGAGAAAACTTCCTATTTAATATTGTGTAAGTTAAACAACCAGGTTCCTAAATCAACTTAGCATCTCCAACAATTGAGAAGTTTGAATCAAAATAACATAAATAAAAATAGCATGTTGACGGTGAGAGCGACCCTTAGGGGACGATTCACATCAAATCCCTCCCTCTGCGGAAGATTTCGACCACGAAATTGACAAGTTTTGAAATAATCCGAAACTCAGAATTTTCTGATATGGCATACCCGTCTTCAAACTTTCTAATATCTTCATCTCGTATTATCCAAGTATGACCTGAATCAATTAAGTGTGGCACGATAATTGGTAGCTACTATTGGAGTTGCCATGCAAGCACTAGCTAGGCTCGGTTTGATTTTAAACTGCTGGAGTTCCTACGTAATTGGTATTTACACATGAGAAGGAGGTACTGCTAGAACAGATTGTGGTGATACAGTCTACACAAGTATAAAATGTAATACATCTTTGAGTGCTCCTTATTCTACCAGATTATGTCCCAGCTCTTCTTTTTTATCTTCCAACCATGACTCATGTAGATGTTGAGTTTTTTTTTTGCCTTTTACCGGTTCTTATCCGCCAAACAATCTCTAGCCAAAAAACCCGTCATTATGGGAGATCGAATTGTGGTCTTTCTCAAACTGTTCATTGCTAACATTGGTTGCACCTGAGCTTCGATAGACCTGACCACAGTCAAGATCAAATCTAGTTTTGTTCTGGCCATATTCGAGTCCAGTTCAGCTGCTGGGCATGGGTTGATGGCTCGGGCCTGGTTGGGATCTAGGTTTGAGCCTTATTCAAAATAAAATAAAGTAAGATACACGCGTGTGTCACGTGGCTCTTTAAGTGGCTCTCCTTCACCAATCGTGATTGTCTCCTTGTGAATTGTTTCTCTCTCTCTCATACAGTTTCGATTACAGTTCCATTTGAGGTCGTAGTTCAGACCAAACCTTTGATATAGGACATCTACTGGGCTTCGGTAAGTGAAGCGGGCACTAAACCTCCACGATCTGCCTTTCTCTCCTCTTTCCTCCTTTCGACTATATTAGTTCCCCACGTGTGAACTTTGATCTGTATATCACTTGCGCTTGTTTCATTGGCTAGAACTCCATCCAGGAGACACCACTCTAATTGAACTAGCACTGTATCTTCCCCATGATCAGTCTTCTTCCTCGGCGCCATATCTACAGCTGCCAATTTATGGTTTTGTAAATTGGTTAAACTCTCGGCTAAGTCTCCAATTGGGAATGTCCACTGGACTTAAGAGAGAAATTTTGTGATTCCTTCAGCTCATTTTCTGCGACTGTCTCTATCATCGACTTGAAAAGTACAATTGGTCTTTTTGGGGTTTGTAAAATGATGCTAACTTCATTCGATTCCTTATCCAGTTTTGTTGTTGTGATGGCGACGATAGTCGTGGTAACTACCGAAACCCTGGGATTGTATATCGCCTTGATGATTACCATGCCTTCGTCGGTGCTACATGGGGCTTTGATTGTGGGGATCTCCGTCACTTATCCCAATTTGGCACGTGGGTTTTCCTTCTCTGTGTTTTCCATCACTATTGTGGTACTTCCAACTTTGGTCGTTCTCCAATACACCTAGAGAAAAGGATTGAGATAAGAATAGTTGAAGCAGGCTGGAACTCACGATGACGTTGACCGACTCCACAAGTTGATTTTTGAATGTCGCAATTGCTTGCACGATATTCTTGCTATCCTTCTGCCCGCAGCTGTTATACGAGACAACGTAGACATCGATAACTTAACTTTTCCTGAAACTCTAAACATCACAATTTCTCTAAAATAAAGATGGCCCTAGTACCAATTTAATAGAAATGCACGACATAGAAGCAAAATAATATTACGCTTTACTTCTAAATTCTAAAACAACTTAAACACAAATTAAACTTTATGATTCAATAATCAACTCCAACTAACTGAATAGTAAATAACCTAGACTTTACCTTTTATTAAACACAAGGTTCCTAATTCTAATCCAAATAAAATTTTACTAACATTGGGAAAACTTCATTTTTAACCGTGTATTGATTAAACAACCAAGTCCCCAAATCAACTTAACATTTTTAGCAATAGAAAAATATGAATCAAAAAAACATAAATATAAATAACCTGTTGACGGTGAGAATGACCCTTAGGGGACGATTCACACCCTTTATAGAAGATTTTTACTACGAAATCGGCATGTTTTGAAATAATACGGAACTTGAAACTTGGAACTTTCTGATATGTCATGCCTGTCTTCAATGTTTGAGTTCTACTATAAAATTTACCATAAACCAAGGTTGTACACAAGTGCTGAGGTACAATGTTGTCACCAACATCCTTACGTCCATTGACGTCTAAAATTAAAAGTTGATAAAATACTGTGGTTCGCTCTTCGAAAACTGCTACAAAACTTTTCTAAAATGGGTCAACATCCAAAAATAATTCTTCGCCTAAGGACATCATCTCACTCATATGAATCAAATGTTGGAATAGCTCAGATTGTAACATGTGTGAATGGAGCTATTAGAGGAGGTTTATCTACATCTTATGTTGTGCACGTGTCTCCTAAGTCCATTATTATGTGGTACAATAATTGGTAGCAACTATTGGAGTGGTCGAACTAGCACTAACTTGGATCAGTTTGATTTTGTACTGCTGGAGTTACTACGTAATTGGTACTTGCACATGAAAAGGAGGTACTACTGGAACCGACATTGATGATACTATATTTCCAAGTATAGCGTGCGGTACATATTTCAGTGCTCCTTGTTCTACCAGATTATGTCCATGCTCTTCTTTTTTATCTTCCAGCCATAACTCATGTATATGTTGAGTTTTTCTTTTGCCTTTCACCGGTTCTTCTCTCCCCAAACAATTACTGCCTAATAAAACTGTCGTTGAGGGACATCGAATTGTAGTCTCTCTTGGACTGTTCGTTGCTTTCGTTGGTTGCACCTGAGCTTCGAAGGAACTAACCACAATCGAGATCAAATCTTGTTTTGTTGTGGTTGTGTTCGGGTCCGTTTCAGCTGCTAGGCTTGGGCTATCCTGTTTAGGGTTGATGTCTTGGGCCTGGTTGGGTTATAGGCTTGGGTCTTGATCAAAATAAAAGAAAGGAAGTTGCTCGTGTGTGTAACGGGGTTCTTTAAGTGGCTCTCCTTCTCCAATCATGATTGACTCCTTGCAAACTAGTTTTCTCTTTTTCACAGTTCCGATTAGAGTTCCGTTTGGGGTCGCAGTTCTGGCCAAACCTTTAATATAGGATATCTACTGGACTCCGGTAAGAAAGCCGGTCACTCCACCTCCACGATCATCCTCTCTCTTCTCTCTTGATTGTATTACTTCCCCAAGCAAGGACATTTATCCATGTTTCAGTTGCGGTTGTTTTACCGGCTAAAACTTCGTCCAGGGGACGCGACTTGAATTGAACCAGCGTTGTATCTTCTCCATGATCAGTTTTCTTTCTCGGCGCCATACCTGCAACTGCCAATTTTTTATTTTATAAACCGGATAAACTCGGCTAAATCTCCGATTGGGATTGTCCACTGGACCCGAGAAAGAAATCCTGTGATTCCTTTCTCATGAATTGGCTCATTTTCTATGAATGTGACAACGACTGTCTCTCTCATCGATTTGAAAACTGCTACTGGTATTTTGTGTGTTTGTGAAATGACGCTAGCTCCAGCCGATTCCTTCTCAAGTTCTCTTGTTGTAATGACCATGATAGTCATGGTGACTGCCGGAACCCTGGGATCGCTGATCATCCTGATAGCAACCAGTCCTTCATCGGTGCCACTCGCGGCTCCTTTTGCGGGGATCGCGGTCGCTTCTCCCAATTCGACATGTGGTTTTCCTTATCCGTATTTTTCATCACGGTTGGGGTACTCCCAACTTAGGTATTGCTCTCCAATACACCGAGAGGAGAGGATTAAGATAAGGGTAGTTGAAGCGCGCCAGAACTCACAACGATGTTGACCAACTCCACAAGTTGATTCTTGAATGTCGTAATTGCTTACGGGGTATTCTTGGTATCCTTTTCCATCGCAGTGCTTATATGAGACATCGTAGATATCAATAACTTAACTTTTTCTGAAACTCAATACATCACTATTTCCCTAGTTCGAAGATGGTTGTGGTACCAATTTAATGTAAACGCACGACGTGGAAGCAAGATCGTGTTATGTTTAACACTGACCATAATTATAAAATTATGGTTTTTTATTTTAAATTCTAAAATAACTTAAACACAAATTAAATAAAATTGATTTTTCTGATTTATTAACCTAGCCGTCCCCTTTTATAGAACACAAGAGATTAGAATTAGGAGCCCCAAATTCTAATATAAATAGAATTATACTAAAGTTGGGAAAACTTCCACTTTAACCTTGTGTTTGTTAAAAAACCAAGTCCCTAAATCAACTTAGCATCTTCATCAATAAAGAAGCTTGAATCAAAATAACATAAATATAAATAATCCGTTGACGACCCTTATGGGATGATTTACATAATAATCATATTTTTTTAAGTTTAATTTTGATTATAAGTGGTATTCTCATACCCTTAGGCGACGTATCAAATAGTTTCAAATGCGATACCCACCACATATATTTGAAATTATGGCAATACCCATAATGTTTTTAATAGTTCACTAGTTTTTTTTAAATCCTGCAATGAGATACACACAAACGCACAAATTATCAGTTTTATAGTTGTCGTCCTTCGCCGAACTTATGCAATTTCCTCGTAAGACAAGTATTGGTGCCAGTTCCAAAATATATACTCAAATCGATATTGCCAAAGACAGGGAGACAAAACTCCAGCCCAACAAATAGCCCCTCATACTTTAAAAGTCAGTACGAAAAAAGTGTTTTTGATTTTTAATTTTTTATCCATGACTATTAATTTGCGAACTAAAATCTCGCGGGAGCAGAAGAAACGATTTCGCCGAAAGGTGAGAATTTATTATTGTTATATGCTCATGATGTTGAATGCATTACTGTTTATAGAGGTTTTGTGAAAGAAGCCCAATTGTTTGATGAAATTTTTCTCAGAGCTAAGACGAAGTCTTATCAAATTTTATTGATTTTGGGGTTCAAATTGAGGTAAAAATTAGTATTGGGGTGATGAGGATTTGCTATTGAGGTAGATAGGTTGGTAGATAATCGTAAGGTGTAAATGGAGATAAACTTTGAATTATAATTGCAGTCATGAAACAAGAAGAATAGGTCTTTGAGAGAGACTTTTAAAGATAAAATAGATTTGAATTGGGTAGAAAGAGAAGAAACCATGACTAAAAATTAGAGAAGAGTAAAAAGGTAAAAAAAAAAAAGGTGGAGAATTTGATTTAAATGGTAGAGTTAGACATGCTTGTGTGAGAGTGAATGGTAAACTTAAGGGAAAAAAAAGGTAAATAAGAAGTTTATATTACTTTCTCTCTCTCCCTCTCTCCCTCTCTCTTTGACCCATGAGATGTTTGCATAAGGGGAAACATGTTATTCTATAGCTTAGAAGAATTGAAACATTCGGTGAAAACCACCTTATCTATCAACCTGGTCTTGATATAGGATGCCAATTGGGGATTAGGGGAAATTTTTTTAGAGACTTATTTACTAAAATAATTTACCCTCATGATTTAGCCAAGCATTTGTAGGAAAATGATTTACATATGTAATGAATTGTAGGTTTCAAGTAGGGTAACCCATGCCATTACTGTAATGGCATTGTCTTTGGCACTCTGTTGAGCAAAGATAAATACCCGGATGTGATTATGTCGTCGCTTTTATCGGTATCATTGTCGTAGCATTCTGTTGTATCCTTGAATTTTTTTTGGGTTAATTTTGCTATTTCTTTTTGTGTGATAACATTTCCAAACTTGAGGCAAAATGCTAATCTATTTTCCCAAAAGACAAAAAAAATAAAAAAAATAAAAAAAATAAAATGCCTAAATCATAAAGTAAATTAGAGAAAACATATAAGGTCAATTTCTTGGTTGTTTTTTAATTTTCAAAGAGATTGCACAGTTGTGGACACAAAATGCTCCTCATATTGTATTGGAGTTCGAAGTCCATTTTCTTTAGTTGAATTGTTTTAGTACCGGTAGCAAATGATGGATACATCATGTCATATTTTTGTTAGTGTGCATCAGTTAGGACAATTGTTTGCTCATTTGAAAGACCTTATAATCATGCATTCATGTAGGGAGAAGATCCTAACTCTTATCTCAATATTAAATAAAGGTAAAAATGGTGAAGTGAAAGGAGAACTCTTTCACAGTATGGAAAATTTGGCGAGTTCAACTCTCGTGCAGGAACTTAGGACTCTAAGGATTACAGTGTTTGGCCCAAACCAAATAATGAGTAAAAGAGGCGGATTTTGACTATTATTTGTTTGGATGCCAATTATATTTATGTTGTCACCTGAAAGTATGGAATTGATAAATTAGAGACGGACCTTTTAGCATTTATGATTGAAGATGCTTTTAAGGAGTTTCTTTTGCTTGCCTCGAAGAATAGGTATACAAAGAGTTTTCCGATTTGGACCGCACCATCCCAAGCCTAGAGTAAGTTTTTGATTGATTAAACAAAACATACTCAAGATAGTTCAAAAAAAATATAAATCAAAGTTACAAATAAAACATAGCCTAACTGGGACGATCTTTTTTTGTTTGGCGGGTGGGTCAGCTACATACGAGGCTCTCGTTATAGGTACATTGCACAACTGACTCTGTCTGGTATGAAAGAGACATCTCAGCTAGTCTCTCAGATGTCTCTCGGATGATCTCTTGTGTCTGCCTTAGCTCCCCCTTTAACTCGGCCGTGCGGTCAACGTATTGCCTCGAGTCTTCATATGCTGCATACCACATTCCTTGGGATTGATGCCACAACTCATCTACACTATACATAGGTGGACACGGGTATGGTACCTGCATTACCGGGATCGGTATCCATCTATGTTCATCGCTCATTCCCGCCATATCCATGAACCATCCTATATTATATGGATCGCCGGTCGCGTGAACACCATAGTCTTACACCTATGAAGACGTAGCTAAACTCGATGTAGGTGATAAGTATACATCAGGCCTTAGTAGATCACGCCCGACCATCCAAATATATCCGGACCTCTTTACTAAATTGCAACCGATCTTGGGATTTGGATGTGCGGCACGCCAATATATTATATAATCTACGTCTGAAACAAGATAATTGTGACCATCGTAGAAGTTCACATCTTTCAGACCCTGATATAACTCTCGATCGTACCTTGGGAATTCTATAATCTCTTGAGGGGGGGGGGGGGGGGTCATAGGGTACACTATCATGCCCGGCCATCTGACGCATACACTAGTCTTCTAAATAACAAAGCGTATCGTGCCTGTATGGGACTGACACCAATGGAACCTCTAGAAGCTTAGCGCTGAAGTAACTCTTACCTCTGGACGTATTACTTGCCTACACCTATGCCATGGTTGCCAATCTATGTTTGTTTTGTCCTTCCATTCTATCATTTCTCTGATCATAACAAAAGAATGATGGATTTCAGACCCCGTACTAGCCTTTTCATCTCTCCACGCACCCATACGGGGATAAATATGGTTAAAGTTCTGTACCTTCACTAGATACATTCTAACCCGACAGTACTCGAAGAACCAGAACTCTAATATTACATAGAATTCGGTGATCGATTTCTTCACCTTCCCGTCCTTCAGAACTGAGACTTCATCTAATCCCCGATACAAAGTAGACATAATCAGCGTACCCCAGTCAAAACTCGACGCACCAATAATATCGTAGTCTGTCAAGGCTGTATGATAACCCGCCCAAAGAGATGTGCTAGCATTTGAGAAGAAGAGATTACCCATAATATAAGCAATAGATACCCTCGCATACACGATATCCATTTGTTGGTCGTAATTATTGAGACATGGATTCAAAGGCTCTTTTCACATTTTTAAATAGGCAAGAGTGATGTTACCGAAACTGATGTCAGTGCTTGTGATCCCTGAGAACATCTTTTCTGCTTCCTCTAACTTGGAGTACCTCTCGTCGTACGGGAGTTTGCGACCTAGCCAAAACTTTAAGCCCGTTAGCATGACGAAGTCTAACGGTGCGAAACCCAATTCCCCGCAAGGGAAGTAAAAGGTATGGGTGGAAAGCCACCACCGTTCCATGAGAGCATGAATGATATGGTTATCAGAGTTTTCCTCCTTAATCGAGCAAAGCTCCTCAAAACCCATATCGTCGACCAACTTCTTCAACGTCGGGTACCACGCAATCCATTGGTACCACTTCAGTACCTTATCCAATGATCCCCTATACTGTATTTCATATTGGTTCTAACAAAAAAACACATTAACACGTTAGACTTTCATTCGGGCATTTCATCGAACACATAGAAATATACGTTAATAACACTTAAAATTTACACAAAACTTGTAGGCATTTCCCCCGATCCAATACAAATATGGACCTAGCCATCCGGGAGGAGATCCACTTGGTTAAACTCCTCGAGCGTTGGGGAGAGATCGTTATCCGACGTCAATTGTAACGGCCACATATGTGTTACCAATTCTTTCCCCCTTCGTTTTACTTTGGCGTTTGCGTTACGTGTAGTTTTGGAAAAATTATACCTCAGTCGCGAACTAGACTCTCCTGACATTTTTAAGCGATTAACGGTGTCGATGGCGGAGGAAATCGGTTGGGTTGGGAAACTTCTGGAGTAAAGGTTGGGTATGCCTTGGGTATGTTATTCTTTGAAATAACACTTGAAATGAATAAACCAAACTTATGCCTAAATCATGCAGGGTATTGCCATGCGGTTCTGAATTGCGCGGTTAATTAACAAAAAATAGAAATACGTGGAAATTCTTTATTGGTCATTCTTACGCGCAGTTTGGAATTGCGCTGCAACTTTGAACATTTGAGATGGGGACACGTGGGTTGATCATGTGCGTTAATTGTGCTCCGCAGTTCTGAACTTCGGGGAGTGATATTCACCTTAATTTCGATATCAACTGCTGTGGGGTGGATTGGGGTGGATTGAATTCACCTTCATTTTGGGCAAATCCACCCATCCTACTATTGTGGATGCTCTTAGGGGTAGACTTTCATGCTTCGTAAGTTTTTTTTCTTGAACATTGTAATTGTTAACATAGTATTATATCTTCTACATATGCAATGCATTTGTCCATATCATTTGGTGAAGATCGACGTTGCTTTTAGTCTTCCACCCTTTAGTCATTTTTTTTACTCTTATTAGAAAATTATTTATTTTTGTCGAAGTTAAATAATAACACTTTTATTATACGCTGTCTTCAAGTTACGATGTTTAGGTACATTTTGATCCTCAATTGGAGGGTCACTAATCACCAGCCTACAAATTGTAGCAAAAAATTTCATTTTCATGTATGCCAATAATATTGAAGGAGTGTCTATGAGAAAAGAGGGGAACGTGTTGTTCACTATGAATATTTGTGAATGTGTTAGCTGATCATGCCCTTTTTGCCTACGACTTTTTAGTGGAAAATGGTGTATGCTAATGTAAGGTTAACTAAGGCTTTTGATGGTGAGACTAAAGTTTAATGTTTCTCTGCCACTGGGAAGGTAAATTGATGGTGATACCTACCTGAAGAAGTTGTAATAGGTGGATTAGAGTGATGCAACTTCCAGCAAAAATGCAGAATAAGGAAATAATTCAAACATTAAGAGGTTGGCAACTTTAGTGTTTACATGTAAGGGGGAGAAGGTCGCAGATGTCGTTTGAGGAAGAAAAAGGGGCATAACTCAATTACCCACACAATGCTTAGACCTGCTAAAATCTATCTTTTTAAATGTAATAGTTCTCACTGTGTCATCATCCTACATAAATTAAACCCATCATGGTATTATAACTAAGTTCTTTGATCCATACCATAATGATAGATCTTTGTTGTACGGGCAATAATCTATGTATAAATCTTAAGAGAATAATAAGAGAGCGGCATGAGAAAATCGATAAGTAAACAAAAGTAAGGAAAAACCCACAGTTACTATAGTATGAAGGGGTTGGTAAAATCTAAACTCATCTTTAGGGCCTTAGTTACTTGTTATTTGGCTGAGGACTAAGTCCTAGATAAAGTCTATTACATGAAAATTTTAGGCAAACACGAACAGGAAAAATGAGATTTAGGGTTGTTTCATAATGGTCATTACAAATCTGAGTTAGTAAATATCATTGGGGTACAAGATATCAGAAGGATTGTCTCAAAGTTTTGATGGAATGGGGCTAAAGAATATAGTATGTGAAGAAGAAATGATTTGGTAGGCATAAAACCCAAATCACACCTTAAGATGGACTCACACCTTGGCTAAAGGGTAGATGTCCTTCTTGCTACACAAGGTGGATGCCTAGAAGTATCTGGCTGGTGATATAATCGTTAGCCTGTAAAATTTGACAAACAAGTAAATTACCCTCTACACATAATTGCCATCATCTCTCTCATACAAATAAAATGTTGGGATAACTCGGATTGAAACATATGTGAATGGAGCTGAGGCCAATCTGCAACTTGTACTGTGCACGTATCTGCTGAATCTATTATAGTATGGCATACTAATTGGTTGCTACTGTTAGAGTGGCCATGCTAGCACTAGTTAGGCTCGATTTGATTTCAAACTATTGTAGTTACTGCGTAATTGGTACTTCGCACATGAGAGGTACTACTGGAACAGACTATGTATGATGATACTATCTTCACAAGTGTGACATGTGGTACATTATAGAGTGTAACTTGTTCTACCAGATTATGTTCCAGCTCTTCTTTATTGTCTTCCAGCCATGACTCATGTATATGTCGAGTTTTTCTTTTGCCTTTCACCATTTCCTCTCACCCTAAACAATCGCTACCCAATAAAACCATCATTTTGGGAGACTGAATTGTGGTCTTTCTCAAACTGTTCGTTGCTGCCGTTGGGTGCACCTGAGCTTCGAGAGAACTGACCATAATCGGGATCAAATCTGGTTTTGTTATGGTTGTATTCGAGTCTGGTTCAGGTGCTGGGTTTATTGTTGTAATGAAGTGTTGTTTCGAAGGCAACCAATAGTTGCTTTTGAAACTTTCATGGATAACCAATTCTTTTTTTGTTCGGGTAATCGACATTGGGTGGTATAATGGCCATTCCTCATCTCGGACTCATGCTTCATCTTCAGCCTGTATACAACCACTCGATCTCCTCAACATGTACGTGGGAATATTGAAGACACAATACAGTTATAGAGTTCTAGTCATCATTTTTGACTTATACATCAACAGTTTGGTTTAAGCAAATGTATTATCATCAATGAAGCTGTTACGAAGTAGTAAAGATCAGAACGTTACACAATCTGGTAAAAGAATATCAAACATATATTGTAGCGTCCATCATTAAGGATAATAATGGTCGTCAAACGGTCATATCATAAGACCTATAAATAGGATCAGAGAACCTGAGATGAAGGACCGAAGGAGAGAAGAATACTCATTAAAACTCTATACTAAAATACTCTGAGTATCTCTTGTAATATTTAACAGCTATCAATAAACTTCACTCTTTCTAAATCCTCAAGAGAGGTCGTGGTTTTTAACCTATTCAAAGGGTTTCCATGCTAAACATTGTGCTAGTATTATTTCATTATTCATTTAGACGCTCTGAATATCCTTAGTCTAAAGATTAAGTTCAAGATATGAAATTAAGCCATTACATTTGGCATCGTCTGTGGGAACGAAGTTTTCAAGCTCATTATCTCAAAAAATAGTTGATTATTTTTTACGAGATGACACTTCCAAACCTGAGTACGCCAATTTTTCTAGAAGAAGGAAAACCGAACTAGCAGAGTTTCGGGCCAATCTCAACTCTAAAATAGAAAGGCAAGCCACTCTGGAAGAACAGTTAGCAGGCGTCCAGGACGCATTAAAAGTTATGTAAAGTCAACAGGCCGCAACCCAGAAGAACAAAGGCATACTGCCAGCTGCTTCACGGGTTTCCATTCTCGACAGAATAAGACCTCATGCAAACAATCTGGTAAGTAAAGCTCGATCGAATCATATGCAAATTGGGGGCGACCCCGCTCAGGTACAGGATGTCCACCAAGAAGTTGATGGCGGTCTCACCAGAGTCAGACAAGAAGAGCCACCCAGAGGAAGAGTTCGAATTCATATTCTCGAGCGAATCTGTGAAGGAAGTAATGACCACATCCCTTGCGAAGGGCAAGTCCCGCGACCAACCATCACAGCTTGTCAGTACGTAATTCAAGAACATGTTGAAAAGTGCATCAATGAGTTGATCGATGCTCAAATTTAGACCACTAAAGGAATCTTCAGCAAATTACAAAAGATCCGATCATATAGGAGCTATTGGATGACAAAGGTCCCACTAGTTTCTACACTCTAAAAATCCAAAAATATAAGGGGATCGACCCAGCGGAACACGTTCAAGAATTCCAGGATGCTCTAGGTACTAGTTAATCAGGCAAACCTTTACGATGGTTCTACACCCTACTAGAAGGATCCATTACAACTTTCGAGCAGTTGAGGGAACTCTTCATCATGAATTACTTGCACAATGGAGACAAAGAGGAGAATCTATATTCTCTATTCAACCTTAAGCAGGTACCTAGAGAGAAGCTCGAGGCGTTCACTAAGAAGTTCCTAGAGTTTGCTCGAAAGGTGGATCGACTTGATTAGAAGATTACTATTTTGGCGTTTACCAATACTTTACTCATTGATGGAAGGGCGAAAGAGTACCTCGTTCTAAGCAAACTTGCAACTTTGGAGGACATGATCGAAAAATTCAACGGATATATCGATCTCAAAAGAATGGTGTCCGACAGACAAAAAACTTAAAAATTAATATTGACAGCTAGAGATTAATCCGCAGGCCAAAATTTTAATCGTGCTGCTAATCAAGGTGGAGACAGGAAGTGAACTAAATCTACTGAAGATCGAACTCAAAAAGGTAATAATATTCCAAAACCCAGTCTTTCCAAGATGACTGTAACCATAGCCAGTATTTATCCTATACTTCCGAAGGATAAGTTTTTCACAATGCACAATATCTCCAACCCATTGCGAACAAACCATATTGCATTTAACCTCAAAGTCCGACATCATGAAACAAAGCATTACTTCGCTTTACAGTGATTATTGGAGTATATTTTTGCTGATGGACGAACGCATGAATACATCGTGGACATTGAAAGTTCCAAGAACGGGAGTTACGGACTTCCTACAAAAATTGTACAGGTTGAAGAAATGGTAGAGGAGAAGTACTTATACCATATATCCCTCAACCACTTTATTGATACTTAGACTATTAACCAATTGAACAAGAGCAAAAAACGACGTGTCGGCCAATGTCACGACCTGTCCATGGATGATAAAAAGCTTGGTTACTTATTGTATCTAGTTCCCAATGCATAAGGATCTCTTTTGACGATTGTGATGTTCATCACGTCAACTTTCTTCACCATGATGCGTTGGTGATCATGTTGAAAATAAGAAATGTCGTACTACATACAACGATGAAAGATACTGGTAGCAGTATCGAACTACTTTTTCAAAGTAGGATTCATCAGATGGGGCTGGCTAACAAAGTACAGCCTAGTGATATTGATATCTGTGGATTCAACGGTTCTAGAGAAGAACGTATAGGAAAGATCATACTTTCTATTATGGCAGGACCAGCAACAGTTGACATTATATTTTTTGTTATCAATGCAAAATCCCAGTATTTGAGAATAATGGAATGCTGCTGATTACATAAAATGTGAGTTATTCCCTCAACCTATCATTTGGCGCTGCGATTCGAATGGAATTGTAGAATTTGCAAAATTAAGGCAGTCAGAAGCTAGCTCGAGCCTGCGGGAATACTTTTACCATCACACCAGAACCATTCTTACCATAGCTCGTATAACAATTATAGGAAATAGCTAGGAGCATTACAAAAAGTATCACAGTGAACTCTACAGAAAACCAGCTACCAAGTACTGAAATCATAGAGTATGTCAAAATTAGTAGGGACAAACGAGGTACATTCTTATCAATCGTCCCCACTCAATACCAACACCCCTTACGCGACCATACCTTGATAAATGAAGAAAATGAATTCCAGTTTCCATGTAACATGAATTGGATTGAGGAAACTAGAGGCAAAACAATTATGAACATGGGACGATACCATCAGGCTTTAGCCAGATCTTATAACAAACGAGTTCTTCATAGAGAGTTTGAAATTAAAGATCTAGTACTCCAAGAAGTCCCCAAATACAGAAAATAAGTCAATGCAGGAAAACTCATCGAAAATTTGGAAGGTACTTTTATCATTGTGGGAATAAATAAACTTGGCTCTTACAACCTCGGCACCGAACTTGGAGAGCGAGTACCTAATACTTAGAACACAAGGAGACTAAAGTACTATCGAAGATAATAATCTATCATAGTGTACTTTTCTAAATAAATCTATCATCTTGTACGTCGGTTTTACATTAATGAAATACTTATGTTTGATCGCCATACTTCAGAGTACTTTCTACTATTTCATACAGTACTCCATCTAACATTCTTTGTACGTCAATCATACAATAATGAAATACTTGTTTTTGATTACCCTGTAATGCAATACTTTTCTAATATATCATACAAGTACTTCTATATACAGATTACATGTTTACACATCACAGTTTACCACTAGGTTCATTCTCTTTTATTATATTATAAATCGCTTCTTTCTTTAGCAATCTTCTATTACATTCCAGATAGTTTGTTGCTTCAGCCAAATTGATATTTTATTACATTACAGATCGTTTGTTGCTTTAACCAAATTGATCTCCTATTATATTACAGATCGTTTATTGCTTTAGCCAAACAGGTCTCCTATTACATTATAGATCATTTGCTGCTTCTGCTAAACTGATCTTCTATTACATTCTAGATCGTTTATTTCTTCAGCCAAATTGATCTTCTATTATATTACAGATCATTTGTTGCTTCAGCCAAACCAACTCTCTGTTATAAAGTAAAATGGCTAACAAATTTATCACATGGTTAGTACAATTTTAAAAAGATCATTACTTTTATCAACTATCCTACCTTCTTACACTCTATCTACAATATTATAGTTCAAATATTCCCTTCTACCAACCATAATACCTCATCAGTCACTCGAGCTATCACTCGAAAGGTCACTTGAACTATCAGGTCGCATAGCACTACGTGAGCTTTCCATATGAAGTCCCAGACACAAGAACTCTGGTATCCTCCCAGTCACAATTTGCTTTCCTTTTTTATCCTTATTCTTTGTAAGAACACCAATTTTTGCTATTATGGGATCCAGATACTCAGATTGAATCAACGACATCTCACATTGTACACCATCAGTAACGAGCTTGTCATATGCAGTTTTGCTTTTCACCTCCAGTCTCTTGAACTCGGAAACGAAGAAGGAGTGCACTACCATCATTTTTCTCTCATGCGCTGTATTTACTTCATATTTTACCCTATCAGGAAGCATAAACCCTGTAAGTTGTCCTTTAGTTTTCTTCAGCATCGCTTCCAAGCTTCAGCAGCATTCTTCCAGAGCTCAATTTTCACTCAGCGTTGCCTCATTACGACTTTTCATTATTGCCATAAACTCAGTCATGTTTACCACCAAACCGGCTGATTTTTCTGTTTCAACATGATTACATTTCCTCTCTAACACTTCTTTCTCAAGACTTATTATAGTTTTGCTCTGATTTGCCACCAATTTAATCTTTGCATCACGCAGTTCCCCATTTTCTGATTGATACTCCAAAATGTCTAACCTCATTGTTTGAACATTATGTTCTAAAGTACAGATTGTGATCCAATATTTATTTATTGTTTTGTTTTGTTCATTATGGGTCTCTTCTATCTCTTTTAACATCATGTTCGTAACATACCATAATACTTCAAATTTGTGAGTATGATTATTTACCTCTTCGATAGCTGCTTGCGCACCAACTCTCTTCGCTTCAAACATGTTTATATGATCTTGCAAGTCTTTTGCATTATTTTTTTCTTTCTCTAACATCGCTTGCAGTTCTGTAATTTGAGTTCACACATATATTAATTCCTCCCCTTGTTGGTTAATTTGTCCTGAGCTACCCATAATTTCCATGTCATTTTTCCTTATAACTTTTTTAATACCTCCATCTTTTTCAACTCACTGGCTAGTTTAGCTTCTTTCTCATGCAGTTTTTCGGTTAAACGAACTACTGAATTTTGTTATTTTGACATCTTCACCTTCATTTTTTCTTCTAACTCTGTAGCACTCTTTAGTACCCCCTGACACAAAGTTAGTTCAGCGTTCAATTGTTCATTTCGAACACGTAGCGCGTCACATTGGTTCTGAATAGCTGCCAGTTCCACCTGTCACAACAGTTAATACTTATACTACTTTATATATTCAAACAGATTACATCTCAAAGTGAACAACAATTTACTCAAGATCATAATATTTGAGTACTATTAATACGTTGATCTATTTATAAAGGCATCACAGAATATAGCTTTCATTCAACATCAAAAATAGTTTACAAAAACAACTATTGCACATGCATTTTCGGTATATAGCTGAATTACTCTACTTTCACTTTTTTGAGCTACGGGAGGAATGCCCCTTGTATCTCAAACTCTTTACTTGCACATCTATTTGAGATATAAAGGTTACCACCACCTCCTGTTGGCTTTGCTTTCCCCGTGATTGGTGTATCAGTCTCTCGACCTCCTCCTCGTCCTCTTCTGAGATATCTTCTCTCGGCATAAAAACAGGTTTTTCAACAACCTTATCGTCCTCAATTTTGGTAAACCACATATTTTCTTCTTTTGCATTTTCGATATCAAAATCTTTCCCGCACTCCATTACATACTTCCTAAATTCATTCTCTACCCTTACTAGCTCCCCTCCATAAAAATTAATCACACTTTTTATATGATACTCGTGCTTCGTTCGAGCTGCAGTTTTTGCTCGTGACGGATACATATACTCTTTCAACTGCATCTGCGTCTTATACAGATGCTTACGCGTTTCTTTTTGCAATATATTTAAAGCCCTCACATCCGCATCTACCTTCATTCGAACAGTTACTTTTTTTGTCAATTACATCGCTAAGGTCATTTTTTGCTCTATATATTGCGTCAATAAATCTTGCAATTCCTTTAACTCACCATCTAACTTTTGTTGTACCTTTATTTGCTCTTTCCTTATCCTGAAAAATACAATTCTCATGGCCCTTCGATCCTTTATAAAGCTAAAAACATCAGGTAAAGGCTATACATCACCTCATATAATAGAAATACCAGCTCGAGCTAAACATTTTCTCGTCTTTGAGCTATGACGATCACGTGCTTCTTGTGCTAAAAACATAACTTGAGCTGGATCCGGTACTACATATTTTTCCTTTAAGAGTACTACGTAAGCTTCTTTTAAACCCCATTCACTATCTACTTCGACCTCAAAATATAATGTCAGAGCTATTAATAGATTTTGACACCTAGCCTTATCACTCGGGTCATTAAAATAGGTCAACTCTTTTGGTTTTTGAACTTACACCCCCCTTTCCTCTTCCTTCCATAGCACCTCATCTATTTATATTTTTATCTAAGCATATCTACAATGGAGGTCATATAATTATTTAAATTTTTTCTCCAAATTAGACTTAAACTACCTTCTTTCATACTTAGTTTTATTTAATACCTGTTGTATAGGAGCCACCGAATCCCTCACTCTACCCGACGATTTCTCCAGTTCTGAAATAGTTTTCTCATTCGATCTACTTCCTATACAGATTACAAATATCTTGTTATTATACAAACATTCAAGGTGAGCATATTAAAAGGCATCAATCTAACTAAAACAATTTACGGCCATACAAAGTACAATCCCATATTATACCACTTTATCCTCTACCTCCGAAGGAAAAACTATCTCATCATATTTGCCAATTTGGCCTAACTCTACATCTACAGCAACCAAACTAAGGCTAGGAAAAGACTAGACAAAGTGATCTCTTTCCACCTTCAACGCCTTGCATGATTGTGACATAACATCATCAATCTTAGACAGCTCTTCCACAGCCTTGGCATCTTCAGCTCTCTTCTTTTTTTCTAGCTCGAGCTCAGTTTTGAGCTCCCTCATACGAGCTGATTGGGCATTAAACCTTAGAGTAAGATCTCCAAACTCTTGGCTCCTTTTATCAATGCACTTTATCGCCCCCTTCATCAATATCGAAAGCTGCCAATACAAAAACACAAGTTCAAAACTATAGATTACTTTCCAATGATAACATATCAAATATTTCAACACATACCACAAAAATGTGTTCTTGATATACTTTATCGAGCTACTGTGGATTACTCACAACCATCATGCAGTATTTTTGCTCCAACTCTTTTATCTTGGCCGCAACCTGGGAATTAGCATGAGAGCTACCCTCGCCTTCATCTCATTTTCTTTTTAACAAGTTCTTTTCAGCCTCTGAAGGAGTAAATTTAATCACTTCTTGCCTCTCCTCCATGTCTTTAGCAGCAGGTTTTGAAATCTCTTAGTCTGCAATCACCACCATAGCAACGGGCGTAGTTTGTAGAGCTGGTTTTCTCGACCTCCGAGTTGCCCTATTCACGTTACTATGTTTTGGCACAGGAGGAGGAAGACTAGTGACATCATCAACAGACAAACGAGCCTTCTTCTCAGCCATAGCTCGATTCTCGTGAGCTTGCCGAAGTTTGGGTACTATAGAATCTACCATCTTATCTCTCCGAATACCTAACTCACCAAGTACTTACTTTAACTCAACCTGATCATGAACTATACAGTCAAACAAGATGGTGTTATCAAGCGCCGATGAAGGATTGGGATCTTACAAAATAAGGAACAAAATAATATTTAGCAGCTCGAAGACATGATAATGGTTGGTCAAAGTTGATTAATGTTACTTACTCGGGTTATAATATTTATGGTTCAGGACGAGCGCTGGTTCACCTGGAACTTGCATACAGTTACCCCTTACCCATACTAGGTGGTCATTCCATGGTCTACCTGCAGATTCAAAGTCAATTTTTTTGGCCTAGATGAATGTGTATACATGTAACCACTATTTCAACCTTTAACATATTTCCATTTATAAAATTTCAGCACATCTTCAACTTCGAACAGTTTGGCAGTCCCTTTCCTTATTAATTTCTCATTTAGAGTTTCGCATACCCTCATCAACTCATACACATTCCCATTTAGTTGGGCAAGGAAGCAATGTAATACATTCATAACCCCTTTCTAAAAGAAGGTCAAAAAAATTCTAAGGCCATAAATGACCTGATTCAGATAACATAAAAACCCATCATTTAGGCTTGCCAACCCAATACCATTATAATACGAGAGATTAACATCTTCATTAATTTCTATCTCCCTTTTCCACTTCTCCAAACAAGGAACTTGATAGTATGCCGCCTCCTCCCCTTTTCCTGGAATATAGGCCCTAAACCAGCGACCTTGGTCCATCAGATAATTTCCCCAATCTCCCTAAAATTTTCTTTTTTATTTCAAAAATTCATTTTATACATCTACTCCCTCAAGGTATATGACAAACAATTTACCTTTCTATTTTGTATCCTCTTTATCTACTTTACTGGATTCCCCAACTTCTATACCTACAGTCACATTTATATTATCTGTAGTATTTTCCTTTACATTACACTCGTCCTCCCTCCCCGACGATGATGTTTCCTCTAAATTTGAAGATACTACAAATTTACTCATGGGAATTATAGGTTTTGAACACATACTGGACCTTCAGATAAACAAAATATTTTATCATTTTCTCTACGTTAAAAGCTAAATCCTACAAACAGTAAAAATAACACTACCCATGTTTCTACCCAGTTAACACGCTTATTTTCCAAATTCCCAAAACAATAAGCAATCATTTCAAATTTCCCTCTTCTTCTCCATAAAACCATTTTCTCTATCTATAGTCTGTTCATATACACAAAATTTGTGTACTACAGAGTATTACAGGCAACTACTCCAAATCTTAAGCCCCTTACATTCTCAACTTTGTTCTCCCTAAAATAAAAAAGAAATGAATATAAAACATCTAACACAGATTACAACTTATATATTACTAACAAGTACTTGAAGAACAACTATCTTCTGCTCTAATTGGACGTTTCTCAATAATTGACCGCTCTTGTTGCCTCTCCAATAGTTTTCTATCACCAGATGAATCCTTCCCTTTCAAAACACCCTCAGAACTTAAACATTTCTTATCTATGATGATATGGTTTACACTACTTTTTTCTCCCTCTATAACTATAGGCAATTTATGAGGGAGACAGATTTGAGTTTTTATACTCTCCCTCAGTTTAAGAAACGATAGCTCCTTTAGACACATCTCAGTCACCCCTATTATCTCTCTAGGCATGTCTTTTTGTTTTGCAGTATCATTATGACTTCTGTGAAAACATCTAGTATCATCACGTATGTCTCTTTTGTCTGCCATTTAAAAATTCTGCCCCTCTTTCCCAGGGTAGTATACATGACCAATCCCCTTACTTTTATACTATACCAAAATCGTGCAAACTTCCTAAAATAGCTCAATATTCAAAATTCGAAAATAACTCTACAGTTGTTAAAATCACATAGCTGTCATCCACAATATCTGCCACATAATAAGTCGAAACATAATACTTTATTCTTATTCCTTATAGTTCACAACATCAACATGACTTGTTCTACATTTAGCAGAGTACCAAAATAGAATACTAAAAGCATATTACTTATTTAGTGCAAACTCCTACAGTTTAATCTTCCAAACTTTTGTAGTTACATTTAAAGTAGCCTGGATGGTTCAGCTTCCCATATTGAATTATCTCTCCTCTTGCTGCTCTCTCATCTTCTTCAATAATTTTGTTCCGTGTGATCTCTCGAATAACCTCTTCTCGTAAAGTTGCATCCAACAGAGACTTACAAAAGACATCACACCAGAAAAAATGATCATACTCTATACGCCTGCCTTTATCATCTAGGCTGACCAAGTTCAACGACCACTCTGGTAACCCAGCATCATAAGGCAGTCGACAGAAATATTGTTCACAAAGTTTAGCGACCTTGATATGGAACCTACCTTCTTCTGCCTAACACACACGCTGAGAACGTGTCCTCACCTTGGTTACTCAGTCTACTGCAACAACAAAAGTGTATATGCTAGAAGTTACAAAACATAGCAGCCAAAGCTCACTACTTTATATAGGCAAAAAGAAGATCTCTGAAAATATCAGTTGTCCCATAAATTTTTTTGAAAGATATATTGTGCGAAATTTCAGAAGCACAAATATTAGCAGAAGCAAGAAAATATTGTGACAGGCCATACATTCCATGTAGAGAAATATTTCCTTAAATTTTATGTGTACATATATGGAAATCACAACATACAAATCAAGCATGTCCAATAGTAACACATGCAGGTAGATACCAGTTATTTCCATACGGCCAGACATTTTCCAGTCAGTTTGGATCAGTAGCTCAATGACATACATATTCCCTTACACCCACCCAATCATCTTAAACAATTATTTACTTACTATCGCCATAGGACCTCTTTACATTTTTAAGCTCCTCTAATTTTTCAAAACTCAACTTCTACTACCATTTATCGATATACACACTAAGATCCTTGCAGTTCGATTTGTCCAGTAATATCCATGAAAACCTCATATTCCTAAATACCTACATATTTACTGACTTTTGTTTTCGAACAGAAAGATACATATATAAGTTACAAAGTTTGATATACAACATCTAGAAAAATTCACAAAATTACTTTACAAGTTATAGAACGTCACAGTTCTAAACACCTCTCAGCAACCAACGAGGAAGAAGATGCAAAATTGAAGCAACTTCTAAACTCTGATCGCCTGCCTGAAAGAGCCAAGAAATAATGGAACTAGAAATCACCGAGGAAATACGGTACTTGCAGAAGGATCTTCTTCAGGGCCAATATCTTTGGTTCCTGGAAGAAAAACCTCCACCACCACTACCTCTTCCACCAAAACCCCCACCACCCCGTATGCTAGAGAGAGACTGAGGGTCCTATTTCTTAGAATGAACCCACTCACAAATAGGATACCAACGAGACTTCCTCAGTTGAACGCCTGTTGCTTCATTTTCAGTTATAACAGCCTCCTCTGCCAGTAATCGCAACCCATTTCGGCGTTCCTCTTCCGATGTCAGCAGATAATGGAAGTGCACCATTTGGTAATAATCATCCCCGCCTCCATCACCTCCTCATATGACATATGGTAGTACGTAGGAGATTCAGGAATTACCGTTGGCAGAACCAAAGGCTGGTAACCAAATTATATAATACACAATTCTTCCATCTTCCTTCGAATCCTCGATTTCTGAGACTGTTTTCTTGTAGTTACCAAACTTTTAATCGTCTGAAAATTTCAAGTACAGAAACAAGATCACAGAAGAAAGAATTTGGGGAAGAAGATTTGCTTCATTCACACCACTCAGAGTGTTCTTTATACTATGATCAACATTAAAGCTGACTCTTCAAATTCCCAACGTCAAAAGGATTTCCCATGTAACAAAATTGACTAGAACCATTGATTCTAGAAAACCCAAAAGTCACCACCAGATATTCATAAAGATACATTGGAAATAATTCCCCAGTGTTAATTACAATATTAAATTAAGCTCTCAACCAATACCACTCGCCCATAATGTTCTCATACTATTGGCTGAGAGAGGGTGGTTGTAGTGGCTTATTCCGCATTCTAGACTCATAATTCATCTTCGACCATCATACGATCATCCGACCTCACCAAAAAAAACACATGACACATTTAAGGTACAAAAATAATCAAGATAACAATGTCAGATAGCGAATATAACCCGAACTTCTCAACCAACACCACTTGCCCATGATGCTTCTCGTGCTCTTGGTTGAGAGCCGTCTTGTAATAGCCTATTCTGCATCTTGGACTCTTGCTTCATCTTCGGCCAACATATATCCACTCAATCTCCTCAACATATACATGGCAATACTAAAGACATAATGCAGTTACAAAGTTCTAGTCATCACTTTCGACCTATACATCAGACGTTCGATTTAAGCAGACGTACTATCATCAATGAAGTCGTTACAAAGTAGTAAAGATCAGAATGTATACCATCTGGTCAAAGAATATCAAGCATATATTGTAACGTCCATCATTAAGGATAAAAATGGTCATCAAATGGTCATATTATAAGACCTATAAATAGGACCAAAAAATCTAAGATGAAGGGACGAAAGACAGAAAAATACTTACTAAAAATCTATACTAAAATTCTCAGAGCATCTCTTGTAATATCTAGCAGTTATAAATAAACTTTACTCTTTCTAAATCCTCAAGAGAGGTCTTGGTTTTTAACCTATTCAAAGGTTTTCCACGCTAAACTTTGTGATAGTATTATTTTATTATTCATTTAGACGCTCTGAATTTCCTTGGTATAAAGTCTAAGTTCGAGATACAAAATTAGGCTATTATAGGTAGGTCACAACTTAGAATCTTATCCATTCATTTTGATGTGATCAAAAGCATTTCTCGTTGTAGACCTCTTAGCAAATTGAAGTTTGTATCTAATACATTAAAATTCAGTTTCTGCTATAAAAAAAATAAAAAAATCCCTCTAGTCTCAATCGTAATCAAAGATGAGCTTTATTTCTAAAGTTTTAGTTCTTCTTAGAACTAAGGTTCCATCTCAAAGCCAATATTTGGAGAGGAAGCCCCTTGACGTGTGACGTAATTTTTAAGCTTAACACGTGGACAAATATTTGGGTGACGCACATCTGTGGTTGGGGTTGAGACACGTGGATGAAATTTATGTTCGAGTACCCTATTAAATTTGGAGGTTTTAATCTCAAAACCAATTGGCAATGAGAGTAGTAACCCTAGGATCTAATATGATTAAGGTGCAAGGCTTGCATACCGGATGTGAGACAATATACCTCACCAGTTATTGATCATGTTTTCTAACGTGATTATTGTTTTTTATTATTTAGTCTGAAAGACTAGATTACTCAAACATTTGCCTTCTAAAATATGTAGCAAATACTTTTGGGGTTCGTTTGGGCACTAATTCTTTCTCCTTTGTTCGGTTGCGCTTCAGTTTGTTCACATTGAACAAAGTGTTTGTTCTTATGGTGAAGTATGGAAACCATATATTTTACATGAACAACCATTAGAGATTCACACTTCATATATGCTTATTCACAACATAAACTTGGAGTGATTAAAACTAGATTCTATTACTCTCATTTACCAAGTTTGTGATAAATAACAACTGTTTGATAACAAACTATTATATTTAAATGATAAGTATACAAGCCTGATGGGAAAATGGATAAGGCATTGGAGTAAACTGGATAAACACAAACTTACAAGGAAACAAATAAGCGCATGAAATGAAATGAAACTTAATTAATTACTAAAAATTAAAAGAAAATTAGGTTTCTTACAACCTCTCTCTAGACCCAAAACTAGGGTTCTTCACACAAAACTCAACCTACTAAACCTATCAACCCAATACCCCCCTTTATAGAGGAGTCCCCCATCTTCTACAACCTATCCAAGGTACACTAGGAAACAAAATAAATATTGACTAGGAAACAATTAACATTAAATAATATCAATAAAAGGGGATGTGCCAACAAGGCATGTAAGCCCCAAAGTGTACGAAAACTATTCCTATCAACTCTCCCCTTATTTGAAGAGTTTTACCACGAACTCTTTCACAAAAATCATCAAGTCGTCAATCTAAAAATTGAAAGAACAGACTTATATAATCTTGAAAAAGCCTACAAAATTTTCCATAACTTGTAAAATATACCCAATAAAGTAAGGCTGTCAATCGAACCCGAACCCGACAACACGACCCAAACCTGACCTACTTTAAACGGGTTTGTGCTCACCGTTGACCGGGGGTTATAAATGGGTTAACCCACTAGACACGAGAACTTAGCGTATCGGCTTAGTGCTATGAAGATTGACCCACAGGTTGACCCGCTAACTCATTAGTGGTTGGAGTTAATTTGGGTTAAGGGGCTTTTAAGTCTTTCTTCATATTAGGTGCATAACATATAAATCTAAATCTCATTTTTTGTACCATATCTTGGTCTCTGGCGGGTGTAATTGCTAATTGGATTCCATTTTTTGTTTTCTCTTTCTCTCGATTGAAGATATGTATCTTCATATCCTCTTAATTTTGTTACTATTTTCAACTTAGAGAGACTGTTCTTAAAGTAATACTTTAAGGAGATTTTCACATTTACAAAAGCTGAATATGCAATATAGAGTAGGTTAGGGCTGGATTAGAACCAAACCACCATAACTATTAACCATCATAACTTTAGTTTATCTTTACAACATACCAGCTAGAACGATGGGTGGCTTAAACCCTAGTAGGGTGGGTTATGGATACATGGAGATGGAAGAAAGCACATAATTTTTTTGATCAATCGTTCAATCAAATAATTTTGCAGGTCAAATGGGATGGGTCGGGTCAGCCCAATAATTTGTAGTTTGGGTTCGGGCTAGATTTATGGACCCATTAACTAAACGGGCTAGGTTCGCGTTAGCGGTTTGTTGACACGAGCCGAGTCGGCACAATCCAAACATGACCCGACACGATCCGTTGACAACCTTACAATAGAGGGAGTACTACATTATTTTCAAACCTGCATCCCTTTATTGGACAAAAAGTTGAAGACACAATATGCGGCACTTCAAGTTACTAAATTGTAGAAATCTCATACTTCAAAAAATGTAGTAAAAACTCTTCCCAATATGGATCCATAAATACTGTAACTCCTTTTCCTTATCGTGATCTCTTGTAACATCTTTCTCCCTTCTTTCGATTCCTTCTTCCTCCTCGACGACTTCGTCGCTCCTATTTTTTCTATTTCTAATTCGTCAAAATTATTTAACGTAATACGACTCCCTCTTCATTGAGTTAGGTCTCCAAATTTGTTGGGTTAGAAGATCCTCTACCTCGCCCAATACTCCCCACGTTTGTTGCTAAATCTCCTATAACCCTTGCATATCCCTCATAAACCCTATCACCTGAATTCTTCTTCCTCTAGATGATGTCACACTCTCTATTACCCCTGCCCCAAATCCCCTTTAGCCATTAGTAGTGCTAGGCATGATCGTTCTCAAGATCGAATTCAAGGTCTGACTAATTTCCTTGGATTGGGCCCTAAATTCCCATAACGACTTCTCTTTAGTAATCATAAAGTTTTCAACCTTCTCCTCAAGATTACATAGTCGAACACCTTGAGTTGACTATTTTGATGTCATTTTCTTTTTGTTGTTTCCCACCATCTTCACAAAAAAATCATCTAAACCAAAAAATGAACTAGCTTTGGTACCCATTGATAAGCACAAACTTACGCGAAAGTAAATAAACGAATTTAATAAAACAAAATTTTATTAATTACTAAAAATTTAAAGAAAATCAAGTCTTTTACAACCTCTCTCTAGACCCAAAACAAGGGTTCTTCACACAAAACTCAAACTATTAACCTAATACCCCATTTTGAGCATATGCAGCAATAGGGAGGGTAAATTCACCCACCTCACCCAAAAACATAATCCACCCCAAATAGTTTAAGACTAAAACAAGGAGAATTTTATACCCCTAGGTTCTGAACTACGTGACACAAATGACGGCCAAGATATGCCCACATATCACAAATCCAGTGTCTAAATATGCTGCATTCTTCATATGTAAGGGGTATGAGAACCAATTAAATGATGCCACTTAGCTACTTTAAATTAGTTAATTTGAGGCTTATATATGCCCCTCACTTCTAAAATGAGGGGCATGAAAACTACTAAAATCTTGACAAGTATCATAATATAATTGGTTTTTGGTAACTCACAGTTTAGAAGTGAGAGGCATCAATAAAGTTAAAATCCACCTTCCACGTGGTCATAGCACCTTCAAGGTGGGTTGTCGATTGCCACATAGGCTAATCCACCTAGCTGTTATGGATGGTAAAGAAAGAAAAAAGGGTAATTTCAATCTCTCTCCTTGCCATGTCATGGTGCACCTAGATGCTGCATATGCTCTTATAGAAGAGTCCCCCAACTTTTAAAACCTCTCCAAGATACACTAAAAAACAAAATAAAGATAAAATTGTTATAAACAAAGCCAAATACCAGTATAAGATAACGTAATCCCAGATAGAGAGAGAAAAGGTAGGCTTTTATTAGGTTAACTTAGGTTACAAAATGCAGGGCCCATATAGGGTTATAAATAGAAGCCTTAAAAATCTCTATGTTAGGAGTCGGTGGGCAACCTAACCCATTTCGGGTTGGGCCCAGACTGAATCATCCCTAACACTCCCCCTTTGGGGTATCCACATCAAGACAACTTGCCTCAGCAAAACCTCTGCCTAGCAAAACCCTTTGGGCAAAAAGTTATGCAAGGAGAGAGTACAATCCTATTTTATAGATAGGTAGTAGGCACGTATAATATTGCCTCATCAAGACCTCCAGCCAGCAAAGCCTCCAAGGAAATAACTGTGCTATCAGGAAAAGAAGTATAACACGTACATGTCAATGTTAGGCAGAGGTTACAACCCCTGATGTCTATCTCCCAGAGATGTGTCTCCAAGGGGCGTCAATGAATATAAACTTCTCATGCCTATTTCGTATACCAATTTCTTGAATGTAGGATATACAAGAGCCTTCGTGAATAAGTTACTAAGTTATCTTCTAAGCGTACTTGAACAACATCAATTTTATTCGTCTTCTACAGTTCGTGAATATGGTAAAACTTTGGTGAAATATGTTTGGTCCTGTCTCCTTTCATAAATCTTCCTCTAACTTAAGTGATGCAAGCAACATTATCTTCATATAGAGTAGTAGAGTTCTTCTGGACAGAATCTATTCCACAAGCTTCGTTGATGTTATTCACCATAGAGCGTAACCGAAAACATTATCTACCAGCTTCGTGAAGTCTTAGAATTTCTCTATGATTTGAAGAAGTAGCCACCATTGTCTGTTTCACCGATCTCTATGAAATTACTATATTGCCATACAATAATGCATATCCTGATTGAGATCAACCTTTATGTAGGTTTAAGAAATATCATGCTTCCGCGTACCCTATAAATTTGTATTTATCATATTTTGGGTAAAATAAACCCAAGTCTATTGTGCCTTTTAGGTATCGCAGAATGCTTCATCCCATTCCAAGGCCTTTGGGCATGAGAAAAACTATGGTGAGCAAGGCAGCTTATCGCAAATGAGATATTGAGTCTAGTACACCCAACTATGTATAGAAAAACACCAATTGCTCTTAGATATGTCAAGTCGGGCTCCAGGAGTTCCTTCCCCTCATCAGGAGGGCCAAAGATATCCTTGTCCACATCCAAGTGGATGACTACCATAGGCATCCTAACACTGTGTGATGCATCCATATCGAATCATTTGAGGATCCGTTCCGTATATGTCACCTGGTGGACGAGTATACCACTACCAATGTATTTGATCTGTAAACTGAGATTGTATTCAGTTTCCCCAAGATCTTTTATTTTTAATTCCTTCTTAAGGTATTCAGCTGCACTCGTTATCTCCCTTGGAGTTTCGATGATAGTCTGAACATTGACGTATACTGCAATGATAGCAAACCCAATTTTTGTCTTCTTAATGAAAATACACGGGCAGATAGGATTATTTGCAAAGCCCTCGGCCTCCAAATATTCAGTCAATCTATTATGCCACATGAGCCCTGATTGCTTCAAATGTACAGTTACTTATCCAGTTTTATTACGTACACACCCTGTGTCTGGCCTTATTACTTCCAATGGCTTATACCCCACGGGTAGCTTCAAGTAGATATTTGTATCTAGTTTCCCATATAGATACACGGTAACTACATCTATAAGACATATGTCCAGATTATCCTCAACAATTGGCAGACTGATCAGGTAATGAAACATTATAGTGTCTATGACCGAAAAGTAGGTTTCATTATAATCGATATCAGGTCTTTGCGAGAAGCCCTATGCAACTAGTTTTGCCTTGTATCTTACTATCTCTCCGTGTTCATCACGTTTTTGTACAAATACCTATTTAAAATTAACAGGATATATAACATCATGCTTACGGACTGTAGGTTCGAGCACTTTGCATTTTACTAACAAGCTGAGCTTAGCTTGGATCGTAGATTCCCATTTTGGCCAATCGTTAATGTTATGACACTCATCAGCCGTAAAGGGTTCTGGATCGTCATCCTCGATGGCAACCACAATAGCGAATGTGAATACGTTCTCTACAATAACTTTAAAACGATCCCAAGTTGTACCATTACAAACATAATTGACCGAGATCTCTCTGTTATCATAGCTATGTGCCATACCGAACATGTCTAGAAATGTACCAACTGGTTTCATAGTTATAGTAGCCCTGTCTATAGGGGGTTCCATCCTACGTGAACCGACTACATCAATATTCATTTATGGTTCAAATTTTTGCTGCTTCCCCGTAGCTAGTTCTTTATCCTTAGGTGAATGTCTACGAGTTTTCTTGACCTTTGATTCATTAGTAGGAGGCACAGTAGTTTTTTTTGGAACCTTCAGCCATGCAAGAACATTACTTATAGGTTCATGCCCCTTGCTCACTTTAGCAGTGTCGTTGAATAAATTTGGCATTTCATTGGCGACCTGTTGTAAGTAAAGTATCCGTTAAACTGTGTTGCTACTCTGTTTAGTAGCGGGATCTAGATGAGATGACGATGTTGTTTCCCAAGTTAACTTAGGAACATTTACGACATTATATGCTATATTTCCCCCCTAATACTGGGAAAATTGTTTCATCAAAGTGATAGTCTGCAAATCTCATAGTAAAGATGTCGCCTATAATGGGTTCCAAATATCGGATTATAAATGGTGAATCATAACCCACATAAATACCAAGGTGGGGTTTGGGACCCATTATTATGCATTATGGAAGTACGATCAACACCTGCACGACACATATACAAGTGCATAAATGGGTGACATTAGGTTTAAACCCAGTGATTAGTTGATCTGGGGAAAGCTGGTGATTCGTGCTCGGACGAACTCTAATCAGTGATTAGGCATGCAAGATTGCATGACCCCAGACAGTGGATAGAAGTGGCCGAGCAATTGTCTGTAATCACTTGATTAGATTCTTCGTCATACCATTCTGGGTATGAACATGGGGTATCAGATATTCCATATCTTTCCCATTGGCAATACAATAATCATTGAATGCGTGGGAGGTAAACTCACATGCGCTGTCAAGTCGAATCAACTTGATCGGGTATTCTCGGAAATGAGCTCGAACTGAATAATCTTTGCAAAAAGTCTTGTAAATACCATATTCCTAGTTGACAATTGGCAAACGTGAGACCATCTCAAAGATGCATCAATAATGACCATAAAGTACCTAAATGGGCCACTATGTGCATTGATCGGTCCACATATATCTCCATGGATATGTTAGAAAAGGCTAGAAATTCCAACTCTACCTTGGTCATACTATGTTGGATAATCAATTTAGCCTAAGAATAGGCATTGCATGGTTAATTTTGCAGTACGTGGATATTTTCTCCTTTTAAAGAATATCCGGAGCAACTGTCGATAATCTTCTTCATCGTCCTTGAACCTGGATTTCCCAGATAATTATTGCCATAATTTAAATGTTATCTCTTGTAAGGGAGAAAATTTTGTTATATCGTAGGTTTCGACATGTCAAATGTAAGTGGAATATAGCCCCGAGGGGTCTATTGGATACCGTTTCAATACTATTTTTTGACTTTGGGGAGTGGTCGAAGTGATACACAAAACTTGGTTTTGTCCTTCTCCCCTTGTTTCTACATGATAGCCATTATCATGGATATCCCGAAAGCTGAGTAAATTCCTGGTAGAATTACTTTCATATAAAACGAACTTGATACTCAGTATCGTACCGTTAGATAGTAGAAATGTGGTACAACCAGTACCTTCTATCATACTAGCCGAGCCAGTGATAGTTATGATATCACTGGCGTACCGGGTTAGAGACAAAAATTATTTCTTATCTCGCATGATCGAGTACATGGTACCACTGTCTAGTAGACAGTAGTCGCTACTTATCTCATTATTGAAAAATGCTCAATGACCAAAAATATCCATATGGGCAGCCTGTATATTGCATATTTAACTATTATACAAATAGAATTAACAACTAAGCCAAGCAAAAATTCTAACATATAACAATTATAACTGAAAAATAAATACCTCATAGATGATGATACTGAATGTACGTCACAACACTTATTAAGCTAAACCAATTACTATATTCCGAACATAATCTATAAATAGTTATGAATAACACTAAAGAACTCAATTCAAACCAAAATTTGCATCCTCAGTAGTAATTTAGATTGAGAAAAGATTTCTGATATTGTAGTGATTGAAAAAGTTAGAGAAGGAGATTATTGCTTTTGCAGTTGCGGAGATTTAGATCAAGAGAGAAGAATTCATGATGTTGAGGAGTGAAATCAAACTGCTGCAACTTCTCTAACTGGAATATTTATCCTCCAATATCAGGATTGAGGAATCATTGGGAAAGTATCATGATTTAAATTTCTAAAAGGGATTACTTGCAATTTTACAAACTCAGTCAATACAGACATCATTTTAGGCAGTTTCAAGTGCTAGAGAGACCTCCTTATCAATTGGTATGATTAAATTAATTATAATTTAATTTTATTGTCGTCAATAGTTTAATGATGATGCACTTGTACTTATCTTTTCAACATTTTTTGCAAGATGATGATGAAAAAGTTCATAAGGATAATTTTGGAATCCTTACAATTTGTCTCAAAGAGGTAGAGAACATTGAAGAAGAGGAAGAGAACATTGACAATGAAAATAATGAGGGAGAATATGAAGAAGGGGTGGAAAAAGGGGTAGGAAGGGGAGGATACTGAGGAAGAAGGCGAGGAAGATAACACCGATGAGGAAGATATGTTATTTCGTGCATAAACTATAGGGAATAAATTCTTTACCCTATAAAACTATTGAAAAGTTGCTTGTAATATCTTATGCATCTTTGGTGTTCCTATTTTACATAATATGTAGTGGAGAATATAATTGAGATTGTTCTTTTTGGTATTTAACTTGGACAGTTTTTGTTATGAGATTAACTTGGATAGTTGAATGTCTATAGTTGTCTTATACTTTGAATTTTGGCATCATTATGTATCTTACTGCAGTTATCAAAAGATTAATCGAAAGTGGACGTAGTAAACAGACAGACATTGCCATTAGTAGCACCTCAACAGGCATACACAACATTTCCCAACCTTGGGAATCTCTATTGCCAACAAAAACAATTTGATAGAGCTCTACCAATGATTACAAAGTTGTATGAGCTGAGCCCTGGATACTCCTGCATACAACAATTTAGGTCTTGTACTTGTTGTAGAGGGTCAGTGGGAGGATGTCAACATTTTTTTTGAGAAGGCTCTGAAGTCGGATCCTTTGCTTAATGATGCTAAATCTAATACAATGAAGACGTCATGCAATTTTTGTGGGAATTCAATACAATTGCTATAATCAATAATTGGATAGGGAAAATAGATTATCCTAACCTCTTCTCTTGCTTTTGCAAAATCTCATGAGCTTAAGTGGAGTCTTCTCTTGGATTGGCTGCAGACCTTAATGGGATAGTTTTCTATGTTGTAGCCGCCAAAAGGAACTTCCCCTCTATTTAGCCCGATACGGTTTGACTGGTCTTCCCATTATACCCTCAATAAAGAGTAACCCTAATAAAGATTAATACTATGTCCCATCAACCTTAACTTGGTATAACAATTGGGCATATCCAATAACACTTTTACGAACTATTAAAATGTACCCTCGTGAACCAGAAGATAAAATACTAAGTAGTGCCAGTATAGATGGAAAATCCAACAATCTCCCACCAGGTGCTAACTCCATTTTTAAGAAAAATATCTTGAGTCACATTCACAGTTTCATGAAAAGCGGATGGCCATCCTTTGATTATAAAACCACACATGATAATTTGTCAAAGGCAATGTTACATCAAAATTGACTGTCACTCTACGACTACAAAGATTTTTAACACGGTTCACGGATAAATTTTGGTCAGGCCTTTGAGTACATGCCAAATTCATAGAATTGACATCGGGCTAGCAACCTCAATAGCATTCAAGTGTAATTTTTTTACTGATAGAATTTAGTATGTGAATGGCAAATATACACCTTAATGATGTGTTGGTACATTTCTATTAGTGTTCAACAGCATGTGCTTACCAAATATATGTCATTTTAATATTTAGATAAATCGTCATGCGGAGACCATCGCTCATACTGAAATAAAGGCCAAAGGATGTGGAGCCTACCCATATCCAGCCCAAGAAAACTTGAGAAATCTTGCAGTATTCTCTATAGGCACTTGATACTTAGACAATCATCATGTAATAAAATTACTCATATCTAAAACTTTATTACAATTGCCTAATTGAAACTGAATATGTGCACATATGATAACGGATCCAAATATAATAGTAGCTAAATAATCAAAATCAAATCAGAATGTCGACCAAACTAATAACCGATAATAACTCCCACATGGATAAAAAATCCTAATGTAGTAAAAATAAATAAATAAATAAATAACTACTCCCACATGAAAAAGGGATCCTCAAAGAAACTTTAGCAATCCTATACGCATAACATGTCCCCTGAAGGATGGTATCGGAAATGCCTTAGTAAGCAGATCAGCAATCATCTCCAATGTCAACAAATGAGGAATCTAGATAATCTATTTTTGTACTTTATCAATTTCAATGTGATACTTAATGTCAATATGCCTATTATCCTTAGTCACGTTATCATTCTTAACATATTTGACGACTGCCTCATTATCGTAAAATACTCGAAACGGTTATGAAATCGAATCAACAACCTTCAGCTCATAAATAAACTGCTTGAGCCATATAACCTGTTGGGAAACCTCAAAACAAGCCACATATTCTGCTTTTATAGTCGAGGAAGCTACAAGAGAATGTTTGACACTTCTCTATGAGATAGCACCATGAGCAAGCATAAAAATATAATCAGAAGTAGACTTCTTATCATCTTTGTCCCCAACAAAATTTGACTCAGAATAGCCCAAAACCATGAGCTCATCAGATCTCCTATAAATCAATCTATAATCTATAGTCCTTTTTAAATAGCGAAGAACCTTCTTGGATGCCTACGAATGAGTAATAAAAGGGTTCTATTGGTACCTTCCTAACATCCCAGCAATAAAACTTATAATGGGTCTCATGCATATCATGCCATACATGAGGCTACCAACTACTTAAGTATACTCCTTAGTGATGTCTGAAGAATATGTCTCGTGCAACATCATCTTCCTAAAGATATCTCCATTGACAACAAGGACTTTACCTGCTATACAACCCTGTATGCCATACCTATTCAAAACTTTATCGATATACACACTCTAAGATATGCCAAGTATACTTCTGGCCCTGTCTCGCTCAATCTTAATGCTAAGAACATAACTGGCATCTCCCATATCCTTCATATCAAAATGCTGAGATAAGAAGACTTTTATCTTCTATAGAAACTGGACGTCACTGCTAGTGAGTAGAATATTGCTAACGTGCAAAACAATAAATGTAAAGCATCACCCACTATGTTTAACGTATATACAACGATCCATTTTGCACTCAATAAAACTATGGTTCATAACCTCCTCATGAAACTTTAGGTACCATTGCCTAGATGCCTACCTGAGACTATAGATAGAGCTATTAAGTTTGCAAAATAGTCGAAGCTTCCCTTCGGTCTCAAAACTTTTAGATTGGTACATATAAATCTCCTCGTTGAAACGTCCATTAAGAAAAGCTGTCATGACATCCATCTGATGAAGCTCCAAGTCCATTTGTATTGTAAGAGCCAAATAAATCTGTAATGAATCCTTCATCAAAACTGGTGAGAAAGTCTGACCAAAGTCAATTCATAGACGATGTTTAAAACCTTTCACAATATGTCTTACTTTGAATTGATTAACCTTCCCTTAAGAATAACGTTTGGTTTTAAAGATCCATTTGCATTAAACTTCCTTAGACCCTTTAGGTAAAGGTCTCAACTCCCACACATTGTTGTGAGACATAGAATCCATCTCATCCGTCATGGCATTACGCCACTGATCTGCAAAACTACTAGCCATAGTCGTACTAAAATATACTGGATCCTCGAAATCAAATAAATCCCCTTCAACTAAATAAAGATGGTAATTTAAAGAAATGGCTAAACACCTCTCTTTAGATGATCTCTAAGTAGGAGTAAGAGGCTGGACTGGAGGTAGAATGATAGGAAGCTATACAGGAGCAGGTAGAGGAAAAATCTGGGGAAGAACAAGTGCTACGACGAGATCTAAACCTGGTCCTAGAATATTAGATGGGCTAGGAACTATACTCGTCACAGTGTGAATATTAAATAAATGCATAAGCATAGCAACACTGATCGGAATAGTAGTTGGACTACGAGTTTCATAACCCTCCTTAAAGATAACCTCTCTAAGAGTAGTATTGGTAAAGTGATATTCCGCCTCTATGAAATAAGCCTGAGCACACTCAACAATCTTCATGGGTCAGGAAGAATAATAAAACTTGAATCCTTTCGATCTCTCTGGGAAACCAACGAAAAAATAATTTGTAGTCCTCGAATCTAACTTTCCGATATTCAGGTTAAATTTTTTACCTCTGCAGGACAACCCCAAACATGTAAGTGATTAAGACTAGGATTTCTTCTAGTCTATAGATGATAAGGATTAACTAAAATATAGCAAGAAGGAACTCAATTCTGAATATAGACTGAATAACGTAAGCACTTTTCCCACAAATTTACAGGTAAATCAGTATGACATAATATGCTGCGAACCATGTTCTGATAAATTTAATTTTTGCATTCACAAACACTGCTTTACTTTGATGATCCCGGGGTAGTGTATTGGGCTACAATACCCTGATCCATTAAATACTGGTAGAATGATTCTGAATGTTGACCATCTTGATTGATGTTACCATAGTACTCATCTCCTCGATCTGACCGGACAACCTTGATCTTTTGATCTAACTGCTTCTCAACCTTTAACTGGAAAGTCTTAAATACATCAAGTGATTCAAACTTCTGATGGATATGAAAAATATAGGTATAGCGAGAGAAATCGTCAATGAAGGTGATTAAATATCGATGACCTCTACCGGACCGAATAGGAAAATGTCTACATATATCTGTATGAATCAGCTGTAAAAGGTCTATGCTATGAGTAGATTCAAATTTACAATCAACGCAAGTCTGAAAATTAGAGAAGTCTAAATCCCCGAGAACCCCATCTCGAACCATAATCTTTAACATCTTTCTAGAAATATGTCCTAGTCGTTTGTGCCATAACATCAAAGATTACAAAGAAACTCTAGAACATTCAGAAGTAGATAAAATACTAGTTTAGCAGATAAACATAATATTGAAGTCTGAAATGAAAGATCAAGAGATCGATGATATAACCCATCAAATAGTAGACCAGAACCAATAGTATAATCATGATGAATAATGTCAAAACCACCATGCCTAAAATTGAAATAATAACTTAAAGAGTACAACTGAGGAATTGAAACTATAGATTGTCTCATCGATGGAGCATAAAAGGTGCATGCCAAATCTAAAGTAACACCTGTATCTAAAACCAAGTGAAAATGCCATTAAATTCAATGGGAAGGCTTCTAGCATCTCTTGAGAAAACCTGCTCCTCAGGCCTTGTTGATCGCCTGCTGATGAGCCTCTGTGGAGAAATCAAAATATGAATAGTTGCCCCCGAATCTTGCCCACCAAGATTGATCTAAGAGGGTCTGAGTTGTTTTTTTAACTTTTTAGAAAGTCTATTCGAACAAACTTTTATTTATGTTCGAATGAACCACTGTCTGAGTAAATTATTCAAAGTTTGATTGAATATACTCAATTTCTGTTTGAAAGTATTGTTCTATTCAAATGGAGGTACAATTTAGCTTAGAGTTAAGTCGTGAAAATAGCATTTAGTTCGGTTCTTGTAACTAGAAACTTGTAACCCTCATAATGGGGCAAGGCTAGGCAAGATGAAATTATCTTAGATCAATCCAAGTTTTTGTAAGAGAGACTTAGGGTTTGAGAGTAATTTAATTAAAATCAAGTGATTGAGCAATTGAACCTATAAAAAGAAAGTTTTCTTGCCAATTGCTTTTTATTCATGTTTATTTCTTTAAATTAGGTTAATCTCAATTCGATTGTGGGTTAAGTGGTTTTAATTTTTAAGTAATGATTCTCAGGGGAATTATGGTTTATGTTACTTACAGGCATCAAACTCAAGCAAACAAAGAAGAACTTAGTGAGTCTGTTGAATATTCATCGAAATCCTAGCTCGAAGATGAAGACAATTTTTGAGATGTGCGATTCTAGAGATCACCTCACAAAGTTGGAAATGAAAGTTTCTGGCCTAACTATTAGTCTAGGCGAGTTAGTAGAAAAATTATATCTCACAAACCTTGCGAAAGCTTCCCTTTGATAAAACATCGAGAGCGCACGAAGAAGTAAGGGGCTGTGGAGAAGGATAAAGATGGGGGTACCAAAGAGGTAGATAGTGATTCTAGTAATATCGAATCCATCGAGGAGCGATTGGTTATTTATAATTCAATGAATCCTATGCGTAATCTTCATGTCAATTTTAAAATTAAAATTTTTGTATTCTACAATTCAATCGACGTCGAGAAGTTGGATAATTGGTTAGAGTGGTTAGAGAACTATTTTCCCATTTATGAATATTCCAATGCTCAGATAATATGCTTTTCTACATTGAAATTCGTAAGTCATGTACTTACGTGGTAGAAGTCCTATCAGAAACGTCACAAAGTAGGAAGCTTGAGTTAGAAGGAGTTCAAGGTATTGGTAAGGAAGCAATTTTATCCGATTAGGTATGAGCAAGAACTATAGTTCAAATAGCATAATTTGTGTCAAAAGTTTGAGTAATTCATACAAGAGTACGCTACGATATTTCATAACCAAGATTTTGTTTTGGACATCAATGTGGATGAGTATGAGGTGTTCATAAAGTACACGGGGGGGGGGGGGGGGAGGGGTTGTCAGAATCCATTAGAACAAAGTTGAAGTTCTTTAATATGGCCAATATTGAAGACGCTATCGTGATGAAAATTAGTATTGAAGGCAAGTACTTGAAGAGTGACAAAGAAGATGATAAGAACAAGTTGGGGTACAATTCTAGGTTGTAAACGAGCATAAGGGACTGTCCAAAGGAGAGGGGTCTTCGTCCAAGAAAATTTATTGCAGTCATTATAAGACGAGTGGGCATATTTTAGATAAGTATTAGAAGTTTCACTCAGAGCTTAGGCCGAAGGAGGAGAAGAGCAAGAAAGAAAGATATGCACTAGCCGCAGCGGTTGTTGACCTCTCAGATTTAGATAAAACGAATCCTAAACTTACTCTTATTTTAGCGAACTATGGCTACCGAGGAGGCGAGTCGGGAAGAACTTTTCCATGCCAGTATTCAACTGAAGTAGAGCTTAGTAGAGATAATTTTTGATCCAGATAGTCATAAAAACTTAAATTCTAAGACGTTGGAGAAGAAGATTGGTTTGGATACTACAACTCATCCTCAACCGTATGGTTTGGGTTGATTCAGAAAGACGCAGAGTTGATGATTATGAAGCAGTGTACATTTAAGTTTATGATTACTAAAAGGTTTATTGACGAGGTGGCATATGAAGTTGTTCCTTGATATATTCAGTTTTACTCCAAGAGATGGAGATTAAAATCAAATCCAAAGCCAAGCAGCCCCGATTGATTAACGACGAACATGGATCAGCAAACATTAAATCTATTATAGCTGATTCTCAGTAATAGAATTAAATTACTGGGAATCAATATCGAGCAAGGGATGGAGATATACATACCAAACTCGTAAGAAGGGACAAAGATGATCTACGGACCAATTTCGGAGATAGAGAAAGTGGCAAGGGTAACTCCAAGCTATACCACACCAATGATTAATGCAGAAATTAATTATGCAAATTAGGTTAAGGGAAGCTTTAATGCAAACCCTAATAAAATCCCTGCACAAATTTTGCTATCGACAACAAGGGAGGGGAGAAACAACATTGATTTCAGACAGTCTGTCTATGGGGTTTCCTTACAAAAGTATCGTCCAACCCCAACTCATATAGGGAGGAAAGCCTAGAAAAATAAAGAACAACCATAACATTACCCAACCTTGGGCCACTAGAATTAGAATACAATGGGGATTTGGCTGGAATTAACCTGCTTTAGAAAAGAGTACTACCAGCAGCAGCAACTTAGGCATTTGTAAACAAGGTAAGGGGCAAGAAAAACTAAATGGTAGATACAAGAGAGCTGCTACTGGTGAGCAAGAGAGGAGACACGCCAGTAATCACCATCCCAATGGTTGAACTAGAATCTGGCATATCACAATACCAATTTAGTTTAATATGCAGGTTAGACCTCCAGATGATCAAATTCTTAGAAATTTAGGAATTTGCTCGCAATCGCTGGAAAATAAAAGGATCTTGCAAGCTAATACCCATCGGCAAAGACTTTTTCATCATCAAAATGGAGAATGAGGAGGATACAATTTTGATATGAAGTAGAGGACCATGGATGGTTGATAGAATACCGATGAGAATTCTGCCATGGAGTCCGTTTTTCTCAGTGGATAGCTACAACAACTCCAATGCGCTCATATGGTACAAATTTCCCAGTCTACCTATCAATATGTAGATCCCCAAAATTATTTTCTCTCTGGGAAAATGTTAGGAACACCTATCCTGCTGGACCAATCGACAATGAACCAAGACTATGGATAGCATGCCAATGTCCTTATAGACATTGATATGTTTAAAACAATCCCCGACGACATTCTCCTTGACATAGAATGGTGCATAGTGAAATAGGAGATACTGCTGCACAGAGTCCCTAAATATTGTAAACATTCCTGCAATGTGGGGCATAATTATTACAGAATGCAAGATAGTGCAAAGGGCCTGCAGATTGAAAGACTTGGAACTGACCAAGAATACTATGAAGAGTTCAAGAGAAGGGGGGCAGAATATCAAAAACAACAAGTCCATTCACATTCAGGAAGGCACAACGAAAATCAAGGACAACAAGGAAAATACCTAAAACCAAACTCAACCACAACCACCCAGCAGACACACATATTTGTAGGAAACCCCCACTGCCTCCACCAGTAGCATATCCCCGATCATCTACTGCCCAGGGGCGACAAACCAAATATGATAGATCGAGCAAGTAGAGATAATCGAACATGAAGAAGAATGGTCAGTAGCAAATGAAAGAGTAATGAACAACAATGAACTATATAAGGAGGTAGATATCACAAGGAGTAACACATTCGATGCTCTAGTAGGAGACATATCGAAACATCTGGAAGACAATAGAGATGAAGGGGTTATCTTAAGTCATCATGTAGACATAAAAAGCAAGGTCAACACACAGCCAAACAATGCAAACTCTCTAGAGGAACGTAACATAAGAGATACAAAGGGAGTACTAGGGAGAAACATATAGTAAAAAAGAGGTTGATTTTGACAAAATCAGATAGCTGCTTAACCCGGCAAGTTGGGCGAATGAGATGGAAGAAGAAGATCAAAATATGGTGAGGAAGATAGGGCATAATTAGGTTTGTAAAGGGGAAAAGATATACACACTTGACCCTCGAGTAACCAGATCCAATTATAGATAATAAGAGTGATCTTCTGGAATGCAAGGGGAGTAGGTAATTGCAAAACTCGTGCCTATTTGAAAACAAAGGTGGAGGAACTACAGCTAGACATTATGTGCATAGTAGAACCGCAGATTTACCTTGCAAAATTCAGATTACAGGGCTTCGCGAGGAAAATAATTATGAATGATGCAGGGGAAAATAAAGGGAAGATATGGATACTATGGAGAGATGGGACAGGGATTCTAGAACCTTAAACTACGTGTACTTTTAACCAGTAAATTACGGTTTGATACATGAGTTATAGTTTTTCCTTCATCCACGTCAACTGCCCCTCTTTCTACAGAACAACGCTCTGGAATGAACTAACAACAGCCCCTAGAAACATCAATGAGTCGTGGATTTTCTTAGGAAACTTCAATTGCGTACTCAGGATTGAGGAAAAGAGGGGTAGAATATGACCACTGTCATGAGCCATGCAAGATTTTTGGGATTTTATCGGCAAGACTGTAATGGGAATATGCTTTACATGGAGTAGCGCACAAAAATGGATCAACAAAATACTAAGCTGTCTGGACAGAGGCTTATACAACCCACTGTGGTCGGCTATCTATCGGGGTTAGAGAATCAAAAACTTTCCAATAACAGTCTCTGACCACTCTCTCTTCTTTGGGGATTGCCAGACCATCCCAAAACATTGCAATATACCCTCAAATACCTTCAAGCATGGAACACATATGTAGAATTTAGGGATGTGGTACGCAGTAATTGGAATAACAAACTAGTAGCAGCACCTCTATTCTATTTAATCCCTCAAACTCTGGAGACTAAAGATCGATATCAAGCAGTGGAAACGAACAGGACCTGAGAAGATGCGAGGGACCAAAAAAGCTTTGGAGGAAGTCCTCTACAACTATAGCTCAATCAGGAAACTAGCTGGAAAAGTGATGTAACCAGCCAGGACATCATTGCAAAGGCTACAAAAATATCTCATATTGAAGAGAGAGAGAGGAAATGCAATGGTGTCAAAAATATCGAATAAAGTGGCTTACAAAAGGTGACCGAAACACCCAATACTTCCACAGCATGACAAGAACTTCAAATGAAAAGAGCATCATCATAGAGATTATGAAAGAAGAGGGAATTATCTTGACAAACCAATCCCAGTTAAAGATGCACATATAATAGTTCTACAAAAAGAAATTCGCAGCGCTCCTGTTCAGCCTTAATAACGGCATTTTGGATGTAACCAATTCCAGAGTAGAGCAACCTGAAAATGAAATGTTAATTACATTCCCAAACGAGGAAGAAATCTAACTCGCTGTGTTTAGTCTCAACAAAGATAGCTCACCAGGTCCAGATTGTTTCCCAGGGGCCTTCTTCACAACATTCTAGGAGGTGGTCAAAATGGACTTCTACAGAGGAATCTCCTCACTTTTCATAGAAAGATGGCTTCTAGCCAACTTCAACTCTAATATCATAGTACTTATATCCAAAATCAAGAAACCTGAAAGGGTGACTAACTATAGTCTGATATACCTGAACAACATCGTTGTTAAGACAATCACAAAGATACTAACTATTAGACTATCACCAATAACAAAATGACTAGTATCTTGGGCGCAGAGTGCTTTCTTCAAAGGTAGGAGCATTCACAATAATGTCTGGATGGCATCCGAGCTTGTCAACGAAATGAATGGCAAGAGAAAAGGGGGCAACATGGGACATGAGCTAGATATAACGCAAGCATATGATATACTTTGTAATGTCCCAGGTTTTATTTTTTCATTACTATTCGCGATCATGTTTAGTTATTGCATGTATTTAGTCATTAATTACTTCAATTGTTTTGTGGTTATTAGTGTTAGTCTTAAGTCCAATAGGAGTCCTAGTTAGAGTTATTTTATGGATTCTTATCTAGAGACATTAGGAGTTTTAAAGAGAGAAACACTAAGGAGTCCTAATAACTCTAGGACTAGTTCACCATCCCCTTATATATATTAGTAGGGAGAGCTCTAAAACCCAATTTTCGGATTAGAGAGAGAGCTATTTTTCCATAGAGAATTCTTGAAGAGAAAGAAGAAGAACAAAAGAGAAAAGGCTAGGGTTTTGTTGGAGGTTGAGGAAAAAAAGTTCGGACAAAGTTCTAAGGACGTTTTCGCTTTCTTAAATCAATCATAAGGCAAGTGATTTCCTTCATCCTTCTCTCCATGCTTTGGGAGATCTATCACATGTTAGGTTAAATTCCTTATGGTTTCCTCATTATATGTTCTTCTTGTTAATGAGACTTAATATCATAAATTAATCGTTATTATCTATCGTTGATCGGGGGTACTTGCAACATCTTTGGGGCTGTATAAACATGATCGAGGTTGTATTTTACCAACCAACAATCGTTGGTGAGTTATTCATCTTTAGAGGAAAAGCTAGATTAAACCCTATAGTGATATCATATTCCTTAACTTCTTAAGTAGTAGTCAATGATTGGTGAAGTTTGCTTTGATCGGGGACTTCTTTGTAAAATCAGCTAGGTTGTATTGGAGCTTTACTTATCATCATCCTAGAGTTTGAAATACCTTTATGAAAGATGTCAGTATGGTACACATAGGCTATGTATTGAATTAATAGAGAGATATTTGGTTTTACATCTATTTGACATGATTATTGTGGGGACATAAACCTAGATTTGTATAACCATGGTGGTGGTTTGAATTGTACATGGGTTGTACCCATCCTAGGGTAGGTTATGTATTGTGCTCTAGATATGGCATGAACTTGTGTGATATGTACTCTCTGATAAATTTTAAGCAATGTTACTAGTTGGATCACATTTGCTTTCTAGATTAAAGTTTATAGCGGTATTTGCATTGCCCATTTAAATATATGATATCTTTATTAATGTAAACCCTATAGATAGACCGTGAATCGTCCTCGTGGTTTTGATCCTTGGACATCAAAGCGGAACTCGTTATTTCAATAGTTAGTATTAGTTTTCCTATTTTACAAGAGCCAGAGTGCTTTAGATTATATTATCTTCCTGTATTTAGCATAAGGGTTGTATTAGCATATAAAACCCTTATTCTTGTTCATGATATAGTCCTCGTAGTTTTGATCCTTGGACAAGTGTTAAGAATACCATTTCCATATGAGTTACCTCATCACCGGAGTCTCAATAAGAGAGTATATGAGAGTTCTATAGTTCCTAGATATATAGGATACATAAATTCTTTACGCAAGAGTTGTGCTGGACCCAAATAAAAGATTTATAATGGGATTCTATCTACAAGAGTTGCGTATCATTCTCAGAGGTGATTAAATAGTATGATTAAGTTCAAGCTTTTCCAAGAGTGGATTTAAGAGCATTCGAACCATCTAGAGAGAGAAAGGTACCTTCCTTCGTGATTATTTGGTCGTCTAGACTTTAGATCTTCCTAGTCCCTAATCTAGTTGAATTGTACACATTGGAGCTAAGCTGACCTGGTCCTTTGGTTGGAATCCCAGAATCATAAATAACTTAGGTTTTTGCTTCGGTAATTACCTTGGGTTGAGAGACCCTAAAGAGAGCCCTTTTGAAATTAGTAGGTTGTGCACTACCGGGTAGAACGACTTAGGTAGGCACCACCAAGGGGTTAAAGACCTCAAAAGAAAATAATAGGACTAATGGCGATCCTTGGGTTGAAATCCCCTAGCACACTTTGATCAAGTGTTTTTCCCTGCTAATTCCTGGCTTAAAGGAATACGCTTCTGTACAAACTAAAGGGTGCGATAGTGTGGTTCCACTGAATTAAACTGAACCATGTGTACATAAGACATCTACCCATTCCTATCTCCCTAGCTAACCGGTCGGCGCCAGCGTTAGAATATTTAATGTTAGAAATTACAACACCCTCATATTAGGACACTAGGATATTAGGGCATTAGAATACCGCTATATCATATTCATTTAGTTAGTTCTTTTAGTATTCATGTATATCACTTTTATTCGTATGTGTCTTCATTATTTCTTTTCTTCCTTTATCTTATTCGTTAAGAGTCTTATTTATCCTTTCATGCCTGGCTCGCTCGGTATGGCAAGGGGTACGGTTTAAGTTACTTGCGAGCTCGGTCAAGCTCACCCTTATTGGACCATCCATTTTTTAGGTGCTGATCCCTAGGAAGACTGCAGCAGTGCAGAGGTATATTGGAGGCTGCTGGAGTGGCAAACCGAAGCTGCTTCTATTTTTACTATTTTTTATTATCATTTTTCGGTAGACTTTTAGTATGATTACTACAGTTGTCACACTTGTTTAGTGACCCCGTTTGAGTACCGTATTTCTTGAGTTTTATTATTATTATAAGACTCGTGTCTTCCCCTGCGTTAAGTGATTCTATTATATGCTAGTGGATGATTAATTTAATATTTCTTTTTTATCATCTGTGGGGTTTATCCTTGGGGGATGCCCGACCTGTTATCGCCTTGAGATGCATAGTTTGATTTTATATCAGATAGTCAATTTTGGGGCGTGACAGACTTGGTATCAGAGCCGAAGGCTTATTCCTTAATGATACAACATACGTTAGATGACTAGATGATAGAAGAAGTTAGGGATCGTATTTTTTTTTATCATTTAGTTTTCTTTGGTTGTTTGTATTGTGTTAGGGGTTACGCTTTGATTGTATTTTGACCATCGTGCTAACTGATTGCTTTTCGGCAATCAGATGGAGAGAGGACGTGGTTGTGGGGTTGGTCGTGGTGCTGGTCGAGGTTTCGGTAGAGGTGCTGGTAGGGGTGCTGGCAGAGGTGCTCAGAACCAACCTTCTATTGATTCAGCGATGCAACCCTCAGTAGACCCGGTTGTGGCGGAGGCCTCTTCGGTTGCTCCTAATCCTTCTATCCATGAGAATAATAGTGTTCCTAGATTTGCTCCTCCTCAGGTACCCCTTGTTCATGGAGACTTGGATCAGATCTATCAGACTCTGGGCAGAGTTACGACTTATATTCAACAACAGGCACAACGTGAGGAGGCTAGGGCACAATTGATAGCTCCAATTTTCAGATTGGTCAGGGATGCACAAAGACTGAAGGTTAAACCTTTTAAAGGTTATCCTGATTCTGTTAAGGCTGAGACTTGGATGAAGTCGATGGAAAAGGCTTTTAAAACGCTTGATTGTCCAGAAAATTAGAAAATTGAGGTGGCTACTGAGTTGTTTGAGGGAGAGGCTGACCATTGGTGGGAAATGATTTAGCGTACAATTGGTGAGGAGCCCTTGACTTGGGTTGAGTTTAAGACCAGATTCTTTAAGCAGTAGTTTCTAGAGAGTTACCAAGATGAGAAGGCTGCAGAGTTTTATAGCTTGAAGCAAGATAAGATAACGGTGACTGAATACGAGGCCAAATTCACCAAGCTTTCATGTTATGCTCCTCTTTTAGTAGCCGATGAGGTTCACCGGGAGAAGAAGTTTAACGCAGGATTAAAGCCGGGAATTCAATCTAAGCTGGTTGCTTTGAGATTGAGGACATATTCAGAGGCTGTCCTTCGCACTTTACTAGTTGAGAAGAACAATAATGCGTATTACAAGGACAAGGAACTGAAAGCAAAAAATAAAGCAGAGAAGAAGGGTGATCGTTCCAACAAGAATAAGGCAGAGCATAATAATAATTATGAGAAGAACAGGCGTTGGAAGAAACAGAGGACATCTGAGGGCACCCAAGATCAAAAGGAGACGAATGTTCTAGGGAAGACTCATGGGATTACTATCACAGGTAATTATTTTGTCTGCAATGAGATAGGGCATCAGGCTAGGTTATTCCCTTGTCGTTTTGATTAGAGGCCACAAAAACTGCAGCAGCGTCAGGGACAGCAACAACAACGTCAGGGACAACAACCACTGAGGCAGGGAGCTCAGGGTTACGTTCAGAGACCCCAAGGCCAAGGTTAGGGTTAGGACAAAGCTTTTGTTGTTACACTCAGGGACCAGAATGCAGTACACACTGTGGTGGAAGGTACATTATATATGCATTCATCTCCAGTTCGAGTACTTTTTGATACTGGTGCTTCACATTCCTTTATTTCATATTTGTGCATGTATTCCTTGAAGTTAGATCCTATTGCACTTGGTTATTTGTGAGCACACCCTTGAGGGATTCTGTTTCACTCAATCTTATCTGTAAGACTTGTCCTATTGTGGAATGTGACTCAGTATTGCCCGCAAATTTAATAGTCATGGCAATTGAGGAGTTCGACATCATTTTGGGGATGGACTGGCTTTCAAAAAATCATGCGACTTTGGATTGCTTTTAGAGGTCTATTGTCTTTTGTGTGCCTGGTAAGAAAAAGTTCTATTTCTACGGTACTAGATCTGACATCCTTTCCTCTAGCCTTCTTGCACACTCGGAAGTGGTTTCGTCGGATTCAAGGCTTAGGCAAATACCAGTGGTTCAAGATTTTAAAGATGTGTTCCAGGATATACCGCGATTACCGCCACGTAGGGTAGTTGACTTTGGTATTGATCTTGTACCGGGTACTGCACCCATTTTGAGGGCACCGTATCGAATGGCACCAGTTGAGTTGAAAGAGCTATAGGAACAAATACAAGAGTTGAGTTCGCAAAACTTTATTCGACCTAGTGTCTCTCCATGGGGAGCACCTGTGTTGTTTGCAAAGAAGAAAGATGGGTCGATGCGGCTTTGTATTGACTATCGACAGCTGAACGAAGTGACAATCAAGAATAAGTACCCATTACCGAGGATCGATGATTTGTTTGATCAGTTACGTGGGGCTCAATTTTTTTTGAAGATTGATCTGAGATCGGGTTACCATCAACTCAGGATCAAAGATGACGACATTTCCAAAACAGCATTTCGAACGCGTTATGGCCATTATGAGTTTCGTGTTATGCCGTTCGGTTTGACTAACGCACCTGCAACATTCATGGAGTTGATGAATACAATTTTCAAGGAACATCTTGATCAGTTCCTTGTAGTCTTTGTAGATGATATTCTGATCTACTCGAAGTCGAAGGAAGATCATGCTAAGCATTTGAGGATAGTTTTACAAACGCTTAGAGATAATCAGTTATATGCTAAGCTAGAGAAGTGCAAATTTTGGCAAGAGGAAGTTAAATTCCTAGGGTATGTTGTGTTCAGGGAAGGAGTTTTCGTAGATCCTTCTGAGGTCGAAGCTGTATTAGGGTAAGGCCAGCCTACCAATGTTACAGAGATACGCAGCTTTTTAGGCTTCGCAGGTTACTATCCCAGATTTATTGAGGGGTTCTCTCGGATTGCAACACCGCTGACTCGTTTGACCCAAAAGGATGTTAAGTTTGTTTGGGATGACAAGTGTGAGAAAGCATTTGTGGAGTTGAAGACCAAGCTTACCTTAACGCCAGTTCTGACCATTCCTTCGAGCAGAGGCCAGTTCGTTATTTATAGTGATGCTTCATTGAGTGGTCTAGGATGTGTGTTGATGCAGGAAGGTAAAGTTGAGGCATATACGTCGAGGCAGTTAAAGGTTTATGAGAAGAACTATCCTACTCATGACCTTGAGCTGGCGGCGATTGTGTTTGCACTTAAGATTTAGAGGCACTATTTGTATGGGGAGAAATTCAAATTCTTTCCAGATCACAAGAGTTTGAAGTACCTCTTTTCGCAGAAGGAGTTGAACATGAGGCAACGTCGCTGGATGTAGTTTTTGAAAGATTATGACTTTGATTTAAAGTATCATCCGGGGAAGGCCAATGTGGTTGCGGATGCGCTGAGTTGCATGCCATGGGCTATAGTTGCACGACTCATGGTAGAGTTGTGGAAGTCGTTGTATATAGCTACCAGTTATAGAGTACGTTCAGTTTCATAGTTGTCAGAAGCTCATCTAGCTAATTTGGTTGTTCAGCCATCTTTGATCAGTAAAATAATTCAGGCTCAGAAAAAGGATACAGAGTTGCAGTTGATGAGTACTGATAATAACAGACATGATTGTACAATAAGTTCTGATGGAAGTATTAGATTTTGAGGCCGATTATGTGTACCGGATGTGGCGGAGCTAAAGAGAGAAATTATGGATGAAGCTCATTGCTCCAAATTCACCATTTATCCAGGGGGTACGAAGATGTACCAGGGCATGAAAAGATACTATTGGTGGAACAATATGAAGCGAGAGATAGCCAATTTTGTTGCCAAGTATCTTACGTGTCAGCAGGTGAAGGCCGAACATCGTAGATCGGGAGGGGAGTTACAGCCTTTACCTATTCCAGAGTAAAAGTGGGAGTTCGTGTCGATGGATTTTGTGGCCAGTTTGTCGAAGACACAGAGAAATCATAACTCCATTTGGGTAATTGTGGATAGGCTTACCAAGTCGGCGCATTTTCTTCCGATTCGCACGACATCAACTTTAGAAGAGTTGAGCCGTTTGTACATCAAAGAGGTGGTAAGACTTCATGGAGTTCCTATATCATTTTATCCGACAGGGATGCTAGATTTACAGGGCGATTCTGGAAGAGTTTTCAGAGAGCCATGGGTACGTCGCTTGATTTTAGCACGGCGTTTCATCTACAGACAGACAGTCAGACAGAGCGTGTTAACCAGATCTTGGAGGACCTGCTGAGAGCGTGTACTTTAGATTTCTAGGGGAGCTGGGATGATCACTTAACGTTGGTGGAGTTTGCTTACAATAATAGTTTCCAATCGAGTATAGGCATGGTGCCTTTCGAGGCATTGTATGGTAGACCTTGCAGATCGCCTATCTGTTGGGCAGGTGTCGGAGAGACTAGTTTGCTTGGGCTGGATATGGTTCATCAGACTACCGACATGATTAACATTATCAGAGAGCGTCTTCGTATAGCGCAGAGTAGACAAAAGAGTTAGCAGATATTCGTCGAAGACCGTTGGAATTTGTAGTGGGAGATCGCGTCTTTCAAAAGGATTCTCCTATGAAGTGTGTCATGCGGTTCAGTAAGAAGGGGAAGTTGGCACCGCGTTTCGTCGGACTGTTTGAGATACTCGCAAAAGTGGGGGTGGTTACGTATTATTTAGCCTTGCAGCCACAGATGGATAGAGTGCATGATATGTTTCATGTATCTATGTTGCGGAAATATGAACGAGATCCATCCCATATCATCGATTGGGACCCGTTAGAGATTCGAGAGGATGCATCCTATGTCGAGCAACCTGTTGCTATCATCGATCGTAAGGAGCAGGTTATCCAGACTAAGGTTATTCCTTTGGTCATGGTGCAGTGGAGTAATCACGGACAATATGAGGTTTCCTGGGAACGCGAGGAGGATGTCCGAGGTAGAAATCCATCATTATTCGTCCATTCAGGTATGCCAAATTTCGAGGAATTTTTTTTTAGGGGGGTAGAATGTAATGTCCCGGGCTTTATTTTTTCATAACTATTCGTGATCATGTTTAGTTATTGCATGTATTTAGTCATTAATTACTTCAATTGTTTTGTGGTTATTAGTGTTAGTCTTAAGTCTAATAGGAGTCCTAGTTAGAGTTATCTTATGGATTCTTATCTAGAGACATTAGGAGTTTTAAAGAGAGAAACACTAAGGAGTCCTAATAACTCTAGGACTAGTTCACCATCCCTTTTATATATATTAGTAGGGAGAGCTCTAAAACCCTATTTTCGGATTAGAGAGAGAGCTATTTTTCTAGAGAGAATTCTTAAAGAGAAAGAAGAAGAACAAAAGAGAAAAGGCTAGGGTTTTGTTGGAGGTTGAGGAAAAGAAGTTCGGACAAAGTTCTAAGGCCATTTTCGCTTTCTTAAATTAATCATAAGGCAAGTGATTTCCTCCATCCTTCTCTCCATGCTTTGGGAGATCTATCGCATGTTAGGTTAAATTCCTTATGGTTTCCTCATTATATGTTCTTCTTGTTAATGAGACTTAATATCATAAATTAATCGTTATTATCTATCGTTGATCGGGGGTACTTGTAACATATTTGGGGCTGTATTAACATGATCGGGGTTATATTCTGCCAACCAACAATCGTTGGTGAGTTATTCATCTTTAGAGGAAAAGCTAGATTAAACCCTATAGTGATATCATATTCCTTAACTTCTTAAGTAGTAGTCAATGATTGGTGAAGTTTGCTTTGATCGGGGACTTCTTTGTAAAATCAGCTAGGTTGTATTGGAGCTTTATTTATCATCATCATAGAGTTTGAAATACCTTTATGAAAGATGTCAGTAGGGTACACATAGGCTATGTATTGAATTAATAGAGAGATATTTGGTTTTACATCTATTTGACATGATTATTGTGGGGACAGAAACCTAGATTTGTATAACCATGGTGGTGGTTTGAATTGTACATGGGTTGTACCCATCCTAGGGCAGGTTATGTATTGTGCTCTAGATATGGCATGAACTTGTGTGATATGTACTCTCTGATAAATTTTAAGCAATGTTACTAGTTGGATCACATTTGCTTTCTAGATTAAAGTTTATAGCGGTATTTACATTGCCCATTTAAATATATGATATCTTTATTAATGTAAACCCTATAGATAGACCGTGAACCATCCTCGTGGTTTTGATCCTTGGACATCTAAGCGGAACTCGTTATTACCATAGTTAGTATTAGTTTTCCTATTTTACAAGAACTAGAGTGCTTTAGATTATATTATCTTCCTGCATTTAGCGTAAAGGTCGTATTAGCATATAAAACCCTTATTCTTGTTCATGATATAGTCCTCGTGGTTTTGATCCATGGACAAGTGTTAAGAATACCGTTTCCATATGAGTTACCTCATCACCGGAGTCTCTATAAGAAAGTATATGAGAGTTCTATAGTTCCTGGATATATAGGATACATAAATTCTTTACGCAAGAGTCGTGCCGGACCCAATTAAAAGATTTATAATGGGATTCTGCCTACATGAGTTGTGGATCACTCTCAGAGGAGAATAAAGAGTATGATTAAGTTCAAGATTTTTCAAGAGTGGATTTAAGAGCATTCGAACCATCTAGAGAGAGAAAGGTACCTTCTTTCATCATTAGTTGGTTGTCTAGACTTTAGATCTTCCTAGTCCCTAATCTAGTTGAATTGTTCACATTGGGGCTAAGCTGAAATGGTCCTTGGGTTGGAATACCAGAATCATAAATAACTTAGGTTTTTACTTTGGTAATTACCTTGGGTTGAGAGACCCTAAAGAGAGCCCTTTTGAAATTAGTAGGTTGTGCACTACCGGGTAGAGCGACTTAGGTAGACACTGCCAAAGGGTTGAAAGACCTCAAAAGAAAACAATAGGACTAATGGCGATCCTTGGGTTGAAATCCCCTAGCGCACTTTGATCAAGTGTTTTTCCCTGCTAATTCCTGGCTTAAAGGAATATGCTTCTGTACAAACAGAAGGGTGCGATAGTGTGCTTCCACTGAATTAAACTAAACCATGTGTACATAAGAACATCTACCCATTCCTATCTCCCTAGCTAACCGGTTGGCGCCAACGTTAGAATATTTCATGTTAGGAATTACAACGCCCTCATATTAGGATACTAGGATATTAGGGCATTAGAATACCGCTATATCATATTCATTTAGTTAGTTCTTTTAGTATTCATGTATATCACTTTTATTCGCATGTGTCTTCATTATTTCTTTTCTTCCTTTATCTTATTCGTTAAGAGTCTTATTTATCCTTTCATGCCTGGCTCGCTCGGTATGGTGAGGGGTATGGTTTAAGTAACTTGCGAGCTCGGTCAAGCTCACCCTTGTTGTACCATCTATTTTTTAAGTTCTGATCCCTAGGAAGACTGCAGCAGTGCAAAGGTATATTGGAGGTTGCTGGAGTGACAAACCGAAGTTGCTTCTATTTTTACTATTTTTTATTATCTTTTTTCGATAGACTTTTAGTATGATTACTACAGTTGTCACACTTGTTTAGTGACCCCCTTTGAGTACCGTATTTCTTGAGTTTTATTATTATTATAAGACTCGTGCTTTCTGCTGCGTTAAGTGATTCTATTGTATGCAAGTGGATGATTAATTTAATGTTTCTTTTTATCATCTGTGGGGTTCATCCTTGGGGGATGCCCGACCTGTTGTCGCTTTGAGATGCATAGTTTAATTTTATATCAGATAGTCAATTTTGGGGCGTGACACACTTAGCTAGGACTTTCTCACGATAACTCTCCATGTTTTTGGTTTCTCTCACAACTTCTGTGAGTTGATTATGATCATTATCAAGAGTGGGGAGATTTCGATCGCAATTAACGGTAGTCCAATAGGGTACTTCAGCTTTGGAAGAGGTTTTAAACAAGGAGACCCTCTCTCTCCACTTCTATTTGTACTCGCTGAAGATATTTTGGGCATTAACCTACAGAAACACAGGGAGCAAGGCAACATCCACACCATGGTCGGCAACATGCACATAAAAGCTCCAACACGCCTTTTTTTTGCAGACATCTTCATATTCCTCAATGAGGATTTTAGAGACCTCAAACACCTGAAACAACTACTCCTTAATTACCAAGAAGCTTCTGGACAAGTTGTAAGCCAAGAGAAGAGCAAGACTTTTATGGGGGGCGTTCTGCTCACAAGAAGATGGGTGATTCTCAACATTTTTGTGTTCCAGGAAGGGAAAATGCCAAAAATGTATTTAGGAATACCCATCTTCCAAGGGAGGGCTAGAAAGAATATTTTGTGACCTTTGGTAGAGAAAATCTAAAAGTGAGCGAATAAATGGGCAGGGAGACTTCTGTCTTTCCAAGGAAGGGTGGCATTGACAAGATTAGTCCAAAACAACACACCTATACACAACATGACAGTCTACAAATTGCCTCAATCTCTAATCAAAGAGGGCGAAACTATTATTCAAAATTTTGCTTGATCTGGTGATCCATCAAAAAGAAAGGGCATTACCCTTAAATCGAATAAGGTGTGTAAACTCATACAGGAGGGCAGCCTTGGCACACGAGAACTTGGGGGAAGTTAACAATGCGATTCCCTATAAGCTGTACTGGACATTTACCCAACAAAAAGAAGACTGGGCATGATTTATGTGCGCTAAATTCAATAACAGACACGGAGAGGTGATCACTTACTACAAAAGATCATCCATTTGGTAGGGGATCCAATCCGTAAAACAACTTGTAGGCCAGCACATGGGTTGGGTGATTGGAAATTGAGACACAATTAACTTCTGAAGAGACTGTTGGGCATTGAAAATTTCCCTTAGAAAGTACATTAACCTTCCAGCGCACCTATGGAGAAATTGTACTGTAAAACTTAGCAGGTTTATTACCAGCGAAGGATGGGAGATACCCCAAGATATACTTATGCTCCTTATGGCGTTGGGTATCAACGTAAAGAGAAATGAATGCGACCCTCAAGCTCAAGACCAACAAATATGGAAGCCGGACATTCACGAAAATTTCACAGTAAAGAACGTATTCAACAGTATTCGTGAAACCCAAGACACAACATGGTGGTGAAAAATGGTTTGGAATAACAGCCTACACTCTCGGGTAAGCCCGTTTGTGTGGAGACTCCTCAATCAAACACTATCATTCGACGACAGAGTTGTGAATAGAGGAATCTGCCTTACCTCTATCTACTCCCTTTGCCAACACAACTGCGAAACTGAACATCATTTTTACTTTGAATGTGAGTATGCTCTGGAACTCTAGAAATGGATAGCTAATATCTTTAATGTTATACCGGTGATAGTGTTGGACAATTGGAAAATAGTCCTAGCCCAAAAAAATCACGCAAGCTCATATGTGCAAGATCTGTGGGTCTCTGCAACATTCGCTACTTGCAACGGTCTTTGGTCAAAGTGTAACACCCTCAGATACAATGATCAAAAAACATCCAGCCTACAGTTAAATAAGACATCCTCAAAGACATTAGGGACACATCCCAACTCTAAAAAAAAAAAACATGTACAACAATGGCACCGACCTCCAAAATATCAAGGCCTTGAACGTCTAGTGCAGGCAACGGAACACAACAACGATAAAGAGCTGCTGGTGGTAACTACCTTTACCAAGGGAGATAAAGGCGTGTTTTGATGGATCTTCTTTGGGAAATCCTTGACCAGCTGGCATTAGAGTTGAGCACAAAAATATGAAAGGGGAGGTACTGGGCACGTTCAGCAAAATTATAGGCGATACCAATAATTATGTCGCAGAGATACAAGCCTATTCCATATTGATCACAAATTCATTTGATCCAAATTTTTAATCCCACAAAGCTTATTTAGAATGCATCACTTCGGGACAATCGATAAAAAAAATTACTAACAAAGATCATAGCACGAATATAACTTAAGATTACAGAATCTAAATGGCTTTGACCAGACCACCATCTCTTAAAATACTTAAAATATATACACTCTATCACTACCATTAGCAAGTGATCTGCCATTTGAGCTAGGGATCTCATAAGCATTATAATTATATCTAGCATATGATAACACATAAATTAATGCATTTCATACATATTAGCTAGCTGAGGCAAAACCTAGTTGTCTTTGTGAATAATTTGCTAGACATATCCGCGGAGGCAACTATAGAGGGATTTTGAGCTAAGATAGGCTACCTAAAGGATTTTAAGAATTTGTTATGCATTAAGGTAATTCTACGGAAGATATCGTTCAATCAACAATAATAAGCCCCTCTAGAATCGGTTATTTAAAGCTAAGAAAGTAATAATGCTTTATCGGTTAAGGCTTTTTGAAAAAAAGAGGGGGAAAAATGCAACTTGCAGAAAATATCATCAAATTTACAATAATAAGCCCCTCTAGGAAGGGTTATTAAAAGCTACATAAATAATAATGCGGTTAAGGCATTTTGCAAGAAAAAAAAGCTAAAAACTCAAGTGCAATTTACAAAAATATCATCCAATCGGCAAAAATAATCTCCTCTAGGATGGGTGCGTAAATAATAATGCATTATCGGTTAAGAAACAAAAAAATAAAAAAAACAATAAACAAAATCAACTTACAGAAGATATCATCCAATCAACAATAATAATCCCCTTTAGAGTGGGTTATTAAAAGGTACCTATTTAATAATGCGTTATAGGTTATGACATTTAGCAAAAGAAAGAAAGAAAAATAAGTGCAAGTTCAGTATGTCACTTAATATTTAAGGACCAAGTGAAGAAAGGAGTACATTTACCAAAAGTAAATAGGATCCTCCTAAAATTGGAATTTAATTGAAAATGTAAAGCAATTGAATACTCCATCAACAACAGATCTTATAAAAGTGGATAGAAATTAAACAAAACCTATTTGTAGACCGTAAAAAGTAATAAATAAATAAATACAAAAATGTGAGAAATAACAAACTTGAGCATCTATTAAATGAATAGGGGGTGAACAATAATGTCGATATTTGCTTAAACTCACTATCCACTATTTTAGTGTCTCTCCAGTGTATATACATATAAATACAATCCATCTATATGGGCTAAAAAATTAAATCTAGAGATCAATATGTTCATTGTGAATGTAAAGAATGTTCATTGTGAATATAACCAAGTCCGAAAAAGTATCAAACTGTCACATAAAAATAGGGGAGGGTAAGTTGGAATAACAACATACTTCATCAAACTTTAAATTTTTTTGACTATCTAGCTCCCCTTTAACCTCTGGTTTAAATGCTGCCTCTATTTCATAGAGTTTGTCCCTAATAATATCGTTGAACCAAGGGCGAGCCTGAAATAGCACAATCAAATTGAACATAAGGAAGAATAAAAATTTGGTAGCAAAGGAATCTTACATTATCATAAATTCAATACTATACTTTTGTTTGATCTGCCCCTCCACTACCTAGTCTATTTTCAATATCACATAACATCCTACAGATAAGATCTTTTGCCTCAATCTTGTTTCTGCCAAAATTTTTAACTGATTTCTCCAATGAACATTCTGCAAAAAAATAAAAAATCAATTAACATTGTGACAAAAAATATATTAAAATTCTCACTCGCTAATTTTTTTTTAAGTAATAATACGAGTATTACTTAAGAAATAAGGGTTTTGGATGAGAAACATATATAAGTAAAGAGAAATTATACATTGACAAACCTTTATCATATTCCTTGTCTCTAAAGTTAACACCAATCTTTTGGGTTTAAAAGCATTAATATGTATTAATAATGAGATGCAATAATACTTACGAGGCACAAACAATACAATATATTTGTGAAATTAAAGAATACCTGAGAAAGCAAGATTATGCAATTACATTGGAGCGCATCCTATTAAGAGAAAAGTCATGGCAAGGTTGAAAGAAGTCTTTGATTGCATCATACCCATTGAGATATTGGAGGTTGGAGTTGAATTTGCATAAATTAAAGGCATAACTTCTTCTAAATCTGGTAAATGGAGTAATCCACATGTTACCACCTCTTACATTAAAAATGAATAATTTTAATTTCCAGAATGGTAATGTTTCTTCACAATATCATGTAGATCATCATTTCTAGATATATTAATGCATTAATTACTATAAAACTATCCTTCAATTATCCAATTCAATGTTCCCCATAAGTTGTGCTAAATATATTTTAAAAAGTCCTAGAATTGATGCTATAAATGGGTAGCATTATAGATTAATTATCAGTCATTAATGGTTTATATTTATTTAATAAATAGTCCTTTTGTAAATACCTTGTTAAGTTCTTTTAAATGTTCTCCCCATTATAAAAGAATGACACCTATTTAGAGTGGTGGAATCATAAGATAGTAATAGTACTGTTAGCTGAATCGCTTGAATGATTTAAAAATAGGATTGATGAACATCGCTTCTGAATCATAGAATGATCTCCGTAATAGTTTCAGCCAGATTTTTGTTAAAAGGATATTAATACATTTAGGAGTTTTAGATGAATCAACACTATTAGCATTAAATTTACAATGCATTTCCTGCCTATCAAAATATAATAATTGGTGTTACGGATACAACCCAAACTACTTACTCAACAACCGAAAGAATTTAAGTATAAATTTGAAGACAGTTAAATATGGGAAATAATCAAATTAATCTCTAAAACCAAATAAAGGAATTAAGATAACATAAACATTTCAGAGATAGACTTATACCTCTACCAATAGATTACTTTCAAGCCTTCTTCAAATTCCTTATTAGCTTGGACCAAAACTACATAGCATAAGGAAAATTCAAATCAATTAAATGAAAATAAAAATCTTATGATAACAATAATAATCCAAAGTCCTTCATTACATTATAATGCGATTTAGTAATTCAAGTTACTGTTGGATCATTTATACATATCAAAATATTAGGTTGGTATACTTGATAATTAGAATTTGGATACATCAGAAGGAAAATGCCCATGATTGGGCAATAATAATTATGATGTCATCTTAAAAAATAAGTATTTTAAATACCTTGATTATTATGCATAATCATTACTGATGCATTTTCTATAACAAATAATGTTAAATGTTAATTTTATTTGGAATCGACATTATATTGTACAAGCTTTGTGAATAACCACTATGTTTGTAGAGATTTGGCAGAGTTGCTATTATTGTAGAGATGACCCTAAAACCCCCAAAATATATCAATAATAGATATCAATGTAACATTTATAAGTTAATTAGTGAAACTTGTAGAAATAATAAATATAAAATAAAATAAGTCTAAGATGAAGATAGCAAAATAATACCTAAGTTGTTGAAAATTTCATGGAAAACAATGTTTTTTGTGAAATTTGAAGGCTCCATGTTTGCGTTCTTTATTAAAATTTTCAGCCCTTCAGGTGAAGTTGCCCTTGAAACTGCAACATACAGCTGACCATGGCTAAATACCTTCCTTGGCAAGTATACACCTACGTTCCTTAATGTTTGACCCTTATTTTTGTTAATTGTCATTGCAAAGCAAACCTTCAAATGAAATTGACGGCGTCTCAAAATAAAAGGCCACTTCATTTGACTTGAAGACATCTCTATTCACTGAATAAGTACTTATTTTCCAATATGTGTACCTGTAATTATTTTACTTTCAATATCCCTCTGTGCTAGATGTGTTACCACCATTCTTGTACCATTGCATAGCCCCTCACTTGGGCTAATATTTCAAAGGAGCATAACGGGAACACCTATCTTGAGTTCAAGTTTGAAGTTGGGCATTCAGATATGTTTATAGTATTATGGAATTCAATTGGGAAGAGATTATCTTGGTCTTGCATAGAATCTGAACTTGCACTTATCCTGTCGGTACTTAAGTAATCATAGCAAACTTTATCAAGCATTGCAATAATGTGAGTGTTCACTTCTTCAACACAATCATTTTTTGGCGTCAAAATGTATCTATCTCTTAAGAAATCTATTTCCTTGAACCTTTTTTGTATATTAGGGTAGGTGGACATTGCAATTTGTTGAATCGGCGACTCCCCTGGTATAATGAGTAATTCATCTAGAATTTTGATCCTATTTGGATCAAGCTCTGCATTAAAAGAATACGTAGGCAATTTACCATCTCCCAAATTTAATATCCATTTGCTAAAGTTATTCATATCATCTTTACCTTTAGATCTTAAAGTATCATCCTTTAGCCACATATTTGTAGTTAAGTAGAGTAGTTGCAATGTCCCCATATATATGATCTACTTATGGATGAACTTACTATTGCTTCCCTTAATCCACTCGGAACAACTGGTAGTATTTCTCGAAAGTCTCCACCCATTAACATAGGCTTTCCACCAAACATTGTATCCTCAGAATCTTTTATTCTTCCATGCATTTCATCTCTAAATATTTTATCCACGGCTTCAAAAATCTGTTTATGACACATAAGTGCTTCATCCCATATGATAAGATCTTCTATCCTAAGTAAATCTGCCACTGGGCAATCATATTTATTGTCACAGGTGGTATTTTCATTCATTATAACCGAGATTCGAAATCTTGAATGCGCTGTCCTTCCTCCTGGTAATAGTAATGACGTAATACCCGAAGATGGTACGGCCAATACAATTTTACCCCGAGAACGAAGACATATAATAATTAAATTGTAAAGGTAAGTTTTTCCTGTTACCCCACTGCCATAAATAAAAAATACCTCTCTACTTCAATCTCAACCGTATATATGACTTCCACGTAAATCATTTTTTGTTCATGATTTAAACCTTTTAATAATTCAGTATACTCGGCCTTGAATTTTTCCTTGTCATAGTTTTGTTCTTCCAATATTAATCTATTTTTCCTCAACTTATTCTTATTCAATTCTGGGAACAATTTCTTAAAGTAATCTTTAAGAGATCTATTATTCTGATTAATCACATGCTCAATGTCCACGAATACAATATTTTTCAATTGTATATCAGTCATAGTTAAACTCTCATCTCCTATAACCCTTTTTTCTCTTTTCAAGTAATCATCTGATAAATGTTTCCAATTTTTTTCCCAGATTTCCTCAGGATCCTTAACTTCACAAAAAAAAGTATTATAGCAAACATATGCCTTAACATATGACCAAAAAACCAATGACTCGCTTCTTCAATGGCCTCATACTATTCATTATCATTTTCTAGCATTCTTAAAGATGCACATGCACTTTTAAAATCAGGGTACACCACACCATCAATCGTTCGTATTTCTTCATAGCTTCTAGGACCTTTAACTATATTAAGAAGTAAACTTATAGACAAACGCTCACCTGAAATAGGATGTGCATTATAAATACGCCCAATTTTAAATTGAGATTTCTACTGCACCCAAATCCATACCTTATAATGCCATATCCACTGGGTTGGAAAGTCGACATAAGTAAGTTTGTGGGCAGACTCATATAGGTTATTTGTGGGCATCCATTGAGTAAACATAGTTTCTTTAATTGATGCTCTGTTGACCATATCTAGTAAATTTTCTTCATCTAAAAATATAATTGATTGCTCATCTTGAAGATGGTAAGATAATCTGTGTACGGCTGGTTTCCTAAAATGAATGTTGAAGTTAAAAAATTTCCAACATGCTTCAGGCGTATAAATATAACGGCAGTACAAATAAGTTTTAACTTCATCAACTTCCCTTACAACATATTCACCATTTTTTGAATCTTTTTACACATTCTCTTTAATAATAACAGTAGCCATGTCCTTGCCCTTGTTTATGTATTTGAATAAGTACTTAATCAACCTTCCTTGGTTATAATATTCTACATTGATATGAACTTGGCATTTGATAACCAAATCAACATTGTGAGGTATTACCTAAAAATTGTTTAAGATAGCTCCATTGACCTTTGCTTCATGTCCATTGCCTCTACTTCGATATACAGGAAAACCATTCTCATCTATCTTTGTCTGTAAGTTAAACTTTTTTGAAAAATGTTTGGAGCATTTCTTATTAATCATGCAAGCGCACTTTTCATTATGTTCACCACATGGACCATGTATTATGAATCGAACTACAGACTTATAACCAATAGGATCTTTAACTTCATCTGGAAGCTCGGCCGAAATGAATTTATCTATATTTGAAGGACTCTTATATTTATCATCTAGATCTAACCATAGTAAGATATGAGCATATGACAACCCTCATTTCTAGAATTCAATTGTGTAAATACCTACATAAAATTGAACATTAATTGTAGTTTAAGATAATGTAATCATTTAAAACTAAAAAAATAATATAAACTATGTACATGCAATTACTTTACCGAAATGGCCATTTTTGCGTATGTTAGTCATTAGTTGATCTAGTTTAATCTTGAAAACTCTAGAAACAATATCAAACCTATCTTTCGATTTTTGGCAAGGACTTAAATCTAAGAAGCGTTGGATTTCAAGCCATTTGGGGTTGCACGTAACTGTCATAAAAATATTAGGCGGTCCAGTCCATCTGCATATTGCAATTGCATCTTGATAGTTTTCAACCATATATCGAGGACCCCAATAAAGGAAGATGGTAAGATCAATCTTTTTCCTGTCGATGTTGGCGCAAAGTCTCCTGCAACGATGACATCCTTTAATCCTTTATATGGTTCAGCTCTGAGTTTATCCTGGTGATTCCTCACATATGTTAGTCTATACTCTTCAATACATGCTTAAGCATCTACTATATATTGTTGAAATAATCGTCCACTTCGAATTAAGGTTTGCCCTTCATTTTCTCGGTATTGTAGCCTGAATGAATAGTACCCTCTAATTGTTATATGCCCCCAAAACTTCGTCCTTCATCCTTGTATTTCTCTATACGGAATCCCTTTTCTAAATCCATCATTTGCATAAGGAAATAGAATAGGATATTACAATGCCAAAAAACTTGGATGAAACTCACTAATTCTTGTCAAACCAGAATCAATCTGATCAACAAAAATATCGTGACCATCATTATGCTCGTAGCCATCACCAACTAAAATTGTTACAACCTCTGATAATGTCGGTAAATTGTATTGTCTACCATCACAATGTCGAGTTCCGATAAGTCGTATTCGAACTGGTAAAAAATCTTCATCTCAGAACCTGTCTCTTGCCATCCTAAATACATTTGTTAGTGTATTGGTTTCGTCGAGCATGTTCATAAGACCATGTATTACATCTGCATCAATATTTTTTCCTTACCAATTCCTACAATCAAACTACATCTACTGAATGCTTCATCTAAGTATCATATATGTATAGTTGTACAAATACTGGCATATGTTCCTATTGCGGCATCAATGTCCCTATCTTGTCGTGAATCTATCCATTTATTCAAAAAACGTAAGGACCTTTTCCACGGTTGATATCTTTATATATATGTCATCCCATAGATGTGAAAGCAAACATTGAATTGTAGATCCGGATGCTTTCACGGAACTTTGTAGATCTTTTACCACCCTCATAATTAAGTAGAACCTGTAGAATCTCAGGACTTTGTTTTAGAAATGATAACTCCACATCACCTTCTTGGCAACAAATAGTATATTTCAGACTGTTAGTGTTCTTTGTTTTTTCATTCCTTTCTTCATACCACGAAATAGCCCTGTAAAAGCTATATACTTCAGTAGGACTCCCAAAATTCCATGCTTGAAATATTTTTCATGAAATAAATATTACATAATAAGAAAATAAAATTCATTGCATAATTTATTATATTTAGATTCTAAATGAAATAACATTTTTTAACTATGCAATTTATGTATGCACTTGATTTTAATTTTTCTACATATCGCATGAGCATATTTTAGTTTTTTCCGGTTGTTTATATGATATAGAATTATTGAGATCCAATTTAATTAAAATCAATGACCGGTGATTAATAAAAATCTAATGCTATATGGAATGGAAAATGTAAAGAAAAAATATTCCATAAAACAATATGAAAATTTGCATGTATAAGTTTGTTTTCTACATGATCGGTATAATAAGATAATCTAGAGTTTTGGTAGTACTAACTAAGTGAATTGTTGATGAATTATTGAAGACTATAGACTTTTGAGTATTAATATTAAAAACATTACTTACTTGTAATTGACTGATTGATTGGTTGTCGAATGTTCTCTCCAATATTTTCATTAAAACATGTGGTGTTCCTAAAGTAAATTTATTCTTACTCTCCTCATCTATTAATTGCATTCTCAATCGATGATTTTCCCTTGTGTGATTTATGACAGCCATATCTGAGAAGGAGTTTCCAGTGAACATTTATTTATATTAACAAAAAAAGAAGGAATAATTTGACATTTGAAATTAGAGCATTGTTTATTACTTCCATCCAATAAGCTATGTAAATGTTGAAAATTGCCTACAACAGCTCCAAAAGTTCAAAATCCCGCTAACGAAGCATTTGTAGTATAAGTATGATTCTTCTTTCTCTTACTCAAGCAAGAATCAGATGATTTAAGTGGGTGAATACACTCATTAGAATTGAGACGTTTAGTTCTTGAGGTGATATTTTTGGATAAGTGAGCTGCAATAGTAAGTTAATATTATTGCCAATTACATGATAAAAATATAGTAAATGTTAAATTTAAAAGAAACAACTTAAACCTTACCTGGTATTGTACGAGTAGAAATATATAATTATCGATTCCTTCGTTGCGCTAATTTAGATGGTCTAAAAAATCTGGCTTCTTTTGAAATATTTAAAGAGCAAGTAGGAGCTGTAGAGTTCTTGTGTTGTCAAATGGATAGTGAAAATAAAGTAAATGAAAAATTTAAAAGATGTTTGATATCTTACCCTGTGTTGTATAAGATAAAATATCTTACTGACAATTTCCTCTCTGCGTTAATATAGATTGTCTCATCAATCTAGCCTCTTTTGTACTATTTACAGACCATATATTAGTTGGAAAGTTTATGTGCCCTTGCTCTTCCTTTTAGCATGATGCTTTTCGGTAGATTGTTTATCGTTAGGCATATCTATAGAGATAAAAACCATATTGATAAAAAGCAGGAATACAAAATTTATTTGTATCATAGCTATGTATAACATTTAGTACATGAAGTTAGGACATATAACTTAGATTTGGTACACTTTTTACCTTAAAACTATTATAGGGGACTGCCCTTCGATCTTACCTAAATCGAGCTGTCTCCAATTCGAACAACCTCCATGCCAGACCCACGCATCCTCTACATGGCTTCTCCAGTCAACATTGCCACCTACTTCATGAATTGATGAAAAATGTAGGTCGAGCTCAAACAAAAAAACCGAAACAAGTAAAAACACCTGTCTCTCACGAACTCAGCAGTTACTCTATCAATCACCGCTAAACACATTGTCCGGAAAACATGTTTCAGCACGATGAAAAACTGCAGAAGAGGCTTAGATAATGAAAAAGTTCCAGAAGAAACAAGGACCAAAGAATTATGCGAGAAATGACCAGGAAAACTATACTTTCTAGATTCTTAAAATATCAAGCTTCTAATTCACAAGACCAAGCATTTTTAAGTCAAGAGATCACTTGTAATAAGATATCAGCCTTAAGTAATAAACATCACTATTACAAAAATCCTCAACCCGAGGTCGTGGTTTTTTAACTATTCATAAGTTTTCTACTCTAAACACCTTTGTCATTTCTTACTTTCCATTAGATTTTGTCACAGGTACATTAGTGTAAGATGTAATTCCAGGCCACTTCGAGCTTACGGAGTTAGGCCATTACATTTTACGCCATCTGTGGGAAAGAAATTATTTTACGATATCCTAAGGCATTCATTCACTTCACTACAAATTCTAATCATGGTCACATCTAGGCGACCAACAACCAGAATTCGGCTCGATCTTTCAGTTGAGCCAGAACAGAGCTACGGACGAATCTCAAAACTAAGAAGGAGAAACAAAACAAGCTCGAGCGATAATTAACTCTTGACCGAGAGCTCCGTGAGATGGAGTTCGATGCCGAATGACAAGCATGTTTGACTACGCTCAAGCAACATGAATATCTCTGATCGGATATGTTTGCTACTCATCATCCACTATTACTCTGAGCATTACAAGAAGAATGCTAAGATGATCGAATACGTAGCCCTCGTTGCAGATAGGATGAGAAAGTTCGCCTAAGCAACTCTCGATTATCTTCCTCGAGGTAAAAATAGACACGCCGATTCCTTGACGTATATAGCCGGAATCTTTGGCACATAAGCTCGGTATCTCTAGATCAAAGGAATTTCAACCCCCAACGTTGATCGCATTTTTGTATGCACGATCAACACTGGGGCGATAAAGGGGGAGATGATGATTGGCTAAAACCTTTCTTACTTTATCTCAGTATCGACAACAAATGTGAAGGTCCACTTCTAGTAGATTTGAAAGAGTGCCGACAGCTGATAGACAACTCTAAGAGTTACACTAATCAAAACGGTACTTTATACCGCCGTTCAGTCACGGGGTCTTTTTTTTTGAACAAATGTATTTTTATTTATTGAGAAAAGAAAAAAGACATGTGGAGAACATAAAGCCTGACCACAATCTACTGCCTAATTGTGGCTATTCCTAGTTTATCCATGAAGTATGTTGCACGTATCTGCCTCGGAAGAATGGATGCATTCCAAAAAAGTTATGAGTGTTGTGAGCTGCCTAGCTTAGAGAGGCCGTCAACTATACCATTGCCTTCCCTATAAGTATGTATCATGGTAATTTACAGCTCCATTCCTAGTTGAGTAATAAGCTTCCAAGTTGCATTGTACTTTGCAGGACAAATATACTGACATTTGTACCAGTTTACCAGAAGTTGAGCATCTACTTCAATGATGAGTGGAAACCAGTTCTGTTGTTTGCTATGCATTAAACCATGAAGGAGAGCGAACATTTCTGCAGCTGTATTAGTGCCATGACCAAGTGTAATGATGTACCTAAGTTGAAGTTCATCCAGATTGTTTTTAATTACTTCCCCAGCTCCGCTCATTCTAGAAGGAAGTGCTGAACCATCACTATTGAGCTTGAAATGACCAAGAGGTGGGAATGTCCATCGTACAAGCATAAGTCATTTGGCACCTACATACTGTTTAACCAATTGCAAGACTTGTAGTGAGATGAGGTCTCTGAAGTTGTTGTTTTGCGTTATTATGAGTTTGGGCATGCTCGCTTTAAGAGCTTTGTTGATGATAACCAAGGGAGAGAAAAGCTTTTCCTCAAACCTATATGTACATCGAGCTTTCCATAATTCCCAGATTATGTAGGCAGGTAATACTCCTATTGCGATACCAATTTGATTACCGGAACTAGCTGCTTGAAACCAAAGACCCTATCGAGTCCACCAGCTATCATTTACCCCATGTCGTACACCACAAGCATTGCCAAAGGAATCCCAAACTGCAGCAGCAGCAGTTCCCTGAACAAGCAGATGGATTAACGTTTCAGTTTTGCCAACCAAGCAACCGTAACACCGAGAAACAAGAGGGATTCATCGTTGTATGAGCACGTCCACATGTATAACTTCCTTCCAAGCTTTCCAACTGAAGACTTGTACTTTTGCCAGTATAGAGCTGTGCCATTTCCATTTCATACGTCATTGCTTAACCACTGCACTGCGCCAGAAATTCCAGGCAGATTTAACGGTAAAGATCCCTTTGCCTGACGGACCCCAAAGTGGTTTATCTTCATCATCATTCAGGAAGAACACTTGGGATAAGGTATGCTTCCAATGTGGTGGGATCTCATGCTCCAAAAGCTCCCATTTCTAGGTACCATCAGTCATAAGAATGTCTTTCACCATAAATTGCTGCGTCCATTCGATGTTCAGAATATCTGATAAACTGCCTTCCCCGGTCCAATCGCCGAACCAAAATTTCTTGTTTCCCTTGCCGAGGCACCAAGTAGTGCTGGATTCTACTGTCTGAAGGAGGCCTTTCATCTATTTCCAAAGAACTGAATCCCCAAAATGCAATCTGTTGGTTTCACCTTCGATGGTATATTTGTTCCTATAAAAAGATGCCCATATAGAGTAGCTATACAAAAAATTTCAGCACTTTTTAAGGAGGAGACTATACTTGATATCTTTGAGTCGTTGTATTCCATGTCCTCCCTCATTCTTTGGAAGACAATGTGCATCCCATGCAACCCAATGTCGCTTATTGCCCCCATGAAAACTACGCTAAAAGAAGTTCGAAAACATTGTTTTGATCTTGGTTATAACACCATGTGGTACCGTAATACATGAGAGGAGATGTATGGGCATTGAGTTTAGAACATGGTTGATCATCACTAATTTACCTCCCTATGATAAGAGCCTTCCTTGCCACCCTTCGATTCGCCATTGAATTTTGGTGAGCAATGGATCAAAAATGAGTAAGCAGTACCCGACCATAACATATAGGAGCTCCCAGATAGGTCATTGGAAAAGAGCGATGTTGAAACCCACAAGTATTATGTATGATATGTTTTCTTGATGCAAATACATTGTGGTGGACATATATTCTGCTTTTTGCTTTGTTGATTAATTGGCCAGTGAATTTTTTATATTGTGCTAGGATATACATTAACCAGGAGATGGATCGTTGACTTTCATTTATGAAAACGTGGAAATCATCACCATATAAGAGATGAGTGATAGGAGTACAACCTCTAGATGTATGGAATAACCCAATCTCTCCCTCCAAAAAACATTTGGATAGCCCTCTGGATAGTACTTCTTATACAATAATAAAGAGCAATAGCGAAAGAGGATCTCCTTGTCACAAGCCTCGTGACGACTTGAAGTAGTCCTTGAAAACTCCCTGTAGAACCACTGAGAACCATGGTGTTTCAGCACATTGTGCTATGAGTAAAATACATCTGCTAGAGAAACCAAATTTGTGCAAAACCTAACGTAAGAACCTCCAATCCAGTCTATCATAAGCCTTTTCCATGTCAATCTTGATCGTAACATTAGTGCCTCTAACCTTTATGCGTAAATCCTCAACCATTTCCTGAGCTAAAGTAATTGTCTCACTAATGTTCTTGCTTTGAATGTAAGCTCCCTGATTACCATAAATTAATTTGTGAAGAAGTTTGCTTAACCTGTAAGCAATAATTGAAGAAATTTTTTTGTATACTACAGAGCACAGACTAATTGGTCTGTTATTACCCAACGATGTTGGGGTATCCACTTTTGGTATAAGTGAGAGGAACGAAGAAGTATAGCACCTTGAGAGTGGGGCACCATTGAAGAATTCCTTGGCAGCACCATGTAGATCGTCCTTGATGATGTCCCAACATGAAGTAAAGAAGACCGATGTGAAACCATCGTTGCCCTGAGCACTGTCACTGGGGATTTGGAACACACTGGCTTGTAATTCATCTAAAGTTGGGATGCATGTAGGACTGGCATCTTTGTCTGCAGTTATGACATTAGGAATACACTCAAGTAATTCTGCATCTTCAATAGTGGTTGTGGCCTGTAGCACATCTCGGAAATATCCCACCACGGCATCGGGAATAATATCTACCTCAGCTATCTCAGTTCCATTAGGGAGGGTAAAATCAGTCATGAAAGCTCTTTTTATATTAACTTGTCTTATACTATGAAAAAAATTTATATTGGCATCACCTGCCGCAATTTACTATGGATTGTTCCCTCCAAAACACCTCCTCATTGTGTAGCATGACCGCATGTTCTCTCTGTACCGTGCCCAGCTCGATACTAACCTGTTCATCCCAACCTTCCTGCAGTAAGTGATCCAGGTGCAGTAGTCTATCCTGTAGCTTAAGGATATTCTGAGTTATGCTGCCAAATACATTTGCATTCCATTCCCTGATTGCATATTTAACCTTCTTAAGCTTATAGGCAAAAGAAGATAAGAAGTTGCCGAAGACACCACTAGGCCAGTTATCTTTTACCAAGGTTGGGAAGTTAGCATGAGATTCCCATATTTTCAAGAACCGAAATGGTCGGGGACCTTGATGCAGATTGTTGGTGAACGAAAGAAGTAGTGGAGAATGATCAGAACAAACTCTTTCCAAATGGGAGATTTTGTCAATGGGAAAGGATGCCATGAAGCTGGGGTTCACCAGCGTTCTTTCCAACCATGCCCATTGTTTGGAGTTGTCGTAATGATTATTGCACCATGTGTAGCTGAAACCAGTGAATAAAGCCTCCATTAGACTGGCTGACTGAATCATTTCCTCGAATTCTACCAAGGATCTATGTGCAGATCTTCTCCCCCTAAGCCTTGCCGAATGGTGTCTCACAGTATTGAAATCACCTATAGTACACCATGGATAACTCATTGTCAAAGAGATTGTAGTAATGTCCTCCCATAGTATTCTAATTTCGATTATGTCACATTTGGCATAGACGATGCTAACAAAGGAACTCCATTGATTATTAAAACTCATCTTACAATGCAACATTTTATTAGAAGCTGAATCTAATTCAACCTCATAGTCTTGTTTCCACAATACCCAGATTTTTCCCCCATGTGCTGGTTAGACATAAAAGAGGTACAATTTATTTTTCTACCCATAATATAGCCTAGTGATGCATCCTGAAAAGGTTCGAGCAAGACCACTATTGAAATTTGGTATTGCTTGATAATTCTCTTTAGATGATTTATTGTTTTGACATTGCCAATGTTCCTACAATTCCAAACTAGTAATGGACCTATCACCATGTAAATTACTTGGATGTGGATTGGAGAGCACCCTTGCTCCTTGTGACTACGCTGAGTGGAATACCCTGAGGTTTAGATCGGTGTTGTTTGAAAGGAGTCCATTCTGTGGTGTCTTCCTTTCCATAGTACTCAATGTCTGAATGGCATCCTCGACCCAAGTCCTTCAGCTGCTCGAAAATCCCATCTGAAATCTGTTGTGTTTCGGTATGTTTTACGGTTCCAACTCGTCCAACCACCGCTGCCTCAATGTAGTTCGCGAATGTGCTTGCTATCTTTTGCCCCACCCTATGAAGTTCAGTTGATGTAGTATTCAGTGCATGTTGCCTCTCAGTTCTCGCTGCTAACTGCTAGTTGCCCCTCTTTCAACGATAGTTTCTGCGCCAGTGCCACTACTACATTCTGCCCCACTGGTTGAGGCGTAGTTGCAGCTGTAAGATGCCCATATTTCGCTTCCAGAACCCCTGTAATCTGATCGTGTGATGTTTTATTGTTTGTGGTAACAAATGTCTCCATAGTCGAAGCTTTCCCATGTCGAATCGCCTCCCTTTTATCAGGTGGGAGAAGTTTGGTATAGTTTGCTTTGTTGTGCCCTTGAAGAATGTAGTTTGTACAGAACTTCAGAAGTCTTTCGTACAGGACTGTTTGCTCCAATGTGTGAGTTTTGCTAAAGGCGAGTCCCACTTTTTCCAGTAGTTCCTTCATAAGGTTAACTTCCACACAAGCCCGAACAGTGCTTAGTCGACTCAGACTAAGAGTTATTGTATCCATTATTAAATACTTCCCAATAAGACCGGACAATTTCTTGATGATTCCATTGTTTTGTAGATGTAGTATTAAACCTAGAAACTAAATCCAAACAGAAGCAAAAGGAGAGTCCTTTTTGGGGTCAAAATCGATAGTCCACCGAGCAAGCTTGAAGAGGAAACCTTTGATTTGCCGTGACTCTCTAGAGAGAGCCTTTGTAACATCCTTTTATGACATTAACATCACCATAATATGTTTAAAATCGAGCACCGCGAACTTCAGTACAGCAGTAAGAGCCCAATTGGAATTGATATTACTCTCGATAACGTCAAATTTGGGTTTGCCGGTAGGGAAGCTCATTACCAGAGTATTGTTAAAAGCTACAGTAGCTTTGTTCAGATAGGATGGTGAGAATGAAATCACCAGCATGCCATCTTTCATGGAGATTCGAGTGTCAGGTTTGAACTCCTCAAGCACTGGTTTAACTGTATGAACAGCGGCAACACTAACGAAGGAGGGTTTATTGGTAGAAGCAATATCGCAAAGCGAAATTGAGGTATAGGCATCTACTAACGCCTTGGGGTAGAGCTGAGATTTAGCAGCAACATGAGAGGATGGGATGGGGAAGTGGGTGGGATCAACATTGAGTGGGGTGGAAGGAGGAGGTAGTGATTGTATGTTTGAAGGAGTGCTTGCAACCATGTTACAAAAGAGAAAAAAGATCTAAAATGAGAGTTGAGGATGGAGCAATCAATGATAGAGAAGAAAAGAAAAGGAAGAGTAAAGTATTAAATCTCAGAATCAATACCGATGATGGATTAAGATGGAAACCCTAGTGATAAACAACTAGGGTTAGGATTCAAAGGAGAAAGAATCGACTCATCTTTTCTCTCTCATTTGATTATAAGTTATGATCTCTTGAGCTAGAAAAACTTGGTTGATTTCTCTTTCTTCTCTGCGTTCTATTCCTTTTTAAATTGCCTCTCCAGACAGAAAGCGGACGAGATGATCTGCAATCTACATGATAAGAGTTGTAACTCCCATATCGCAGGTCGATCACTAGCAAACAAAGCTATTACAGAAGGAGTATTCTCGTCCGACATGCGCAAGCAAGCAGAAGAGTACTCACGCAAATGTGGCGCATGTCAGCGATATGGATAGATGATCCGTGCCCCTGCGCTCAAACTCCATGCAAGCAAGGTGTTTTGGCCATTCAAACGGTGGACACTCGATCTTGACGACAAATTTCCTGATTCTCTAGGTAACTACCGCCACCTACTCCTGGCTACCGATTATTTTATAAAATGGGTAAAAGCAGTTTAACTCTGTCGAACCAGAGAAGAAGAGGTCATCTCTTTTATCTGAGAACACATCATCACTCGGTTTGGGTGCCTCCACCTAATTTATATCGATAATGGGCCCTAATTTGTTGGAGAAAAATTTGAAGCTTTCCTCAATCAATACAACATCATCCACTCACCATCCAATCCCTACTATCTTCAAGGCAATGGCCAAGCCAAAATTACCAGCAAAACCATCGTGGATGAGCTCAAGAAGAGGCTATACTCTTAAAAAAAAGGGAGACCTTGGCATTATTTATATTCCTCCATAAGAGCTCTTTGGCCTCGACGTGTCTGGCACGTGAATTAGCCTGTGCCAATTCGGTCTTCAATTGCACCACTCTTCGTTCAATTCATCATACTTGCGCTGCACTGTCCAAAATTTAAAATCCTTTCAAAATCTTTGGCAGGTAAAGCTATAGTCAGTTGATCAACTGCAACTTCAGACGCAGATAGATCGTCTCGAGCTCCCTTTAGCTCATTATCTTTATCAACCAATTTCTTCTTCAATCGCTTCAACTCGCTCCTGCTATTTGCTAGATCAGCTTGAGTTTTCTCTTGATTGTTATTTGTCTAGATCAAGTCATTTTTCAAACCGGCCATCGACCGATTTAAACCTTCCTTCGATCTTTCTAGTGCCTGTATACGGTAACGGGCCATATCAGCTTCCCTACTCTTTACCATCAATGCATCATTTTAGCTTTTGAGTTTCGCTGCATGTTATTTTAACTTTTGAGTTTCACTTTTGCCCTAACTCAATTTTGGCATCCTTCTCCCCGATCTTCCGAGCTAGGTCGATAGCAGTCTGTGTTGCCTCAACAAACTAGAAGTGTTCCTTCATTTGTTGATCTTCTCTGTCTTCATTCGCTTCCCTCATCCTATTAAACTCCTCAATAAATTCTTGGTTACATTGGCGAGCATCATCTTCACGCAAGCGAGTTGACTGCAATTCGACCTGCACATTACAAGCACATTATATCAAGTTCGATTCAGAGCATTCAGTCACCACATATGATTCATTTCTAACAAGATATCCATTTTTGACATCTACCGTAAAAGATAACTTCTAAACTTAAGGTCGAACTACAATCTCAGATTGATGCCCCATGACATATACTCCCAAGTCTAAGGTACACATTCTTTATTTTTTAAAGTTATTAATACTTTGGTATTTCCTGTGTGCCATTTTAGTGCCATTACCACTAAGCTGATAATAAGTTTTTGGTCCATCTCTATACTCAATTTATTATTTTGTAGCCCTATACTAATGAAGTATACAAATCAAATATTTTTTGCTCTGTTCTAACCTGTAGCTCCACTTGCGAAGACAACAAGGATGCTGAGGCGTCTCTCTCCTTAGCAAGCTCTGCCTCTAAATCTTTTATTCTGAGGCCTATGTTTTTAAGCTCCTATAACAAGGTTTACAAAAGCAACTTTGCCTACAAAATTCTATCCAAAAAAAAAATCCAATCAGCTTACAAGCATTCCCACATGTTCATACAATCACAAAACCTTCGTATTACTCTACCTTCTCTTTTTCACCTTCTGGATGCTCGTTATCTCTCACCGTCTGAGGAGACACCATCCAATCCGTCCACAATGTAAACAACAACATCTTTAATCTCTTTATCTTCCTCCTCCACATAGGTGTCGGCCCTAATGGCATCCACCTCATCTTTGGAATATCCCTTTGACATAAGGTGGCGCCCGAGTCTGTCAGCTACCACCACCTCCGAACTCGCTCTTGCTTCCGCATGTAGATTGTTTATCTCCACCACTTACGAAGCCTTCAGAGCCTCCATCCATTTTCTCTCCTTGAGCATGTCAGTTTTCAATCGAGCTACGTTCCTTTCGAGCTCGACCTTCTTCCTCTTTAGCTAAGCTTTCTCCTCCTCGACCCTGAGGCATATTCCCCTCATCAGATGAGTAGCCTATAAAAAACAAACACATCGACCTCATTGAGTAGCTTGAATCATAATACCAAATTCATCACAATACACATTCGAGCATATGAACCTACCATATTTCCTCTTCCCCGTGGAGAGCAGCCAACCTGGATTATTCCTCCACCTCTTTCAAATCGTCCCTTACAACAGGTTGATCCTCTACGACCTTCATTCTTGACATCTCAGAAGGTTCAGCCCTTTTTCTTTTCACGGCCTCACAACTTCCCGTAGTTCCAAAGGTCGAAGGACGCTTCAGTATTTGTTTCTTGGGAAACGTTCGAGCTAATTTGCTTGACGTAGTTGACTCAGGTAACCCTATGCAGTCTACTCCAGGGGGCTTGGGCGAGTTGACTCGCCTTTCCCCATCAGTTCCCTTCTTCTTACTGCCGTCTGTGCTCGTCATTAGTCTCGTTAACTAAGATTTTTGAACTTTTTCAACTCCGCTGTTGACGAGCTTCTTCCTACTAATGCCAAGATCTTCTAATACAACCTCAAGTTTTGTCTCTTCCAGAGTAACTGTATCCAACAATGACTCTTTCCTCGCCACCTAAGATTTGGGAACCGTTATTCACAAAACATTATCATTAGCAGAGCATCATACAATTTCAACTATCAATCTCATATATTGTTATACTTACTTTATTTTACGGATCTAAAGAAAAGTTCTATTGGTTCTTCATCATCTCCTTGAAGGCAATCACCCTTCACCCATATCACATTATCATTCCATGGTCGACCTGCTGATTTCAGATCAAAGAAACGAGACCAAATCGAGCTCGCACAGAAATACGCCCCTCCACTTGCAGAATAGTTTTTTACCCCATAAAACTGTAAAACATCCTCAGGGGATATCCTCATCTTTCTCCCATCTCCTTCCCACCGTGAATTCAGAGATTTACAAACACTTATCACCTCCCACATGTTCCCGTTCATCTGAACAGGATATGCCCTGATAAGGTTCATAATCCCTTTTACCATATTGTTAGGGGGAAGACTCAACCCGCACTCTAACTGATACAAGTAACATATAAAACCCTCTAAAAATTTACTCTGAACATTCCCATCAAAATACTCCAGAGAAATCAATTCGCCTATACCCCTATCCCTTTTCTCCTTTGCCAAATTGGCCAGCAAATAAAATTATTCCTCCCCCGTCGCTATAGTGCAACCCCTAAATGGCCTACCGGCATGTTCTATACAGTTACCCCATCTACCTCCTACTGAAACCTTCGCTTTACAGAACTCTTTAAATACATCCGAGCGAGGAGGATATGATACAAATCTTCCAGGGAAATTCAGAAATTGATCAACACCTGCAGTAGCCTACTTGTAGCCTTCAACAGGCAGTCGAAGCCCACTTCGCAGCCTACTCGAATGTATCGAAGCCCACTCAATCTCTAAAACAGACTCCTCAGAGATTCCCCGAAGACTATGCTTTGACATCAGACAAAGCTTCGAGAACGAACTATTATACTACAGCAGAAATCCTTTGACCTTACTAACACACGATCGAACCAAGATAAGGTAGACAATCATCTCATCAGATTAGACGATGCATTGATTGGCCCGTGCAGCTACAGTGACAGGTCCAACCGCCGCGCCGTTCAGAGACATCATCAATAAATGTTGCAGTAACAGTACCGACATGACTGGTGCCTATAACTCACCAGGATTTCCTGACAGCAATCATGTAAACCAGGCCCGCACTTGGTGACTCAGCTCCCTATGTCTCTATAAATAGAGGAGAAGGGAAACCAAGGGGGGGTTAGAAAAATCATCTCCAACCCATTGCATTTTACCTTCGACCACCCAGATACTCTGTACTCGAACCCTGTTATTTACTCTTCAGTAATACGATCTGTCTTGCAAAATCCTCATCAGAGGTCGTAGAGAGTCGCATTCGGGCCTCTACCAATTATTTGTCCATAGTTAGATCTTACTTTAGGTCAAATGCTTGTCTCCTCGGATTAAGGATTGATTCTACGTTGTAAGAACCAACTTTCCATCCGAACGAGGTTAGGTCCCTACAATTGGCGCCTTCTGTGCTTCCCACCTTACCAATCTCCTTTCCTTCTTCCCCTCATTTTGCTTTCCACTTTAGTAGATTACCCTCAATGGCACCCATACGCCGTTCCAACTCAACCTAGGCAGGCCACTCCATTGATGGAGTAGCTGCCCAAATAGCCTTACTATCCCAACAAGTCGCTTAGGCAGAGGAGTGCTACTAGAATCAACTAAACCAAGAGCGTGAAAACCACTGCTTGACATTAAAAACTGAGCAAAATCGCCGCTTGGATGATGAAAATAGACAGAACAGAGCAACCGACGAATTAGGCAACACCGTCCGGGAGCTACAAAGATTACAGCCCTTGGAACCTGCTCGCCCGCCCCAGGTACCAGACCCATCGCCCGTTTCTGCTCGCGCCCACCTAGGACCTTTGCCAAACATCGAGATACCCCCCGTTCACACCGATGCCGAAGGTTTTCCCCGCATTATCCCCCCAACTAGCTCCATTCACCTCGGGATTCATTCCATATAAGACTTTTCTTACTCAACCCTCTGCTCCTCCAGACACCCCAGGCGTCGTCCTGCTCGGAAACGTCTCGACGAATGCAGTGCTAATTTTATATCACACACTCGACCTCGTAACCTTTAAATTCATCAATCTCCCCCACATCCTGCATATGTTACAGAGTAGGACATCGACCAAAAAATACAACCCGTCATCCGCATTAGCACGAGCCCTGCCACAAACTCCTGGAACCGCCTCAATAACCCAATCTGCCCCAAACTTTTTGCTATAGAAATATCCTCCAACTTTCGTTCCCTCAAACTCAGAAAATGCCGTAACACAGACCCCAAATCCCACATCCCCGAATTCTAAAACTCCTTGAGCCTCTACTGTACGGCTTACTACCTATTATGCCTCCTTTTCCCAATGAGCCTTACCGATAACCCCCTTTGATGGTACCACAATCTTCCAAAAGGCTCGATTCGTAACTTCAAGCAACTTTTACACCTTTTTATTACCTAGTTTGCCTTCAACAAAGACAGAGATGTCAGAGTTGACGCTCTCTTCAATTTCAAATTTTTTGGCAGTGAGACCCTCGAAGCCTTCACCAAAAGATTCCTCGACGAATCCCAGAAAATTAAAAATCTCGACTGCTCGAATGCTATTTTGGCATATTCGAATGCCCTGCCCGACCACAGCCGAGTAAAATAGCACTTAGTCCTCCATAAACCAAAAATACTCGAAGAGATGCTCTCGAAGGTCAAATGCTATATTAATCTCGAACGCCTTCAAGTGTCCTGCAAACAGAGCCAGCCTTCGCAAATAACAAACTTTAATAAACCTCGACAACACCCCCACCCTGCTCCCGTACCCCCGATCGCTCCTGTCTCACAAGATACTAAGAGCCGCAAACGCCCCAACATTGATAATAACACCGAAGCTCGGAAGAAGCGACCAAAGCTTGTTTTGCCTACACTCACTGCCCCCCTCGGCACCCTTCTACCATATATACAGGCAGACCCCATTTTGCGTCTCCCGTTTCCCATCGATTTCAGACCAGGCGAACCTTACTGCGCCAACCTTAAGTACAACTGTCACCATACCAATAAATGTTTTGCCCTTCAACGCTCCCTTGAACATATTTTTTAAGTAGGACATTTGTACCAATATATTGCTGATCTTCCAAGCTACCTCGATGGGTCCTACCTCAAATCTCTATCCACCCCTACTACTAAACAAACTGAGGTGCATATCTATAGAGTCAAGTTGATCGAAGTTAACAACATAGACAGTGGACATTCCAAAAGTAAATGAAAGCGTGACAAAGAATGTCACAAGCTCACCTATCAGGAGAAATTTCCTACCCTTCTGCCAGAATCAAGCTGTCACCCTTAACTCGAAGGTATTTCTTTCATCGACTGTGATACTTCACACGTTTGTCTTCCCCATTCTGATCCGTTAGTCATCATGATTAAGATCGAGAACCTCATCCTCCATACAATGCTCGTATTTACTAGGAGTGCAGCTTATGTTTTCTTTCTCCAAACAATCCAAACCATGAAGAAAACAAACCTCATAACCACTGCCAACATCGAACTAAAAGGTTTCAATGGATCGATAGAAGTCGCTGTTGGCCGTATTAGCCTACCCGACACTATAGCCCCCATTACCCTTCAAACCAACTTCATCGTCATTGACAAGAAGTCTGAATACCTCGGTATACTCGGACGAGATTGGCTTCACGCCATGTGAGATATACCTTCAACCTACCATCAGACCCTTCGATTCAGCAATTACAAGGGTACTTGGAATTTAAAAGGCTCTCAACGCCTTGCGCGCTCCTGCAAACACCCAGGATCGACCAAACCCGAAAAGTTGTCAGCCACCCATAACAATCACAACATCTTTCTATCCCCTCGACTTCAACAGATACCACCCTATCCATCGAACCCACTATTTATATTGAACTCGATGGTCCTGGTTGAGGTACATTTCTCATAACCTTCCTCAATGAATCAGAGTACCTCAAACTTTCTGAGTTCCTTCGAACAAAAAAAGACATCTTCGCTTGGACATTTCGAGAGATACATGGCATCGACCCAAGCTTGGCCTGCCATCGCCTCGATCTTTACCCATATTCCTCAATAGTAAAACAAAAGAAGCGTATACTGGCACCATGAATTTGCGAAGCCGTGAACCTCGAAGTAGATAAGCTCATAGCCGCAGACTTTATCAGAAAAGTGAAGTACGCAAACTGGATATCAAATATTGTAGCAGTTCCTAAGAAGAATGGCAAGATCCGAATCTGCGTCGACTTCACAAACCTCAACAAGCACACACCGAAGGATAACATCCCCCTCCCAACTATCTCAGCATTCCTCGATGCCACTGCTGGACACGAGCGCCTATCCATGATGGATGCGGCTTCGGGTTATAATCAGGTACCCCTCCTCCCCGAAGATCAACTTAAAACTTCATTTATAACTGAATAAGGCCTTTACTGTTTTAACGTTATGCCTTTCGGCCTTAAAAATGCCGATACCACATACCAACGCCTTGTCACAACCATGTTCAAACACTTGCTCGGCAAATCTGTCAAAGTCTAAATCGATGATATGTTATGCAAGAGCCTTCAAAAAAATAGCCATATCCAAGACCTCTCAGAAATCTTCTCGATACTTCGCACGTATAATATGAAACTCGACCCAGATAAGTGCCAATTTTGCGTGTCATCCAGAAAAAAATTTGGTCACCGAATCAGTAAACGCGGGATAGAGATAGACCCCACCCACATTCGAGCCCTCATAGACATGCCTTCGCCCTGAACAAAGAAGGACGTCCAAAAGGTGGCGGGCAGGGTAGCACCCCTCAATCGTTTAATTTTTAAATCCTCAGATCGATATGCCTAGTTTTTTTCCCTCTTACGCGATCAAGGCGTCCACAAAGAAAAAAAGAAAAATAATCCTGAGATCGACTTGACCCCTGAGTGCGAACAAGCCTTCCTTGAACTCAAAACTTATCTTGGCCGTCCACCAATCATCAGCACACCTATCAAAGGCAAAATGCTCTCTTTATACCTTGCTGCCACAGAAACCTCTCTAAGTTCAGTGCTCATTCAACTTGATTCTAACATCGAAAAACCTGTATATTTCATCAACAAAAACCTAACCCTTGCAGAAACTCAATATTCAAAACTTGAACGCTTACTCCTTACACTTGTCTATTCAGCCTGTAAGCTCAAACCATATTTTTAGGCTCATGCCATCCGTGTCATTATAAGTTATCCCCTTCAAGAGATACTTAGCAAAAAAGAAAAATCTAGACGAGTGCAACAGTAGTCCGTATACCTTGGTGAACACGACATTATATTCAAGAAGCAAATATCCTAGAAAGGCAAAGCAGTAGCAGACTTTCTAGCGGACTTCCCGGTCGAAGATGTCGACTGGGAAGAACACGAAGATGATCTATCAGAAGATCAACCTGAAATAGTAGATCCCTGGGACCCTCTCACCGGCTGACATTTATTCACAGACGGATCAGCAGGACCTAATGGCTCAGGCATTGGTATTGTCTTGGTAACACCCACTACTGACTGCATAGAGAATGATGTCAAACTGACCCTTCGAGCTGTTACCCAAGGATTATTTTGGCCCGGTATGAAAAAGCAAGCTTCAGACGACGCAAAACACTGTGACAAATGTCAGCATCACGCTCATGACATCCATTGCCCCCTCAAGACCTCCACTTCATTCAAGTTTCCTGGCCATTCAAAAGATGGGCCATCGATCTCATTGGACCCTTCCCAAAAAGCCTCGGGTAGTAGAGAAAACATCCTCATCGCAACTGATTACTTCACAAAATGGGTTGAAGCGGTACCTTTATGCCGAACCAGAGTAGAAGAAGTTGTCAAATTTTTATGGTAAAACATCATCACTCGCTTCGGCTGTCCTCATATGATTCGATGCAACAATGGTCCTCAATTCGTTGGCAGCAAAGTCAGAAACTTCCTCAAAAAACACAATATCCTCCTCTCACTCTCCACACCTTACTATCCCCAGGGTAAGGATCAAGTCGAAGCAATTCACAAAACATCGTCGATGGTCTTAAGAAGAGAGTTGATGCAAAGAAAGGACGATGGGTTCAAGAATTACAACATGTCTTTTGGGCCCATCGCACAACCCCAAGGAAATCTACAGGATACACCCCCTTCCTCCTAACATATGGAACCGAAGCTATATTACCAACCCAATTCGAAGTCCCCAGTCGAGCCCCTAACCTCCCAGATGAAGATAATGAGTTCAAACTTGCAAGCAACATGTTATGGATCGATGAAATCAGAGATCGAGCTATCGCCAACCTTGCCGGTACCACACATCACTTCAAAAATCTTACAACAAAAGAGTTCGTCCACGGAGTTTCAACATTGGAGATCTGGTACTTCGACGTGTTAATCAATCTTCGAGACCTCGAAATGCCGGCAAGTTAGTCGAATCTTGGGAAGGACCATATGTTGCCTACGATAAAATAAATAAGGGTTCTTATTACCTAATGACGGAAGCCGAAGAGCCTCTACCGAACCCCTGGAATACAATGCAGTTGGTCTCCTATATCAGGCCATATCTCTAAGCATGTACAACTTATGCAATCCAGAACATTCAATAAACAAGCTTTTCAACCCTTACTTCGTCTCCTGCTTCATTTTAAATTTCTTGATTTAACTCAGGTGTCATGTCAACCTTCGACCCGACTGATACTTGAGGGTAACCTCGAGATTTTTCAAGCTCCCAATTCAAGCAAACTCGAGAGGCAAGAATGGTCGAACGGCCGAACCCTCAGGGATGTATTGGGGACGATAAGATATTGCTTCGCTGTGGCTTAGGTCTTCGAAGTCCAGTCCTTTTCTTGATTGACCCTAGGTATCACGTCCACCCTCACCCCGTCTGATACTTGGGGCGATCTTCAATTGATCAAGTCTCCAATTTCGAGCAAACTCGAGGGGCAAGGATGGTCGAAAGACTGGAACCTCGGGGATGCATTGGGGGCGATCAGATATACTTCATCCAGGCTTTGAACCCGTCGAAGTCCTGTTCTTTTCTTGTTTTACCCCGGGTATCATGTCCACCCTCACCCCGACTGGTACTTGGGGACGACCTTGAATTGCTCAAGTTTCCATCATTCGAGCAGACTCGAGGGGCAGGAATGGTTGAAAGACCGGACCCTCGGGAATGCACTGGAGGCGATCAGATATTGCTTTGCTGCGGCTTAAGCCATCAAATTTTAATAAATTTTTGGGTTTCCTTTAGGTATCACGTCCCCTCGGACCGACTGATACTTGGAAGCGACCCAGAAAATTTTCAAAATTTCAACCTCGTTGTGGCTTCGCCCTTCGATGTCTAGCAAAACATTTAGAGTTCGATCTATACATCGTCGACACTCCCCAGGTTTCGATCACACTACAGTCATTCATACATATCAAATTTCAACTCAAACAGATTCAACTTCTACACTTCAAAACAGCAACCATATACAAAAATACTATCTACAATTCTAGAGCACATTAAACATATTATCCATCAGAGGAACAGTTGCAGTACAATTCAAAGACCAATCATCAAGAGTCCAAAACAAGCGAACTCAACAGAATGTGCATTCAAATTCCAATAATTTAAGGTCAGAGCAGGATTACACAATCCATCAGGAAATCAGATATCAAATCAAAAGTTTAGAATTAGTATGTTCAGAAAATATGCACCAATATGTTAAGCTTAAACAACCTACCGAGTTCAGAGATCAACAGAAAGTAACAACATCACTCAAAATATTATAACTCAACATTATAATCAGCAGAAGAAGATATGGAGCCCCCAATCCCAAATACCTCATATTGACGCGGTTACACCTTCTTGCTCCACAGATCCCCTAGCAGCTTCATTCAAACCTTCGACGATCAAATTATCAGCATTTCAACCAATGGGCGCTCCAACAAGAGAAGTATCTGTACCACCCCCAGTACCTCTAACTGCTTCTTCAACAATGTTTGCCTCCCCTCCCTTCACCTGCAAATCATCCCCCTCAGCAAGTTCTGGAGACACATGATAAGATTCCAATGTCTCTGGGTCAAACCCCTTATCATCTATAAAGCTTTTCAACTTAACTTTTGCCTTGCATTCACCATCATACTGCCACTGGAAAGTCACCTTCTGCTCAACCTCGACCGCTACAAATCGAGCCTCTCGTCATAAGAGTCGGTAAGCACCCCCAGATCCTGCTTCAACTTCCTGACTTCAGACACCAGTGATGCCTATTTTCCATGAGAAAGATTCAGATTGTCCTTTGCTTGCTTCAATTTCACCTTCACTGCCTTCATTGCCATGCTACAAGTTTGCACCCAAGCATCCGTCTGCTAAAATTTTCATGAAATCAGTGCAACTCGAAACTCGAAGAATTTTCAAGAAATCTCAAATTGCCACAATAGCAAGCAGCATATAGTTACCTGAAACATGTACTTTTTTTATCTCTTTCGAAGCCTCGTCTAGGTCATCTTCCCAGAGCTCGACCATCGAAGCCTGCTTTGCCACAACCTGCACCTGTCGTTCAACCTCCGTCATCTCTTAATCTTCCTCCAGTATATCATCCTCCCCCGGCACCTTACGCCTCTTGCGTTGGCCAACCTTCGATTGCTGCACCTTCGAAGCTTCAGGGACTACCGGGCCTTTCCCCTTCTCAGTTTGAGCTTCTACTGGCCTTGGCCTCAAATTCGACGTATCTCCTGCCACTTTGGGCACTGGCATTGCTTGCTTCAAACCCCTCCGCGATCTTGGTACAAATTGGTATTTTCTTGGCAAATCTTCCCCTCCCATCTCTCTTTGCCCCTTTGAAACACCTTCACCTTTCTTTCTCTTTGGTAGCCTCGGCGTAGCGGGTACGTCTTGAAGCAGGGAATTCGCCTTCTTTCTCCTTTGCCTTTTGATTTTGAGAATGTCAAACACAGAATTTACCAAGATGAACTTTCTGGACCAGCTGATTAAAACAAGAACACAGTTATCACTTATCTCAGATACACATCAACAACAACCCTTCGACAATAAACTTACTTACGTTATATACCCAATGATATAATTTATACAGTTCATATTTATCTACATTCTCATTGTTACCCCTTACTATCAGTAAATCTTGATTCCACCCTCGGCCTATCGAGCACAGGTTAAAGAACCAAGGTTTCCCTGGGTGACATTGGATGTTATAGGTCCCCGGGTTCTGACTAGCATTCCTCGAGTAAAAGGTGATAATGTCAAAGTACTTAATCAAACTTCGACCCTCACTAGCCAGTTTTACATTCATCCCTTCTACAACCCTCACCATCTCATAAAATTACCGTTCATTTGCACCGGAGCCACTCCTCAGAAATTCAACACTACTTTCACCAGTCTTCAGAGATGAAGCTCAAGTCCCAATCGAATTTGGCCTCTATAAGCCAAAATCCCTTCCCCAGGGTCTGACTTGAAGGTCAATCCTGCCTCTACAATACTCAGATACACCCCTACCTTCGAGAGTTCTAATTTTATGGCAAACCGATCAAATCTAATCCTCTCTTTAGCTAAAATAGCACCTTCGATCCTATCGAACTCAGTCGAAACCCTACTATCTTCATCTTGTACCTTATCACCCTCTTCACCACCAGAAGGCCCTACATTGCACCCCTCCCCCCATACTGCTTTCTCTTCATCACTATCTTCGGTAACTATCGTCCTTCGACGCCTCAAAACCGGAACCTCCTCTGCCGGTAGAACCATTGAAAATGGAGCCTCGGTTACAATATCTAACACTTTTACATCGCTACCCTCATCCATTGGGGCTCGACAAGAAATACTAGCTTCGAATTCTTCGAACTCTTCATCTACAAGTCTCTGTCTCGAAGCCCGACGGTTACGCATTTTAGCCTACAGAAGAAAAGACACGCAATTAGAGTGGAAAATTTGACAATCCCGTGCCTATCACTCCTATCCTATCCATCCCCCCCAGATATTCATCACAACCTCAATCTCAGACCCAGTACCCCCTCCAAAACCCCCCAAACCCCAAAATGGGTCAAAACCCAAATCCCTCAAGTTTCTTTACCCTTGAAAATAACCTCAAAAGCCCCAAACACAGATTGCCTTACCTACATTCTTAAAAGGGCAAAACAAAGAACAAGCAGCAGAGATCAAGTAAGTTACCAGTAGTTAGCAGCACTACCCTCGAATCAGCAAAACCAAACAAGGAAGTGTAATAAGAACTTCCAAGTACGAAATGGCATACATTGCCTCCTCTCCATTCTTTGATTTTTACAGTAAAACAATACAGTAATTACTCTTCTCCCTCTTATATATCTTTGTAAAAACCCAAAACTGCCTTGATTTTCTAACAACTATCATTACCACGACCCTACTACTCGACTTTCGGCAACAATGTGTTTTGACCAATATACCCCTCGTACCTCTCACATGCGAATAGCACCATCACTTTTAGCTGCCTGTAAAAACTGAAGTTCTCAAACCTTTTTCTCCCTCACTCGAAGCTAAACAACCAAGTCCAAAAACTCACATCATAACCTTTTCCGTCATACGAGAAAAACATCATCATTACTTTTTGCACACTGCCCCAGGCGCCCGTACCAGTCTGACAAACCAGCCGTCTGGGCTGTCAGATCGGCCAGTTAAATCCCACGTAACCGATGACACAATCCCCGAACTCGAGTACTTGACCATTTTACGTCTCGAATAATCTGCAGCTAATAGCCCCAAATAAACTTATCTAATATATCGACTTTCGGCATCCAACACATCCTTTAACGCAAAAAATTTGACCCTTCGACCGAATACAGTCACAAACTTCGACCATTCAGCGATCTCATGCTTACAGATAAAGTTTTCAGCTTCGGCGCAGTTTACCTTTCATTTCGACAAAGACATTTTTATCTTTGACCAACACAAATAATTCATTTCGACAAATGTATTATCCCTTCAATACCTCAAATTACAAATAAGATAGTATTACTAGTAGGCACAGTTCGAGAAAACAAGTTATCAACAAAAACCATTTTCATTCAGCAACTCAGACAACATTACAGGCTTCATATAAAAAAGAGAAGAGAAAAGAAGGAAAAAAATAGGAAAGCAACAACAAGAAAGCATACAATAGAGAACCCTATTTGTTGACGTGTTGCTTCTCTACAACAACGACCGCCGCATTTTCATCCTCTTGGTCCACTATATCCTCCGGAAAGCCTTTGAGAAGAGATAGCCGATGGCCAGAAAACGGCTCCATCATCTGCACTATTCCCCACCAGTATGCGAAGGGCATGTCATAGAGTGGTGCCCCAGGTTCCGCTTCAAATAGGTTTGGCATTTCAACATCAATATCCTCCTCGATTTCGAACCTCTGTTGAAGACCCAACAAGGCCTCCTAGATTCTCCTGGCCCTCACAAAAGTGCTTCAATTGCCTACATTGACTTAAATTCCTGCCTAAGAATAATTATAAATGATTATTTGTGGAAGTTTGGTATGATTTTATTTTCTTCTACAGTTCTACTGTATAACATTTTGTTATCCTAGGTACCAATCCTTTGATTTTTGCCTAATTCATCGAACTGATAGGTCTGTTGATATATGCTCATAAATGTGTTTCAATTGCCCATACTGACCTAAATTCCTGGCTCCTCCACTGATTCAACCCATTTATCATACTGACTGAAAGGCTTTAATGCATCAAAGTTACTCATCCAATTAATCATTCTAACTGGGAGGCTGTTGTTTCAAGACGAATAAAATAATATAATGAAAAATAAATATTAATCTGGCTATTTTAAATTTAATATACATAAATATATGAAGGAACAAATACAAAACATAATCAACAATATCAGACAATTAAAGAGATATGGCGAATTACCATAAATCAAGAAAACTTGAATCTTTTGAAATATGCATGCTAAGCAAATTTGATCGAATTATGTCTTTAAAATTTTGATGTTAGGAATCAAGAAGATGAACCCTAAATTATGAAAAATGATAAAAATCGATTTGTTAATCACAGATGAAATCAAAACTTCTAAAATCTACAAATTTTAAGAAATAGAGAGAGAGAACAGTACCCACTTAAGTTGATGGAGGGAATTTATGTTGAATGGGGTTGATTTTAGAGAGAGTGACTGAGAGAGATAAAATAACATAAGAGTTGTGCCTGGAGAAGAAGCAAAAAAAATTCTCATGGGATTTTGTTTCTGTTAAAACATGTGGCATAACAAAAATGTGTAAAAACGTATACTTGGCGAAATATAATTAACCAAGAAAGGATGGCGTGGCAGTGCCACAATCAATTCTGCTGATGCGTGCAAAATGATATTGTTACCAGATAAGGATAATGCATATCCAACGTAAGAACTTGCACAAGCCTAAAAGATTCAAATGATACATCATTTACTGTATAACAAATTTAGTTATGGTGTACATTTCAAATAAGATAGCCAAAATATTTAGTGTAATGCGCATTAGCTTGTGCATTTCATTAAAATCAATCACTTTCATCACCTAATTGGTAACCATGACTTTAATTTAAACACGTAAAATTAGATATATAAACCTCTACCCAAATATTCAACAACACTTCTACGATTAAGTACAACCCAAACTTCTAAATATTTAGATGTTTATCTACTGAAATTTATGTGGGTTAAAGAATATAGATATATGTACTAAAGATACTGTCACGCCCCAAAATCTAATAATCAGTAGCTAGACCAATTGCTATCATTCGGGGTATACAGGTCAGGGAATCCAAACGATTCACCCCCACAAATAACCAAGTCATAGACAAGTTCAGGCTCGGTCATTGACTATAGCAATATCATCAAAGTAAAAGAATAAAGCGGAAATAAAAGATATATATACATCAACTGGAAGCGTAAATACAATGCCCGATAACATATAACGTCAAAGGCTAAATACATACAAGGAAATAATAAAATCGGCACCGAAACAACAACTGCAAACACCTGGTACCAACTGCTAAAGTCTCAGCAAGGCCCAACAGTAATCTGCCTCTGAATAGGGAGAACAAAGCGAGAGTGGGCAAAACCACAGCTTACTAATGCCCAACGAGGTTAATAAACATACTAATATAGCAGGTGTAGAGAAAGAGGAGAGATGAATGTGATAAGGAATATTCTAAAGTATGGTAATCTTTAAGTGTCGAATAGAGTGATAAAGGTGAATACAGAATAGAGTGAAATAGGAATAAGAAAAGGATTAAGAGATATGAGAAAATATGCTGATGGTATGATGATATGTTATGATATGATATGGTGTGGTGTTAGAAATGTCCCAAGATGAATGTTTATGATAATATAAAATCAATACAAGACCCTATAAATCAAAATAATGGGCTGATCAACCGCTAATGCATAATAACCTTAAAGAGGTCTCAATTGGATAAAATGGGCACGATTAGTATCAAACTCGACCAAGCTTGGGATTTATCACTTGATTAGAGTGTTATGGGCTTTGCAACCCACGGAGCCAACGTCCGAACTTTATTTCACATTCCAAGGGATTTCAACCTCACAGAGGACTAAGATGGGTACGAAAGGAAAACTGTCTCATACCATCCCACACTCCCGGATGGGTGAATAAGTATGATAGTACTTGTCCCAAACTCACCCACTTAGTTTAACCCGATGTAGGAATCCCAAATCCTAACGAGGGTCAGCCGTGTGGAGCTTTGTTATGTACCTAACCCTGTTAAGTTAATAGAATATAAAAACCCTCACTGCAAATAGATCCCAAGGATCAAAATGACACAGCCGCCAAACCCGGCCAACACATATAGGATAACCACCTTCCTCAGAGGATGGTAAATAATCCTATCACAGATGTAAATAGTGACTAATATTCCTAGTCACAACATCTAACAATCATCAGTCTCTATAAGACTGGAACACAGCAGTCAAGGACTACCTACGAGAATACCACACAATGCGCAACTCCCTTAGGATAAAAGAGAACACACTCTGCTATGTCTAACAAGGAAACAACAATGTTGAAGCCACAACTACAACCGAAGGAACAATATAGTTAAAACCTAATCTCAACCACCTCAATGCCAATGTACAACTTTAACTTACACAGGTTAAATAGTATAGGAATTTAACAATGAAGGGACACTCGCCTGATAAAGGATAACCCGCAAATCCGCCAATCGACAGGTCAACCCAACCTCAACCACCATAACCAGCAACGATAACACCTACACCAACAATCTAACACCTGCAAGAGATACAATCGACCCAACACTACAAACCCTAAATCATGAGGGATCCCCTAAAAGTACAAAAAAACAATAACAATAGAATGGGATAGGGGAATTACTCACCAAAGAGGTCGCGAGATCAATCCCATCAATCGATCCAAATGAGAAGCGAGGTGGAGCAAGGGATTATCAATAAGGAGAGTGAGTGAGAGAGTGAAGTCTGAGAGAGAAAATGAAGAGGAAATGGGTAATTAAAACCCTAAGATCCCACATTCCACTTGAGGCGATCCAACGGCCAAAAATCGTGAAGAAAAACCCAACCTGGTCGTTTAAACACGCCTCTGTTCGAATAAAATACATTTCTATTTGAATAAAACAATGTAGATTAATGTCTATTCGAACATAAAGAGTCTTGTTCGAACTGAACCAATCAGAAAGATAATATTCGAACAAGAAAGGTGTTGTTCGAACAGAATGAAGCAGATAGGAACATATTCGAGCAGAGCAAGGTTTGCTCGAATAGAATGGTACAGAATGAAGTGTATTCGAACAGAGTTATGTTTGTTCGAATAGAATGATCCAGATAAGGATCTATTCGAACAGAAAGAGGTCTGTTTGAATAGAAAGAGCTGAAACTTGACAAAAGATTCCTCAGCGGAATACTCCGCGAAAAAACTCGGAAAATCACGGATCCCTCCCGGATCACACCATACCACAAACACAACAACAACAATAACAATCACAATGCCTCCACCAACCCAATCACGGGCACCCAAACACAACTTACCTCCTCCGTTAACAACCACCGAAACACAAAAAAGGAGAAAAGTGCCAAACCTGATTAGAGGAATGAAATGCGGATGCAGAAAGTGATGATGCATGATGTATGGCATGAATATGGATGCTTGATGCATAATGATAAATAAAATAGAATAAAATAAAATTAAAATCTGGGACACTACATTCTACCCTCCTAAAAAGAATTCCGTCCCAGAATTCTACAACCCAAATTCCACAAACCTCAATCCGAGAATAAATGCGGATAGCGATCTCTCACGTCCGTCTCTAACTCCTAGGAAGCCTTACTAGGATCATGGTGAGTCCACTAAACCTTCACAAATGGAATAACCTTAGTGCGAAGAATCTTCTCCGCGCGATCCAAAATACACACCGGATGCTCAAAATATGAAGCATCTTCCTGAACCTCTAGGGGCTCCCAATCAATCACGTGAGTTAGATACCGCTTATACTTCCTCAACATAGAAACATGAAATACGCTGTGAACTCGGTGCAACTGCGGCGGCAATGCTAAACGGTTTGCTAACTCTCCAACTTTGGCCAGAATCTCAAACGGACTAATAAATCTCAGAGCTAACTTTTCTTTCTTACTAAATCACATCACGCCCTTCATCGGGGAAACCTTCAGCAAAACGTAATCACCGATCTTAAACTCTTGTGGTCACCTGTGAGTATTTGCATAACTCTTCTGTCAACTCTGAGCTATGCGTAACCGATCTTTAATAATAGTAACTGCCTCAGTAGTCTCACGAACCAAGTCTGGCCCTAGTAAACTCTGCTCACCAACCTCTGCCCAACTCAGTGGTGATCTGCACGGTCTACAGTATAAAGCCTCATACGGTGCCATCTCAATGCTCGACTGGAAGCTGTTGTAGTACGCAAACTCCGCCGAAGGAAAGTACTCATCCCAGCTACCCTTGAAGTCCAAAATACAAGCTCTAAGCATGTCTTCAAGAATCTGGTTCACTCTCTTCGTCTGACCGTTGGTCTGAGGGTGAAATGTTGTGCTCAAATCTAATCTGGTATCCATAGCTCGCTGGAAACTCTTCTAAAAGTTACCGGTAAATCAGACATCTCGATCTGGCACTATTGACATAGAAACCCCATGTAAACGCACTATCTCTCTCACATATAATCTACTCAGCTTGTCAACCTTCAAAGTCTTGTGAATCGGAATAAAATGTGCCTATTTGGTCAATCGTTCTACAATCACCCAAATAGAATCGTGGTTCTTCTTCGTCCTTGGTAACCCGAAATGAAGTTCATCGTCACGTGCTCCCATTTTCACTCTGGAATAAGTAAGGGTTTAAGCTGCCCCGCCGATTTCAGATGCTCGGCCTTCACCTGCTGACAAGTAAGGCACTTGGAAACAAATTTAGCTATCTCACGCTTCATATTGTCCCACCAATAATGCCTCTTAAGGTCCTGGTATATCTTCCTACTGCCTGGATGAATAGTATACCTAAAGCCATGAGCCTCACTCAAAATCTCACGCTTCAATATCTCTAAATCTGGCACACCTAATCTGCCCCTGTATCTGACACTACGATCTGAAGTAACTGTCCAATCTGGTCTGCTAACGTCTGAAGCCGAAGACTATAAACTAGCATCCTGCTGCTGAGCCTCTATCATCCGTGAAATCAATGAAGGCTAAACCCTCATATTTGCAATAAAACTACCCGTACCCCGTGAGCACAAACTCAGTCCAGAATCTGCCATATTGTAAAGCATCAGCCACTCACGAATCATCAGGCGTGCAAGAAATCCACTTGGCAAGCAGCTCAAAGCGTCAGCCACCAAATTCGCCTTCCCTGGGTCATACTGCAAGTCGACATCATAGTCCTTCAAGAATCCATCCATCTGCGTTGCCTCATATTTAACTCTTTATGTGAGAAAAGGTACCGCAAACTCTTGCGATCAGGAAAGAGCTCGAACCTCTCCACGTAAAGATAATGTCGTCAAATCTTCAATGCAAAAACCACTGCTGCCAACTCAAGGTCATGAGTAGGATAATTTTTCCCGTGTACCTTAAGTTGCCTCGAAGCATAAGACACTACCTTCCCTTCTTGCATCATCACACAACCAAGTTCGTTGAGCGATGTGTCGCTGTAAACCATATACTTCTGTCCACTGGAAGGAACAATAAGAGCCGGAGTTCTAGTCAACCTCTTCTTTAACTCTGTAATGCCAACATACACTTTTCATCCCAAACGAATCTAACGTCCTTCTGCGTCAAGCGAGTCAAAGGAGCTACAATCCACGAAAAGCCCTCGATGAATCTGCGATAATAACTGGCTAATCCCAAAAAGCTGCGAATTTCTGTAACATTAGTTGGTTGTTCCCAATCTGTAATGGCCTCAACCTTCGAAGGATCAACCGCAATACCATCCTTGGTCACCATGTACCCTAAAAACTTCACTTCCTTTTCCCAAAAGTCATACTTCTCGAACATTGCATATAACTCGTTCTCCCACAGAGTTGGCAAAGCGATCCTCAAATGTTCCTCGTGTTCGGCCTCGGTCTTAAAATAAATGAGGATGTCGTCCACGAACACAATAATGAACCGATCAAGATAAGGGCAAAAAACTTGGTCCATCAAATCCATAAAAGTTGTAGGAGCATTCGTCAAACCAAATGGCATAACCTGAAACTCATAGTACCCGTAACAAGTCCAAAATGCTGTCTTAGAAATGTCCTCCTTCTTAATCCTCAGCTCATGGTAACCTGATCTGAGATCAATCTTTGAAAAGAACTGCGCTCCCCGAAGCTGGTCAAACAAGTCCCCGATCCTAAGTATGGGATACTTATTCTTTATCGTGATTTTGTTTAACTCGCGATAGTCGATACAAAGACGCATAAACCCGTCCTTCTTCTTTGTAAATAATTCCAGAGCTCCCCAAGGTGAAGTACTCGGCCGGATAAACATCTGATCCATCAACTCAAAAATTTGGTCATACAACTGTTTCAGCTCAACAGGTGCCATACGATACAGAGCCTTCGAAATCGAGGCCGTACCAGGTAAAAGATCTATACTGAAATCAATCTCTTAGATCGGCGGTAAACCAGGAATCTTCTGAAATACGTCGGAAAAGGTACACACAACCGGAATAGCACTAACATCAACGCCAGAGGATTCTAACTCTAAGAATGCCAACAAACCGTCTCCTGATTGTGCAGGATCTGAACTAGTAAACCCAAATCGCTTCCCCCAGGAATACTAAAAGTAGATATCTTCTCAAAATAGTCTAAGGTAACTCGATGCGTTGATAGCCAATCCATACCTAGGATAATATCAAACTCATACATCGGTTGTACCAACAGGTCTGCTGAAAGGACGTGACCTCAAACAACTATAGGGCAATCTCTACAAATACGAGAAATAGAAACTGAAGAATTGAGAGAAGTACCCACAGAAATATCATCATACAATAAAGAAGACTCAAAACCAATAGTGCAGAGGAATACATATGCTACGAATGAATATGATGTACCAGAATCAAAAAGAACACGAGCGGGCGAATAAGAAATATGAATCGTACCTTCTACTACATGTCAAGCGGCGTGAACACCTCACCCCCCAACTGCATACATCCTATTCTGCTCTTGGCCCTGACCCTGGACCTGCTGCTGACCCAGATGCTGCTTTCTCTGTCCACCCTGAGGGCCTAGAACTATCTGTCTACCCTGCCAACCCTGGAACTGCCTCTGCTAAAACTGTTAAGGTCTCGGCTTATGACCAATGGGACCCTGGAACTATCGCAATGGCTGTGGACCTCTGACTGGCCTAGGACAAAGCCTCTTAGAGTGACCTTTCTCCCCACAGTTCCAGTACTCCCCAAAGGCAAACCGTGGTCCCATAACTCCAGCTGGCGTACCCTCGGCAATGCTGAACTTCTGTCTAATCACACCCAAGTTCTCATACTGACTCTGGATTGCCTTTCCCTTATCGGCTCTCTTATCCTGTCTCTCTTGGCTCCTCAAGTCCTTGGACTTGAGCTCCTCAATATCGTTTTGCTCTATCGCCAAGGCTTTAGACAAAACCTCTTTATAAGAACTAGCCCCCGAAACAATCAAGAACTTCCTAAAGCATGGATGAATACCCTTCGAAAATTTCATCTTACGCTGCTCTTCATCCTGAACAATAAACGGAACGTATCGAGAAAGTTCATTGAATCGCAGATCGTATTGAGAGATACTCATATCACCCTGCTCAAGCATGCAGAACTCAGAAATACAGGAGTCTCCGTAACTCTACGGGAAATACTGCTCGAAGAACCGATCCTGAAAGGAGGTCCAAAGTACTAGAGTCTCAACTATGTTTCTCTTGGTGGTATCCCATCAGTGATCTACCTCACCCTACAATAGATAGGTAGCTAGTGTCACCCTCTGATCATCCAGACACTTCATCGCGTTCAAAGTCTTCTCAATGGACTTAAACCAAGTCTCTGCCTCAGATGGAACTATCGTTCCATAAAATATTAGGTTCTTATACCTCTGAAGCTGCTCTAAATAGCTGTACTCTCTGGCCACCGGGCTCCTGGCCTGCTGAAAATGAGCTATGAAACTCTTCATGAACTATTTTATCTCTACCAAAATATCTGGAATAGCTAGGGTAGGTAAAGTAATGGGTTGTTCAGGAGCTACTGGAGCTGGAGTAACACCCTGGTCAATCGGGATAGGCCCCAAACTCTCTTGACTGAGCACTGACTCATCAGCAAGCACACCACTGTGCAAAGATCTACGGCCACGGCCCACTGCACAGCCTCTGCCTCTGCCACCTCTAGCCATTAATAAGAAATAAGGGCATACCTCGGGAAAGGAGAAAAAATGATAAAATACATAAAACCGAATGGAATCGATCCTAACTCCATCTTGAAAGAATTACTCGTCATATGATTGCAAGCACAAAGATTGAAATTAACCTATAGCTCTGATACCAAGTCTGTCACTCCCCAAAATTCAATAATCGGTTGCTAGATCAATTACTAAAATTTGGGATGTGCAGGTGGGGAAATCCAACCGATTCGCCCCCATAAATAACCAAGACATAGACAAGTTCAGGCTCGGTCATTTACTATAGCAATATCATCAGAGTAAAGGAATAAAGCGGAAGCAAAAGATATATATACAACAGCTGAAAATGTAAATACAATCCCCAATAACATACAACGTCAAAAGCTAAATACATACAAGAAAATACCAAAACCAGCACCGAAATAGCAACTGCAAACACCTGGTACCAACTGTTGAAGTCTCAACAAAACCCAGTACTAATCTGCCTCTAAAAAGGGGGGAGTAAAGCGAGAGTGAGAAAAACCACGGCTCAATAATGCCCAACAAGGCTAATCAACATACTAATATAGCAGGTGCAGAGAAAGAGGAAAGACGAATGTGATAAGGAATATTCTAAAGCATGGTAATCTATAAGTGCCGCATAGAGTGATAAAGGTGAATGCAGAATAGAGTGATAAAGGAATAAGAAAAGGATTAAGAGATATGAGGAATTATGCTGATGGTATGATGATATGTTATGATATGATATGGTGTAGCACTAGAAATGTCCTAAGATGAATGTTTATGATAATATGAAATCAAGACTAGACCCTATAAATCAAAATAGTGGGCTGATCAACCGCTAATGCATAATAGCCATAAAGAGGTCTCAGTTGGATACAATGGGTACGATTAGTAGCAAGCTCGACAAAGCTTGGGATTTATCACTTGATCAGAGTGTTCTGGCTTTGCAACCCACGGAGCCAACGTCCGAACTTTATTTCACATTCTAAGGGATTTCAACCTCACTGAGGACTAAGATGAGTACCAAAGGAAAACTATCTCATACCATCCCACACTCCCGGATGGGTGAATAAGTATGATAGTACATTTCCCAAACTCGCCCATTTATTTCAACCCGATGTAGGAATCCCAAATCCTAACGAGGGTCAGCCATGTGGAGCTTTGTTATGTATCCTGACCCTGTTAAGTTAAAAGAATATAAAAACCTACACTGCAAACAAATCCCAAGGATCAAAACAACACAGCCGCCAAACCCGGCCAACATACATAGGATAACCACCTGCCTTAGAGGATGGTAAGCAATCCTATCGCAGATGTAAGCAGTGACTAATATACCCAGTCATAACATCCAACAATCATCATTCTCTACAAGACCGGAACACAGCAGTCAAGGACTACCCACGAGAAATATCACAATGGACAACTCCCTAAGGACAAAAGAGAACGCACTTTACTATGCCTATCAAGGAAACAACAATGCTGAAACCAAAACTACAACCGAAGGAATAATATAGTTTAAAACCTAATCACAACCACCTCAATGCCAATGCACAACTCTAACTAACACAGGTTAACTAGTATAGGAATTTAACAATGAAGGGATACTCATTTGATAAAGGATAACCCGCAAATCTGCCAATCGACTGGTCAACCCAACCTCAGGCTCCACAACCAACAACGATCACACCAATACCAACAATCCAACACCTGCAAGAGATACAATCGACCCAACACCACAAATCCTAAATTACGAGGGATCCCCCAAAACTACAAACAAAACATCAATGAAGGAAAGGGATAGGGGAATTACTCACCGGAGTAGTCGCGAGATCAATCCCAACAATCGATCACAAACGAGGAACGAGGAGGAGCAAGGGATTATCAATAAGGAGAGTGAGTGAGAGTGTGAAGAGTGAGAGAGAAAATGAAGAGGAAATGGGTAATTAAAACCTTAAGATCCCACACTCCACTCGATGCAATCTAACGGCCAAAAATTGTGAAGAAAGACATAACCTGGTCGTTTAAACGCGCCTCTGTTCGAATAAAATACATTTCTATTCGAACAAAACAATGCAGATTGAAGTCAATTCGAACAGAAAGACTCTTGTTCGAACAGAACCAACCAGAAAGAAAATATTCAAATAGGAAAGGTGTTGTTCGAACATATTGAAGCAGATAGGAACATATTCGAACAGAGCAAGATTTGTCCGAATAGAATGGTGCAGAATGAAGTGCATTCTAACAGAGTCAATTTTGTTTGAATTGAATGAACCAGATAAGGATATATTCGAACAGAAAGAGGTATGTTCGAACAGAAAGATCAGAAACTGGACAAAAGATTCCTCAGCGGAAAACTCTACGAAAAAACTCAGAAAACCACGGATCCCTCTCGGATCACACCACACCACAAACACAACAAAAACAAAAAAAATCACAACGCCTCTACCAACCCCATCATGGGAACCCAATCACAACTCACCTCCTCCGTGAACAACCACCGAAACATAGAAAATGAGAAAAACACAAAACCTGATAAGAGAAATGAAATGCGGATGCAGAAAGTGATGATGCATGATGTATGGCATGAATATGGATGCGTGATGCATAATGATAAATAAAATAGAAGAAAATAAATTAAAAATTCGGGACACTACAGATACTTAAACTACCAGATATAGATATATGCCTCAAAATAGATACATGGATTCCTTGAATATAGATATATGTTTGCAGGGTTCAATTACATATTTGCGCAATTCTTTTTCTAAAAACCCATGTTACAAGAATATAAATATCCAAATCAAAGCATTCAGTTATTCAGGAACACACAAGCAAACAATAACTGTAAATTTTATAATAATTATGCAACCAAAGTACCAATCATACATTTATTTCTTGGTGCACCAAAACATTAACTTCAACTTCTAATAAGCATGCATTTGAGATGAGAAAATCAATTACTAGAGGCAGGATAAACCTAAACTCTTTCCGGTGTAAGTATGCTATATTGGTTTTTTACTGTAATGAGGAAGAAAGAATGGGATTGATATATTATGTTAATAGCCATTGATTTAGATTTTTATATAGGTTTTTAAGTTGGGTTTGAATTTTGTGAAACCAAGCGGTGATGAGCGAAAGACGAATTACTAAAAACTAAGAAAATTGGGTGAAGAGAAATATAAAATACATTAATAGTAATTTAAGATGAAAATAAATAAGGCTGATAGAAATTAAGTAAGCATAAAAGAAAATTGGTCAGAAGTTTGAAGAAACACAAAAATAATTTTGAAACAGAAGTATCCTACTATAAGCAGATATCTTAAATTCAAACTTGACATCTCAACTCCAAATTGATGATCTTTATTAAAAAATTAGGAGCATCCAAGAAGAGCTGGCTAATAAAATTCAATTAAAGTTACATAACTTCTTTTTTGCAGAATTTGTCATAAATCGACATTTATTTCATTTAATATTCATGTGAATGGATGATCTCTGCAACCACAGAGAGGAAATTGAGTGTGAATAAGACCAAATGAAAAAGCATAATTGATAAATTTAAAGAGAGTAAAAACCTGAATAATGAAAACCTCAAACAACTAAAGCACAACTCTTTGTGAGAAGATGGGAAAGTCATTTGTGATTAGTACCAAAACACAACTCTTTGTGAGAAGATGGGAGAATCGTTTACGATTAGAAGTTTCAAGGAGATATGACCAAAACACAATTCTTTATCAAAGGAGTTTCCAAACATGCGTACGTGTCAGTATATTGCTAATGGAGAGAGACTTACGTGGTGAAATATAACAATTTTAGAGATGGCAACGTGGTCTGACAAGAATCGATTCTAAAAATGCGTAAAGAATTATATTGTTATATAGATTGCTGAAAGATAGAGCAGAAGCAAAATAGTAAAGAAAAATAGAGTTCTCATATCTCATTTTATATGTGCTCTGCCTGTATTTATAATGGATATGGGCAGTTACAAATAATTGGTCTCCCATTTTAATGGGTAGTGGGCAAACTTTACAGATCTCTTGCAATAGCTATATTTGACCAAGTGTAATGATTACTGCAGAGGGTCGAGATCTGTAGGCATGTACTTGACATCTTCTCGAATGATCGCATACCTTTAACATGGTTGTACTAGCTTCTCCTTGTCTAATATGGGGAATATGCTACCACAATATCTTCTCGAATGATTAGATACCTTATACTTGACTTTATTTAGTTTATCCTTATCGAATATGAGGAATATACTACTACAATACCATTACTGACATAATAGATCGAGATCTCAATATTATCATATGCATGTGTCACGCCAGACCTTTCTTAAAATGTATCAACTGATCACATAGCTACTATTGCCTAGTCGATGGGTGGTTCCTTTCTCGATGAACCGGCTACACCACTAGCCATTTATTATCTCCTATTCTATTGCTCCTTGGCTCAAAATACATACTTTCAATGGTGATATGTACTTAACGTAAGCCTTAGATTCATTTATGGGATACACACGAGTTACCTCCGAACATCCAGCTATACGAGTGCATTACTTATAGGTACATATACCTTGGATACTCTAGTAGTGCTACTGAATGCTTCTAAGAAATTTATTTGTATCCTATTGTAAGTGAAGCATCTGCTGGAGTTTATTGCCATTATCTTTGATTAAGGGATATAAATGAGATAACGATAGTTTTTCCCAAGAGATCTTTGGACTCTTCCAAGGCATTACCTGTCATATCTCTCCATAATGTATGGAAATATCATCTCATCAAAGTAACAATCTGCCCTGCAGTAAATACGCTACCAACTGGCTTCAAATATTTAAAGATAAATGACGAATCGTAACCCATATAAATACCTGGTCGACGTTGGAGGTACAAAATCTACACAAGTAATACTTTCAATTATCTTGGTTATATTATTCATAATCAGAAGATCAATTCCATAAATCCTTATAAAGGTGGAAATATAATATTTTCAGAGTTTAATGTTCTTTCAAGCTTCTCTATTAGCATTAAGGTGCCCCTTCCTTGATTTGTTTGGCTGTATTTTCACTATTCTCATAAGAGATTCTGTTAGAATTGCGAATAAATAGTCATTTGAGATGCTTTAAAAAAAGAGTTTGGGAGAATATATTCCATAGGACAAGATTTGAATGGCTGAAGTGGAGATATGCTGCTGGAGTTACATGTCGCTACAAAAAAAAAAAAAAATTATTAGGGACCAGATATTAGAGACCGAGTAAAATTTTTCTCTAATAATAAAAATATTTGGGATGGTTTTGAATCAGTCTCTTATATTTTAGTTTATGAGATGGAAAAAATTACTCTGTCCCTAATAATATAAGTTTAGGGACTGTCAAATTTGGGCGTCCCTAATTTTATAAGTTTAGGGACTCCTAGATTTGGCCGTCCCTAATTGTATATGTTTAGGGACTGGACATCGCCGTCCCTCATAGTTTTAGTTTAGGGGTGGACAAAAACACTACGAAAACAAAAAGGCCCAATTGTATGTATGCAGTTAACTCCTCTTCCCCGCAATCCTTTCTACCTCCACTTTCTACGACTGTGCTAAACCCCAATTCACGATCAGAACCCTAAAACTGAAACCCTAATTCATTTATTGTTGCTGCTCGTGGTGATTTGCTGATTTCGTAGTTTATGATTGTTAAATTGATAGTTAATGATTTGCAGAATTGCTAGTTTATGGTGATCTATGGTAACCACATAATAGATGATTCCTTGAATTGGTACTTTTTGATATGAGTAGGGAAAAAGGGGAATCCAATGTTTAAAGTGTTGGTAGGAGTTGTTAAACGTATTCGGTTGATAATGTGTGTGATTATTTGTGGGGTTCTCGTGGTTGAGTGTCGGAGAGTTTTGGCGATGGAGACGTTCAATAATCTTGTGCCTTTCATTGTCATCTTCTATCTATAGGTAGTCTAGTTAACTGGCACTACAAGAATAATGGGCAATGGCCACTGATAGCATTTAGTTTTTGCTACTATTTTATCAGTGACAGGGTACCACAAGTTTTATCATGGATTAGCCTCTTGCAGTGGCCAAAGGTTTATCTGCCAAAAAAGATATTGAAGTCAAGGGTTTAGTCTCTTGCAGTGGCCAAAGGTAAATATTACGGCGAATGTTTTAGCTTCTGCCTTTATTTCCTCCTGTATTACGCAATAAAATCAAAAGGAAGAAACCCTATATTCTTCCTTCTCTCTTCTCAGTATTTCGTAAACAAAAACTTTACCTCCTTCATCTCTTCTCACCTCAATTTGGTAAATAGAACTTTAATCTCAATTTGGTTATTGTTTGTTTCCAATTAATTTAGGTATTTAGAATCATATTTTAATTGCCATGTTGTACTCTAAGTTATTGATTTCAATTCATTAGTTCAAGTTCTCAGAGTTGTTGATTTCAATTGGTTATCAGTAGGTACCTCTTTCTCTCTCTTTTAAGTTTTTATTTCTATGGTTTTATCTCCATTGCTCATGTACCTCTCTCTATTCGCTCTAGAGTATGTGATTTGTAAAAAAAGTTGATCATCCACTTTCAGAAACTCTTTTATTCACTCTCTTTGATGGATTTGATTTTGTTGAATCCCTAAATGATGAGGGTTTTTGAGTAGGTTTTGGTAAAAATATAAGGAAATTAAGTCTTTCATTGAAGGTTATTCAACTGTGTATGTGAATTAAATTGTAAAGCCCTGCCTTTCTGAATCTTTCACTTGATTTATGATTTGTATTGATAGAGGCAACTATTGAGACGTTTGTTATAAAATTTGCGCGTTCTTTTATCAAAAAAATAATTAATTAATCATTGCTGCTATCTCTTGGTGCTCTTTGATCTCTTGGTATTCTTCGATTGTAGATTTCATTTGATACTATTAGATTGTTAATTTTTATTGTGTTAAGGTATGAACTCAAATTATGTTTGAGGTCATTTTAGTTTGGTTATTTTAGTTCAAGGATTGAAGTCGGATTGAAACGCATTGAAAATGATATTTTCAATGTTCAGATTTGAAATGGTTAAGATCGACAGAAGATTAAGCTGGTTAAGTATCCAAAAAATTCGAACTGATTAAGTTACCTGGAGTTTAAACTGGTTATGTTGCCTGAAGACTCAAGCTGGTTCTGTTCGAGTTGCTGCAGAAGAACTGAAAGGAGGTCGAAGTCGTTCGAATGAGAATGGAGCTCGTTCGAACGAGATTGTCAAATATTACATTTTGCATTCAAAGACTGAAGAAGTCGTTTGAACGAGATGAGATTTTTTTCGGACGACCTGTATGTATTCTAGGGTTGGAACTTCTAATCGCTTAAGTCGTTCAAACAACTTTTTGCTTCGTTCAAATGAGATTTGCCTGGCTGCCTTTGTGAGTTCTTCTGAGACGTTGAGTTCTGCCTCGGGATTCTTTCTACTTGTATTTAGTCCTCTAGTATATAAAGAGGACTTGGGTTATTTTGTTAGCTTATCTTTTCCCTGTGAGTTTAATTCTAGACCTAGAATATGTGGGACTCTATTAAAGCTTGAGAAGCTCAGAGAGATTGTTGTAACCTGTTTTATTATCATAGTGGATCATTCGGGGAGTGGTTTTTTATCCGCAAGGGTTTTCCACTTCCCTCCTCCAGGTAAATTATTGTGTTCTAAATTTTGTATAATTTATTCTTGGCATTTCCATTTATCGTTCTTGGGGCAAAGGATTAGGATTAGCTACCCTAATTTCCTAACAGCTAGCATCAGAGCGCATGGTTAGGGCTTGTGTGATGAAGAGCGATGGCCGATATGGAGAAATAAGAAATTGATGAATTGAATGGATTAAACTTTAGGATTTGGAAGATGCAAGTAGAAGATTTTTAATATACGGAGGATTGAGATTTTCATCTAGGAGGGATTTTGACGAAGCCGGCCGATATGGATCATTTGGAGTAGAAGCATCTAGATCATGATGTTCCAGGAAAAGTTCATTCAACACTCTCAAGTTCTATTTCTTCTAAATTGCCTAAAGTGAGTACCGTGTTAGAGATGATGGATAAACTATCAAAGATGCTTGAATAAACTTTGATTTATTTGAATTCTCAAAAGTGTATTACGAGCGTTTCAAATTCTCGTAAGCAGGTTACTTTCAGCGACGTAGTAGAAGTCTTTTGTAAAGATTCTCGCGTAATACCTCTTGGATCTTCATTGTTAACATTGGGTGATTACTCAGATGTTGAAGTTAAAGGAAATAGAGTTTCACATATTAAGAATGGAAGCAAAAAGCGCATAAAGGCAAAGAAATGCAATCAACAAGATATTTGTTCTAATTGCAGTAAAGTTGGTCATAAGAAGTAAGATTGTAGATCGACGAAGAAGAGAAGATCTGTAAAAAGACATTCGGTGATTTTCTCTGGGGAAGGTAAAAATTCCGATAATGCCTCTAATCTTATTTTTAATAATTTGGTTGATATGACTTGAGATATTTGGAATAAACCATGTATTGTGATTCATGGTACTCGGGATAAGTCATGGTGGTTATCTTATGATATTTGTAAAAAGTCAAGGTTAGACTTGGTTGCTCCTTTTGAAATTATGTCGGGTAAAGTGAATTGTCTAGCTATGATGAGTGCTATCATATAGTAGATAATCGAGTTGTTCGGATTGAATTAATGAATAATAATTCGTTAAATTTGGACATGGTACAAAATGTGTTTAGTCTGGCTAGAAATATGTTTTCGAGCCAACTATCGGACTTGGATCTTTTGGCTACCTTCGGCGATGATGTTTTTTCAATCACGAAGGATGCTACTATTTTAGCATGGCACAAAAGACAAGATACGTTCTTAGGGACGTGTAACGCTAATGATGAGATTATTGGTGTTGTTACTTCGATGGTGGACTCTAGAGCATGGCATGAAAAAGTTGGTCACATGAACATTTGGATGAAAACACTATTCTTGAGGAGAATACTTAAAAAGTTAAACTCAAAAAATTTGTACTTTTGTGAAGACGTTCTCTTGCTAAAGCAAAAGAAAGTTGGGTTTCCTTGAAAGAAAAGAAAATGGAATATGGGATCGAACCACTTATACGATGATGTATGGAAACCGACTAGAGTTAGTTCGAATGGGGGATTTCATGTTTTTGTTGTTTTCATTGGTGATTCCTCACGAGAGCATGGTGTACATTTCTTGAAGATTAAAATAGATTGGTTTGATGTCATCACTAGATAGAAAGCTTGGGTTGAGATTGAGACAGGCTCAATGCTGAAGCGTCTTAGGTTTAATGGTGATGGTAATAAATTTTGTTGTGATGAGTTTGTTATTGATAAAGCATCTATTAGGATTAAAAGGCATGAGAAGATCCTAATAATACCACGAGTGTTTTGTATGGCTGAAAGAGTGGTCCGTGAGATTACTGAAAGGACGCGAGGTATAAAATGTTTCATCGAGTTGTCAAAGCAGTTTTGGGCGAATTCGGTAGTTTCAGCGGTTGATATAGAGTCTTGGCATGCATTAGATCTTGGACTATTAGAAGAGATCACTTGGATGAAAAAAGAGGTAATCATTTATACTTCTTTTGTCTATTCTCGTAGTAGATCATTACTAGATTATATGTCTAGTTTATGCATGTTCATTGGATATGTTTATGATGATTTTGGTAACCGATCTTGTGATGTGAAGAAACGGAAAATTATCCAACTTATTGATGTGATATCCAATGATGATGTCTTTTGCGAAAATATGGATAAGTAGACCAAAAAAGTGGATTTATCGGAGTCATGTGAGTATGTAAAAATCTTTGTAGAGATAGTGTTGGAACTGTAATATCGTGTTTTTTAGGAGGAAAACCTTCGCCAATACTTGTTCGTAAGGATTGTGCAATAAAGAAGTATCAACCAAGATTTTACGTGGAAAACTCAGCAGAAACTGAGAAAAACCATGACCTCGAGGAGGATTTGGTATAAAATCTAGTAGATACTAGTTATTACAAGTTTACTGAGAATTGCTTATGTTTAGGATGAAAAGATTTCAGATGTGTGGTCCCTTAGAACCTATTCTCTGCCTGTATTTATAGCATATACAGGCAGTTTACAAAAATAAAGAAAGAGTCTCATATTCTTGCGCTAGTGGGCAAACTTTGCAGATCTCTAACAGTTCCTTCTTGACCGGGCTACAATGGTTACTTTAAGTGTATCGAGGATGCACAGATCATTCTAGAATGTTGGGTTGTCTTTGACTACTGAATGCTAATATATATTCTTGTTGAATCTGGGGAATATGATACTACAATCGCCTCATTCTCGAACAGAAGTAGTTGTAGTTGTGTCGAGAAGAAAAACTAGAATCGGAAAAGGTTGTCGAATATTTGCATAAGTCATTACCGAGGTCAAGGCGATTGGTATTTGGTCAAGTTGGTTTCGAGGTGGAATTAATGATGTACATTGAATGTTGTTAAAGGATGGCGTGTATAAATAGGAGTTTTATGGAAGGGGGATGGTGGTGCTTGGAGAAATGAGGATGCCCCAAGTATGAATGATTGTTAGGTATGGGGTTGAAGATGGTGATTTTTTTGATGAAATTTGGCGTAGATTGAGAGATTAAAATGGGTTATGTGATTGGAGTTGAGCAGTGAGGTGGGAACAAAGAACAAACAGAAACGAGATGTTTTGGTTAGAAATAGTGAGAGCATCATGCGTATGTAAAGGTAATGTTCGGAGTCAGTTGGGGGGTGAAGGGTAACTATCTTTACTGGTGATGAAGATACGAAGTTGGGATGGGTGTCCAGGGATCTTGCCGAACGCGTGGGTGTGCTTGCAATTTTCTACTACCTATTCCTGCTAAAGCGTATCTTAGAAGCTCAGTGACTTGAGAGTCATTGAGCTTCGAGGAGTAGAAAGATGCTATAATGTCTAATTCTAGTAAAAAATAGACAAAGAAAATATTGACATGTCGAGGAAGTTAGCAAGAGCAGTTAAATTGTAATGGAAGAAAATATTAAGTATTAGAAGTGAATGTACTTGAAAGAGATAGATGTCAAATGTAAGAAATGAGTATATAATCGAATGTGAGAGATATCGAATGTAAAAAATGAGTTTAAAATGAATAAATATGTGTGTGTGGAATTTAGTTGCTTTTGTGTTTGTTATCGAGTATCCAATATGATTACAATATTTGTGATTGAATTTTCTCGAGTATTGGCAAGTGTATAAATTCGAACGTGTATTGTTATGTCGAAAATGTAATGTACTTGTCAACTGTAGGGAAATAAAGATTGTGTTTAAACGAAGTGTGAGTGAACAAAATTAAGTCAACTGATGTAAAAAATAATCCCTTAAATATAGGTATTTGCTAAAATAGGATGAAATAAGGGAACGTAGATGCAAAATGAATATGGCAAGATGTTTTCCATTAGGTAATGGTATGAAATATAAAGAAAATGATGTATAACAGTTATTGGAAAAGATGGAGCATACAGTAACAGATATGAATGTGTCTATAGATATTCTTCGAAAGTTAGAAGGTTTGAAGTATGAAGGTAAAAGTTTATTAAGGGGTAGAAGATTAAGAGGCAGAGATGTCAAGAAAAAACGTATAAAGCATTGTATTCGAAGAACTGGACCGTCGCCAAGTTGTGCAACGAACAGTTACGTGAGGGCTATAAATATGTCCGAGGTTGGCGACTGTTCTAATCATTTGCAGACTGAAAAAAAAAATTGAGGGAGAGAACTGTTGCTGCCCGTTTTGGAAGTTGTTAGATACGATTACGAAGGAGGAGATTTGTGTGTTGATTGAAAGGGCGAAGCGAGCAAAAGAGAAGGATACTGAAGCTGCACGATAACAAGGTTAGTGATTTTTACAATTTGTTTTATAAGTAGATGCGCGTGTTAAAGATTAATCAATAACGTGTAATGAAGTAGAAATGAATGAGAGAAGTCCATGGAGGGGAAAGATTAATAGCGACAGATATGATTCTGTGAATGGCATATTTTGATTTCTTTGTGGCGGTGATTCTGAGTTGCATAAAAATGGAAGGGGAGAGTTTGAAGGGAAGTAAAAGGGATTGGAGAAGGGCACTGTAAGTATGGCGCTGTGGGAGGAGAGGTTTAGAGGGAGCAAAATATGAGGAGAGGTTTAGGATTGTGCGGTTTATCGCCAGATTTTGTGCCGAAGAATGAGAATTTGTATAAATGGAAATAACTATTTTTGGCAGGAAAAGTTATAACGTCTTCGAGAAGCTAATAAAATTCCCGTAATTTCAATAAGAAAATATTAACTAACGAATTTATCGAGGTTACTGTATTAAATTTAGATTAAACATCAAGAACTTAATAAATGGCTATGAATGATAAAAAATCTAAGTGAATTATCTGATAGAATTTGATCGAGAACTATGTATAAGTAAAAATGTAAATGATAGTAGCAGATGGAAAAGTGTAGAGGTGTTGGAGAGTGATCTCAACTACAATATTTTGATAAATATATAAAAGTAAGAATATGTATATATGAATCACATATGAAAGATTCTAACTGTGCTTAAAATATGGAATCTGATGTACAGGTTCTTATAATAGTTGAACAAAATTTAAATGATGAGAAAAATATATTTGCGAGTCTCGAAGATGTAGTACCTTTGATGATCAATGTGAGAACATGTGTGCAACAATTGGGGGGGAGATATAGGGTAGGTTCGAGCAGTGCAGACACAGGGAATGAGGAACAGTTTAGGGTAGTCCCTAGTGTGCATAAAGGAGCAGAGAAAGAAGTTACTAAGACTGGTGTAGATCATGAGCCTCAGGTGAATGATCGAGAAGAGAGTGGGGATGGGGAAAAAGATGTTGAAAAGGATGAAGAAGCTTGTTAGAGAGAGGGTTTAGAGACCAAAGAAATATTAAGATTTAAAAATAAATATGGCATCCCTGGTGATGTTAGATTAAAGAAGTATCAATACGAAATGATTGACCAGGATATACCTCTAGATGGTATTCTTGTTCATCAAGAACAAATAAAGAAAGGATTAAAGTTACCCTTGAGGGCGGATCAGAAAAAGTTAATGATTTTCATTGATGTAGCCCCAGGTCAATTCAATCCGAATGTATATGACCTTTTTAAGTTATGTGGTGCGATAAATGGTAAACATAAAGCCAGAGGGGAGGAGGTAATAACGGTAGATGATTTGTGTATATACTACACGATGAAAACGAACCTGAAGTTAAAAGGGTATCGTTATTTGGTGAGGTTTTTGAAGAGACCGATGTTTTACGATATGGTATCCACTGGAGGTCAATATACCGAAGACCAATTATTAGTTTTTGAAAATTATGAGTTTAATCCTAAAGATCCAGGGGAGCCACTTAAAAGAAGAGCATTTAATCTAGGTCTGTGGTTAGGTAACTTAAATGTTTAAGCTTGATGAATTTTCAGGTGATATAAATTTTTTATAGATTTTTGTCTATTTTGTGTTTGCTGCATTGAAGGAGATCGGGAAGACAACTGAAGTAAACGCGAATTAGTATAAGATAAGAAAAGGATTCATTGGCAGGATTGACCATTTATCGACGAATCAAGATCAGTTAAGTGGAATTTTTCAAGAAGCAGGATTAAAAAGGTTGAGAACAAAAGGTACTGAAGTGTCAATTATTGGGGGAAAGATCTCAGCGAAGAACAAAAGAGCTGTAGATGCAAGTTTTCCTTTGAATAACCCATCGTTAATAGGCTATAACATAAATACTGAGATTGATGCGATGCTGGCGGAGTCTTTGGGTAAAAAAAAGAGGAAAAGAAAGGTAAATGTGGAAAAAAGTTCGTTGCTGAATCCGAAAAGAACTACCCGACAATCATCTTCTAAAGTTGTCGAAGGTACTGATAAAGCTGTTGTGGGGAGTGGGTTACCTCCACAAAGTTTGAGTAGTGTTATACCCAAGAGGACACCTGTTGGGACTGCGAAGATGAGGTTAGGGGAGGAGTTTGAAACGGAGATGGTGGAGGTGATGGAGACTTTTTCTTAGGGGGCTGATTCATTGAAGAAAGAAATGGAGGACTGCATGGTGGGCATTGACAGCTTGGATACCTTTTTAGGTAAAGTACAGGGTTACTTGGCGAATGTGTGAAATTTTAAAGCTTATGCTCAAATGAAAAGTTTGGCAAATGAAACAAATAATAATTATATGACTTTCATGCAGATTAAAACAATGATGAGTCAAGCAATGAGACGGTTGGAGGGTAGTGGTGATCTGGCCAACCGGTTGGTTGCGTACAGAAATATTGAGAAGGAGTTGACTGCGGAGAACGCCAAGTTGAATGTGACGTTGAACAGGTATAAATTTGAAATAAACAAGGTGAAGGATGCAGTATTGGCGTAGGCGAAAAAATTGCTGGAAAAGGAAAAAAAAAGCCTTGGCATTGCAAAAAACTGAGTTCGAGAAAGAAGTTGATGATGTTAGAAGAGCAATGAAGTTAGAGCAGAAGAAACTGCTCGATGAATTAAAAACTCGGATGAATGAAGAAATGCTACAAAGATGCCACGAAGGGAAGATGCACTTTAAGGAGCAGTTCGATGAGTCTGAAGAGAGAAAGAAATATTACAAATGAGTTGTGAAGGCTTGGGGGCTGCCATGTGATGACAGTTCTGATGATGAGGTACCACAGACTCTGGATGTGCGTTGAGGAACTGAAGTTATGGACAATGAAAAGATGATGGAGGTCGAACGTCAGCTTCCCGGGATCATAACAGATGTGCAGGTTCTCAAAGGCGCTGTAAATGAGGAAAAATCTCCCTCGGAAATGTTAAATTTGGAGCAATGAACGTTATTTTTGAAAGTTTTAACTAATGGTCAGTGGGACCTAAAGCAGTTTGAATTTTGTGTGTGTGGGATGTTTATGTTGGTTTAATGTTTTAATAATTAACAATTTTGTTTTCAAAATAAGTCAAGGTAGTAAATAATTTGATTGCCAGATAAATATTGGAAAAGTATAGATCTTGGACAAGTCGAAGTAGTAAAAATATCGATTGTCAGATAAATACTTGAAAAGTATAGATCGAGGACAATTCGAAGTAGGAAGAGTTCGATTGTCAGATAAATACTTTAAAAGTAAAGATCGAGGACAATTCAAAGTAGGAAGAGTTCGATTGCTAGATAAATACTTTAAAAGTATAGATCGAGGATAATTTGAAGTAGGAAGAGTTCGATTGCCAGATAAATACTTGAAAAGTATGGATCGAGGAAAATTCAAAGTAGGAAGGGCTCGATTGCCAGATAAATACTTGAAAAGTATAGATCGAGGACAATTAAAAGTAGAAAGAGTTTGATTGTTAGATAAATACTTAAAAAGTATAGATCGAGGACAATTCGAAGTAGAAAGAAGGTAATGTAGAACAAATTGTTATTTCATTTGAAGTAAATGATTACAGGGTATCATCTGTAAAAAAGTTTAAGCTGAGCACTATTCCATGGGTACTCAAGCTGAACTTCATCTTCAGTCATAAGTCAATAAGTTCTACTATCTGCTTTGTTGCACACAATGTACGGTCTTTCCCATTTTTTTAATAATTTTTGTGAGTTTTTAGGTCAGGTATGGTCTTGTATCCGTTGTAGGACAAGGTCTCCAATACCAAACTTTCATTCTCGAACTCTCTTGTTGTATGATTTTGTCAATGTATCATGGTAATGGCCTAAATTGGCAATGGCCTTGTCTCTGGTTTCCTCGATCCAATTAAGGTTGTAAAGGAGTCCGAGCTCACTATCTTTATCAGTAATTTTGCGTCGAGCACTGGGGAGATCGAGATTTGAGGATATGACTACTTCAGTATCGAAAGCCATCATGAAAGGCGTACACCCTGTGGATACTCGAGGAGTGGTACGGTAACCTCATAATATACTGAGGAGTTTTTCGACCCATCTGCCTTTCTTGTCGTTGAGGCGCTTGCGTAAGCCAAACTTGATACTTTTGTTAATGGCTTCAGCTTGCCCATTTCTAAGAGGGTAATATGGTGTGGAAGTTGTGAGTTGAATCTTATATTTATGAAGGAAAGCAAGGACTTCAGCGCTGATGAACTGTTTACCACTATCAGAACGTATCATCTGTGGACAACCAAACTGGGTAATGATGTGCTCCCAAAGGAATTTGATGACCTCATTCTCATCAGTATGGCATAAGGGAGCTGCTTCGACCCACTTGGTAAAGTAATCGGTGGCAACCAAGATAAATCTTATATTTCCCAAAGCTCGATGGAAAGGGCCAATGAGATCGATTCCCTATCGTTTAAATGGCCAAAGGACATTCTAACATGTAAGTCGAGGGTGGGGATCTTAATATCATGAGCGCGAATTTGGCATTTGTAGCATTTCCGAACAAAATCTTTGTAGTCTTGTCTCATTTTGGGCTAATAGAGTCCCTGTGTGAATGCATATTGAGCTAATGATTTACCCAAAATGTGTGCGCCACAAATACCTTTGTGAAGGTCTCTGATTTTTATCTGAGCCTATTTCTGCGATATGCATTCGATATGTGACCCTCCTCCAGTGAGTCGATATAAGATACCATTTTGATCTGTGAATCAGGGGCACTTGGCTAACAGGGATCGAGCTTCTTCTTTGTTACTGGGATTGATGTTAGAGTTAAGGTATGCAGAAAATGGTTTTCTCCAATCTTCAGGATCGTCATCTTCAGTAACGGTCAAGTGGAGTGTGGACAAGATATCGAGGTTAGAGTGTTCGAGGATCTCGATCTCCAGAGATCTTTTTTCACTGTCTCCCAACATGACAGCAATGTAAGCTAAGGCATCGGTATGACAATTTTATTGCCAAGGTAAATATAAAATGGTGGCATGCTTGAATTTCTTCATTTTGTCTTCGACCAAGGCAGCATAATCAACCATCTTGCCTATTGTCCAGAAAGTTTTGTTATAATAATTGCGACGAGTAAGGAGTCGACATAAACTACAAATTCTTCAGCTCCAAGAGTAAAAGTAAGTATTTCATTATTGGTTGCATAGAATTTGAGTTTAAGAGATTTTTCTATGCGATGATTAGAAGGTGTGACGAGTACAATGCCAATTCCGGAACCTTGTGGTCCTGCTGATCCATCCGTAAAAAGTTGCCAACCAGAACTCTTGGACCATGCGCCTAGTTTGGCAATTGAGTCATCAGTAAAGATTTCTTCAAGTTCTTCCCAATCGGGGTCTTCAATTGGAAAATCTGCCAAAAAGTCAGCCACTGCTTGCCCCTTGATTGATATTTGAGGTTGAAATGAGATGTCATACTCACAAAGGAAAACATACCATTGTTGAACTCGTCGAGATTTTTCTTTTTTAGAGAGTATGAGTTTAAAAGGGTATTTTGTAATAACTTTGATGGGGTGAGCTTGGAAGTATGGACGGAGTTTTTGAAAGCTGTAAACCAAGGCGAGCAATTGCTTTTTTGTGGTAGCATATTACTTTTCAGCAGGCATAAGAGTTTTACTGATAAAGAAAATAGATTTCTCGATGCCTGCATCTTCTCGAATAAGGACAGAGCTGATGGAATCATCAGTTGCGGATAGGTACATGGTGAGTAATACGCCATCAATGGGAGTACCCATTATAGGGGGATGCCCCAAGTACTGTTTAAGATCTTGAAATACCAGTTTACAATCAGGAGTCCATAGAACTTCTGTTTGTTGTTTGTTCAAAAGAGTTGTGGGGTTGCCATGAGGAAGAAGGCAAAGAAGTTTGCATCGATCAGATAAGGCTATCTTGGCGACAAATTTTTGAACATCATTTTTTGTTCGAGGAGATGGCATTTCCATGAGTACTTTGATTTGAGCTGGATCAACTTTGATTCCTCTTTTGCTGACTAGATGGCTCTGGAATTTTCCGGATGCGACGCCGAATTGACATCTCTTGGGGTTGAGCTTCATCTGGTATTGTCGAAGGATATCGAAGATAGTTTAGAGGATTTGGGGATGATTTGCATATTTCAGTGTTTTGCAAATCATATCATCGATATATACTTCCATGATGTGGCCAAGCTGTTCTTTGAACATTTGAGTGACCAATCGCTGGTAAATGGCGCCAGCATTTTTTAACCCTAAAGTTACCACTGTGAAACAGTAAAGTCCTATTTCGGTTATAAAAGTAGTTTTTTCCTGATGTTCTTCAGCGAGTGGAACTTGTCTGTAACCCAAGGTAGCATCCATCATCGAAAGATGTTCGTGTCCTGCGACTGAGTCAAGAAGTTATGAAATCAACGGTAGCGGAAAACTCTCTTTGGGTGTGAATTTGTTGGGTTTGGTGAAATTAACACAAACTTGTATTTTATAGTTTTTCTTTGGCACGACGACGATATTAGAAACCCATTTCGGATTTTTAGCTTCCCGAATAAAGCCGACACGAAGGAGCTTTTCAATTTCTTCGTTGACTGCATCTCCAAGTCAGGGAGCCAAATTTCATCGCTTTTGTATGACTGCCTTGCTGTCTAGATGGAGGTTGAGGTGGTGGCAAGCGATAGAAGGATCGATTCCGGGCATTTCTTGAAAAGTCCAGGTGAAGACGTCAATGTTTTTCTTAATGAAATGTATCATCGATTCTTTTTCGTCGTGTGACAGCTTAGATCCAATGAAGGTTGTACACCCGGGGTCATCGAGTTCAACAGTGTCTACCACTTCAGCATCATGTTGCTCAAATGTGGGTGGTGTGTTAGACTGTAGTTGTTATGCCTTGAGGAGTTTAGTTGTATGAGGGTTGATGGTGGTATTTTTGTACATGCGTGCGACTGCTTGGCTGCCCTTGATTTCATAGACTCTGTGATCCGTAGGAAAATGTAGTACTAAATGGTAAGTTGATGGTATCGCTTTGATCAAATAAAACCAGCTACGTCCCAAAATGCCCAAATACTTGGACTCTGCATCAATGACGAGATATTTGACGATTGTGGTTTCTGAACCTGCATGAATGGGTAGTGTGATTTCTCCTGTGGCTAATTCTTTGAAACCATTGAAGCCTGTGATTGTTGTTGTCGAAGCTTTGGCAGAATCTGCAAGGCCTAAAACTATGATTGCTCTTCGGAATAAGACATCTGTAGCACTGCCGGTATCAATGAGATGAGTATGTAAGTAATCACTCCCCACTTTAAGCATAATAACAAGTGGGTCATCATGAGGGTATTGTACATGGCTGGTGTCACAGTCCTCGAATGTTATCTGGTAAGGACGTTTGGATTTGCTGGTTCTTGAAAGAAGTTTTATACATTTGTCTGAGGAAGTCATTTTGCAGGAAGACGTAATACGATTGTCTGATTTTCTTTTCTTCCCTTTTTTGATCTCGATCATGTATAAATGTTGAGCTAGGCCCTGGATATGATTATGCTCGACTTTAATAGTTTTTTCTTGTTCATAGAGAAATTTCTTAATGTCGACAACATAATTATGGAGTCTTCCAGCTAAGAGGATATGGTGAAAGATACGAATGAGGGAGTAGTAGCTATCAGTTTCATGACTGCGTACATTATGATACTGATATAAGGGTCTATTTGGAAGATTTACAATAACCTATGGCACACGATAGTACTCGTCTCCCTTTATCGTTGGTAAGATAGCGGAGAGGGTTGCTGTCATGGGTGGCAAAATTGGGACAGGTCTATCCAGTTTTCCATCTCTTCTTCAAATATTATCAGTGTTTTTGGCAGGTGGCTTCGGTGCTATTATAACGACTGCTCTTTGAGAAGGGGTCAAAGATACTTCTCAAGATTGTATGACAGAAGAGCTTTACATCATATCTTTCTTCGAGCGTTCCATCTCGATATAATTATTAACCACGTCAATCATTTTAGTGTCTGTACGCGATTTGTGTAGAGTAAGTTATTCGCAAACTTTTGAGTCGATGTGCAGGGTGAAAGTAAACGCTGAAACCACGAATTTGGGGTCTAAATTTCCAATCTTCCATGTTTCCTACAGAAAACGTTTATAAAAACTGTCAAGGTTTCTTTTGCGCCTTGCTCGAAGTAAAATAAAGAGTCCATTGTGATTTCACGTTCCATCAGAGTGGTTGGACTAGAATAGATGGCGTAGAATAGATTTTTTAATTGGATAAAAGAGGTGATGGAGGCTTCTTGTATAGTATGGAACCATCAGAGTGGTTCTTCTTTTAAGCTCATGTTAAACAGTCGATAACCCAACGGCGGCTTTGAAATGTTAAACATGTGTAAGTGGATCGGTAAGTCCTGGATACTGGATGAAATTGTGCATATGGAAGTTGTCAAGAATAGGCATATTTTTTAGATTTGGAGAGATGTGGTTTGCTTCGATCCTGTCGAGCGCAGATCGTCGGCCTGGGATATCATAGTTGATAGCTTGAATTCTATTCTTTAGGTCATCCAGAGTGATGAATTACTGCGGAGGATGAAGCAAGGTTGTAACCTGAGGAACAAAGTCGAGCTATCCCTTTGGTCCCAATCGATCTCTGATAGGTCTTCTTTCTGGCGGAGGGGTCTGTCGACGTGTACGCCGACTTCCTTGGGTTATCGAGGCCAAAGAAGTCAAACCAAAATGTTGAGAGGCTCTATTAGGATTTCCAGGTCTAGATCGAGACATTCGTTGGTAGTCTTTCCTAGGCTGATCATCACGTTGAGCTGCTCTTGATTGATGTTCACTTCGAGCCAGTGGTGGCGATGCTTGGTAAGCTGTTATTCAATCTTGTGTTCTTCCCAATCTTTCTATTTCCTTTTGAAGGGTTTGACGCTGTTAATCCAAGGCTTTTTTACATTCCTCTCTCTCCGTTTGTAGAGCTTGAGCGTGAACACGCTAATCTTCCAGTCTCTAGTTTTTTTCCGGAGCCATTTGTTTTTTGAAGTTCAAGAACTGCACCATGCAGATCAAGAGCTCCTAGAATGTCCTAATCTCTTACGGTACTAGAATGGCTTTTCAAATTCATATTGGTCATTTGGACGATGTTTAGATTAAAAATGGTAGAAAAAGTATGGTTAATACCCACAGACGGCACCAATTATAATGGCGTGTTTTCCAGGAGGAAAACCTTCGCCAATACTTATTCGTAAGGACTGTGCAATAAAGAAGTATCAACCAAGATTTTACGTGAAAAACTCAGCTAAAACTGAGAGAAACCAGGATCTCGAGGAGGATTTGGTATAAAATCTAGTAGATGCTAGTTATTACAAGTTTTCATAGTGTTGCTTATGTTTAGAATAGAGAGATGTCAGATGTGTGGTCCCTTAGAGCCTATTCTCTGCCTGTATTTATAACATATACAGGCAGTTAACAAAATGAAAGAAAGAGTCTCCTATTACGGCGATAGTGGGCAAACTTTGTGGATCTCTAACCGTTCCTTCTTGACCGGGCTACAACGGTTACTTTTGGTGTATCGAGGACTCACAGATCCTTCAAGACCGTTGGGCTATCTTCGACTATAGAATGCTAAGATATCTTTAATTGCAGAGTGTTGGCTTTATTCTTGTCGAATCTGGGGAATATTATACTACAGGAATAATTGGTTAAAAATGTCCAACGAGAACCGTATACTCCTCCGATTGTAATGAAAAGAAGAACCAAGGTTTCGAGACCTGCGAGCCATTATCATTACTCTCAATATTGTTTGTGGCTAGCCGGTATTCTAATGGCCAAATTATGTAAGCCCAAAATGGCTTGGAATTCAGTATCACCCCAATGAACCTGCAACAATATTCTAATGGAAAATAGGAAATGACACAGACAAATTTAGTGTAGAAAATCTCTGAATAAGTAAAAAACCATGACCTTGAATGGAAGATTTTTGTAAATGTATCTTTATTGCTTGAGGCGGATATCTTATTACAAGTGATCTCTAGATATAGAAATGCTTGAACCTTGTAACTAAGAAGTTTGAATGTTGCTGAGAATTTAGAATAATTAGTTTCTTGATGATCTATTGTGTAAATTTTTGGTCCCTGTCTTTTCTAGAACTTTTCCTTTATATAAGCCTTCTCGGCAGCTCTTCATCGTGCTGGAGCACGTTTTCTGAACAATGTGGTTTGTGGCAGTTGACTGAGTAACTAATGAGTTCGTGAGTGATAGGTATCTTTGACTGGATAGAGCTTTTCGGTTTAAGTTCGGCCCATATTCTTAACTAGTTCATGGGGTAGGTTGGAATGTTGACTAGGGAAGTTATGTTAATAATGTGGGTGTCTGAGATAGAGGTGATTTGTAGTGGTGACAGCTCGTCTTTAGGTGAGATTGAAGGATAGGTCCCTACAATCACCCCTCGCTACCGAAGTCACGAGTGGCTTTGGTTGAGAAATGATTTGTTGTAATTAGTATTTGGGTTAAAGTTCTTGATAATTAAAATAGAGTAATGATGGTTTTGACTGTGTGGAAATTACGCGGGTTACAGGGAAATAACGTGTATTTAATGGGGATGTAGATGCTAATGTATGTAATGGTTACGATTATGAAAAGTTATGTCTGTAATGAATGAAGACGCTTGGTAAAATGTACCTTCACATTAAATGTAGGGTTATATAATTAGTACCTGCATCAAAACCCTGAAGCAGAGTACGTTTGTAATCTGTAAAATTCTTTGAAATATTAAAAATGGTGAAGACTCGGAGGATGGTCCCTGAAGAGAGGATTGCGTCTGAATTACAGAGGTTGAAATTGATATACTTTGGTGACCAGTCCTTGGAGATTGCGATACCCGCTCCTGTTCCTCCGACTTATCAAGGCATGTTGGAAGATGAAGCGGTTGATGCTGAGGTAGGATTCTACTGTAAGTGGAAGTTTCACGTCGTTATCTTGATAGGCGAGGAATGTTAGGCCTGTCTTCGTGCATTGGCGGAGGACAAGGTTAGGGCAGTTAGGTACAGGGATAGGTATAATTGTGGGGCAGTTATGTTAATTTCTTGTATCACCATAGATTCTAAGATCTAGCCCTCTTCATCTCTACCAACTCTTCGGAGGTGGTGGTTTTAGAGGTGGAGGGGATGGTAGTAAAGAAGAGAGACAACCAGTCAAAGCCTACTTTTGCATTTTTGTCACATTTTTGTGCTCAGAAGACCTTCAGTTTGAAGAGTTGGAGCTAGTATTGAGCTTACTGCTTGCATAGTTTCCATTTGAAGTTCGACTAGACATCGACCAAACTCATGTGAAGGAAACCTTTTGTTGGTTTCAATTTCTGCTTTGCATCAGTGTAAAAGATCACTGAAGCAGGACAAACTGAAGGATATGATGTGTCGGAGTACTTGAATGACCTATTACTTGCAAAAACACTGAAAATTTTGTTATTTGTAAAATACCAGAAGTTGGGTGATGGACAGATTCGGTCTCTGTAATATACCAGAGATCGATTACTAAAAGACTTGTTATCTGTAAAATCAAGCGTAATTTTATTTACAAGAATAAAATTTGTTATCCAATTACTTATGTTTATGTAGATAGAAAATAGCTCGTAGAATCGAACTGAAATATTTGAAGGATGTTTAAATGAATTGAAGTTGATGAGTCCTAAAGTATTTCTATTGTAATATTTAAACTATGATATATATGTACAAAAATTAATGTGGTGATATAAGTATGATATGTCTGCGTGTTGGAAATATGAGAGATAAAAATTGCAGGAAATTTGTAATGCAAAAATTTAAGCTAATCGAGGTCGATAGAGGGATAAATCTTGAAAAAATAAGCTCGACTTGTAAAATAATGTAACGTATGAGTTTGAGGGAAGGGATAAGCTTATATAGTCTATCTCAAGATTCTTGGGTTTCTATTACGAGATTAAAGGTCAAATTCACGTTTCGAGGGGAAAGTGTTGCACAAATGCATAAATAAGGGTATAATTTATTTTTGAATATGAAGAAGAGATTATGATGGTGCGGACTCATTCTTAGATAAGTCATCATGCCGCAGAAGGACGATTGGCCATAAAGATCGCTAAAGTGCGGGAGAGGATTTTTGAATTATTTGGTTATTATGTTGAGTTACCAGTGAGGGAATGTCAGCTCGAAGGACTGGATGTAAGGGGTAGGGAACTTGAGTATGCCCGATATTTCTATGAGGTCTGTTTTTGCGAATTGGTGTGGGATCCTACAGATCGAGAAGAGATGATTATATTGACTACTAAGGTAGAGATCGAATTTAAAGATGGGATGATAGTGGGAGGAGATCTGATCAAATATGGCTGCTCAGGTTATCAAGACTATTTTAGATGTAATTATATGTAAAGTGTTATCCTAAATAAATGTAAGTGTTGCTGAATTTAACATAAAAGTTAAAAGTCAATTTGATCCTCTATAGTTGCAAATGTCGTTTGAGACAGTTTTGACATACAAATTTTGAATAACTTTGAAAATTTTGTTAGCTTTGAAAATAATGTCACTGGTACTATAAGTATAAGGAACAAGAACAGAAAAAATATAGGAGCTTCTAGTTTTGTTTTTTATGTAAAGCTACTAAAATTAGATATTGTGGAGTGTGAGTCGTCATGTGTGTGGGAAAGTTAGATAAAGATATGGAAGTAGGAGATACAAATAGATTAATATATGAGGGTAGGGGTAATGATAAAAAGACAGTTTTATTGAAAAGGTAGAAGATGTCTAACATGGAGAGTAGAAAGGATGCCTCAGTTCCAAAACCGAGGACAGGTCGTATGAGGCGTAATAACCTACCAGCCGTTAGAGAGAGAAAGAATAAATAGTGCTTCGTTTTCATCATTCAAACATTTTTCAACTTCTATAAATTTGGAGAGCACAGAGAGAGAAGCACGAAAAAATTACAGATGATTTAGTATGGATTTAATTGAGGGTAATCAATAGTTGAAGAGAGTTGCGGGCACAAAATCACGTATGTGGCTATATAGCAGCATTGTGAGGGAAGGACTTGGCGCTACATTGGATTCTCATTCTGACACTGAAGGTTAGTAGAGACGTGTATTGTATTTTTTGCAAATCATAATCTGTTTAAAGCAAATCCTTAAAAATTACTATTTATAGCAATCTATCATATTTGAAATATATAATAATTGAAAGATATGTTGCATATGAATGATCGATGTATATGAAATAATGATAGATACCTTAACTTGTATGTAGGTCGAACGTGAGAGTTATTTGTGTAGGATCAAACTTTGCTTGTAAAATTGTAGTTGAGATGAAAAGTTTGCCTATTAACGAGGTTTCGACCTCCGGCCAGAGGTAGAGTCTGATAGTAAGGTTAAATTTGAATTGGAGGCTTTCCTGGTAAATTGGTGGCCTATCCCCCTGGTTCAGATGTATTTAAAGAATTTTGTAAAGCCAAGGCTGCCGTAAGAGGGAAATGGGGTGGTTGCGTAGAATACGTTGGTAGAATGTTTAGGGTGTGTACTGCAGCGACGGGGAAAGAGTATTTTTATTTGTTAGCCAACTTGGAGGAGGAAAAATGAGATAGGGGTATAGATGAATCGATCCCGTTAGAATATTTTGACATGAGTATTCGGAGTGACCTTTTAGAGGGTTTCTTGTGTTACCTGTCTCAATTAGAGTACGGGTTGAGTCTTCCCCTTACCAATTTAGTAAAGGGGATTATGAATACGATTGGGGCATGTCCTGTTCAATTGAATGGGAACATGTGGGAGGTAATAACTATTTACGACCATCTGAAGGAAAAATTGAAGAATGTGGGAAAAGTGAGAAGGACGTCCCCTGAGGACGTATTGTAGTATTATGGGGTAAAGAATTATCAAGCTAGTAGTAGGGCATATTTTTGTATGAGTGCAATTCGGAATCGCTTCTTCGATCTTAATTCAGCAGGTCGAGCCTAGAATGACAACGTAATATAGGTTAATGGTAATTGTCTTCAGAGAGATGATGAAGAACTTTTGGATCTTTTGTTTAGAACTATAAAACAAAGTATGTATAACAATGCATAAAGTATAATATTGATATGTATGAACTGATGATCTTTTGGTGATAATAACAAATGTTGTACATGGCAGGTCTGAAGTCCCGAGTGGAGAGGAAAGATTCATTGTTAGACGAAGTTGCAGAGGAAGAAGTTAAACTCGAATTTGAGTTGGAAGGACTTGGCCTTTGCATAATGAAGGGGGTTGGAAGCAAGTCAGAAAAGGTTTAAAAATAACAATGACCTGGCTGATGGCGAGTGTTGATGATGGGAAGAAGAGAAGAACTTGTGGGGAAGGTCAAACCAATGTGGCCAAGACACCTATATTAGACAGTTTGGTTCAACCGGAGTCTATTACGTCGAGCAAATTAGCTCAAACATTTCCAAAAAAATGGATGTTGAAGCGTCCGTCGGCCTCTGGTACCACTGAAAGTGGTGAGATCGACGGAAAAGAGAAAACGAGAAGGATCGAACCTTCGAGGAGGTCGGGGAAAAAGGTCGCTGAAGAGCGACCTCCTTCTGAGGGCAATCTTAAAGCAGTGGAGGAAAGGGCCAGGTTGGCGGCTCTCCATGGAGAGGAGGGCATGAGTAGGATGGTATGTATTTATGCTTGTTATGTAAAAATTTATTGCGTTCCGCACTCATGCTGATGTCGATTTGTTTTGTGTAGGTTGCCCGTTTGGTAAAGGGAATTTGGCTCGGAGTGGAAGAAGAAAAATCCGAGCTGATGAAGTTTTAAGGTTGAGCTTGAAAATAAGGTAGCTCAAGCGATGGCTGATGCTCTCAAGGAATCAGAGAAGTTAGAGGTGCAATGGCGATTGGCCATCTGCAAGCGGAGGTGAGGGTGAATCTGGAGGAGGTGAAGACGGAGCGGGAAATGCTGGGGTACCACCTGATGTTGAAGGGATATTCTGAGGATGAGGTAGATGTCATTAAGGCGGACACCTATGTTGAGGAGGGTGATAATGAAGAAGTTGAAGAGGTGGCGGTGGGAGTTGTCGATGGGCTAGACGGTGTCTCCTGCCAGACGGTGCTAGACAATCAAGGGTATGACACAGAACTCCCAGAGGGTAAGAATGAGAAGGTAGGGTAGAGAAATTATTTTGTATGAGTATTTTGAAGTGTCTTGTAAATGTTTAGATTTGTGCGTATTGAATAGACTTCTGTAGGCTGAGCCCTTTTCTTTGTAACCCTCTTGTAAATACTTAGAGAAATGAGTCTCAAAATAAAAGATCTAGAAACTAGGCTTGCCAGGGAAAGAGAGATCTCCATAGCCTTGCTTTCTTTGCAAGCGAAGCTACAGGTTAGATTGGAGTAGGTCTTTTGACTTGTATGAAACATCGACATAAAGCTACCAAGTAAATTAGATAACATAAAGCGTAGATGTAGATCATAAACATGATATCATTTTTAGGAAAATAGCACTAATATAGTGCGTAAAAATATTCAAAGTATTTAGATAAAGTGGAATATTGAGAAGATGTACCTTAGACCTCGAAATGTATGTCATGGAGCAGCTATCTGAGATTTTACTTCAACCTTTAAGTCTAAAACTAGTTGCATACAGTAGATGTTAGAAATCAGATATATTTTTCGAAATAAGATATATATTATTTTGAAGGGTGTCCTAAATCGAGCTGAATATAATGTATCTATTATTGTGCAGGTCGAATTGGATTCAATTCGCTCGCTTGAAGATGAGGCGTTCCAATGTAGCCGAGAATTTGTGGAGGAGTTGGATAGGGTGAGGGAGGCGAATGACCACAGAGAAGATCAGCATGTAAAGGTGCATTTTAAATTTGTTGAGGCAACCCAAACTATTGTTGACCTCACTCGCAACGCCGAGATGAAAGATCCCGAAATTGAAAAGGAGATAAAAGAGCTTGCGGAGGTAAAATAACACACCACAAAGCTTCAAAGTCGGGTCCACACACTGATGCTTAAGGGTAGGCAAGCTGAAATGGCTCAATTCCGTATTCAGGTGCTAGAAAGATCGGAGGGACAATCTTGATCTAATTTTTAGAATTGTAGGAGCGAGCTGGAGCGACCGAAGCAGAAAATGATTAAAAAAGATAACAAGCTGAAGGTGGCTCAAAAAAATCAATCAGCCTCGGAAGCTGCAGCCGAACACTCGCATATAGCCCAACCCGCCAAGGATATAGAGTTTTGGGGGATGCAGCAAAGGTATGTTGAGTTAAATGAGAGGGTGGCACGATTGAAGATTGAATTGGTCCAAGCCAACACTCGTGTCATGAAAGTCGAGGCTAAAGAGCGCTCAAGGGGAAGTAGAAATGAGGTTAAAGTTCTTCTAGTCCAAGGCGATGTTGTTAGCCTGTCAGGTTGAATTAGAAAGCTAGAAGGTGGCGTAGCTCAAATTCAGGGGCATTTGAAGAAAGGGAATGCAAACTTAAGGGAATGCCAGCGTAAGTTGGATGATGCTCTTGTCACGGAGAAGGTCTTAGAAGGGGAAATCAGGTCGAAGGAAATTCTGATAAAGAAAAAAGATGTTTTGTTAAGGGATACTTTGACCAGGGCAGAGCTGAATGTAGAAATTGAGAGACTTCGAGCCCTGGTGGTGGACCTAGAGGCCATTAACCAGGCTGAATCAGTGAAATTTGTAAAAAAATTAGACGAGACTATAGCTTTTGATGCTCGGACATAAATGGAAATGGCACATCAGAAGAAACTATATGTCACTATGGAGTCATACCCCGAGAAGGATAAATTTAACTTTTCAAGGAACGTTGTAGCTCATTTGTATTTTGTAGAGGAAGTAAAAAGACTTAAGTCAGAGCGAGATACCTTGTTTAAGAGTTTGTCTGACAAGGGATGTATTTGTAGAGCTAATATAAATCGAAGGAATTGTATGGGCTTCATAGAAATGAATTTAGGCCCTTGACCTACTAATCTAGTAGAGAGGGGCAGAGTCACTGTAACTCGTGAACTGACTTCTAACTGACCTCCTGCTGAAGGGTAAAGCACGGTTGACATCCCAACAACAGAAAAGAATCTATTGTAATGTGACCTGAAAATAAATAGTATCTGACGCAAATATATTGAAATAGATGAAAACTAGTATGACCTTTGACTTATCTTATGTCTGGTGGGGTTTTTGATATAAAACAAGTTTTTACATTTGTTCTAATCATAGAGATGGGTTGATTAAGCCAAACCAAGTGAATTTTGATTTAACTGTTGTAATGTTGCAGACATATTAAAAGAGATGAAGGCTTGTATTACCTTTGCCTTATCTTATGCATACTAGAGTCGTTGATATGAAACAAGTTTCTACATTTGTTTCAATCGCAGTGATTTAGTAGAGTCAGCCAAACCAAGTGTTATCCTTGATTTAACTGTAGTAATGTTGCAGACATATTAAAAGAGATGAAGGCTAGTATTACCTTTTCATTATCTTATGCCTATTAGAATCATTGATATGAAACAAGTTTCTACATTTATTTCAATCGTAGAGATTTAGTAGAGTCAGCCAAACCAAGTGTTATCCTTGATTTAACTGGTATAAGATCGATTGAAAGCTAGTATTATTTATGCTTTAATTTACAGAATGTGGTTGAATCTACGTAAGTAGAGAGATATTGTGAAAAACTTGGAAGTTTAATTGATCAATTTTGAATTTACATTGGATGGAGATGAAAATCACACTTTTGGAATTGAAAAAACAAAAGCTAAAAATATAAATGGAGTAGTAAGACGCTTAACGATAGTACCGTTTCAATCACCTAGTGCTTCAAGGATTTAAAATGAGGATTCCTTCTTCTGTCATGAGATAATATGATCTCAGGCTTGAGAGACTTGTGATAATGAATGGACCCTCCCAATTGTTGGCTAATTTTCCAACGTGAAGCTCTTTACGATGTTGAAGAATCTCTTTGAGGACGGGATTATCGATTTGGATTGTACGGTTTCTAACACGGCTATTGTACGACCTAGCTAGCATTTGATGATATCGACCTATGTTAGCGATGGCGCGTTCCCTGGTTTCATCGATCATATTAAGGTTGTAAGCCAATTCGAACTTATTTTCCTCATTAGTCAGCTCGTGATCTCAAACTGAATTATGGTATTCAGAAGGAATGACGGCCTTAGTACCATAGACAAGGAGAAATGGGGTACATCCTGCTGACTGTTTGGGAGTGGTACGATATCCCCATAAAACATGAGGTAGTTATCGAACCCAATTCCTTTTTTTCTGTGAGTGAAGCCATTTTTTGAGTCCATCCACGATGGTTTTGCTTGTAATTTCGGCTTGGCCATTGCCTTGAGGATAGTAAGGATTGGATGGTGAGTGGATAATATTGTGTTGGTTGAGGAAGGTTATGATTTTCTCTCTAACAAATTGGAGCCCGTTATCGATACGATTTTGGTGGGGGAATCCAAACCGAGTGATGATGTGCTCCTAGATAAAAGAGATGACCTCTTCTTCTCATGTTCGGCATAGTAGAACTACTTCTACCCATTTTGTAAAATAATCGGTAGCTACGAGTAGGTGACGGTGGTTACCTAGTGAGTTAGGGAATTCACCGACGAGATCAAGTGCCCATCTTTTGAATGGCCAGAACACCTTGCTTGTATGAAGTTTGAGCGCAGGGCCGCATATCATATGTACATTTCTTTGGAAGGTATCACATCTGTGTGAGTACTCCTCTGCTTGCTTGTGCATGCCAGGCCAGAATACTCCTTGTATAATAGCATTGCTTGCTAGTGATCGACCTGTGGCATGGGAGCCGCAAGTCCCTTCATATAATTCGCAGGGCATTTCATCTACTTTTGATTTGGAGAGGCACTTGAGGTAAGGTTCCATGATGGAAAGATGGTATCGCACACCATTTTGATTAGTATAGCACTTTGAGTTATTGATCAGCTGTCGGTACTCTTTTGGATCTGCAGGGAGTGGTCCATTGCAATTGTTGTTGACACTGAGGTAGGCTAAGAAAGGCTTTCACCAATCGTCGTCTCCCCTTTATCGCCCCCAGTGTTGATCGGGCATACAGAGATGCAATCAATGTTGGGGGTTGAAATGATTTCGATCTAGAGATATCGAGCTTCTGTACCCAAGACCCCAGCTAGATATGCCAAGGAATCGACGTGTCTATTTTAACTTTGAGGAAGATAATCGAGAATTGTTTTCACAAACTTGCTCATCCTATCTGTAATGTGTGCTGCGTTTTCGATCATCTTTCTATTCTTCTTATATTGTTAAGAGTAATGGTGGACGATAAGTAGTGAATCTGTATAAACTGAGAGTTTGGGGACATCGAGATAAAGAGCGAGGTCGATTCCATGAATGAGAGCTTCGTACTCGGTGACATTATTTAAGGCCTCAAATTCTAAGCGAATTGATTTCACAATTCTGTCATTGCAAGGGGTAATTAAAAGGATTCCGATTCCTGACCCTGCAGGTCCTGCTGATCCATCCGTGAGAAATCTTTACCCCTTTGCTATAATTTATTCAGCTCGCTCGTCAAATGGCTTGAAGGGTGGATGTTCGGTAGTTTCTTCTGTAAGGTCAGGGTCATGCTCCTCCCACTCGGGATCCTCCACTGGAAAATCTGCGAGAAAATTGACAACGGCCTGACCCTTTTCGGAATGACATTGTTCAAACTTGATATATTCTCCCAAACTGACTGACCACTATTATACTCTCTTTGATTTTTCTTTCTTGGATAGAACTTCCCGAAGTGGGTAGCTGGTCATGACTTTGACTGAATGAGCTTGGAAGTAGTAATTGAGTTTTTATGATGTGTAAACAAGAATGAGAAGAAGTTTCTCAATTTTAGAGTACCCTATTTCTGTTGGAGTGAGGGTTTTGCTAATAAAGTTGACTAGTTTCTTAATTTTCCCTTCAAGATGAATAAGAATCGACCTGAGGGAAGTATCTGTGACTGTTTGGAAGATAATCAGTTCTTCATCTTCTACTGGGTTGCTCATTATGGGAGACCTCCCCAAATAGGTTTTGAGATCCTAAAAAGCTGCTTCACATTCTGGTGTCCATGTGACCTCTGTATTTGGTTGAACTTTTCCTCATTTGGTACAACCACAGAGGAATAGGAATAGCCAATGATAGCGGTCTGAAGATTTATAAACAAAATGGTTGATAACAGCAATCTTACCGACAAGTTTCTAAATGTCTTTTGTTGTTTTTGGAGAGGGCATGCTGAGGAGAGCCCGTATCTGATCTTGATCAGCCTCAATCCCCTTCTTGCTGATGAGGTGGCCTAGAAATCGGCCAGAATGTACCCCGAATTGACATTTATCAGGGTTAAGATGCATCTTATAAGATCGTAGGATGTTGAATATAATGTTAAGATCATAGATGTGATTGGCTGACTGTAAACTCTTGCACAAAGAGATCGTCGATGTAGACTTCAACAACTTTCCCTAAATGTGCTCTGAACATAGTAGTCATCAATCGTTGATATGTGGCACCCCCATTTTTGAATCCGAAGGGCACGACTTTATAACAATAAAGACCTCTTTCAGTGATGAAAGTTGTATTTTCTTGATCTTCTTCCAAAAGTAGAATTTGATTGTACCCCGAAACAGCATCCATCATTGATAGGATGTCATGGCCTACTGTAGAATCGAGGATCTGATGAATATTGGGAAGATGGAAATTGTCCTTTAGAGTATGTTTGTTCAAATCGGTAAAATCTATGTAAACTCAGACTTTTCCGTTCTTCTTTGGGATAGCGATAATATTGGATATCCAGTCTGAATATTTGGCTTCTCGAATGAATCCCACTTTAATCAATTTCCCGATCTCAGTGTTAACTTTATCTCGAATAAGAGGTGACAGTTGCCTCTATGTCTGTTTGACCGTCGTAGCGCTGATGTTGATGGCTAATTTATGACATGCCTTGGCCGGATCGACCCCAGGCATTTCTTCGAAATACCACGTAAAGATGTCTCGATTTAATTGCAAAACTGAATGAGAGCATCCTTTTAATGCTGAACCAACTTAGTACCAATTAAAGTACCTCTGCTAGGTCTATCAATGTTGATATATTATGTGGACTTCTCCGTGGAAGGTTGATCGTTGAGGTGATCAGCTTCCTGTAATTATTATGTAGTAAATCTATTAGAAGTATCAAGGATAGCAGAGATGGTGCTTTTACAAGCTCGAGAGAGCTTCTGACTACCCCTGATCTCATTGAAACCATCGTCGTATTTGAATAGGAGATCCTGATGATAGGTGGAAGTGATTGCTTCCATGTTATGAATCCAGCAGTGGCCCATAATCCCGAGATAACAGGATTTGGCATTGATGGTAAAGAAGATGATGTCGATGGTGGCAAGTCCTGCGGTAATAGGTAAAATGATCTTACCCACTCGTTCTTCTCTGGAATCATTGAACCCACTGATATCGATGTTGCTCTGAATAAATTGATCGGCCAAACCCATTTGGTCGATAGTGCTCTGAAAAAGAATCCTAATACCGCTTCTAGTATCGATCATCATCGTGTACATGACAAACTTCTTTATTTTGAGCATTATTACTAACGCATCATGATGTGGAAATTTGATATGGCTAGTGTCGCAATCTTCTAAAGAAATCCCGAGCCGGCGATTGCTCGACTCAAAAAGAAGCTTGGCTTCTTTGTTGTAAGGTGTGAGATCGCAGCATTCTGATAATCTCCTGTACTTGGGATCTGTTAGAATTAGTAATCTGATTGATTTCGATCATGTTGTTGTGGTGCATCTAGTAAAGATGCTTCTCCTCAGCTTGATCATTGACCTGAATAACTTTAAGCTACTTTTTATAGCTGCCATCTTTGTATGATTCTAGGTCAACAATATATTCAAGCATTCACCCCTCTTTGAAAATGTACTCGAGCAACCACTGTAAAGTATAGAAATTGTTAGTAGAATGATAGTTTACCATGTGATATATGCAATATGGTCGACTATCGATTGGTTCCAGTGGTTGAGAGATGTGGTAGAGCTTATCCTTCAAAAGTAGTGGAAAAAGTGCAGAGATTTGAACGTTCATTTTTGGGAGGATGGGCTTGTTCAGCAGACCGCCTTTCTGAGGGTAGCCAGTGTTGCCCTTGGTGCGCTTCTGATCTCCCTTATCCTCCTTTGGTTCAGTGATTCGATCTGTAGATGGGTCTTTGGTAGAGAGGACAAATTTAGTAGATTTTTGTCACTCAGACATCATCCTTTCTAGGTCAACGTAACTGTTGACCTTGGTGATCATATCCTCCAAGGTCGTAGGTTTGTTAAGGAATAGGTGTTCTTTGGCCTTGTAGTCGAGCTGGAGCGCATTAGTGAAAGCAGTAACAGTTATTTTCTTATCGAGGTTATCCACTTTTCGCGTGAGCTCTAAAAAATTCTTTAAAAAATCCTTGAGCTTCTCTCCATATGACTGCTTAAGACTGATAAGAGAATATAAATTCTCATCTTTGTCCCCGTTTCGAGCATATATCTTGATGAACTATTTTTGTAGCTGGTCGAATGTATATATGGAGTCCTTAGGAAGAGAGTGGAACCATCAGAGTGATTCCTCCTGTAGACTTGTGGCAAACAGACGGCAAAGGATCTGGTTGAGATTGGAGTATAACCCAAATGAATTGCGGTACTGCTGAATATGCTCCTTCAGGTCAGTACCTTTGTATTTATGAATTTTTGAAGTATGGAAACCTTTTGGAATCTCCATATCGAATAGCTCTTTGGCAATCAGATTTCTTTGTAATTTTATGATGTCGCCGGTAGTACCCAGAACTTGTGCTTCGATCAACTCCTTATTTTGTTGGTCCATATGCTCTTTCATGACGTAATAACGTGTTGGCTGAATCACTGGGTGAGAAGGCTGTGGATGATGAGTACCTGAACCATCACTCTGGCAATCTCATGGTAGATCTTGATGTTGAGGTCGCTGTTTTTCCTCCAGACGGAGGGAAATTTGGTGACCTCGACAGACTTCGGATTGATCTTCACCCCCCAAATGTATGGAGGGCAGTGGTTCGTACTGCAGATTCCTCAAAATAGATTTATTGGCGACTCCTCAAGGTCCCAATCTTTCCCTTGAAGAAATAGGGGAGGTCTCTTGCAACTGATCGTGACCTCTAGTTGGAGGAGCCTGCTGAGTATTTTACAGAGCCTCTACGGTAGTCTACATTACTGTCATATGATCTTCATATCATTTGAGCGCTATCAAACGAGCTTTTCGTTCTGCGTTGAGCTCTTTCTCCCAGAGTTCCCGATCCTTAGTTAACTGTAGTCGAGCTCGGCACGTTTCTCTGTTTCGGCCTTGAGATTCGCCCGTAACTCTGTAAGCTACCCCGGCTCCATTAAAACATCAAGCCGGGTCCTTGTAGCCGGTCGTTCTGAAGTAACCATGATTGAAAGTTGCAGTAAAAGAATGCCTTAGGATATCGTGGAAATACAATCTTTCCTACAGACGGCGCCAAATGTAATGGCCAAATTTTATAAGCTCAAAATGGCTTGGAATTCGCTTATCACTCCAATAAACCTACAATAATATTCTAATAGAAAATAAGAAATGTCACAGGCAATTTTAGCGCAGAAAACCTCTGAATAGGTAAAAAAACTATGACCTCGAGTGTAGGATTTTAGTAAAAATATCTTTATTGCTTGAGGCAGATTTCTTATTACAAGTGATCTCTAGATATAGAAATACTTGAACTTTGAAACTAAGAAGTTTTAATGTTGCTAAGAATTTAGAATAATTAGTTTCTTGATGATCTCTTGTGTAAATTTCTGGTCCCTGTCTCTTCTAAAACTTTTCTTTAAATAGGCCTTCACCGTAGCTCTTCATCGTGCTAGAGTACGTTTTCCAAACAATGTGGTTAGTGGCGGTTGACTGAGTGACTGATGAGTTTATGAGAGACAGTTGTCTTTGACTGGATAGAGCTTTTCGGTTTAAGTTTGGCCCACATTCTTTACCAGTTTGTGGGGTAGGTTGGAATGTTGACTGGGAAAGTTATGTTAAAAATTCTTGAGTTTAAGATGGAGGTGATTCGAACTGGTAATAGTTCGTCCTTAGGTAAGATCAAGGGATAGGTCCCTACAGGTATTACTGATGACTACAAGGTAGCTTTACAAGGTAAAGTCATGGGTAAGTGGGAGCTTGTCATGGATGATGATGAGATTAAATCTCAATCGTCAAATCGGGTATAAGATGTAGTTTATTACCGATCGTAAAAACTCATTACTTCACAAGTTAGTTTACAAGTTAAATAAGAACAAGTTTCTTCAAGAAGTTCAAGATGAAATTTGTGGTAAAGTACTTTCAAGAAGAAATAGGTGTTTATGCCAAGATGTTTTGGTTCAGCGGTTGTGAAGCTAGTTGTTTTTTGGTGGATTTATTTTTTCGGATTCAGTGATTCTTGATACGGAATAAAAATTCTTCATGATTGATCTTATTGAAGATGGGTATATAAGTCGACTACTCGGATACATAGTTACTGGGTGAAATTGCATTATGGAGACTCATACATGAGAGCTCATATGCTTGATCAAGATATACACCAAAACAATGGGGCTAGAAGTTAGATATGTTTATATCATTGGTAGCTTTTTTTGAAATTCCACAGAGACCATTGTTGATGTTATGAGTTTTGAGAACTCATGGATCATCCGTTCTTAGAGTATGGATGATATGCTAGTGGGAGCGGTTATCTCAATAAAGGGTTGGACCGATGGATTGGCTAATCTTTGGCATATGGTATAGTACAATAGAAAGAATGTAAAGCAGAAGTTGTTATTGACATAGTACATTGAGATTGGTTGGAGTGTTATTTAGTAGCGTACCATTTGTCGTTACTTCGGGCTTGAGACACGTGTTTGTTTGGCTATGGAATACGATATGAGTGTAGATCGAGGTATGCCTAAACTCATTGATGATTTTTTTGCTAATGCATGTCATTGTTTACGTGAGACCAAAGTTTTCTCATGAAGTGAGAGCTGTGAGACGTTAATATTGAATATTATGTATTCAAAGAAGCTCCGTTGTAGCTTATAGCTATGGAATGCTTCATGTTCAGCTTACAGGGTTGTGTTCATTTGTGATAGCGGAGTATGTTAGTGGCATGGGACGGGCTACAGATTTGTGGTGTTATACCGAACCTACTTGGGTATCGATATGTCAATGGTTAATTACATCATTGATTGCAAAGGCATAAGTACAATATGGTACAACAGGTTTTTGGCGTAAAGAGTTCGGTTTGACACAGTTACAAGTGTGGTTACTTTGAAGATAGGTGGAGTTACGGGAGCCTCACATTTCAAATTTCAAGTGGGAGATTTGTTGATGATTTTAAAATTTTGTAAGGGGGTCTTCATGGTGTTGGAGGTTCGGGTAGCTAGAGCAATTCATTTGGAGATCTAGAGATGGGTTACGATAGATTCAATTTCAAGTGGGAGATTATTAAGGTATGAACTCGAATTATGTTCGAAGTTATTTTAGTTCAAGTTATTTCAGTTCAAGGATTAAAGTCGGATTGAAACGGATTGAAAATAAGATTTTCAATGTTCAGATTCGATCTAGTTAAGATCGATAGAAGTTTGAGCTGGTTAAGTATCCTGAATATTCGAACTGGTTAAGTTAATTAGAATTTGAACTAGTTATGTTTCCTGAAGACTCGAGTTGTTTCTATTCGAGTTGCTGTAGAAATCTGAAAGGAGGACGAAGTCATTTGAACGAGAATGGAGCTCGTTCGAACGAGAGTGTCAAATATATGTTTTGCATTCAAAGACCAAAGAAGTCGTTTGAATGAGATGGGATTTTGATTAAACGACCTGTATGTTTTCTAGGATTGGAACCTCTAACCGCTTAAGTCGTTCGAACTACTTTGTGTTTCTTTCGAGCAATATTTTCCTTGTTGCCTTTGAGAGTTCTTCTGAGACGTTGAGTTCAGCCTCAAGATCCCTTCCACTTGTATTTAGTCCTCTAGTATATAAAGAGGACTTAAGTTATTTTGTTTGCCTATCTTTTCCCTGTGCGTTTAGTTCTAGACATAGAATTTGAGAGACTCCATTAAAGCTTAAGAAGCTTGGAGAGATCTTTATAACCTGTTTGATTATCATGGTGAATTATACGGGGAATAGTTTTTTATCCGCAAGGTTTTTCCACTTCCCTCCTCCGAGTAAATCATTGTGTTTCAGATTTCGTATAATTTCTTATTGGTGTTTCCGCTTATCATTCTTGGGGTAAGGGATTGGGATTAGCTACCCTGATTTCCTAACATGTTGGTGCTCTTAGAATGCTGATTTCTATTGGTTCTCTTAGATTGCAGAGTTCTGTTGATTTTATTGTTGCTCTTGGATTTGTTGATTTTTTCTACTTAAAATTGCTCGTAAGTTTTCCAATTTCAAACTCTAAATCCTTTCTAGAATTGCTTGTAAATTTTTAATGTGATTGAACAATTTTTTTACTATTAAGTATTAAATTGGTTGCAACCAAACACAATTAACTCTATGGTTAAATTATTTATAGTGGTTTTCTCATCAAGAACACCTATATCAATACTAATTCACTGCGTTTTATGCAATATGTGGGTGCGTGAGCAAAGCACGTAGAATATTTGATGAAATAACTATAAAAAAAGCTTATTTTTATGTAATTCTATGATCAGGGGGTATGCATGTAATGCGTATCGAAATATGCTAAGTTTTGGACAAAAGGCAGATAATTTTATGTACCTTTTTATGCTTAAGGCTTATGGTGAAATGTTGCTTATGGAAATTAGGAGGAGGGTTCATTGTGAGGTGGTGGTTATGAGGTTTTATTTGGCTGAGGGTTCATTGTGAGGTAGTAGTTATGAGGTTTTATTTGGATGTCTTTGTGGGTAAATCTTTACTTGTAATGTACTTAAGATTTATGTTAAAACTAAAAGTAAAAAAGGACTGTAGTTTTGGTGATTTACTTTCTCTGCATGCACTTAAGTTATCAAGGACAATCATTAAACCAAGGATTGTTATAGCTATTAAATAGCCAAAACCAACAATGGAGTACTACACCAAAAACAAACATGTCATTGAATTGTCATGTCTCTAGTGTCGAAAAATAAATTATTACCTTCAATAATACAGGTTTTCTATTTGGATTTTTTCTTATATTTTATTTGGCCGAGGATTCATTATGAGGATGGGGAGGGTGATAATTTAGGTGGTTTCTTATGCAGGAACTTATGTTACACGTTTCTCGAGGAAACTCTAGGACTTTCCTTATTGTTCTAGAATTAGTTTTTTAAAATAGAGTAGTCGTAATAGCTAAGAGAAATATCTTATTCAATCAATTATCAATTCAAGCTTTATGCTTTTAACTTTTGCTTGTGCTTTTTGTTTATTAATTCAAGCATTATTTAAGCTTTCTCCCCCTCTCCCTTTCCATTTAATATACATGATATTATATTGTTCACTGTATGATTGCTATGAAACTAATGGTGTTCATGTGGTTGTATTATATTTTACAGTTCTATCATGACAAATAAACGTACTCATAAGTGTATGGAAGATGTCGTAACATATGATATGTTTTGGCTAAAAGGGGTTGAATAATACAATGCTAAAATGGAATCTTTGGGGATGCGTAGGATTGCTACTGGAATGAGTTTGTATCATCAAAGGAAAAGCAAACCAAATGGGAGAAAAAATGGCAATAAGAAAGTGGCTGAGGAAGAATATAAGCCACTTTTTCAGCTAGAGGACAAATATTTGTGTGAAGACGAGGATGATGAAGATTTGGTTAGTAAAAGCGATGAGCCTCTTAAGGCTGACAATGCCGTATATATATATTGTTCTTTCTAAAACATGCACTGGTCTATTATTAAAGATAAACTTCATGGAGTTCTTCCAGTTTCTGAAAGAGAATTACGGCATACCTTCACGGCTTTGGCTTTTGATAATTGCTACTTCTTCAGTATACAAATGTTAAGCTTCACATCTATTAAAAAGTATATTAATGCACTTCTACAAAAAGGCCAAGAACTTCTATTAAAAAGTAACGATAACAGCTTCATGATCCCAAGTGTAGTTTACTTTTTCGTAAGAGATATATGATTTTGTGTAACCCTGCTTGTCTCCTTTAAAAACTACTCCATATCTTCTCCTTGTTGATGTTCTAAAGAACTTACCACTAATGAAAAACTTCAAAAAAAAGTGCTTATACTCCAATCTACTATTCCCCAAAACTAAAGTTTGTACTTCTAAAAGAGACCCTTTTCCCCTATTCACACGTCTGATTAACCATCTCTTTTTTATATTTGGTAATTATCCACTTGTTTCTTTTGTAAATAGTAACTAGTCTTGACCAAAGTCAAGTACTAGCTTTGGTACCTTCATCTCTAGTCATCTCTGCAAGGGTAATAGCAATTGGTTGCCAACCTAATAAATGAATTGTGATCAATTTCTTGATGGTGATAATCGTGTTCAAAATCTTGAGTATGTCACCTAGAACAAAATCTTTCAAGTAGGAGTTCTTTAAATTAATAGCTGCTTCTTACCTGCATTGAGAAGCCATCATTGCAGATTTCCTCTCAGATGAATTTAGAAATTTATTGATTCCGTCCCAAATTGCTTTAGGGTACTAGTTAGGATTGCCACCTATAGGTATATATGTGATTATTCTTTTCAACTTATATAGAAAATGATCTAGTAAGCATGAAAATCTTGTCCCTTAAATTTATGTTTAATCCTTGACTATGTTATTCTGTGTTTATCTCTGACAATTAATAGGTATTATTGAGGGTTCCTCATCTTGCAATAAGACTAATAAGAATGGATGGATATGCCAAACCATGGAGTGAGTGGGATAATGGAAAAATCAAGATCTTGGAGTGGAATGAAGACTTGGACTTAATGAACCCAAGTTGATATCTCATCTAGGTCAGCTTTTATTGTTTTGAATATATATTTGTTTCTTTACACACATCCAGATTTTTTATACGATATAGGTTTATTTTTTGGGCAACTAGTACCTCAATATTTTTTATGCACCTGAATACCCCAGTTAATTAATATTTATATATTTTACTTTAAGGAACCTTGCACGGAATGGAGCGATGCTCCCATTGACAATGTTATCCTGGAAGGTGGCAAGCAATACATCTTTTGATGGTGTCTGGAAATTAGTAAAGGTAGTAGTTAATATACATAGTTAAACATTTTTAAATTGTATAACTTGACAATTCAAAATTTTAATTTGTCATAAATTTTGTTTAGAATTTATTAGGATAATATAAAAGCTCTGGATGGATTTAAAAGAAGTTTGCCTCCAAAAAATGGAATTTTCTTGGAAGACCTTTAAGTACAATATTAAGCTTCAACACTATAAAAAGTATAATACATATGAGGAGCGTCGTGTAAGAACACCTCCCCCCCCCCCAATATCGAGCCGAACCAGTGACCAACTTTGGTAAGATATTGGGGTCTAAAAATGACACAAGTATGATTTGTTCTACTATTATATTTTACATTTTATATAATTTGACAACTTATAAAATATGGCAAATATTTATAGGTAATGGCACAGAAAAACAGTGATAATCGAGCAAATCTCACTTGTCACCCTAGGGCTGGGAGGAAGACATTTGTACGTGTAAAAACAAAAATATATATATTCCTTCTAAGTTTGATACAAGTTAAACTTATCTTCTTTGTAGTTGATTGTTTATGAAACTCATATTAGCTAAGTAAAACTTAAATATCTCATTTCTTACGCTTATTTATAAAATCTTATATCAATAGAGAATGGAGGACAATGTACCCATTAACGATCTTAGGATTTACAGAGCCACTCGATGTATTGGAAATAATTTATACAATATGGAAGATGGATCAGCTGAAAGAGAGGTAATGAAAAATTCATATATATGTAGTCACTGCAATAAATATAGAGTAGTAGTTATCCATTGATCTTTGATGTAGGGGTTGGACTCTTTGTAATATATATACTTTCATAAATTATGAATTGCATATTTTCTTCTATTGGTTAGGAAACAATTTGACAACGTTTGCTTGAGTTACCAGAAGAAGAGCGATAGATTAATATTGAAGCAAGGGATAAGATTTTCAAAGATGTGATTGGAAAAGATGGATATGGATGAGTTTTGTGCAAAGGAGTAGTTGCTCGTCCAAAAAATGCAAAGTCACGGTCCTCATCATTATCATTTTAGAATTACGAGGATGAGCTTGCCAAGATACAACAAGAAGCTAACGAGAGAGAAGCTCGACACTAGCAATAAATTAATAATGTAAAGGCTTCTATGAATAGTATAATTTAAGTCAAAGTGAAAAGTTTGATGCAAATTATAGGCATCCCTTTTCTGGATAATAATTAGTATCGTCGGGTTTCAAAACTGATCATTATTCTAGGGTAACCATGTTTTTCTTTTCTAGATAAGAAATCTTGAATAGAGTTAACTTCTGTTTTTGTTATATCAATGATCTCATTAGTGATTTGTTAGTGAGATTTTTGAATGTTTGACCCGATATGTTAATATTTTAGAGCTAAAATTGGCTTAACCAACATATGACATTGGTAGACCATCATGTAATAGTGACATTTTCTGCTATCTTATCCATTGCACATAGGTCCTATTATCATCTTCTAAATTTTCATTTATGGCTTAATTTATATCAAGCAATGCTGATTGAAATTGTGGATAACTTCTATTTCACAAAATTTATTTTCCCCTGTAGATTGGCACTGATATTTTTTTTGGACAAAATAGTGTCTGCAAGAGTCTCCTATTCCTTTGAGATATGTTTATTCTTGGTGTATGCAAAAACTTTACATTTCATATACTACGTGTCGAGTAGCATTTGGTGGAATAGTGTCGCAACTTCTAGATATTTATACTCATGCTATGAAACTATACTTAATCAGGTATTAGTGTTTGTAGTTGCTGAGATTTATATACATTATCAAGCCTCGTGGTTGATATGACCTTAACGTATCTAATTGTAGTGCAATTTGTGTGGATTTCATAATATTAGGAATTGAGAGCGTAATATGTATATACTAGCCCGAAGCACTCTCAAATCGAAAGATTACGTTATTCACTTGAGTGTTTATCAATTTTATATGTTTTCTAAAAGGTACAAAATGGAAATGTCCAATTTACGGGGAAAGTGCTGTCGAATTTTTGGTAGAATTTATCCTATTTTATTTGCTTCCGCATAAGACACTAATATTGATGTGATACGGCATTTGATTTTTTATATTTCAGTTTCATAATGTGTACTTGATTGTTTTATTATCTTTTGGATTGCAATTATTTTTGAATATTGTGGTTAAGGTTGTCACGATTTGATTTTTTTATCAAGTAGTTTCTTAACAATTATGGGAGAAGTACAAAAAAATGTTTATTATATGTAGAGATATTATTCGTGTGTCGATGGTTCCATGTTTAGTGTGTAAGAGGTTGGATAATTAATTTGAATACTCAAGTTGTATTTAGTGATGGAACAATAATTTTTATTGTTCAAGGTGGATTGAGACCTTATTTATTTATATGAAATTGGTGTTAGTGAAACCTTGTAAATAAATCATTATCTCTTTTAAATTAACTTGTGGTTGATGAATAATTTGTATTATCTAACGGGGCATAATTTAAATTGTAAAAATGCTACATTTAGCATTACCTTCTTTAGGGTGATTTATTTTGTCTCTATTAATATTGTCGTAAATGGGTAAATTTTGACGTCATACTTTTAAAGATAAACAAATCCGTCTCAAATGTTATGTATTATAGATAGAATAATCCGTCTCAATTAATATCGGCGTTGGTGGGAAAATTTGGCGCCATACTTTTAGAGACAAACAAATTTGTCTCAAATGTTCTGTATCAGAGATACAATAATCCGTCCCCAATAATATTGGCTCTGGCGGGAATATTTAGTGTCATACCTTAAGAGACAAACAAATTTGTCTCAAATGTTGTATATTAGTGACAGAATAATCCGTCCACAATAATAATGGCGGTGAGAGGAAAATTTGGCGTCATACTTTTAGAGACAAACAAATCTGCCTCAAATGTTGTGTATTAAAGACAAAATAATCCATCCCCAATAATATTGGTGTTGGCGGGAAAATTTGGCGCTATACTTTTAGAGACAAACAAATTCATCCCTAATATTATGTATTTGGGATGGTTGTACTCCATCCCTAAAGGAGTTGAAAAACAAAGACCTTTAGAGGCAGATTTTTGTTATCTCTAAAGACATCATTAATAGTAGTAGAAACGGATCTATCCATCCATAATATATTAAGAATGCCACCCTAAAGGGACAACATTATTAGATGTTTAGCAAATTAGTTCCCAATGTTGGTAGATTAATCCTATCTTAGCAGTAATGATCTATTAGTATATGAGGTTGTAATAATGGCATATAAAACTTCTAGATGCTATTAAGTAACATCTAGTTGTGCCTAGATATGAGAAACTGGTTCCCCTAAAGCCATGTTTTTAGAAATAAAACTAAGTCAATTCGAAGTTGATCTCTAAAGAATGTCCTAGACATTAGACTTATTCAGAGATGACTCCGAGTCGCGTCTGCATTATTCTATGGTTTCTTGTTATGATTGACCCAAGATTAGAATAACTAGTATTCAAGGGGCATACAGGGGTTTATAATCCTGCTATCTTTTGAAAGAAACTATGTCAGTTAAAATGGTGTACTTAAATCCTATATAAGGGGTTAGAAAAACAATAAGGTACTTATCTGATAAGCACATTTTATGCAGAATTTAAGCCCATTTTACAAGTTTATTGGCCATTTTGAAACCATTTTCATTTAATTACTGCCTAGTTACCTTATTTTAAGGTTCTATATTCTACTAAAATCAATTTGGCAAGAAAAAGGCTTAATCAGAGCTAAAATGACAACATAAACATACTGAGGTTCTCCAGTAGCTTTGCATATCAGTTTTAATCAGAATTGGGCTAGTTGGGAGCTCTAAAAGCCAAAATTATCACTGAGATAAGGGATTAAGAGGATGAACCTAAAATTATAATCTACCCGGCAAGCGGAATAAAAAACCCATAAAGGGGGAGGATTCCGGCAAATACCCACCAACGATCGATGTCGGCCAAGGGCATCACATCGGCGATCGCCGACCACCTAACCTTAATAATCACAAATTTTTAACACATATCCCGAGATGATCTAATAAGAGGAAATCTTCATTGAATGCTCAACTTTCATTCCCGGAGAAAATTGGGGGGTAGTTAGGACATTTTAAAATATGGGTTTCTCTATTTCATGTTTTACTCCCTCTCTCTAAACCTACTTTTCCTTTTTACAGGGTTTTGGAGGGCTTGGGAACTAATTTTATATCTCTAAACTTAGTTTTAAGATATAATGAAAGTTAGATCATGTTTTTCAATTGCTTTTTATTATTAAGATGTTGTTGGGCTAATCCCCTCATATTAGATCAAAGAAGAAAGCTCTATTGGTGTATGTTAGGATTTTCTTGTAGGTAATAGGTCTGACCAAAATGTCTTTGATCACTCTTTAAGGTTGTTTTTCAATTATCTAGAACTGGACTAGTTAGGGGAGAATGAAATCAATTCAAACCTGGTAAGGAATTGAGGTCTTGAGTAAGGAATTAATTTCTCATACCACTTAGTAACCTCTAGACTTAGGACTTAAGATTTGAGCTTGACAGGTTGAACTTTCAGATTCGTTCTTGTAGTGAGATCAAAAAAGAATTTTAAATCCCTCGAATTCGATTCAAAAGTGAGATTTTGAAAAAAAAAAACCAAAAACGTATTAAATTAAACCGTAATATGTTAATAAAGAGTGGAATACCAAGGTCTAGTTACCAGTAATATTCAAATTATAATGCCTAGATTAAGCCTAGATGTCTAAAAAAGCAAACCCCATTTCCTTTAGGTTTAAATTTTCCCTAGAATAGCGTACCTCTCCCACGATTGACACCCTACTTACCCTTTTGCTACATTCATTAGTAAGTATGATTTTGACTAGATTAACTACAGTTTATCATTATCCTATTTACAAAATTATTTATAGAAAAAAATTAAACAAAATTGAGTTGCCAAAGGGCCAGGGCCTTTATAGAATTTTTTTAATATTTTTTTTAAAAAAATTGTGTCAGATTTGGCCTGGATGGTTTGCACTGGGTTAGATCCTGAAGTTAGGTCTGAATCGAGGATGGACTGAGTCTGAACTGAGTCGGACTGAGCCTGGACTGAGTCAGACCTCGTTTGGACTGGTTGGACCATGGTTAGGGCTGGTCTGGACCAGGTCTGAACCGTAGAATAGACCAGGTTTAGGCTGGATCTGAACCAGGGTTGAACCAGGTTAGGACTAGAGATGAACGTAGACTGGGCTGGGTCCAGGCCTGGTTTGGATCTGGTCAGGACAACTACGTAACATATGGACCCTCCTTCGTATCATGCCATGGCCTGATGACGTGTTATTATGGTCATGTCATGTCAGTACGTGAGACCCTACTACGTATTACGGTGGCTCCATATTACGTCAACAAAAGTGTGGTCCACTTTTTACCACATTTGCTACCAAGTTTGCATGTAGGGTTCACATGCTACGCCTGCTAACACGTAGCCTTACCACATTAATATGTAGGCCTGCCATGTTCGCATGTAAGACCGACCAAATTAGTATGTGGGCCCTGCCATGTCAGCATGTAATCCTTATTGCATGCAAGGTTGTCCATGGATCAAATTCGGACTGGATCTATTACAATCCGAATCTGATCCAAAACTTTGTAAGTATCATCCATATCCGATCTAAAATTTTTATGATTAAATTCGAATCTGATCCAGTCCAAAGCTAGTTTCGGGGATCCGATTCCAAAATTAAATCCTAGCATAATTTTATTTGTTGAATACAAATATTTAATAAATGTTAAGAACCCATGACCTTTCATGGGTTTAATGAACTAAGTACCACTTAACTACAAAACTAAATGTGTTATAAATTATTTGCTTATTGTATATAATATATTTATAATTGTTGTAAAACAAAAAAATGTTAAAATATCGATATATAACTTCGGATTGGACTAGGAACTATTCGAATCCGATCCAAAATAATTTTAGATCTTCCTTATTCGGATCGGCTCGGATTTGGATTAGAAAAAGTGGCATCCATTTCCTAAAATAGAATTGAATTTTGGATTTGATTTCAGATTATATCAAATCGATTGACAACCCTAGTTGTATACCACGTCAGTAATGAGTGAGCCCCTCCACGTGAGCTAGTGGTGCTGCCACATCAATTAGTGCGAGTGATGTCATGTCTGCAAGTGGGCTTGCCGCGTCAGCTTGTGTAGACCCTTCCATGCCTAATTCGTGCGAGTTATGTCATGTTCGAAGTGGGCTTGCCGCGTCAGCTGGTGTAGGCCCTTCCATGCCTAATTCTTGTGGGGCCTACCATGTTGGCCATATGTGGGACCAATCATGACACGTCCCCTGTCATGCCCCAAAATCCAACAATCGGCAGCTAGACCAATTACTAAGATTCGAGGATATGCAGGTCGGGGAATCCAGCCAATTCGCCCCCACAAGCGATCGAGCCATAGACAAGTTCAGGCTCAGTCATTCACTATAGCAATATCATTAGAGTAAAAAATAAAGCGGAAGCAAGAGATATATAAATAACAACTGAAAATGTAAATACAATATCCTAAAATACTATACAGCGTCAGCAGCTGAGATCATACAAGAACACTAATGCAAGAAGAAACTACCATAGCAAAATTGTTTCAACCTAGCTGAAGTTCTTAGCCAAACCAGCAACTACTCTGCCACTAAAAGGGGAGAAAATAGCGAGAGTGAGCAAAACCACGGCTCACTAATACCCAACAGAGCTAAATAAGATACTAATATAACAGGTAAAGAGAAAGAGGAAGAGGTGAATGAGATAAGGATGTTTAAAAGATACAGTAACAGATATACTTATGAAGAATGGAGGAATAGAGAATAGGAATAGGAATCCATATATGAGGAATTGATGCGATGATGTGATGATATGATGATGTGATATGACGTGATATGGTATGATATGATGAACTAGGATAATCCCATAATTATCCTAAATGCTGGATGATATGAAATGATCAACTATAATCCTAATGTTAAATTATTGATGCTATCAAAGAACTAGACCTTATAGTTAAAAATGTTGGGTTGATCAACCGCTAATGCAATATGACCTTAACGAGAATCTCAGTTGGATACAATGGGTATGATTAGTAGCAAGCTCGACCATGCTTGGGATATATCACCTGATCTGAGTGTTCCGGGCTTTGCATCCCATGGAGCCAACATCCAAACTTCATTTCACTTATTCTAAGGAATTTTAACCGCACGGAGGATAAGACTGGTACCTGAGGAAACTGTCTCATACCATCCCACACTCCCGGATGGGTAATAGATATGATAGTATCCAGCCAAAACATCACCTACTATTTCAACCAGATGTAGGAATCCCAAATCCTATCGAGGGTCAGCCGATGTAGAACTTTGTTATGTATCCTGACCCCACAAAGTTAAAAGTATATGAAAAGAAACTCACATTACAAACAGATCCCAAGGATCAAAACACCATAGCCACCAACACGGCCAGCACACATAGGATAACTATCTGCCTCAGAGAATGGTAAACAATCCTAACATAACAGCCCCAACATGGCCAGCAGCACACACATAGGATAACCACCTGCCTCAGAGGATGGCAAATAATCCTAATACAATATCCTTAAAATGGTCAGCACACACCTAGGATAACCACCTACCTCAGAGGATGGCAAACAATCCTAACACAGGTACAAACAATGACTAATTAGCCAGTCACAACATTCAACAACATCAGTCTCTAAAAACTTAAACACAGTACTCGAGGACAAGCCACATGAATACCACACAAAATGCATAACCCCTAAAGGTCAAGGAGGACCGCACACTACATGCCTAATAATAAGAAATGCCAAATACTAAAACAATAACTACAACAGAAGGAAAAATATAGTCTAAAACCAATTAACAAGTGCCTCAATGCCAAATGCATAACTCTAACTAACATAGGTTAAACAAGTAAAGTAATTTAACAATAAAGGGACACTCGCTTGATAAATGACAAATTGCAACCACCAATCGACAAAGTAACCCAACCTCAACACCACTGGCAATAACCACACCAACGCCAACGACCCAACACCTACAACAAATACAACTTCATAATCTCAATAATCGCACCAATCACAAACCCCAAATCACAAGGGTTCCAATCATAGCCAAAATCGAATCAACAATAAGGATAGGAAATAGAAGAATTACTTACCGAAGAAAGTGCGATTGAGCTCGGAAATGAATCGCGACGAATCGGAGAAAATTGGAAGAGAGGATTCAATTTAGGTGAAAGAATGAGAGAATGAGTGAGAGAGTGAATGGGAAAGAAATGGGTAATAAAACCCTAGGAATCCAGCACACATCTTTAGGTAAAACAACGACCAAGAAGCGTGTGAAGGCCCCAACCTGGTCGTCAAAATACGTCTCTGCTCAAAAAGAATATGTTTCTATTCGAACAAAAAAATGCAGGATGAAACATATTCGAACATAAAAGGGCTTGTTCGAATAAAATAAAGCAGAATGAACCTTAATCGAATAGAGCGAGGTTTGTTCAAATAAAATGAAGCAGGAAGAAACTTATTCGAACAAAAACAGGTCTGTTTGAATAAAACTGAACAGAAACAGCCTAGAACTCAAAAAACAAAAGATTCCCTCCAACGAGAACTAGGGAAACCCAAAGGAGAAATCCTAACACAGATCTGCCCCAGATTGTACACCACACAACAACAATAACAAGCCTACCACAGGCTCCCAAACCTGAACACTACCTTTTCTGCCCAAAAGCCACCAAAACCACCAAAACACAAAAAAGAAAAAAAGTGCAAAAAAAAACTTGATAAGAGGAATGAAATGCAGATGCAGGAAGTGAGGATGAATGATGTATGGTGATGTATGCATGATGAAGAATAAAATAAAATGATAATAATAAATAAATAAATAAATAAATAATCCATGACACTACATTCTACCCTCCTAAAAAGAAATTATGCCCCGAAATTCCATATACCTCAGAATCTGGCCTACATAACTCCCCCTGCATCTGATGCCACAATCTGAACTAACTGTCCAATGGCTGAGGACCTCTGACTAGCTTAGAATAAAACCTCATTGAGTGCCCTTTCTTCCCGCAGTTCCAACACTCACCAAAAGCGAACCGTGGTCCATAAGAATGTTGTCCTCCAATAACTCTAGTTGGTGCACCATCTGTAATACCAAGCTTTTGCCTCTTTGGATCCAAATCCTCATACTGAGCCTGAATTGTTTTCCCCTTTTCAGGTCTCTGATCTTGTCACACTTGGTTCCTCAAGTTCATGGACTTGCGATCCTCAGCATCATTTTGCTCAATCGACAAAGCTTTAGACAAAATTTCTCTATAAGAACAGGCACCAGAAGCAATCAAAACTTCCTGAAGTATGGATGAAGACCCTTCAAAAATTTCATCTTGCGCTGCTTCACATCCTAAATAATAAACGGAACATATCGAGAGCGCTCATTGAATCGCTGATCGTAATGCTCATATCACCCTGCTCAAGCGCATAGAACTCAGAAATGCAAGAGTCTCTGTAACTCTGCGGCAAATACTGCTCGAACAACCAATCCTGAAAGGATGCCCAAAGTACTGGAGTATCTATTATGCTCCTCTTGTCTGTATCCCACCAATGATCTACCTCACCCTGAAAAAGATAAGTAGCATGTGTCACCCGCTGATCATCCAGGTACTTCATCGAGTTCAAAGTATTCTCTATAGACTTGAACCACGTCTCTGCCTCAGAATGAACTATCGTGCTAGGAATCATCGGATGCTTATACTTTTTAAGCTACTCAAGGTAACTGTACTCTCTAACCGCTGGGCTCCAAGCCTGCTGGACATAGTCGGTGAAACTCTCCATAAACTATTTCATCTCTGCTGAAACACTGGGAACAACTAGAATATCCTGATAAATCAGGTCCCCTGGTACTGTACTCACATAAACCCTAGCCTCCGAAGCTATCTGATCCTCCTGGATTATCGAAACCGATCCCAAACTCTTCTGACCAAGCACTGGCTCATCAACACTGTGTGCCTCTGCCTCTGCTGCCTGAAGCCATCATTATAAACAAGGGCACACACCTCAGGAAGGGAGAAAAGGAAATGGAAGGAATAAGATACAATGCGTAAAATTGAAAAGGAATCGATCCTAACTCTATCTAGAAATATGACTCATCATATGATTGCTAGCACAGAGATAGGAATTGACCTACAGCTCTGATACCAAGTCTGTCATGCCCAAAAATACAATAATCAATAGCTAGACTAATTACTGAGATTAAAGGTTGTGCAGGTTGGGGAATTCAACCGATTCGCCCCCACAAACGACCGAGCCATAGACAAATTCAGGCTCAGTCATTCACAATAGTAATATCATCAAAGTAAAGAATAAAGCACAAGCAAGTGATATATTAATAATATCTGAAAATGTAAATAAAATATCTTGAAATACTATACAGTATAAACAGCTGAGATCATACAAGAACACTAATACAAGAAGAAACTGCCACAGTAAAATTGCTCTAACCCAGCTGAAGCTTTCAGCCAAACCAGCAACTACTCTGCCTCTAAAAGGGGGAAAATAGCGAAAGTGAGCAAAACTACGGCTCCCTGATGCCCAACAGAGCTAAATAACATACTAATATAACAGGCGCAGAGAAAGAGGAAGAGGTGAATGAGATAAGGATGTTTGAAAGATATGGTAACATATATACCTATGAAGAATAGAGGAATAGAGAATAGGAATAGGAATCCATATATGAGGAATTGATGCGATGATGTGATGATATGATGATGTGATATAACGTGATATGATATGATATTATGAACTAGGATAATCCCCTAATTATCCCAAATGTTGGATGATATGAAATGATCTACTATAATCCTAATGTTAAATGATTGATGCTATGAAAGAACAAGACCTTATAGTTAAAAACGTTGGGCTGATCAACCGCTAATGCAATATAACCTAAACGAGAATCTCAGTTGGATACAATGGGTACGATTAGTAGCAAGCTCGACAACGCTTGGGATTTTTCACTTGATCAGAGTGTTCTGGGCTTTGCAACCCACGGAGCCAACGTCTGAACTTTATTTCACTTATTCCAAGGAATTTTAGCCTCACGGAGGATAAGACTGGTACCTGAAAAAACTATCTCATGTCATCCCAAACTCCCGGATGGGTAATAGATATGATAGTATCCTGCCAAAACTTCACCTACTATTTCAACCTGATGTAGGAATCTTAAATCCTATCGAGGGCCAGCCGATGTAAAGCTTTCTTATGCATCCTGCCCCGCTAAGTTAAAGTATACGAAATGAAACTCACACTGCAAGCAGATCCCAAGGATCAAAGTACCACAGCCACCAACACGGCCAACACACATAGGATAGCAATCTACCTCAAAGAATGGTAAACAATCCTAACACAACGGCCCCAACGTGGCCAGCATACACCTAGGATAACCACCTACCTCAGAGGATGGCAAATAATCCTAACACAGCAGCCCTAACATGGCCAGCACATACCTAGGTTAACCACCTACCTCAGGGGATGGCAAACAATCCTAACATAGGTACAAATAGTGACTAATTAACCTGTTAGAACATCCAAAAGCATCAGTCTCTAAAGACTGAAACGCAATACTCAAGGATAAGCCACGAGAATACCACGCAAAATGCACAACTCCCTAAAGGTCAAGGATGACCACACACTACATGCCTAGCAATAGAAAATGCAAAATACTTAAACAACAACTACAATAGAAGGAACAATATAGTCTAAAGCCAATTCACAAACCCATCAATGCCAAATGTATAACTCTAACTAACATAGGTTAAACAAATAAAGTAATTTTTGTAATGAAGGGACACTCACCTGATAAACGACAAACTGCAAACCAACAATCGACAGGGTAACCCAAACTCAACACCACTGGCATTAACCACACCAGCGTTAACCACACAACACCTGTAACGAACACAACTCTGCAATCTCAACAATTTCCCCTATCACAAACCCTAAATCACAAGGGTGCAACCAAAGCCAAAATTAAGTCAACAATAAGGAGAGGAAATAAAGGAATTACTCACCGAAGAAAAGGAATCGCGATGAATCGGCGAGAATTGGAAGAGAGGATTTAATTTGGGAGAGAAAGTGAGAGAGTGAATGGGAAAGAAATGGGTAATAAAACCCTAGGAATCTAACACACATCTCGTGGTAATCCAACGGCCAAGAATCGCATGAAAGACCTAACCTGGTCGTCAAAACACGTCTTCGAACAAAAAAAAGCAGGTAGAAGTCTATTTGAACAGGAAAGGGCTTGCTTTAACAAAAATGAAACAGGATGAAACATATTCGAACATAAAAAGGCTTGTTCGAATAAAATGCAGCAGAATGAAACTTATTCAAACAGAGCAAGGTTTGTTCGAATAAAATAAAGCAGGAGGAAACTTATTCGAACAGAAACAGACTAGAACTCCAAAAACCAAAGATTCCCTCCAACGAGAACTGGGGAAACCCAAAGGAGAAAACCTAACACAGATCTGCATCGGATCACACACCATGCAACAACAACAAACAACAACAATAGGCCTACCACAGGCTCCCAAGCCTTAACACCACCTCCTCCGCCCAAAAACCACTGAAACCACCGAAACACAGAAAAAAAGAAAAGCGCAAAAAATAAACCTGTTAAGAGGAATGAAATACAGATGCAGAAAGTGAGGATGCATAATGTATGCTGATGTATGCATGATAAAGAATAAAACTAAATGATAATAATAAATAAAATAAAAAAATCCGGGACATTACATTCTACCCTCCTAAAATGAATTTTTTCCCCGAAATTCTACATACCTCAGAATCTGTCCTACTCAACTCCCCTTGCATCTGATACTAAAATCTAAAGTAATTGTCTAATGGCTGAGGACCTCTAACTGTCTTAGGATAAAACCTCTTTGAGTGCCCTTTCTCCCCGCAGTTTCAACACTCACCAAAAGCGAACCGTGGCCCATAAGAATATTGTCCTCCCATAACTCTAGCAGGTGCACACTCAGTAATACCGAGCTTCTACCTCCTTGGATCCAAATACTAATACTAAACTTGAACAATTTTTCCCTTTTTGGGTCTTTGATCTTGTCTTAGTTGATTCCTGAAGTCCTTAGACTTACAATCCTCAACATCGTTCTGCTCTATCGCCAAAGCTTTAAACAAAGATTCTCTATAAGAAATGGCACCAGAAGCAATTAAAAACTTCCTAAAGTATGGATGAAGACCCTTCAAAAGCTTCATCTTGCGCTGCTCCTCATCCTGAACAATAAACGGAACATATCAAGAGAGCTCGTTGAATCGCTGATCGTAATGCTCATATCTCCCTGCTCAAGCGCGTAGAACTCATAAATGTAGGAGTATTTGTAACTCTGTGGGAAATACTGCTCGAAGAACCAATCCTAAAAGGATTCCCAAAGTACTGGAGTCACTAGTATGGTCCTCTTGGCTGTATTCCACCAATAATCTGCCTCACCCTGCAAAAGATAAGTAGCAAGTGTCACCCTCTGATCATCCAGAAACTTCATCTTGTTCAAAGTCTTCTCTATAGACTTGAACCACGTCTCTGCCTCTGAAGGAACTGTCGTGCTGGAAAATGTCGGATGCTTATACTTTTGAAGCTGCTTAAGGTAATTGTACTCTCTAACCGCTGGGCTCCTAGCCTGCTAGACATAGGCGGTAAAACTCACAATAAAGTGTTTTACCTCTCCTGAAACACCGGGAACAACTGGAATATCCTGATGAATATGGTCTCTGGTACTACACTCACATCAACCCCAGCATCCGAAGCTATCTGCTCCTCCTGAACAATTGGAACCGATTCCAAACTCTCTTGACCGAGCGCTGGCTCATCAGCAAGTGTACCACTACGTAAACCTCTGTGGCCATGGCCTACTGTGTGACCTCTGCCTCTGCCACTTCTAGCCATCAATATAAACAATGGCACTCACCTCAGGAAGGGAGAAAAGGAAACGGAATGAATAAGATAAAATACGTAAAACCGAAAAAGGAATCGAACCTAACTACATCTAGAAAAATAACTCGTCATATGATTGCTAACACAGAGATAGGAATTAACCTACAGCTGTGATACCAAGTTTGCCATTCCCCAAAATCAAATAATCGGTGGCTTGACCAATTACTAAGATTCGAGGATGTGTAGGTCAGGGAATCCAACCGATTCACCCCCACAAATGACCGAGCTATAGACAAGTTCAGGCTTAGTCATTCACTATAGTAATATCATCAGAGAAAAGAATAAAGTGGAAGCAAGAGATATATAAATAACAACTGAAAAATTTAAATACAATATCTCGAAATACTATACAGCGTCAATAGAAGAGATCATACAAGAACACTAATATAAGAAGAAACTGCCACAGTAAAACAGCTCTAACCCAGCTGAAGCTCTCAGCCAAACCAGCAACTACTCTGCCTCTAAAAAGGGGTAAAATAACGAGAGTGAGCAAAACTACGGCTCACTGATGCCCAGTAGAGCTAAAAAGCATACTAATATAAAAGGTGCAGAGAAAGAGGAAGAGGTGAATGAGATAAGAATGGTTAAAGGATACAGTAACATATATACCTGTGAAGAATGGAGGAATAGAGGAATAGAAAATAGGAATAGGAATGGAGATATGAAGAATAGATGCAATGATGTGTTGATATGATGATGTGATATGATGTGATTTGATAAGATATAATAAACTAGGATAATCCCATAATTATCCCAAATGCTGGGTGATATTAAATGATCTACTATAATCCTAATGTTAAATGATTGATGCTATCAAAGAAATAAACCTTATAGTTAAAAGCGTTAGGTTTATCAACCGTTAATGCAATATAACCTTAACGAGAATCTCAGTTGGATACAATGGGTACGATTTCTAGCAAGCTCGACACGCTTGGGATTTATCACTTGATCAGAGAGTTCTCGACTTTCCAGCCCATGGAGCCAACGTCTGAACTTTATTTCACTTATTCCAAGGAATTTTGACCTCTGGAAGGATAAGACTGGTACCAGAGGAAACTGTTTCATACCGTCCCACACTCCCGAATGGGTAATAGATATGATAAAATCCAGCCAGCACTTCACCTGTAATTTCAACCCGATGAAGGAATCCTAAATCCTATCGAGGGTCAACCGATGTAGAGCTTTGTTATGTATCTTGACCCCGCTAAGTTAAAGTATACGAAAAGAAACTCACACTGCAAACAGATCCCAAGGATCAAAGCACCATAGCCACCAACACGGCTAGCACACATAGGATAACCATCTGCCTCAGAGAATGGTAAAGAATCCTAACACAACTTCCCCAACATGGCCAGCACACACCTAGGATAACCACCTGCCTCAGTGGATGGCAAACAATCCTAATACAAGTGCAAACAGTGACTAATTAACTAGTCATAACATCCAACAACATCAGTCTCTAAAGACTGAAACACAGTGCTCAATGACAGGCCACGAGAATACCACACAAAATTTACATCTCTTTAAAGGTCAAGGAGGGCCACACACTACATGCCTAACAATAGGAAATGTCAAATACTAAAATAACAACTACAACAGAAGGAACAATATAGTCTAAAACCAATTCACAAATGCCTCAATGACAAATTCATAACTCTAACTAACACAGGTTAAACTAGTAAAGTAATTTAATAATGAAGGGACACTCGCCTGATAAACGAAAAAACACAAACTAGTAATCGGCAGGGTAACCCAACCTTAACACCACTAGCAATAGCCACACCAATGCCAACCACCAAACACCTGTATCAAATACAACTCCGCAATCTTAACAATCACCCCAATCACAAACTCTAAATCACAAGGGTTCCAGCCAAAGCAAAAATCAAATCAACAATATAGAGAGGAAATAGAGGAATTACTCACTGAAGAAAGTGCAACTAAGCTCTGAAAGGAATTGCGACGAATCGACGAGAATTGGAAAAGAGGATTCAATTTGGGCGAGAAAGTGAGAGATTGATGAGTGAGAGAGTAAATAGGATGGAATGGGTAATAAAATCCTAGGAATCCAACACACATCTCGAGGTAATTCAACGGCCAAGAATTGTGTAAAAGAAGCAACCTGGTCGTCATAACATGCCTCTGTTTGAATAGAATATGTTTCTATTCGAACAAAAAAAAACAGGTAGAAGACTATTCGAACAGGAAAGGGGATGTTTGAACAAAATGAAACAGGATAAAACATATTCGAACATAAAAGGGCTTGTTCAAATTAAATGAAGCAGAATGAAACTTATTCGAACAGAGCAAGGTTTGTTCGAATAAAATGAAGTGGGAAGAAACTTATTCGAATAGAAACAGGTCAGCTTAAATAGAACTGAACAGAAACAGCCCAAAACTCCAAAAACAAAATATTCCCTCCAACGACAACTGGGGAAACCCAAACGAAAAAACCTGGCACAGATCCGTCTAAAAACCACCAAAATCACCGAATCATAGAAAAACGCAAAAGAAAACCTGATAAGAGAAATGAAATACAGATACAGAAAGTTAGAATGCATGATGTATGGTGATGTATGCATGATGAAGAATAGATTAAAATGATAATAATCAATAATAAATAAAAAATCTGAGACACTACATTCTACCCTCCTAAAAAGAAATTTTTCTCCGAAATTCCACATACCTCAGAATTTAGCCGATACAACTCCCTATGTATCTGATACTACAATCTAATCTAACTGTCCAATGGCTAAGGACCTTCGACTAGCTTAGGAATAAACCTTACTGTGTGCCCTTTCTCCCCGCATTTCCAATACTCACGAAAGCGAACCGTGGTCCATAGGAATGGTATCCTCCCATAACTCCAGCTGGAGCACCATCAGTAATACCGAGCTTTTGCCTCTTTGGATCCAAATCCTCATACTGAACCTGAACTTTTTTCTACTTTTCGGGTCTCTGATTTTATCTCACTTGGTTCCTCAAGTCCTTGGACTTGCGATCCTCAACATCGTTATGCTCTATCGCCAAAGCTTTAGATAAAACTTCTCTATAAGAACAGGCACCAGAAGCAATCAAAAACTTCCTGAAGTACGGATGAAGACCCTTCAAAAAATTTATCTTGCAGTGCTCCACATCCTGAAAAATAAATGGAACATATCGAGTGAGCTCGTTGAATCGTTGATCATAATGCTCATATCACCCTGCTCAAGTGCGTAAAACTCAAAAATACAGGAGTCTCTGTAGCTCTGCTGGAAATACTGCTCGAAGAAACGATCCTGAAAGGATGCCCAAAGTACTGAAGTCTCTATTATGGTCCTCTTGGATGTATCCCACCAATAATCTGCCTCACCTTTAAAAGATAAGTACCAAGTGTCACCCTCTGATCATCCAGATACTTCATCGAGTTTGAATTCATCTCTATAGACTTGAACCACGTCTCTGCCTCAGAAGGAACTTTCGGGCCCGAAAATGTCGGATGCTTATACTTCTTAAGCTACTCAAGGTAACTGCACTCTCTAACCGTTGGGCTCCTAGCCTGCTGGATATAGACGGTGAAACTCTCCATAAACTTTTTCATCTCTGCTGAAACACCGGGAACAACTGGAATATCTGATGAATCTGGTCCCCTGGTACTGCACTCACTTCAACCAGAATAACCACACCAATGCCAAACTCCCAACACCTGCAAGAAACACAACTCCGCAATCTTAACAAACGCCCTAATCACAAACCCTAAATTACAAGGGTTCCAACCAAAGCCAATTTTGAATCAATAATAAGGAAAAGAAATAGAGGAATTACTTACCGAAGAAAGTGCGATTGAGCTCGGAAAGGAATCGTGATGAATCGGCGAAAATTGGACTAAAGAATTCAATTTGGGAAAGAGAGTGAATGGGAAAGAAATGGGTAATAAAACCCTAGGAATCCAACACACATCTCGAGGTAATTCAATGGCCAAGAATTGTGTAAAAGACCCAACCTGTTCGACATAACACGCCTCTGTTCGAATAGAATATGTTTCTATTCGAAAAAAAAAAAAAAGCAGGTAGAAAACTATTCGAACAGGAAAGGGCATGTTTGAACAAAATGAAGCAGGATGAAACATATTCGAACAGAAAAGGGCTTGTTCAAATTAAATGAAGCAGAATGAAACTTATTCGAATAGAGCAAGGTTTGTTTGAATAAAATGATATAGGAAGAAAGTTATTCGATCAGAAACCGGTCTGTTCGAATAGAACTAAGCAGAAACAGCCCTGAACTCCGAAAACAAAATATTCCCTTTAACGAGAACTGGGGAAACCCAATGGAGAAAACCTAGCACAGATTACCCCGGATCACACACCATACAACAGCAACAACAACAAGCCTACCACAGGATCCTAAACCTCAACACTACCTCCTCCGCCTAAAAACCACCGAAACCACTAAAACACAAAAAGAAGAAAAGCGCAAAAAAAAACCTGATAAGAGGAATGAAATGCAGATGCAAAAAGTGAAGATGCATGATGTATGGTGATGTATGAATGATGAAGAATAAAATAAAATGATAATAATAAATAAAATATAATATAATCCGGGGCACTACATCCGCGGTATTGGGCAATGCTTCGTCAGCATATAGTATGCTCTACCATGTTAACGGGTCTAATTTTTGTTTGGGTCAGGACAGGTCATAGAATAGGTCTGGGTTGGATGAGGTCAGCAAACCCTAGCCACCAAGGGTGTTAACTTCTGGTTGTTGGTCGCTAGGTTCTGGCAATTAACACTATTATTTTTGGCCATTTTCCTGGTAGTCTTTTGTAACATTCCAAAATTTTGACCCTTAAATTAAGCAATTTAAAGAGATAATAATACATTAATTTATAGTAAATCATAAGCTTATAATTATACTTAAGTGATTTGTAGAGTACGATCTTATGAAACCATAGGATTTTATAAAATGTAAATCAAAGTTCAGATAAGATAAATATTAACGAGCAAAGTTTTGGGCAAACCCATAATTATTATAGCTAAATATAAGATTGTGGGATATGTCGTCATGGAAAACATGCTGGAATAGCTTGTGTGGCAATCCATGTGTCATACATACTTATGCCTAATCACAATCAAAATCAATACCTCATACTTAGCTTTATACACCTCAACTCATAAAACAACTCATACTTAAAATACTTATAAAACATTACACCAACATTAAACACCAGTTGATGCCTAAAGGGAGAATGAAAATTCTTAGATAGAAATGGCAAGCTAAGATCAAAAATTCTAGCTTCACCCTCATGTCATTATCCTTTATGCCCAATCCATCCCGTATTCAACCTATCTTCCATAAGAACAATACTTGTACGAAAAAGCTTTGGATAAAATATATTTTCATACCAAACAACATTAGTAAGTAATAATTTAGATTCTAGTTGTGATAATCGAGTTGATTGTATTGCTTGTTGATTGATTCTTAAATGTCTGATATTTTAGCATTAATATTTTGTTATGTTCCTAGAATTATAACTCCTGAAATTTTTACTGCTTGAGACTAAAACTTTGGATATTGATTAAGTAAGGTCAGGATGTTGTGGAACAAATTTTAGGAAATATAATAAAGTTTTGAGTATAAAATTAAATCAATAATGAGGGAGTATATTAGCTACTTTTCATTGGGAAATATTTTGTACCTCTGAGTTGTGGGCAAGTTTTGATACCTTTGCCTTATGATTTAGTAATTGATCTTGATTGATGCATCAAAGGCCTAGGTTTCTTGGTTTTATAGGATTTGATGGTTGCTCGATTCAATTTTTATATAACGAGATATGCAGGGACATATGGTAGTGCAGTCTATAGTTAGACTTTGCTTCCTTAGGCCGATCTATGATATTTTACAAAAAGCTACTCAAAACAAGAATTTTATGCCATCGTGCGTCGCTTTTGAAATTACATTGTGTTTTATAAAAATGAATTAAATTTCTCCTTTGGTATTTGGTAATCAATCCAAGGATGAAAAATAGTATTGGGTAATTTAGAAAGGATTTTAAAAGTGAAGATTTAATTTAAACAATTGATGATTTTTGGAGATGTATTAGATAATATCTTATCTCTTTTCATTGTATGAGGGGTGCGATACGACCTAGTTGCATAAACTGATATATGACTAACTTTCTTAATCATTCAACTTGACTAGGGTTTTGTTAGTTTGCCAACGCAGATTTATTAACTACCCTAAGGTTGGGCTCTGAGGTCCACCCATGTATATAGAGTGGTGAGAAGCATGTCTTATTAACAATGAGTACTAGGATAGTTTAGGGAGAGTGACCACCTAGAAGAGAAATCTAGACTGGTAATAATGGACACGACGTTAAATGTTTGAGATATAACCTGATCAAGTGATAAGATGACTTGTCTTGTCACATTCTAAAGGGCTAAGTCAGCCAACAAGGTAATTAAGGAATGCTGATATGATAAGAGTAGGGCTAGAACATAAACTGAGCATCAAGCTTAACATCTTGCAAGACACGAGATGTTACCGCAAGGTTCGAATAACACATAGAGACTAGGGATGTACTTTTTATGTCCAGTTTCCTTTGTAAGGGGATTCAGCCCAGGTGACCTCTGTAGAGGGCCTCCGAAAAGGGTATAACAACACAGGGTACTCTACCTCAACAACATAGGCTATCAAAATAGATGGAATGTAAAGGAAATGAAGCATTTCACCTCATCAACGTAGGCTATCAAAAGGGACAGTCAGTAAAGACAATGGGGTACTCTACCTCGATAAGATAAGTTATCAAAGAGATGGTCTATATGGATTTTGGGGTACGCTACCTTGCCAGCTCAGACTATCAAAAGAGTTTGCATGAAGGTTCAAGATAGTTGACAAGTGTGGAAATCTTACATTTTAAAGCACCTAAAACTAGTTATTTTGGCTGTCCTGAGATGTTATTATGTGTGACTAATAACTATGTTATCTATTTTTAGGATTTTAGGCCCTTCTCGGAGAACATGATATAAAATAAGAATTGAAAACCTTAAGAAGCCTTTTATTCGCATTCCATATTCCTGAGGCAAGTTGAGAACCTGAAACATTGCTGAAACACAGTAGATCCAGTCTAAAGCTACACCATAAGTCAAAGACAAGCTCTAACGGTTTAGATTGTTCCTTAGGTTTCAAGGAGTGACCGAAATTCATTTTGCACATTCTAGGATGATAGTATCAGATCTTATCCAAATCCTTCATAAAGAGTCCCAAAAGAAGACAGAGGAAAGTTGAAGATCATAGGCCCTCATAAACCTATGATCGGGGGTTAACAGGTCTTGGGGGACTGACATTCGCGGGTTGTCTGGATTGCTTGGTCCTCAAGTTTTAGCATAATTATAAGTATACCCTTTGTACGTCAGAAGCTAAAGAAAAAGAAGGAAAACTCAATTTTGTTTAGTCCTACATTGCAGATGAAATAAAAGGGCATTGGTTTCTTTTTCTATAAAAGAATCCTCCACTCAATTATAATTTTTGGGTCCCCCCCCCCCCCCCCCCAACAGTGTAAGGGAGGGTCTAGAAGGATTAACGTCCTTAATTGCGTCTAGCCCATATTCCTAGTGTCCTTCCTTAAGACCCTAGAGGAATAAGAGCATGCCTTTCTATGAAGGGGTATACTAGGAGACCTTGAAAGTCCTCCTTTAAGGTCTAAGGGTAGGACTTGAAGGATTAACACTCTTAAATAAGATTAATCCTTATTCCTAGGCCCCTCCTAAGGACTAACGAGAGATAGGGGTATGCCACTCAAAGGGGGTACACCTGGAGGATTAGTCAGTCCTCGATATCTTCTGAGGTGGTGGCCTTTTTAAGCTTTAACTCAGCATCAACTCCCAATCAAAAATACTTTTTAACTTAACTTTTAATTTTTCATGCGAGCTTTAGATTATTTATATATTTAAATAAATTAGTATAACGTTAGTTTAGTTTTATTTTCATTGGCTTAGTTGATTGTTTAAATTTTGTACTGCCTAATAAAGGTTGGGGCTACAGCCTGAGAAGGAGATTCTTATAAGGGACCCCCAACCCATAGGACCGCATGTTATAGACATAATAAAAGCTATATAACACAAATTCCAAGGGAATTCATCACCTGCGGAACTAGGAGATACCGGACCTGGGTATCGACCGTGGATTCATTTGAAGCAATTAAGTGGATGTTTCTAGTTGTTGAGAGGAGTTGTGACGTGATTGGAACCAGGTGTTGACGACAAAAAAAAATGACTAACCTTTGGCCCGTGGATGTGCGCAGTGTTCGAACCGAACTCCTACCTGTGAATTAATACTATAACATAATATCTTTTTTATAGGAATCAGGCACATCAGGCACCTAGAGCCAAATCTAGGTACCTTAAACTATACACATGTAAAAATTATAGGGAGCTTTGTAGTTCGATTAAAAAAGGTTGATCGTGTACGATTGGCTTTCCGCAGTAGTGTTAATTTAAATTCAGTCATTAGTTAGTAATAGTTAGTGCATGATACATTGGGCTAGAGTAGGAAAACGTCCTAGAGGTTTACCTAATCAGCTAGTGCATCACTACTCAACAAAATAATTTAGTTGAAAAATAACAGGTAAAATGTTCCCTAATAACCGTCCAAAAAATCCTTTTTCTGGGGTAAAAAATAGGTCAAAATGTATTGAACAAAAGTTATCCCTCTAATACTAAAAATCACAATCAGAAACACAGTGGCAGTAATAGGTACATTAAAGAGATAAAACCTTTATTAAATTAATAATTATAACCTTGTTATAGGAGATGTATCCTCTGGGGATATAAATAAGAGGCTAGTGAACTCTATAATCCCATAAACTCTAGGTTATTGGGCTTATGGTTAGGAATCGATGGGACACCCCAAGCCCAGTTTAGGTGGGCCCCAGCCGACTTCATCTTAATACTCCCCTCGGGTTACCACATCTAGATGACTTACTTCTTCAAAACCTCTGCCTAGCAAAACCTCCTTGGGCAAAAGGTTGTATAAGGAAAGAGTACAATCCTATGTCATTGATGGGTAGTGGGCATGTATAATGTTGCCTCATCAAAACCTCTAGTCAATATAACCCCCAGGGATAAAAATGTGCTATCAGGAAAGCAAGTATAATATGCATGTACCCATGTTAGGTTGAGAATTCTCCCCTTGGCGTTTATCTACCAGAGATGTATCTCCTTGAGATGTTAAAGAATATAAACTTTGTATGCCTATTCCGTGTACCAATTTATTGAGCATTAAGTATGCAAGAGCCTTCATGAATAGATCTGCTAAGTTGTGTGATGAACATACTTCTACAATATTAAATTCTTTTACCTTCTATAATTTGTGAGTATGGAAAAACTTCGGTGAAATATGTTTGGTTCGGTCATTTTTGTTAAAACCTCCATTGACTTGAGCGATGCATGCAACATTGTCATCTAGAGAGTCATAGATTTCTTCTGGACAGAACTTAGTCAACAAGTTCCCTTGATGTGATTCACCATAGAGCATAACCAAAATCGTTATCTACCAGCTTCATGAAGTGCATGAATCTCTATGTGGCTAGAGAATGTAGCAACCGCCGATCTCCATGAAATCACCATACATTAACACATAGCCCATTTGAGAATGTCCACAATGTGGGTCTAACAAGTATTATGCATTGACGTACCCTATAATTTTACATTTACCATTTTTCGGCTAGAATAGGCCCATGTATGATGTGCTAGTTTCAAGTAGTGTAGAATGTGTTTGTCGCATTCCAGTGCCTTTAGGTAGGATCAAAACTGTGGCGAGCTAAACAATTTACTGCAAATGAGATATCGGGCCTAGTAAACCAGGCTAAGTAAAACAAAACACTAATTACCCCAAGATAAGGTGTCTCAGCCCTAAAATTTCCATCCCCTCATTAGGAAGGCAAAGATGCTCATGTCTACCTCCAGGTGACAGACTGTCATAGGCGTGCTCTGCATCCATATTGCCTATTGAACTAGTATGCCACTACCAAGATGTTTGATCTACATATCGTTATAAGACGTTATTTTCTAAAGTCTTTCATTTTGAATTCTTTCCAAAAGTATTCAGTGTCTCTCGTAATCTCCCCTAGAGTTCTGATGATATCCATTCATCTAATACACTATTAGGATGACTAAGCTAGTATATTAAATTTTTAGTGAGAACGCATGGGCATATAAGACTATTTGTAAAGTCTTTGACCTTCAAATACTCAGTCATCTTACTCTGCCACATGAACCCTGATTGTTTTAAGCTAATAGTAACTTATCCAGTTTATCATGTACACACTTCGTGCATTGGTCTTGATTGCTTCCGTTAGCTTACACCCCTCGGGTAGCTTCTTGCAGATGTACATATCTAGTTTCTCGTTATAGATACACATTAACTATATAAGACGCATGTCTATCTTGTCCTTGGCAACTAATAGACTTATTAAATAATCAAATACTATAGAGTCCATGAAAGAAGAATAGGTCTCATCATAATCGATGTCAGGTCTACGAGATAATTCCTCGACAGTTAGTCCTAATGTTATTTCTAAATTTATTACATTTCCCTACGATTTCTTATTTGTATCTGATCTTACATGCTCTATGGTATCACTTTGCATTTTTCTTGGGAGTTGAGCTCCGTTTGGATTCCAAAGGCCCACATTGGCCAATGTATAATAACATACGGTCGTCTACAATAAGTGGTTCGGAATCATTATCCTTGATAATGAACTTGAAAACTATAGTAGCATATTCCCCATATTCGATAAGGATAAGCTAGAAGAATCATGTCGAAGGTATCATATCATTCAAGAAGACAACAAAACCACAACTACAGATCTGGACCCTCTACAAGTAGCCGTTACACTTGGTCAAATAGAGCCGTTGCACATGATCCGTAAAGTTTGTCCACCACCCATAAAGATTGGAAAAATATTTGTAAACTGCATGTATCCATCTATAAATACAGGCAGAGCATATGTCAATACCCCCTGGAATATCTGTCTAAATTTTATTATAATACTCTACAAGTATAATAAATCAGCACATAGTGGATTCATATCACCAAATCGTCCTCGAGGTCATAGTTTTTCTCAGGCTTCACTGAGTTTCTACGTAAAATCTATTGTGTCATAGTCTTTACTTATAGCTAAATCATAGTCATTTCACTAAAGTATTGGCAAAGTTTACGAACCGGAAAACTAGCCATTACAAAAATGAAGGTGAATACATTGTCAACAATTACTATTGAACGATCCTACATTATACCATTACTGACATAATAGATTAAGATCTTATTATTATCATATACATGTGTCATACCAAACCTTTCTTGTAATATATCAACTAATCACATAGCTACCATTGCCTAGTCGAGAGATGGTTCCTTCCTTGATGAACTGGCTACACCATTAGCCATATATTGTCTCTTATTTTGTTGCCCCTTGGATCAAAATACATATTTTTAATGGTGATTTTTGTTCAACACAAGTCTTAGACTCGTTTACGGGAGGCACACAAATTACCTTTGAACATCTAGTTGTACGGGTACATTACTTGCAGGTACATATACCTTGGTCACTCTAGCAGTGCTGCTGAATACTTCTAAGCAATTTATCTGTATCCTGTAGAAAGTGAGGCATCTGTTGGACTTCATTGTCACTATCTTGCATAAAGGGATCTAGATGAGACAATAATTGTTTATCTCCATAATGCATGGAGATATCGCCTCATCAATGTAACAATCTGCCCTGCAGTAAATATGTCGCCAACGAGTTTCAAATATCTAAAGACAAATAGATGACGAATCGTAACAAACATAAATACCTAGTCGACGTTGGAGGCATAAAATTTGTACAAGTTATACTTTCAACTATCTTGGTTTCATTATTCATAATCAGAACAGCAACTCCAAAAATACTTATAAAGGTGGAAAGAGAATATTTTCAGAGTTTAATGTTCTTTCAAGCTTCTGTATTAGCATTAAGGTGGCCCTTCCTTGATTTGTTTGGTTTTATTTTCTCTATTCTTGGAAAAGAGTCCATTGGAATTACGAATAAATAGTCATTTGAGATACTCTAAAAAAAAGAGATTGGGAGGATGTAATTCCATAGTACAAGATTTGAATGGCAGAAGTGGAGACATGCTGCTGGAGTTATATCATGTGATTGATCTATCAAACCAATGATTGAATATGACAAGAAAACTTACTTCAAGATATTGAAAAGGTCCATCCAGTAACTCGGGCTTCATATATATACTGCATGTTATGTAAGAAGCTTGCTCATCAAAAGTCTATGAGAACATGTCGGAGAAAATAATAGAGTGGGTCCTAAAAGATGAGAACTTAACCGAATCCCGTAAATCAAAGTAGTGTCTAAAACACCTGTTACAGGAAGGCTGAATTCTATGTTCCTATAACGCGTGAATCTATAGGTACTTATTAAGTAACAACATATTACCACCTCGTAATTGCACACCACAATGTAAAATAAAAGCAGTCAACTGCATCAATGCCTACTTGTAATATTGTTATTTATCAGTTCCTAAATTCATAAACATTTTAGTAAGATTAAATTTTACTTATGCATCCCAAGATATTTGCTTCTAATGTAAAGTATGGGATTTACAGCAACATAAGGGATGCAAAAAAAATAGCATAATCCTAATAATTAAGAAGTATCCTAATGGAAATCTAATGCTAATCAATTGTATCCAATGCAAGATAAAATTTAAACAATAACATAAATACAAACATAAATGGAGGTTCAAGACTCCCATGTATACAGTACCATGGAACGTGGAGCTTAAAATATTGCATTCATCATGGCTACGTATTTGCCAAGATAAACGTTCAAGAAGAGTACCTGATTGAAATAAGATAGAATGGTCCACAAAATCATGGAAAAATGTACTGCTCAGGTCCATCTGGATATCCTTGCATACATAAAGTTTGTGATCGTATATGAGCAATATAGTGAAGTATATTTTGAGCTATTCACCAAACTAACAGTGAAAATAGCGATATACTAATCAATCAAAAAACTTACTGTAGGCTGGGGATGATACGGTCCAGATCGGAACACTCTTTGTATATCAATTCTTCGAGTCAAACAAAACAAACTCCTTAGAGCATCTTCAATCATAAATGCTAAAAGGTCCGTATCTAATTTATCAATTCTGTACTTTCACGTGACAACATCAAACAAATAATAGTCAAACTCCAGCTCTTCAACTCATTATTTGGTTTAGTGCCAAACATAGTAATCCTTAGTGTCCTAGGATATTCTACACGAGAGTTGAACCCACCAAATTTACGCTACTATGAAAGGGTTTTTCTTTTACTTCACCTTTTTTACAATTTTAAGAATAGAGATAAGAGTTAGGATCTTCTCCCTACAAGGATACATGATCATAAGGTCTAACAAATGTGCAAACAACTGTCTTAGCTGTGACATACACTATCAAGAATATGACATGATGTATCTATCATTATCAACAGGTACTGAAATAATTCACCTAAAGAAAAAGGACTTGACTATATTTATGAACTCCAATCCAACATGAGGGGAATTTTGCGTCCACAGCCGCGCCATCTCTTAGAAAATCAGAAAACAACCTAAAAATTGACCTTATATGTTTTCCCTAATTCACTTTACGATTTAGGCATGTCTTTTTTTGTATTTTGGGGGTGGGGAAATAGATTAGCATTTTGCCTCAAGTTTGGAGATGTTATCACACAAAAGGAAGCAACAAAACTAACCATAAAATTTTTTAAGGATACAACAGAGTGCCAAAGATAAAGATAATGTTCCCGACAAAAATGATGATAAAATTCCATCCAAATATTTGTCTTCGCTCAATTGTTCATCCTTGATCATGAAGACCTCAAGTTTTTTGCAAAAGCTTAGACAAAAATAACGATAGAATTCCATCCAAATAATGTTAGACAAAATCGGCTCCACTGCTCCCGCGGGATTTGAGTCCGCAAATTTACTGGGTGATTCTAAATTCACTACGATGTTTTCTGGAGTTCAGTACGCTTAGTAGTCCTCCTCTTTTTTAAATGAGAGCACCCAAACACACAAACTTGTTTTCGCTCAGTACACTCAACATTTGGAGTAAAAACAATTTTTTAAGTTATCAACGCTAGAAACCTGGCGTAGGTCTCCAGTATTCATGAACAAAATAAATTGATAAAAAATTTAATAATAATAATATTTTGAGTTCCCTACCCTTAACAAACAAAATGTATGGAAAATATTTGAAGTTGTAGGCCTTACGTTTCTATAACAACATTAGAAGAAAAAAAAAAAAAAAAAAAAAACACCCATAAGTTTCAAAGTTATTAGCCTAGCATTGATGGTTATTATTGAAAGCTACAGTCTCATCATTTCTATAACATTCAAAACATAGGGTGGTAGCGCTAATGAGGAAAAACTCTAAAATTAGTTTTCGCCAATTTCTTCTCAAGAACATATCCAAATATGAATTTAAAAAAAAAATCTCACAATCACATACCTAATTGACTTAATCTAATGTAAACGCACGATGCATAAACAAGATCATGTTACGTTTAACACTAACCTAATTACAAAATTATGGTTTTCATCAAAATTTCGAAACAACTTAGGCACAAATTAAACTAAATTGAACTTTTTGATTCAATAATCAACTCCAAACAACTAAAAAACAAATATCCTAGAACTCCCCTTTTATAGAACACAGGGGGATTAGAATTAGAAACCCTAATTCTAATCAAAATAAAATTCTTCTCAAATTGGGAAAACTTTCTATTTAACCTTGTGTTGGCTAAACAACCAAGTTCCTAAATCATCTTAGCAACTCCAACAATTGAGAAGCTTGAATCAAAATAACATAAATAAAAATAGTCCATTGACAGTGAGAACGACCCTTAGGCAACGATTCACATCAAATCCCTCCCTCTGTGGAAGATTTTGACCACGAAATCGACAAGTTTTGAAATGATACAAAACTCGAAACTTTCTGATATAGCATACCCGTCTTCAAACTTTTTGATATCTGCATTTCGTGTTATGCACATATGAACTGAATCAATTATAGTATGGCACGATAATTGGTAGCTACAATTGGATTGGCCATGCTAGCACTAGCTAAGCTCGGTTTGATTTTAAATTGCTGGAGTAGTTGCGCAATTGGTATTTGCACATGAGAAGGAGGTACTGCTGGAACAGATTGTGGTGATACAGCCTTCACAAGTATAACATGTAATACATCTTTAAGTACTCCTTATTCTACCAGATTATGTCCCTGCTCTTATGTAAGATATATAGGTTAAGTCTTATGAACCTGTAAGTATAGCTTTCCCTTTGATTGAGCAATAGCAATGTATATAGCAGCAACAATGAAGAGCAACAGTAACTCAGTTGTTGTTCTGGTAATGAGTAGCAACAATTATACCGGCAGGAAGTATGAGGTAAACTCCGGTAAAAGGCAATGGAATAACATGTAGGTTCAGCAGCAAAAACAGTTGGATTGGTAGCGCAAGTTCAGGCAGCAAGAGCTGTTGTGTAAGGCAGGTTTCGGCAAACAACAAACAGTTATTAGAACTGGTTGTAACAGCAGCAAGAAACAGGCAGATTTTGGCAAAGAACAAACAGTAGCAAGGAACAGGCAGATTCCGGCAAAGAACAAACAGCAGCAAGAAGAACTAATCACCGGCAGTTTCAGGGAACTCAGCGCCTACAGCAGAGAGAGAGGTTGTGATTGCTCGAGGCGTGGGTCGCACTCTCTTTAAATAGTATTTCGACCTACCTCGGGTAAGGTAACGAAGGTCTAATCTCTTTCCAGGATACAACGAGCGTAACGTATACAGTAGACTTCAGTTATCCCGGAAGTCTACGTAAGAATGAAGTATGCACCACAGGTAACCGTACAAGAGAGAGAGAGAGAGAAGAGTTGTGTTCTGTGTGTGTTTTTTGAAGGTGGTGAGGAGTTGTTTTTATAAAGAGAGTTTGCCCAACGGCTCTCTCTTTATTTAAACGTGTGGGACATGTCCCTGAGGATTAGGTCTCCTCAAGAGGTGGAGAGAACAAAGTGAAGACCAAGACTAAAGAATAAACCAAGCCCAAGCCCAATGAACTTTTTGTTAAAAAGATTATGGATACCCAAGCCCAAAGGACCCAAGGCCCCCAAGGCCTCCAGAGCCAGAAGAGCCAATTGCCCAATCCCAATTCCAATTCCAAGTCCGAGCCCGAGCCGGCCCGGCCTACCGGGCCGCCTGAGAGAGGTCCAAGTGTGTATAGAGTATAAAATCCTCTCACACACTCACACAACTATACACTCTCTCTATGTCACATGTTTCACACATGTCACATGGGTACTACCTTATATGTTTAGTTCCTCTATTGTTTATAAACAATGTGGGACTAAACATTAGGCTATAGTATAGGAGTCACATAAAATAGATGACCAAGAGGTCATGGGTTCAAGGCTCAAAAGAGGTATAAGTTTTGAAAAATTCCAACAATCCCCCACTTTTAAAAACTTCTGAAAAAAGGATAGATGAATGAAAAGAGAAACGAGAGTACGGTTTCGATTATAGAGTTGTACTTAAGTGAAGGTGTCCTTAGACTTGAACCTTTACATAGTAGACAATCTTCAACGTATAAGAATAATAAGTGAACAGAGTCTTGAACTCATTATTCGCTTTTATACAGTGAGGAAAACTACATACAACCCTACCATGTGCAATATCTAAATGCCAGCACTTTTCGGCCATGTGCTTAATCCCAGTATAGGTGAAGGCTTTAGAGAAGTTAGCCTAATTTCTCATAGGAAGCGGCCGCACTTCTACAATCACCTTGGTGAATCTATGAAGAGTGTTCTTGTAGCTAGACACCCCACTCAAAGAAATGAGATATAGAACTCAGCCTAACATTCGCTTCAAGATATCATGCATATTTATATTTATGTACTGCGAGTTGAACTCTGGAGTGACAAGCTCCTTATTTGCATGATTCTATATCACAGTGATTTGTTTTCCCCATTGAACCTATTTCTTGGGATTTCCAGTCATTTAGGTTGGGTTCCCACCACTTGTGATTCAATAACAGGCTTTAGCCCCATCCCTAAGGATGTGCTCCACACTTTGTCACGAGACAATCCTTTCGTCAAAGGATCTGCCAAGTTGTTTTCCGATCTTACAAAATCTACTGTAACAGTACTAGATGTGAGGTAACCTCTCATCGTACTGTGTTTGCGACGTATCGCTAACTTCTTACCATTATAATAATTGTTTTGTACTCTGGCTATCGCAGCAGTACTATCTGAGTGGATCAGTATCGGTGGTATAGGCCTACTCCATAAAGGAATATAAGACAAGAGGTCTTTCAGCCAACTTGCCTCCTCACTAGCTGCAGCTAGTGCTACTAACTCAGACTCCATAGTTGACTGAGCTAGAATCGTTTATTTCTTGGATCTCCAAGAAATCGCCCCTCCAGCTATACTAAACACGTATCCGCTGGTGGCTTTGGAATCATCCGAAAATGAGTTCCAATCTGCATCGCTAAATCCATCAAGGACCGCGGGAAACTTCTGATAGTGTAAACCCAAGTTCATGGTTTTTTTCAGGTACCGCATAACTCTATCAATAGCACCCCTGTGCGCCAAACTTGGTTTACTCGTAAATCTACATAGAACCCCTACAGCATAAGCTATATCGGGTCTAGTACAGTCCGTAGCGTAGCGAAGGCTTCCAATAATACTTGCGTATTCTTTCTGTCTAACTGCCTCTCCCAAGTTCTTTAAAAGTTTAACTTGTGGATCACAAGGAGTACACGCAGGTCTACGGTCAAAATATTTGTACTTCTTTAAGATCTTCTCAATATAATGAGATTGATCAAGAGTAATACCAGTGTCTGTGCGTGTGATCTTCATGCCTAAAATTACACTAGCCTTGCCTAGGTCCTTCATATCAAAATTATTGTTAAGCATGTTTTTAGTCTCTAAAATAATGTCAAGTGTAGAACCAAAAATAAGTAGATCGTCAACGTAAAGACATATCATAATACAACTTTCACCAGATACTTTATAATATAGACATTTATCAACAACGTTAATCTTAAAACCATTTAAAAGAAGTAATTGGTCGATTTTATCATGCCACTGTTTTGGAGCTTGCTTTAGACCGTATAAGGTCCTGTTCAGCTTACAGACTTTGTGTTCCTCACCAGGTACCACAAAGCCTTCAGGCTGATCCATATATAATTCCTCTTCAAGCTCTCCATTTAAAAATGCGGTTTTTACATCCATTTGGTGAATTAATAAATTGTGCACGGCAGCAACGACTAATAATACTCTAATGGTAGTCACACGAGTAACTGGGGAATATGTGTCGAATAAATCAATGTTTTCTTTTTGCACATATCCCTTTGCTACAAGTTTTGCCTTATATTTATCTATAGTACCATCTGGTTCAAGTTTTCTCTTTAATATCCATTTACACCCAATAGAGCGACTACCAGGAGGTAAGTTAACTAAATCCCAAGTTTCATTTGTAGTAAGAGAATCCATTTCATCATCAATGGCCTCTTGCCACAAATCAGCATCACCTGAGGTTAACGCTTCTCTAATAGTATTGGGGTCCGATTCTAAGGTATTTAGAACAAAATCGTTACCATAATCTTTTGCAATCTTTAAACGTTCACCTCTACGAAGTTCTGGGTCTGTATCATGAAAGTCAACAGCTCTAGGAACATTTACTTGAGGTACATTAGGGGTCGAAGACGTAGAAGGTTGAGAACCCCCACTACTACTCCCACTGTCCCTTAGTAAGTAGGGAAACTTGTCCTAATAGAAATCAACATCTAGTGATTCAATTATTATATTATCCTTAATATCAAGAAACCTATAGGCTTTACTGTTTATAGCATAACCAATGAAAATGCATTCTAAAGCTCTACTGGCTAGTTTGGTCCGTTTAGGATCAGGTTTACGAACATAGGCTAAACAACCCCAAACCTTAAAATAGCTAACATTAGGTTTTCTTTTTCTCCAAATTTCATAAGGTGATAATTCAGATGTGATATGAGGAATACGGTTTAAAACATGGGATACAGATAATAATGCTTCACCCCATAAAGATTTGGGTGATCCAGAACTAAGTAACATAGCAACTATTAGCTCAGTATACGTTCTATTTTTACGTTCAGCTTTACCGTTAGATTCTGGAGAATAAGGAGCAGTTGTTTCATGTATAATCCCTAAGGATTCATACAAGTTTTGAAATTCATGTGAATCATATTCTGTGCCTCTATCACTACGAAATCTTTTAATGTGTCTATCAAACTGATTTTTCACTTCGGTTACATATGTCCTAAACATATCTATAGCATCACTTTTGTGATGCATCAGATAAACTTGAGTATAGTTTGAATGATCATCTATAAAAGTTATAAAATATCTTTTACCATTTCGAGTTAATGTACCGTCCATTTCGCATATGTCCGAGTGTACTAAATCCAAAAGTTGTGATTCCCTTACAACACTTTTATGTGAGGTTTTAGTAATCTTAGCTTGACTACAAGATTGACATTTATTAAAATCATTTAAATCTACTTTAGGGATCATACCAAGTTTACTCATATTGTGTACTAATTTCTTATTAACATGACACAGTCTAGAGTGCCAAATATTAAAAGAAGACAATAAGTAAGCAGAAGCAGATTTATTCATTTCAATACTCATTTTGAACATTCCATTACAAGCAAAACCCTTTCCCACAAAAATCCCACCCTTAGTCAAAATGTACTGATCTGAGCCAATAGTTTGCTGAAATCCTGCCTTGTTGAGAAGATAGCCAGAAACAAATTTCTTCCTCATTTCAGGAGTGTACATCACATCCTTCAGAGTCACTGTCCTTCCAGAGGTAAATACCAGTTCAACATCTCCAGTGCCTAGCACTTTGGTGCAATGGGAATCCCCAAGTAGCACCTTCTGGTCTTCAGTTTCCTTATAGGTCTTGAACAAATTGCGTTCATAGCATACATGCCTAGAAGCGCCCGAATCAGCCCACCACCCGTCGGTTCCACCGACCATGTTGATCTCCGTAATCATAGCCACTAAGGGCTCTTCGATAACGTTGGCCTGAGCAACAGGTTTTCGGTTCCGGCAGTTTCTAGATATGTGTCCAGGCTTGTTACAGTTGAAGCACACAATAGAAACTGTTCCGTTATATGGTGGGGCTTTTTGGTTCGTTCCCTTATTAGGATTTGGTGTCCATTTTTCTGACGGTTATTCGGATTACCACCGTTAAGACGATTGTTCCGATTACCGCCATTCTTAGCCTTGAAAGGTTTCCCTTTAGGTTTCAGATGGACCTTCCCTTTGGCTTGAACCAAAAGGATTTCCTCTTTCAGGTCTTGTTTTCTAGATTCTTCTTCAACCCTAAGACGAGTAATCAAGTTCTCCATGGTAAATTCCTTTGACTTGTGTCGCAGGATATTTTTATAGTATTTCCAATTAGGCGGTAATTTGTCAATCATCACGGCAACTTGAAATTGTTCATCAAGAGGTATCCCTTCGGACACGATCTCATGTGCAATTCGTTACAACTCATGTAATTGGGAAATTACTGGCTTATCGTCGACCATAGTGAACTTGAGATATCGGCTTACGGCAAACTTTTTAGAGCCTGCCTCTTCCGTATCATACTTCCTCTGTAATGCATCCCAAACGGCTTTCGCAGTTTCGGACTGTAGATAGTAATCGTACAGTTCGTCTGCTAGACCGTTCAAGATGAAATTACGGCATTTGAAATCAGCCTCAGTCCAGTTCGAAATTGATTCTAAGGTTTTTTCATATTCGTTTATAATCAGGTCAGGGTCTATTGCAGGTACGGGAACAGGAGGTTCAACAGGGCATTCTTGTTCCAGAACATACACCACTTCCTTAAGTGTGAGATAGAAGAACATTTTGTTCTTCCACCTCTTGAAGTTGAGACCATCAAACTTAGAGGGTTTGTTGAAATCAAACTTCAGCACTTCTGAGGAAAGAGCCATATTATAGGAAATAAATACTCTTTAAAATTGTAAAAATAAATAGGTTAAGTCTTATGAACCTGTAAGTATAGCTTTCCCTTTGATTGAGCAATAACAATGTATATAGCAGCAACAATGAAGAGCAACAGTAACTCAGTTGTTGTTCTGGTAATGAGTAGCAACAATTATACCGGCAGGAAGTATGAGGTAAACTCCGGTAAAAGGCAATGGAATAACATGTAGGTTCAGCAGCAAAAACAGTTGGATTGGTAGCGCAAGTTCAGGCAGCAAGAGCTGTTGTGTAAGGCAGGTTTCGGCAAACAACAAACAGTTATTAGAACTGGTTGTAACAGCATCAAGAAACAGGCAGATTTCGGCAAAGAACAAACAGCAGCAAGGAACAGGCAGATTCCGGCAAAGAACAAACAGCAGCAAGAAGAACTAATCACCGGCAGTTTCAGGGAACTCAGCGCCTACAGCAGAGAGAGAGGTTGTGATTGCTCAAGGCGTGGGTCGCACTCTCTTTAAAGAGTATTTCGACCTACCTCGGGTAAGGTAACGAAGGTCTAATCTCTTTCCAGGATACAACGAGCGTAACGTATACAGTAGACTTCAGTTATCCCGGAAGTCTACGTAAGAATGAAGTATGAAGAGTTGTGTTCTGTGTGCTTTTTTTGAAGGTGGTGAGGAGTTGTTTTTATAGAGAGAGTTTGCCCAACGACTCTCTCTTTATTCAAACGTGTGGGACGTGTCCCTGAGGATTAGGTCTCCTCAAGAGGTGGAGAGAACAAAGTGAAGACCAAGACTAAAGAATAAAAAGATTATGGATACCCAAGCCCAAAGGACCCAAGGCCCCCAAGGCCTCCAGAGCCAGAAGAGCCAATTGCCCAATCCCAAGTCCAATCCCAAGTCCGAGCCGGCCCGGTAGGCCGGGCCGCCTGAGAGAGGTCCAAGTGTGTATAGAGTATAAAATCCTCTCACACACTCACACAACTATACACTCTCTCTATGTCACATGTTTCACACATGTCACATGGGTACTACCTTATATGTTTAGTTCCTCTATTGTTTATAAACAATGTGGGACTAAACTTTAGGCTATAGTATAGGAGTCACATAAAATAGATGACCAAGAGGTCATGGGTTCAAGGCTCAAAAGAGGTATAAGTTTTGAAAAATTCCAACATCTTATTTTTTATCTTCCAACCATGACTCATGTAGATGTTGAGTTTTTTTTTTGCCTTTTACCGGTTCTTCTCTCCCCAAACAATCGTTAGCCAAAAAACCCGTCATTTTGGGAGATCGAATTGTGGTCTCTCTCGAACTGTTCATTACTAACATTGGTTGCACCTGAGCTTCGATAGACCTAACCACAGTCAAGATCAAATCTAGTTTTTTTGTAGTTGTGTTGAAGTCCGGTTCAGCTACTGGGCTTGGGCTATCCCCATTTGGGTTGATGGCTTGGGACTGGTTGGGTTCTAGGTTTGAGCCTTGTTCAAAATAAAATAAAATAAGTTGCACGTGTGTGTCACGTAGTTATTTAAGTAGCTCTCCTTCACCAATCGTGATTGTCTCCTTGTGAACTATTTCTCTTTCTCTTACAGTTTCGATTAGAGTTTTGTTTGAGGTCGCAGTTCAGACCAAACCTCCGATATAGGACATCCACTAGGCTTTGGTAAGTAAAGCGGTCACTAAACCTCCACGATCTGCCTCTCTCTCCTTCTCTCGACTATATTTCTTCCCCACACGTGAACTTTGATCCGTATATCACTTCCGGTTGTTTCATCAGCTAGAACTCCGTCCAGGGGACGCCACTAGGTTTTGTAAATCGGTTAAACTCTCGGCTAAGTCTCCAATTGAGAATGTCCACTGGACCTAAGAGAGAAATCTTGTGATTCCTTTCCCATGAATCAACTTATTTTCTGCGACTGTCTCTATCTTCGACTTGAAAAGTTCAACTGGTTTTTTTGGGGTTTTTTAAATGATGTTTACTTCGTTCGATTCCTTCTCCAGTTTTGTTGTTGTGATGGCGACGATAGTCATGGTAACTACCGGAACCATGGGATCGTAGATCGTCTTGATGATTACCTTGCCTTCGTCGGTGCCACTCGGGGTTTCGATTGTGGGGATCTTCGTCACTTATCCCAATCCGGCATGTAGGTTTTCCTTATTTGTGTTTTCAATCAATCACTATTGTAGTACTTCCAACTTGGGGGTCGTTCTCCAATACACCTAGTGAAGAGGGTTGAGATAAGAATAGTTGAAACACGCTGGAACTCACGATGACGTTGTCTAACTCCCCAAGTTGATTCTTGAATGTCGCAATTGCTTTCACGATATTCTTGGTATTCTTCTGCCGCAGGTATTATGCGAGACAACGTAGACATCGATAACTTGACTTTTCCTGAAACTCTAAACATCACAATTTTCGTAAAATGAAGATGGCTCTAGTACCAATTTAATGGAAATGCACGACACAGAAGCAAGATCATATTATGTTTTACACTAACTTAATTATCAAATTAGGGTTTTCTTCTAAATTCTCAAACAACTTAAGCACAAATTGAACTTTATGATTCAATAATCAAATCCAACGAACTGAAAAAAAAAATAACCTAGACTTTCCTTTTTATAGAACACAGGGGGATTAAAATTAGTGGTCTTAATTCTAATCCAAATAAAATTTTACTAACATTAGAAAAACATCATTTTTAACCATGTGATGGTTAAACAATCAAGTTCCCAAATCAACTTAGCATTTTCAGCAATGGAAAAACATGAATCAAAAAAACATAAATATAAATAGTCAGTTGACGGTAAGAAAGACCCTTAGGGACGATTTACACCCTCTATGAAAGATTTTTACCATGAAATCGGCAAATTTAGAAGCAATACGAAACTCGGAACTTTCTGATATGTCATACCCATTTTCAAACTTCGAATTCTACTATAAAATTTACCGTAAACCAAGGTTGTACAAAAGTGCGGGGGTACGATGTTGTCACCAACATCCCTACGTCCATTGACGTCTAAAATTAAAAGTTGATAAAATACTATGGTTCGCCCTTCGAAACCTGCTACAAAACTTTCCTAAAATTGCTCTACATCCAAAAATAATTTTTCGCCTAAGGACATCATCTCACTCATATGAATCAAATCTTGGAATAACTCAGATTGTAACATGTGTGAATGGAGCTGTTGGAGGAGGTCTATCTACATCTTGTGTTGCGCACGTGTCTCCTAAGTCTATTATTATGTGGTACAATAATTGGTAACAACTTTTGGAGTGGTCGTACTACCCATTAACTAGGATCGGTTTGATTTCGAACTAGTGGAGTTACTACGTAATTAGTACTTGCACATGAAAAGGAGGTACTACTGGAACAGTCTGTGATGATACTATATTCCCAAGTATAACATGCGGTACATTTTTTATCTTCCAGCCATAACTCATCTATATGCTGAGTTTTTCTTTTACCTTTCACCGGTTCTTCTCTCCCCAAACAATCGCTACCCAATAAAACTATCATTGAGGGATATCGAATTGTGGTCTCTCTCGGACTGTTCGTTGCTGGTGTTGGTTGCACCTGAGCTTCGAGGGAATTGACCACAATTGAGATAAAATCTGGTTTTTTATGGTTGTGTTCGGGTCCGTTTCAGCTGCTGGGCATGGGCTATCCTATTTGGGATTGATGTTTTGGGCCTGGTTGGGTTATAGGCTTGAGTCTTGATCAAAATAAAAGAAAAGAAGTTGCTCGTGTGTGTCACGGGGTTCTTTAAGTGGCTCTCCTTCTCCAATCGTGATTGACTCCTTGCGAACTAGTTCTCTCTCTTTCACAGTTCCGATTAGAGTTCTGTTTGGGGTCGCAGTACTAGCCAAACCTTCAATATAGGATATCTACAAGACTCCACCTCCACAGTCATCATCTCTCTTCTTTCTTGATTGTATTACTTCCTCAAGCAAGGACTTTTATCCATGTCTTACTTGCGGTTGTTTCACCGACTAAAACTTCATCCAGGGGACGCGACTTTAATTGAACCAGTGTTGTATTTTCTCCATCATCGGTTAAACTCGGTTAAATCTCTGATTGGGATTGTCCACTGGACCAAAGAGAGAAATCATGTGATTCCTTTATCGTGAATTGGCTCATTTTCTATTGACTGTGACTACGACTATCTCTCTCATCGACTTGAGAACTGTAACTGGTTTTTTGAGTGTTTGTGAAACGACGCTAGCTCCGGCCGATTCCTTCTCTGGTATTCTTGTTGTAAAGACCATGATAGTCATGGTGACCGTCGGAACCCTGGGATCGCCGATCATCCTGATAATAACTATTCCTTCATCGGTGCCACTCGCGGCTTCTATTGCAGGGATCTCTGTCACTTTTCCCAATTCGACATGTGGGTTTTCCTTATCCGTATTTTATTTTTCATCACAGTGGGGGTACTCCCAACTTAGGGGTGGCTCTCCAATACACCTAGACGATGTTGACAAACTCCACAAGTTGATTCTTGAATGTCGTGATTGCTTAGGCAGTATTCTTGGTATCCTTTTCCGTCGCAGTCTTATGCGAGAATCGTAGATATCGATAACTTAACTTTTCCCGAAACTCAATACATCACTATTTCCCTTAATTGAAGATAGTTGTGATACCAATTTAATGTAAACGCACGACGTGGAAGTAAGATCGTATTACGTTTAACACTAACCTAATTATAAAATTAGGGTTTTTTATTTTAAATTCTAAAACAACTTAAACACAAATTAAAAAAAATTGAACTTTCTAATTCAATAACCTAGATGTTCCTTTTATAGAGCACAAGGAAATTAGAATTAGGTGCCCCTTATTCTAATTTAAATAGAATTCAACTAAAAATGGGAAAACTTCCACTTTAACCATGTGTTTGTTAAAAAACCAAGTCCCTAAATAAACTTAGTATCTCCAGCAATAGAGAAGCTTGAATCAAAATAACATAAATATAAATAATCCGTTGACGACCCTTATGGGATGATTCATATCATAATCAAATAGTTTCAAATGCGATACCCACCACATATACTTGAAATTATGGCAATACCAATAATGTTCTAAATAATTCACGAGTTTTTTTTTTAAATCCAACAATGAGATACACACAAACGCACAAATGATCATTATTAGCAATTATGACCAGCATAGTTGTCGTCCTTCGCCGAACTTATGCAATTACCACGTAAGACAAGTTTTGGTGCCAGTTCCAAAATATACACTCAAATTGATATTGCCAAAGACAGGGACACAAAACTTCAGCCCAACAAATAGCCCCCCATACTTTAGAAGTCATCCCGGAAAAAGTGTTTTTGATTTTTAATTTTTTATCCATGACTATAAATTTGCAAACTCAAATCCCGCAGGAGCAGAAGAACCGATTTCGCTGAAAGGTGAGAATTTATTATTGTTATATGCTTATGATATTGAATGCATTACTGCTTATTGAGGTTTTGAGAGCTAAGACGAAGTCTTATCAAATTTTATAGATTTTGGGGTTCAAATTGAGGTAAAATTAGTACTAGGGTGATGGAGATTTTTTATTTAGGTAGATAGGTTGGTAGATAATCGTAAGGTATAAATGGAGATAAACTTTGAATTATAATTGCAGTCATGAAACGAGGAGAATAGGTATTTGAGAGAGTCTTTTAAAGATAAATGAGATTTGAATTGGGTAGAAAGAGAAGAAACCATGACTAAAAATTAGAGAAGAGTAAAAAGGTAGAGAATTTGATTTAAATGGTAGAGTTGGACATGCTTGTGTGAGAGTGAATGGTAAAGTTAAGGGAAAAAAGGTAAATAAGAAGTCTATATTACTTTCTCTCTGAGGTGTTTGTATTAGGGGAAACATGTTATTCTACAGCTTAGAAGAATTGAAACATTCAATGAAAACCACCTTATCCATCAACCTAGTCTTGAAATAGGATGCCAATTGAGGATTAGGGGAGATTTTAGTTAGAGACTTATTTGGGCATATGATTTACCAAAATAATTTACCCTCATGATTTAGCCAAGCATTTGTAGGAAAATGATTTACCTATGAATTGAATTGTAGGTTTCAAGAAGGGTAACCCATGCCATTACTGTAATGGCATTGTCTTTGGCACTCTGTAGAGCAAAGACAAATACTCGGATGTGATTATGTCGTCGCTTTTGTCGGGATCATTGTCGTAGCACTCTGTTGAATCCTTGGATTTTTTTGGGGTTAATTTTGCTACTTCTTTTTGTGTGATAACATCTCCAAACTTACTTGAGGCAAAATGCTAATCTATTTCCCCAAAAGACAAAAAAAAAGAAAAAAAAGAAAGCCTAAATCATAAAGTAAATTGGAGAAAACATATAAGGTCAATTTCTAGGTTGTTTTTTAATTTTCAAAGAGATTGCACAGTTGTGGACACAAAATGCTCCTCATATTGGATTGGAGTTCATAAATATGTTTGAAGTCCATTTTCTTTAGGTGAATTTTTTTAGTACCTATAACAAATGATAGATACATCATGTCATATTTTTGTTAGTGTGCATCAGTTAAGACAATTGTTTGCTCATTTGTAAGACCTTATAATCATGTATCCATGTAGGGAGAAAATTCTAACTCTTATCTCTATTTTAAATAAAGGTAAAAACGGTAAAGTGAAAGGAGAACTCTTTCAAAGTATGGAAAATTTGGTGAGTTCAACTCTCGTGCAGGAACTTAGGACCCTAAGGATTACAGTTTTTGGCCCAAACCAAATATTGAGTAAAAGAGGCAGAGTTTGACTGTTATTTTTTTGGATGCCAATTATACTTATGTTGTCACTTGAAAGTGTGGAATTGATAAATTAGAGACGGACCTTTTAGCATTTATAATTGAAGATTCTTTAAAGAGTTCTTTTGCTTGACTCGAAGAATAGATATACAAAGAGTTTTCTGATCTGGATCGCACCATCCCAAGCCTAGAGTAAGATTTTGATTGATTAGTATATCGCTATTTTCATTGTTAGTTTGGTGAGTAGCTAAAAATATACTTCACTATATTGCTCATATACGAACACAAATTTTATGCATGCAAGGATCTCCAGATGGACCTGAGCAATACATTTTTCCATGATTTTATTGACCATTCTATCTTAATCCAATCAAGTACTCTTCTTCAACGTTTATCTTGGCAGACACGTAGCCATTATGAATGCAATATTTTCAGCTCATCGTTCCATGGTACTATATACATGGGAGTCCTGAACCCCCATTTTTGTTTGTATTTATGCTATATTTTAAATTTTATCTTGCATTGATTAGCATTAGATTTTCATTAGGATACTTCTTATAAGTATTTTGCTATTTATTTTGGCATCCCTTATGTTGCTGTAAATCTCATACTTTACATTAGAAACAAATTTCTTGGGATGCACAAGTAGTATTTCATCTTACTGAAATGTTTATAAATTTAGGAACTGATAAATAGCAATCTTACAAGTAGGCATTGACGCAATGGACTATTTTTATTTACATTATGGTGTACATTTATGTGGTAACTTAGAATTATGCCTTCCAGCAACAAGTGTTTTAGACATTACTTTGGTTTACGAAATTCTGCTAAGTTATCTTCTCTTTTATGACCCACTTTATTATTTCCTCCGACATGTTCTAATGGACTTTGGATGAACATGCTTCTTATATAACAGGCGGTGTGTATATATATATATATGAAGCCCGAGCTACTGGATAGACTTTTCCAATATCTTGAATTAAGTTTTCTTATCATATTCTATCATTGGTTTGATAGATCCATCACATTTAACTCCAGCAACATACCTCCACTTCAGCCATTCAAATCTTGTATTATGGAATGACATAGTCCCGATCACTTTTTTTAAGAGCATCTCAAATGACTCTTTATTCACATTTCCAACTGACTTTCTCTTCTGAGAATAGAGAAAATACAAGCAAAAAAATTGAGGAAGGGGCACCTTAATGCTAAATATAGAAGCTTGAAATAACATTAAACTCCGAAAATATTCTTTTTCCTCCTTAATAAGGATTTCTGGAGTTGCTGTTCTGATTCTGAATAATGGAACCAAGATAATTGAAAGTATTACTTGTGCAGATTTTGTGCCCATTAATTCATACAATTTCTTTCGTACTTTTACAGTATTTCTCTACCATGTACTCCAAGTTAATCCTTCAAACTCAATATTCTTGAGTGTCCAATTCCCCCAAACTCTATTTTTGGTTATGTTGTTTGATGCTATAATACTATATAGTTCTTTACCATAAAATATCTATTCTAATCTTCACTAATGTGTAGACAATATTCATAACTAATCTAATGTCACCTAGCTTCTTCCAACTTTATAAACCTTTAAACCACCCACAGGAGCTAGGTGAAGGATGACGTTGAGGGTGGATTTTCATCCTCCACCCTTTTGAGCACTAATCCACCTCCCAGAAGCTAGGTAAATTTTCCACGAGTCCACCGAATATCCACTTTGAGGGTGGATTCTCCACTCTCTGGGTAAATTTTTTGTGCATTGATGCTGCAGAATTCAGAACTGCGCATAGGGCGTAAGCCAATGACATGATGACACTTGTCAAACTTTAATTGGTCATTTTGCTGCGCAGTTCTGAGCTGCACGTATATGCAACATTTGAGATAGAGACACGTGGACGACTTAGATTTAAATCATTGCAAATGGCTAGTTCTTGCCGCGCAGTTCTAAACTGCGCGGCAAGAACCTGCAAGTCTAAAGGCATGAAATATATGTTGGTTCTCCTCCATACTTGGTTTTTCCCTAATCAAACTTCTTCAACATGAAGCTCAACGGCTATAAACGGTTAGTTTTTTTCATCTATAAAACCCATTCATCTTCTAATCTCTTACTCTTCTACACTCAACTTTTTCTTCTTAAATCTCTGAACTCAACTTTATTCTATTGTTATAAATTTTGCATAATCATGTCTGACCCATTACTCTCATCTTTGGAATCATCATCTTCATCATCGTCCGGAAGCAAAGAGGTTTTCCAATGTCAAATTGAGATGATGCACGAGTATAACAAGATTATGATTGAGATGGGAGAAGCAGAAGAAAAAGAGCAAGAGGCGACATCATCACGGAGGCGGGGAGGTAGTAAAATAGGAAGAATTGATAAGCGGAAAGGCCGTGATCATAAATTGGGGGAGTTTAGCCTTAATCGGGATTACTTCGGTGACAACCCAAGATTCAAAGGTATCCCATTTCGTCGTCAATTCCATATGAGCAAAGGTGTGTATCAACGTATTTATGATCAAATACTTTCTTCGAATCCCTATTTTATTCAAAGAGAAAATGCAGCTAAGACAATGGGCATATCCTCGCACTAAAAGATAACGTACGCACTTCGAATGTTATGTTACATTACAAGCGCAGACGCCCAAGAAGAATACCTTCAGATTGGGGAGTCTACGAGTATTTTGTGCTTGAAATTTTTTTGTAAAACAATTATAACACAATTCAAAGCTCAATATCTTAGATCTCCCAATAAAAATGATGCATTATACTTGTTAGAAGTGAATGGATCGTGAGGCTTCTTGAGGATGTTTGGTAGTTTAGATTGTATAGAATGGAAACGGAAGAATTTTCCTACCGGGTAGGCAGGACAGTATACCGGCTATAAGAAAATACTGACGGTGATTTTAGAAGTGGTTGCATCGCAAGATCTATGGATATAGCATGCATTTATTGGGGTGCCCAGTTCTAACAACGACGTGAATATCTTGCATCGAGGGTAGCTTTTCAACAACTTGTCTAATGAAATAGTGCCGCAATGCTATTGTAATATAGGCACGGTACTGCACACTATGGGGTATTACTTAGCGGATGGAGTCTATCCAAAATGTTAAACACTTGTTCAAACCATAAGAAATTTGTCCAACGATACCGAAAGACATTTTTCAAAGATGCAAGAAGCATGCCGGAAAGACGTAGACCATACTTTTGGGGTATTACAAGCATGTATAATCATGCACAATATGATCGTCGAAGATGAACGTCATACTTACATCCGACAAATGGACATTGATCCTAAGTTTAGAACATCCATGAAGAATTGAAAGGAGAACTTAAATCTAAGACATGCGATCAACACTATAGCAGAGTATATCCAGAAGGTTCATGAAATTAGAAATGAAGGTGTTAATTTTCAATTACGTGATGAAGTTGTCGCGCATTTGTGGAATCGAAAAGGGGCAGAGTAATGTAGTCTTCATCATTGTTTTTTTATTTTCTAAAGTAAGTTTTATGTTGAAGTTATAATGTATTTGCTCTACTTGATTGAATAATATTTTAAGGATTACGTACAATTAATAACAATTTTATTAAAATAATGAAATTACATAGAACTTAAGAACTACTATTAATACTAAAGATTACATCAATCTTCATCACTAGAAATGTTGTCATCACTTAGGCACTGCTCCTTCAACTTCTTTGAATATTCTTTAATTTTCTTCTTCATCCAATGCCTTTGTACTGGTAGTAGGTTACTTGGGTCCGTTGTCATCACCTTAACTATATGCGCATCTTCAATGGTATTTTTTCTGGGTTAGCTCCGCTTTACGCCTCATTTAAATCTCAGTCTCTCTAGTCAACTTTTGTTCCTCTCGTGCTCTAGGTTTAGCTTCATTTTCCTCTTTCTTCTGCTCGTCTCTCTCATTCTATGCCTTCATTATGTTGGTCATCGTCTCAAACATCTTCTTCCCTTAATAACCTATACTTGACTTTGCCACATCTTCTTCCCCCAATAACCTATAATTAACTTTGTCGCTTCTTTTACCTTATATTTTATTTGGCCGTCTGGTCGTACAACCCCACAATAATATAGTGGTGCATCCACGTTGATTGAATCATCCAGAATTACAATATTTGGATTGACGAAAGTAGGTGTTTTAGGATCGGTATTGGTAGAGTTACCTGGGCTATCGTGAAAATTTAACTTCCAAGCAATGTTGTTGTGGGGGACTAATTTTGTGGGAGGGGAAGTTGACTCTTACGCTATGAACTTTATCCTCTACCAGAGGATTCAAGTGTATAATAAATAATAATAAGAACTATCTTAATGACAATACACTTACGTGGATGCTTTGAATGGGTTACTCCACGACCTCTGATAAGAATTTTTAAGAGTGATGATATTTATATAGAGTAGTCAAAGTATCGAGTACAGGGTGATTTACAGGGTGTTTGAAGGTAAACTAGCAAGGCTTGTTGGGGAGATTTCTTAACCTCCTCACAGTTCTTCCTCCCCCTATTTATAGAACATAGGATGGGCTGAGTCACCATGGGAGGTTCATTTACATATGTATCCTCTGGGGATAACTAACTTGCACTCGGAGTCGTTTCTAATGTTGTAATTTGCCGAGTCTGACACTGTAGCTGTTGGCTCTGACACTGTAGTTGTCGGATCTGGCGCCGCAGTTGTCATGTGGCGTGTTCCACTGCTATATCTGGTAGGCTGGTTGTCTGACATGTTCCCCTTCAACCATGGGCACATGGTCAAAGTATTTCTGGTTCGATGTTTCCTTTGAGTTCGAATAGTCTCAGAAGGTTTTGTGGGCTTGATTATTGACATACTAGGCTTCGAGTCATCAGGTAGGCTTCGATGTATCCTTCGAGTGTTCGACCAGTATTAGAAGGCTGTGAGTAGTCTACTACATTCGCCCCCTCTCAGCAGGGGATTCGAAAGCTGGTGTAGATGGCGCATGCTGAGAAAGATGGTTGAGCTTGGGAAGGAGGAAAGTTTGATTGGGTAATTGTTACAATTCTGATAAGGCTAAATAAAAACTATAATTAATGCGGGTTGTGATTAACAAAGGAGTAACTGTATCTGCCTTCAAGTATAAGTAGGGTGTTGTGAGAGAACTTCAAACATTTGCACCTTCTTCCCCGAGTAAAATGTATGTGTCCTCTTCCCGAAGCAGTGGAAACACTCCTAATACTAGGCACCAGAGAAGAATGGCGGTAAGAGACCTTCGTATACGGGAGAAGATCCTCGAGCTGAAGCAGAGGTTCTTTGGTGATCGAGGCCTGGATTGGGTTATGCCAGAATTGGTTGAACTGGAGACAGAGGAACCAATTGGTGGGATGCCGTACGTGCACAGGTGGAGGGTGCTGCAATGGATGAGCCCGCTCCCCAGCAACAAATTCTCCTTCCTTGAATCTAAAGCTGAGGATCTGGTGGTCAAGGAAGACCATGTTGAGGATGGTGAGGTTGGGCTCTGCAAGAAATGCCCCATCTGCAAATAGGGGCATCTTGAATGTAGTAAAAGTACAGGCGTGGGATGGTAGGTAGGAATGTTTGTAGTTTTCTGCTGATGTTGATTGTTTTGCTTTGTGTTTTGGTGTAAGGGCATCTGCCCGAATGAAATTGAAAATTTATGAAAAAACTGTCGAAGTGAGATATTGAATTGTTTGTGTGGAAGTGTAACAAACACAGTAGATGATGGTAATTTAGGCGCGAAAGCAGTTCCTCGAATGTCGAATTTTTTTAGGAGCGATCGTTAGAAAATTGTAATCTAGATCGAAGTATCGAAAAAGATGGATCGAGGTATCGAACACTTTAGAGTGTAGGCGATGGTTTATGAACAAGATCACAAGAGGTTGACTAAAAGGTTAGACGTTGGAAGCTGGAAGATTGACTGTGGAATGTTTGCAGTTTCGAGGGAAGTAATAAAGGAGGGTAATTAAGAGGTAGTGGTGATTACGGTGTAATAAATTAGTGTAATGAAGGTATAAATATTGGTTATGGGGAGGAAATTCTGTAGATTCTTCGTCTTCAAATTCTTCCTCTATATTACGTGAAAACATCATGGAGACCACACTCAATACTCGTTACCAGAGAAAAATAGGACATGCTAGAGGCCATCGAATAGGATAGAAAGTGGATGAATTGAAGTTGAAGTTTTTTGGCGACAGGGAGTACGACTAGGACATGCCAGACCTAGTGGAGCTAGAGTCTGAGGAGCCGATCAATGGGCAGCCGTATGCACACTGGTGGGTGATCTTGCAAAGGATGTTTCCAACGGTTGAGAACCGATACTACTATCTATAGTATTTGGCCGAGCTATTGTGCAAGAAGAAGACCAGCTATTAGAGGGCGAGCAGGGCTTGGCAAAAAGAACTGGCCCATCTGAAAATAGGGGGTTCTTCATAATAAAAGAATAGTGGAAAGAAATTATGTGTCTGTTTCTCTTTCAGTTTGGTCATGTCAAAGCATTGTAATGAAAGAATATTGCAAAAAAATTATGTGTTTTGTATCTAACAAGTAAGATAGTTGAAAGACTGTAGGCGCTGGATCGAAACTCTGCCCTTGAATAAAAATAAGAATAAAGGTAACAACAATCTTCGAATAAGTATCTTTGAAAAAATGTAGTAATCGAAGATAATGTACGAGATGATTCGAAAACAGATGTGTTGTCGGTTTTAACAAAATTGAGCGGGAAAAAAAATTCAAAAGAGAAGCTTCGACTACAAAAATTGATAGCCAAAAAGTCTGACGTGACAGAAGGTAAATTGATCATAGGGTAGAGTGCCCTGCAGGTTATCATAACGTTTTCTTGGGTTGTGTAAAAAAGGTTGGCATGACGTATGAGTATGACTAGACAACTTCAGGCAGGGTACCCGAAGTTCGACTCGGTATTATTAAATTGGTTAAATGTGTGTGTGGGCAGCACATATAGGAGTAGTTGAGGATAAAAACGTAAAAATGGCAGAGTGGTAATAATGGCGGTTTTGGAAATCGAGGCAGTTTTTTATTGTTTTGAGGAGGTATAAATAGATGCAAGAACAACGCTACTGTTCCCAGTTACCCAATCATAGAGAGAAAAAGAGAGGTAGGGAAGGAGAACATACGCCATTTTTCCAAATAACTAGGCTATTGCTGAGGGAGAATGACACTTGGCGGTTGCTGAGGGATCGTCTAACTTGTTGAGAGGAGGAAAGCATACTCCATTCAAATAGGTATGTCACCTGACTTTTGTTCTGCTGCTTCTTCTTTTGTTTCTGTAAATGGCTTACATGGAAGGGTAGATACTGCTAGAGTAGATATTTGTGGTGATGTGTCCGAGTTCAAGGGGGTAACCCATATGGTTGGAGGTCTGGCCCATTGGAGATTTGGGGTATTGAGGGTCTGACTGGGATTGGGTATATGTGGAGGTCGAGCATTCGACTGTGGGCTGGGTATATTTGGAGTGATAAAACAAAATAGCATAAAAAATGTGACAATCGGATATATCAATCTAATTGCGTGCTTCTTCTTCTGTAGGGTATAATGCGTACCCGTCAATCTTCGAGGTTGAGGCTGATAGATGAGGAGATCGAGGTAAATGAGATAAGTGTATCTGGTCGTGGCTCAAGGGATGAGAGCAGCGACGCAGAGGAGTTAGCTATTACAGTAGATATCCCTCTCGCTGTGGTAGTACTCGAAGGTGGGGCTTTGAGTAATAAATGCCGAAATGTTTGATAGACTGAGGAGAGGGGTGGAGAGGAGATGAAGGGAGGAAAATAAAGGGTACACGAAGGTCTCGAGCCTTTGGGGGACAAAATAGAAGATAAGGGTAATGGTGAGAGTTCAACAGGTGTAGGGGGAGTTGCGGGGTCAGCTCAGCTGGAGAAAAGCAGAGACTGGATCGATTTTTTGTGAAGCTTGAGTTATCGAAGGTAGGGGTGGTATTATATACAGTAGGGTCTGATCATACCTTCAAGTCTATCCCTTGAGAGGGTTTCATGGCTTTTAGAGGCCAGATTCGGCTAGGGATGTAGCTACCCCTTTGAAGGCTGGTAAAGGAGGTATTGAACTTTTAGGAAGTTTCCCCGTGCCAGATGAATGGAAACTTCTATGAGATGATGAGGATAGCCGAGGGTATAAATGTTGAACTGAGACGGGAGAAGAGGGGTCTGATCGAGTGGTACGATATTGTATCGTTCAACTCGAAGAAGGCCAACAAGAAGGTAGACACATACCACATACAATGTCATGCAGAGAAGCCGTGGCTATTTGATTTGTGCCCAACGTGTCAGGGGTGGGATAAAGACATGGCTGTAGTATGAGGTAAATATGAAAATGCCGAAGGGGAGGACCCTTATAAGCTGCAACATAGGATCTATAATCCAAGTAAGTTCTTAGTCGAAGATAGTTAAAAAGTGGTCATTGAATATACTGTTAACCACGATTATTTGTTGTTTTGCAGAACCTGGAATGAGAACATTGAAGAACCCGCAGAGGTACATTGAGGATCTTATTGACTCTGACGAGGAGTGGATAAATCAGGTATTCAGGAAGCTATGTATAAAAAGGAAGAGGCAGAGGAGAACAGATTCATTGCTCCGAAACGTTCATGTCGCTCCTAAGCCATCAAAGAAGAAGGGAGGAGAAGGTGATTCAAGAAGGGTTTATGAGATGGAGAAAGTTAGATTGACGCAGAAGGTAAATTATGTTCCAAGGGGGCAACAAACTGTGTCGGTGCCCAAAGTAGTGTCAGAGGCATCAAAGTAAGCATCGACGCAGACTGAGAAGGGGAAGGGCAAGGCCGCTCTCGAATTCTTAAAGGTCCTGCAGTCGAAGGTAATTCAGCGTAAGAGGTATAGGGAGCTGAGGGATGATGATATAGAGGGTGTGGACGAAGCGTGGGCAGATGCCAAACTAAAAGATTAGGCTCATGCCATGCCTACTTCAATGGCCACTCTCTGTGCGAATGACCCAGAGGAGGCTGGAAGCCGGATGAATAAGTCTTTTCATCAGGTAAGTATTTTCTGAAATTCTGATATATTGCTAAAGTTCACCATGTCTTGTTAAGTAATTATGGTTTGAATATTATAGCAGTCACATGCTTGGTCTCAAGTTTTTATCAAGGCCCAAAAGGTAACAAATAGGCTGCTGAAATAAGCGATTGAGAATTTTGATCTTGCTCGAGGGACCGAGTGGTTACTGGTGTCTGATGTTAAAGTTTTAAAGCTAGAGCAGTTGACTAACAAAGATGAACACGATAGGAAGCTCGAAGCTCAGCATGACAACTATACTCAAATGTTGAAGGTACTAGAGTCGAAGGTGACTGAGAAGGAAAGGGAAAAGAAGGACCAGAGGGAAACCTTTCAGGAGCAATTCGATGACGAGGGCGAGATGAGTACCAAGCTGAATATGTTCATAGAAGATTTGGGGTATGATCCCATAACTTTCAAGCGTCTTCCCACAGCCAATGAACCTACTGTCAAAGACGCTGTTCGGACAGAGGAGATCAAGGTAGATCCTACTGGTATGAGTGTGGAAACTCCTGTAGTTAAAGATTTTGTTGCTGGAGCTATGGCCGAAGGGGTCGCGCATGCTACGGGGTTAAACCCTTCTACTGAGGGTACCGGAGATGAGAGTGCTGGAAAGGCTGTAGGAGGGGCTGATGGGGATACTCTTGTTTGAAGTACTATAGTTGTTAAAAAACTCTTTTCTTTGATCTTGTTGTGATAACTTTGAGTAATGGTTTGTAGTTGTAACTTTTTTGAACTTGAACTGTCTGTCTGTGTTTGAATTGAATTGGTCGAATGTAATGGACTTAAGATGTTTGTGGTTGAGTTGCTGATATTCCTATACACTTGTATTTGTGGGCGTTGGAAATGTAGAATGTTTGTTACAGGGTTTGAACTAGAACTGTAGTAGCCTACTCGACGCCTTCTACCCCATTCAGACACTCGAAGGCTACTTCGAAGCCTACTCGAATATATCGAATCCCATTCAATCCTTAAACAAGCCTTCCAAAGATCACCTGAAGGCGAAGCTTCGAATCTAAACAAGCCTCGAGGACAGACTCCATACAACACAGTAGAAGCACTTTGACCATATCTGTACATGCTTGAGGTATGACGGGACAGGCAGACAGCTCACCAGATAAGACGGCACAATGGTTGGTCCTTGCAGCTACAGTGACAGGCCTAACTACTGCCACAGTGAAAAAGTATAGAGACAAACCCAACAACTGTTATAGTGATAGTACCGACATGTCTGGCGCCCATACTACCGCCGGAATATCCGTACGGTACCCTTGTAATCTGACCTAACCTTGGTAACTCAGCCCTTCCAATGTTCTATAAATAGGAGAGATGGGGAACCAAGGGAGGGTTAGAAAAATTCCCACAACCCCTTTGCAGTTTACCTTCGATCGCCCTATAAAAACCCAGTATTCGAACCTTCGATTACTCATCAGTAATAAAAATACTCTTAAAAATCCTCATCAGAGGTCGTAGAGCATCACATTTGGGCCTCTACACAAGTATTTTATCTATAGATTGTTCATGCTTTAGATTACTTACTTGCATTCCTTTGGTTGAGGATTAATCCTGAGTTGTAAGAGCCAATTTCCCTTTCAAAAAAAGTTAGTCCCCAACAATTGACGCCGTCTGTGCTTCCCACCCTACCAATCTTTCTCTCGCTTTCCCTCCCCTTTGATTTTAGCTTCCACAGACTCTCCCCCATGGCACCCACCCTTTGATGGTATCACAATCTTCCTAATGTCTCGATACGAAGCTTTGAGCAACTATCACAAATTTTTATTGCCTAGTTTTCCTTCAATAAGGACAGAGAAGTTAGAGTCGACGCCCTCTTCAATTTCAGAAAATCCTGCAATGAGACACTTGAAGCCTTCACCAAAAGGTTCCACGATGAATCGCGGAAAATTGAAAACCTTAACTGCACGAATGCTATGCTCGCATACTTGAACGCCATACCTGATAAAAATCGAGTCAAATAACACCTAGTTCTCCACAAACCTCAAACCCTCGAAGAGATGCTCTCAAAAGTCAACAGTTATATTGACCTAGAGCGTCTCCGCGAGTCACATAAACCGAGCCAACCTTAAACCCCAGCAATCAATAAACCTCGACAAAACTTGCCTTCCACTCCCACACCCCTGATCGCTCCTGTCTCATAGGAGACTGAGAGCCGCAAACGCCCAAACATCGATAGCAACGTTGAAGCTCGCAAAAAGCAACCAAAGCCAGTTTTACCCACACTTATTGCCCCTCTCAACACCCTTCTACCACATATACAGGCAGACCCCATCTGGCATATCCCTTTCCCTATCGAAGTCAGACCAGGAAAACCTTTCTACGTTAATCACAAATGTAACTGTCACCATACCAACAAATGCTTCACCCACCAGCGCTCTCTCGAACTCATCCTCAAAGCAGATCGTCTACACCAGTATGTTGTCGACCTTCCTATCTATCTTGGCGGGTCTTTCCCAAAACTCAATCCACCCCTACTGCTGACCCGGCCAAGGTACATATCTATATAATATGCTTTATCGAAGTCAATAACATAGACAGCGGCCTTTCCAAAAGCAAATGTAAGCGTGCCGAAGAATGTTACAAACTCACCTACTAGGAGAAACTTCCCACCCTCCTACCAGAATTATGTCATCGCCCTCGACTCGAAGGCATTTCTTTTATCAACTGTTACACATCTCATGACCGTTTCCCCCATTCCGATCCACTAGTCATTATGATCAAGATTGAAAACCTCGTCCTCCACACAATGCTCATAGACACAGGGAGTGCAGCTGATGTCCTTTTTCTCCAAACTATCGAAGCCATGAAGAAAACCGACCTCCTAACCGCTGCCAATGTTGAATTTAAGGGATTCAATGGGGCCACAGATGTTTCCATTGGTCGAATCAGCCTACCAGTCACCACAGGCCCTGTTACACTTCAAACTAGCTTTCTTGTCATTGATAAGAAGTTAGAATACCGTGGTATCCACGGGCGTGACTGGCTCCACGCCATGCGTGCCATACCTTCGACCTATCACCAGACCCTTCGCTTTACCACCCCCGTAGGTACTTGGAACTTGAAAGGCCCGCAGTGCCTAGCCCGTTCATGCGAGCACCCGGAGATCGATCAGACCCAAAAACTTGTAAGTCGCCCATAGCAATCACCGTCACTTTCTATCCCCAAACCTTTGAGAGATACAACCTTACCCATCAAACCCACTATTTATATCAAACTCGACAGTCCTGGTCGAGGTACATTCATTAGAACTTTTCTAGATGAGGCAGAACGCCTTGAGCTTGCAGAATTCCTTCGAGCCAACAGAGATTTCTCTGCATGGATGTTCCAGGAGATGCCCGGTGTCGACCCCAGCCTGGCGTTCCATCGCCTCAAACTCATCCCCTATTCCTCAGTAGTAAAACAGAAGAAGCGTAACCTGGCACCACGACTTCGAGACGCAGTAAACCTTGAAATAGACAAGCTCATAGCCGCAAGGTTTATCAGAAAAGTTAAGTATACTGACTGGATATCAAACATTGTGGTAGTTCCCAAGAAGAATGGCAAGATCAGAATCTGCGTCGACTTCACAGACCTCAACAAGCACACACCGAAGGACAGCTTCCCCCTCCCGATCATTTCAGCACTCCTCGACACCACTGCTAGACATGAGCGACTATCACTGATGGGCGTGGCTTCGGAATACAATCAGGTACCCCTCCTCCCTGAAGATCAAGTTAAAACTTCCTTTATCACTGAACAAGGCCTTTACTATTTAAACGTCATGCCCTTCAGCCATAAAAATATAGGAGCCACTTACCAACGCCTTGTCACAACCATGTTTAAACCCTTGCTTGGCAAGTCTGTCAAAGTTTACATCGACGACATGTTATGCATTAACCTCCAGAAACAGACCCATATTGAGGACCTAGCCAAATTCTTTTCGATACTTCGAACATACAACATGAAAATCATTCTGGACAAATGCCAATTTGGTGCCTCATCTGGTAAATTTTTGGGCCACCTCATCAGTAAACGAGGTTTCGAGATCGACCCCACCCATATTCGAGCCCTCATCGATATGCCTTCGCCCCAAACCAAAAAAGACGTCAAGAAAGTGGCTGTTAAGATAGCATCCCTCAACCGTTTCATTTCTAAATCCTCTAACAGATGTGCCTGGCTCATTTCCCTCTTACACGACCAAGGTGTCCACAAAGCATTAAAAGAAAAACAACCCCGAGATCAACTGGACACCCGAATGTGAATAGGCCTTCCTTGAACTTAAAACTTATCTTGGCTGACCACCCATTATCAGCAACCCTATCGAAGGCGAAACACTATCTTTATACATCGCTGTTACAGACACCTCTATCAGTTCAGTGCTTATTTGCCTCGACTTCAACATCGAGAAACCTGTATATTTCATCAGCAAAACTTTAACACCCGCAGAAACTCAATATTCGAAGCTTAAGCATTTGCTCCCCACCGTTGTCTATTCAGCCCGCAAACTTAAATCATAGTTTCAAGCTCACGCCATCCGTGTTATAACAAGTTATCCCCTCCGAGAAGTACTCAATAAAATAAAGAAATCCAAGCGAGTATAACAGTGGTCTGTGCACCTTGGCGAACATGACATTACATATGAGAAACAAATATCTCAGAAAAGGCCAAGCAGTAGCAGACTTTCTTGCCAACTTCCCGTTCGAAGATGTCGATTGGGAAGAACACGAAGATAACTTAATAGAAGACGAACCCAAAGTATCCTAACACTGGCTGACATTTATTCACAGATGGATCCGCTGGACCTAATGTCTCAAGAATTGGTATTGTCTTGGTTACACCCACTAATGATCGAATAGAGAAAGCCGTCAAACTTACCTTCGAATGTTCCAATAACGAAGCTGAGTATGAAGCCTTGATTCACGGCCTCGACCTCACTCTCGATCTCGACCTCGGCATTCCTACATAGCAGCTATGCTCGGACAATCAGAATCTCGGACCCTCCATATCAAAGTACTCGAACGCCCAAGTATCGGCCAGATGGAATTGAATGCCATCAATACTGGGGGCGAGAGTCTCGATCCAGATGATTAGCAAACACCATCCCTCCATTACCTTAAACAATGCCACCCTCCCAGATGATCCCAAAGCCAGACAATCGTTATTAAAAAATTACTGCAGATATACTATCCACAAACATGAATTACATCGCAAATCTCCAAATGGCGTCCTCTTTCGATGCATATCCCAAGCTGAAGCCTCTTCAATTTTAGCCAAACTCCACGAAGAAGCCTGCGGTGCCTACACTGCAAGTCATTTCATGGCCCTTCGAGCCGTCTCTCAAGGATTATTTTGGCCAAATATGAAAAAACAGGCCATAGAGTACGCCAAATACTGTGACAAATGTCAATTCCATGCCCACGATATACATTACCCTTCACAAGACCTCCATTTCAGTCAAGTCGCCTGGCCGTTCAAAAGATGGGCTATTGATCTCATCGGGCCCTTCCATAAAGCCTCGGGTAGCAGAGAACACATCTTTATTGTAACCGATTACTGTGCCCAACCAGAGAAGAAGAAGTTATCAATTTTTTATGGAAAAACATCATCACACGCTTCGGCTGCCCCCATAAGATTCGATGCGACAATGGTCCCCAGTTCGTTGGCACCAAAGTTAGAAATTTTCTCAAAAAACACAACATTATCCTCTCAGCCTCAACACCTTACTATCCCCAGGGCAACAGTCAAGTCGAAGCAATCAACAAAGCCATTATTGACGGTATGAAGAAACGGGTCGATGCGAAGAAAGGTCGATGGGTTTAAGAGTTACAGCATGCCCTCTGGGCCTATCGAACAACACCAATAAATTCAACAGGCTGTACCCCTTTCCTTCTAGCATACGGTACCGAAGTTGTGCTCCCTACTCAATTCGAAGTACCTACACGAGATCCTAACCTCCTAGACGAAGATAATGAGTTTGAGCTCGCATACAACATTTATGAATCGACAAAACCAGAGACCGAGCCATCGCCAACCTTGCCCGCTACCACACATCACTTTAGAAATCCTATAACAAGAGAGTTTGGCCATGAAGTTTCAACATCGAAGATCTAGTACTTCGACGTGTCAACCAATCCTCGAAACCTCAAAATGCCGGTAAGCTAGCCGAATCTTGGGAAGGACCTTATGTCGTGTATGATAAAACTGACAAGGGTTCTTACTATTTGATGACAGAAGATGAAGAGCCTATACCAAACCCGTGGAACATAATGCAGCTAGTCACCTATAAAAGGCCACGACCTCAACCTTGTACAACTTATGTAACACAAAATAATCAATAAACAGTTTTTCCAGCCAAACTTCATCTCCTATTTTCACTGAATTTCTTGGTTTAACTTAGGTATCATGTCAACCCTTCGACCCGACTGATACTTAGGAGCGACCTTGAGATTTTTCAAGCTTCCAATTTCGAGCAAACTCGAGGGGCAAGGATTGTCGAAAGATTGGACCCTCAAAAATGCACTGGGGGCGAACAGTTATGCTTCGTTGTAGTTAAGGCCTTTGAAGTTTAGTCAATTTCCTGGTTTCTTCTAAGTATCATGTCAATCTTTTGACCTGACTGATGCTTGGGGGCAACCGTGAAATTTTAAAGCTTCTAATTTGTGCAAACTCAGGGGACAAGGATGGTCGAAAGGCCGGACCCTCGAGAATGCATTGGGAGCGAATAGGTATGCTTTGATCAGGCTCCAAAACCGTTGAAGTCCAGTCGATTCCTTGGTTTGCCCTGGGTATCATGTTCACCCTCGCCCCAACTAATACTTGGGGGCGACCTTGAAATTTTCAAGTTTCCAACATTCGAGCAAACTCGAGGGGCACGAATGGTCGAAAGGCCAGACCCTCGGGAATGCGTTGGGGGTAAACACATCCTGCTTCACTGTGGCTTAGGCCTTTGAAGTCCAGTGAATTTCTGGGTTTCTCCTAGATATCACGTCCCCTCGGCCGGACTAATACTCGGGGGTGACCTTAAAAATTTTCAAACTTCCAACATTCGAGCAGACTCGAGGGGCACGAATGGTCGACCGACCTGACCCTCGGGAATGTATTGGGGGTGACCACGTCTTACATCGCTGCGGTTTCGGTCCTTGATGTCCAGCAGATCCTTCAATTGCAAGAGAGGTATCACAACATCCTTAAAGCTCATCAGGGATTCAATCACTCTACAGTTATTCAGCAAAAATAGTACATTGGAAGACACGCTCTACCGCGTCTCTCAACCACTGGAGCCCATTGAGAATCGACCACTTTTCCTACACCATAAGGTAAATTATCACTCTACTGACAATTGATATGCTCTACAGTGGTTGCTCGAGCTCATTTTTAAGGAAGGACGGATGCTCGAATATATTGTCGACCTGAAGTCATACCAAGATTGCAACTATAAGAAGTAACTCAAAAGTTGTTTAGTTCAACGATAAAGCTAAGGAGAAGTATCTCTACTATATACACCTCAGCAACATGATCAAAATTAACCAGATCACCAATTCCAACCGATCAAAGCGTCGGAGTCCCACAGAATGCTGTGATCTTACACCTCAAGACAAGGAAGCCAAACTTCTTCCCAAGGCGAACAATCATCGACTCAGAATCTCCTTCGAGGATTGCAATGCTAGCCATGTTAAATTTCTACATCATGATGCGTTAGTCATAATGCTCAAGATAAAACAGTTTGTCATACACACATTGATGATAGATACTGGAAGCGGTATTGAAATTCTTTTTTAGAGTATGATCGACCAGATGGGATTGGCCGACCAAGTCATTCCAAGTGATGCAAACATTAGTAGGTTCAATGGCTCTAGGGAGGAACGAATAGGCAGGATTATCTTACCTATTACCATTGAACCAGCCACTATTGATGCCATTTTCTATGTGATAAATGCCAAATCTTACTATTTTAGGATTATGGGCCGCTGCTGGATATACAATATGGAAGCAATCGCTTCCACCTATCATCAAGCACTCCGATTCAAACACGACAACGGTATTTACGAGATCAGAGGTAGTTAGAAACTCTCTCGAGCTTGTGAAAATACTGTATCTACCATCCTAGATACTTCAGAAAAATTGGCCGCATAGCAATTTTAGAAAATTGATCACCTCGACGATCAATCACCTACAAAGGAGCCCGCAGAATATGTCAACATTGATGGACCTAGCAGAGGTACGTTCATCAGAACCAAGTTGGTCCAGTATGAGAAAGATGCTCTCATTCAGTTCTTACAACTCAATCGAGACATTTTTACATGATCTTTCGACGAAATGCCCAGAGTCGACCCGGCTATGGCTTGTTACAAGTTAGCCATCAATATCAATGCCACAGGGGTCAAAGAGAGGCAGCAAGGACTTTCACCTCATCTTTGAGATGAAGTTAACACCGAGATTGAGAAATTGATCAAAGTGGGATTCATTCGAGAAGCCAAATATCTGGACTGGATATCCAACATTGTCGTTGTTCCAAAGAAGAACGAAAAAGTTCAAGTTTGCGTAGATTTCACAAATATGAGCAAACATACTCCAAAGGACAGTTTCCCTCTTCCCAACATTCATCAGATCCTCGATTTCACGGCAGGCCATGATCTCCTTTCTATGATGGACGCTTCTTCAGGGTATAATCAAATCCTACTTTTGGAAAAAGACCATGAGAAGACAACGTTCATCACCGAAAGTGGCCTTTATTGTTACAAAGTCATGCCCTTCCACTAAAACAAAAATTAAAAATTACTACTCATGAACTCGGCAAGGCACCATGTTGCTAATTAACGACTATGTTGGCTTCGTTTTCCTATGCGTCTCCTCGCTTTTTCACGGGTCTTCCTTGTTCCTTTTTAAGCTTCCCCGCAATTACCCTTTTCAATTACATAGATTTATCGTGCTCTACAAATTTTTTACTTTTCACCGTCGTAGTAAATAAAATTAGGGATTCAAACTAAGCTTAAGGACGATTTCACAACGATTTCTTTCCAATTGCTCAAGAGAAAGAGAAAGAGAGAGAGGGAGAAAGAGAGAGGGGGGGGGGGTGATGATGCAATTTGAATACATATGAAGCAATCTATAGACGATGGAATTTAATTGAGACAAATTACAGATCGGTTAGCTCTTTCCAAATTACATCTCATATGTGATTCATGGGTGATTGATTTTCTATGTTTTTCTATGATGGGGTATAGTTTTTTGGATTGATTTTCATGTTTTTTATGTTTCAGGTTGTGGGATTTGAAAAATATTTTTGGGGTTTGAAGCGATTTGAGTTTAGTGGAACAGAGGTGGAGATATAGATGCTGATATTGAGATTGGAGTGAAAAGGGCTGTTAATATGGAGAAGTTATGTTGCTTTAAGGGTAGCTACTCTCGGGTAAGTTTTTGTTTATTCTATTTTTTTAGTGGTATGCTATATTTTAAGTTTGATTTGATTGTGAAGTATTATTATTATTATGGAATTTGTTTGATTTTGGGTTGTTGTTGTTATAGTATTTAATGTTGAATTGTAGATGATCAAGTAAGATTGGGTGTTCTTAACTGATTTTGAAGTGATATAGATTTGGACTTTTTGGTCTATTATATGATGAAACCATTAAGTTTGGAGGGTTTTAGCATTATCTGATTTTGCTGATATATTATTGTTTGGTTGTTTTTCTAAAATTGAATTTTGGATTCTGGCCAGAGAAATTTTGTTGGGTTATTCTTATTAACTATGGGTTTTAGTATTACTTGGCCTGGCGTGCATGGGTGAGCATCTCCTATTATTAGGCAAGTAAAACATGGGCACTTTTTTGGGGTTTTAGTAGGACGTCTTTCTCCAATTATCTATGGGAATATTACAAATCCAAGTTGACTATTTCTCAAACCAGTGAATCATTGATGTACGCTGCCTCTGGCATGCTAAAACAGAAATCCATCTAAAACATGGTGGGATTTTCCTCATTTTTAACGTACACTTTGTTGTTTACAACTTGTAATTTTACTGAGCCAATTCAGCTACTGAAAAGTATGTCGTTTACCTAAGAAAAGTAAATTTGGCTTCTGACTGCAAATAAAGATATTCCATTTCCCTATTTTCCAAGGTGAGTTCCCTATTGAAATCTATTATCTGAAGTTCTTAATTTTATTTTAATTATGAATTTTGTGATAAATATTTTCCTGTGTGATTGGGGTTTAAAGGTACGGAGCTCTCTTGGAATCTTCAAATGTTATGTTTGTACTTATTAATGGGTTCTGTAGGTACGAGACTCTCTTCTAAATCATAATTTATAGGTATGGGGCTTTCTTTTAAGTCATGGGTTATGTTCATCTAAATTAATGGTCTGAAGTAATGGGTTGTCTAAAACATTCTTAATTAGTCTGGGCTTGTTTTTCTCTCAGATATTGTTGGTGAGCTATAGTTAAGATATTGCTTGTTTAAGGTTTGTGATTCTTGCATTAGGATCATGTTTTAAGAACTCTAGTACTGATACATTAAAACATATGCATTACTGGGGCAAAGTGCTTTTGGAGAAATGATATCTAGGTGCTAGTACGGTGATTAAAATGAATCAGACTCAGACAGGGATCAATGAAAAGTACTCGGATATGGAGGTGAAAAGTGATAGCTATTTTATGGTAATATTCTCTTATTATTGTATAACTCAGTATCTAAGAAGAAACAAAACTATAACCGTAAAAGAAATTACACCCTTGCAGAAATGGTAAGGTTGAGTTCTTATGTCTATATATATGTCGATACTACCGCAATGAAGTTTTTTAAATCTTTTTGAAATTGAATTTGCTACTTATTTCTCCTAATTTTTTTAATCTTCCTACATATGCATATTCGTAGTTTAGAGATATTATATTAGGCTCAGAGTTTGACAATATGTATTGTGTAGCCCATGGTCTAGAAACAATGTCAACAGTATCTACAAACTTGTACTTATATTCCAAGTTTCCTCTTTAATGAGTAAATGATCTAAAGAGTAGCACCATCCTTCCCACATTCTTGAAGTGCTAGATTATTTGTATGAGCATAGGCCATAGAGATTGAGCCATGTTAATGTATTTATCTTATCGTCCTACTATTACTGTTTCTTAACTATGATTCATATTTTATGCAAAAGGTAAGCGTCTCACTCAAAATATTCGCTTTGGTGCGACAGGGTAGGGAATTGATTAGAACTACTGCACATGGAAGATATCCAAGAAAATGGCAGCTTTGCGGCTATTTATTTGTGCTTCTAGTGAAAAGTTAGAATGAGGTATGAGAGTTTATTCCTTAACTAGTCAACAAATATAATTCCAAGTCAAGTAGTACTTTTGACATCTTTTGGAACTGGCATCTTTGGAAAACCAACATCTCTGGGAAACCATTGTTGGGTTTTCACATATGACTTACACTTTATGATACTTTCTGAGTATGAAATGAGTAGCAGAACTTGGTTGCCCATGGACTAATCTGCAAACTGCCTTTATAATTATGAGTATGGGTTTTAGAGTGCTAAGTAGTTTTGGACAATGCAGCTTGAATAATTATGAGTATGGGTTGATTTTTCCTCAGACTGTTATTCTTGGAGAGGAGTTACTTATGACAATCTCACCTTCGATATCATTGCTCTGTAAGTACTTGTTTACCTTCTTAATTGCGCTCGTAAAATAACAGACTAATGTGTATGTGTTGTTGTTTTGTCTATCAGTAATCTGTCAGGATTGAATCTCGGTGGGGATATATTGCCTTCTATTGGAGATTTCAAAAGCATACTCTCTATGTATTATTATTCAACACTTTCTTTTACTACTTTAAATGATATGTAAAACCCTTGAGTTAATAGTTTTTTTGTTTTTTCTTTTATGTTTTATGTTTTTTGTTTTTTGTTTTTTGTTTTTTGTGCGACCTTCATGGAAACCATCTATCAGTACAAATTCCGGATGAAATTGGTGATTGCTCTTCTTTGAAAAGTCTCTAAGTGATTTTGCTATTTTACACAACTCTGATACTAGGAGGTAACTTAATCATGTATCGGATTTTTTTCTTGTCTTAGGGACTTATTTTTCAATCAGATATATGGTGACATTCCGTTTTTAGTGTCTAAGTTAAAGCAATTAGAATCACTGTAAGCTAAAACTTCTATCTTTTTTACTTCTTCCCCTCCATATGATAGTCTCTCACTGAAGAACATATTTCAACATTTTGAGAAATAACCAACTCATTGGACCCATTTCATCCACCTTATACCAAATTCTAAATAAGAAGATATTGTAAGTTTTACTACTCTTATTTCATTTTCCTTTCCTTCTTCTATTATAGATTCAGATATAACAAACAACCTATGATTCTAGGGATCTTGCACAAAATAATCTGAGTGGGGAGATACCTAGGCTTATTTACTGGAACAAAGTTCTACAATACTTGTGAGTATACCAGGATCCATGCTTTTAGTCTTGTAATTTTAATTTACTTGCAAAATTATATGCTAATGAATGCCCGATTTCTATATTTTAGGGGACTGTGAGGGAACAACTTGATAGGGACACTTTCTCCTGATATGTTCCAGCTAACTAGATTGTTGTATTTGTAAGTTATTGCCTCTTTTCTTCTATATATTCTACTCATATACTTGTCTAATAATCCATATTTGGCATTGGCTGATTTTGTATTTTCCACCCGCCGCAGTGACATAAGAAACAACAGCCTAACTGGCAACATTCCTCAGAATATTGGAAACTGTACTGGCTTCCAAGTCTTGTATGTATACCGTTAAGTGTACTACTTTGGTATAATGTGTCTCAATACTTGAATCAAACTAAGTTACTATGTTTCTCTTCCTGTGCTTTTTAGGGACTTGTCTTACAACTTGCTTGCTGAAGTGATACCCTTTAACATTGGGTTTCTCCAAGTAGCTACACTGTATGTGGATATGTTTCTTATATTATGTGAAAGGTATCGTTATTAAAAAAATTGAGCCAGTGGCCGTATTATTACTTTATTGTTTTGTGGGTGGAAGATCTCTGGAGGGAAACTGACTCAATGGGAAAATCCCATCTGTGATTGGACTGATGCAGGCACTTGTTGTGCTGTAAGCACTGTATATTTACTATTCTTTTAGTCGTAGATCAACTACTATTTTTCCATTTTAAAATGACATGTGTCACTCAGAACCTTCTGTGACTTTTTCATTCAACACAAAGATCTCGGCTGTAACCTTTCAAGTGGACCCATTCCTGCCATTTTAGGAAATCTGACTTACACTAAAAAAACCTGTAAGTTAAACTCTTCCTTGCTTATTTCGTTGTTATGAATACATTGCTTATGTTTGTATTGATAATATGTTACTGAGGAGTACTATAACTATATGCTTCTACTTACCGTTACAAGATGATGATTTGATTGAAAATATTCAATTAGATTATTTGGAGTTGTTTAATTGAGCTATATTTATGGGAGTGTCAAGTATCTTCTTCGTGGATACTACTGCTTTAGAAGTCCATTTTGATCTTAAGATGGAAATCAATTTTCTTTTATCTACTTTAAATCTCTGATAACATGAGAATATACAGGGAACTGAATAATAATCAGCTTAGCAGGAGTATTCCATCTAAACTTGGGAAGCTCACTAAATTATTTAATCTGTAAGTCCTCTTTAGATTCCTAGAGGATGCATTCCTCTTTTGCACTTGATAGTTAAATACTTCTTTTGGTTGGAAATCAATTCAGTTTGTTCGCTTGAATTGCAGGAATGTTGCTAACAACAAGCTTGAAGGACCAATTCAAGATAATCTTAGCTCATGCACAAATTTAAATAGCTTGTAAGATAACTTCCATCCCATTCTTTCTTGTTTCAATTTTTGACCCCATTTAGATTCATTAGACATATTTCTTTTGTTGTAACAATGTGTATGACAACAAGTTGAATGGAACTATCCCACCTGCATTTGAAAAGCTCGAGAGTATGACATACTTGTGAGTTTCATCTTTCTCTAGTTTACCAAAGTCCAAAATTGTATGACTTTGATTTGAGTTCTCTTCATCTTTATCTTTTCTTCTGAATTAAAAAAACATGTACCAGTATGTTTATTTCAGTATATGTAACCAAATTTGCAGAGTCATATGGCTTTGAACCAAATTTAATACCTATGGTAATTGAAACATCAAGTTCTGAAGTCTGTATTTGTTAAAACTTGTTAAAATGGTCATATGTTTACCAACTTCTGCAGGAATCTATCATCAAACAATCTTAAAGGTCAAATCCCTATTGGGCAGTCTCGAATTGGCAATTTGGATACCCTGTAAGTACACCAGTTAAGACAGCTTTTTTGTATATGGATGCTATTTGTTGCTCTCAGTTTATATTCCTTCCTTTTCTCTTAACACATGGATCTTTCACAAAACAATATTTCTGGTTATATTCCTTTTTCTCTTGGTGACTTGGAGCATCTTCTGAAACTGTGAGTTTCCTTGTTTGTTTGCCCATTACTTGTTGTGGTTTTTCTTCATTTTGACCGTGCACATTCCTTTTCCTGTCGTAGAAACGTAAGCTCGAACCAATTGTCTGGATATATTCCTGGGGAGTTTGGGAATCAGAGGAGTGTTATGGATATGTAAGAACTGTTATACTGTTCGCCCATGATGTCTTTAACTTATATTTTATCTTTCTGAAGTATTTTAAACATGCTTATCTTGACTAACATGCCTTAGGTTGCATATGTAAATCAATTCAGTTCGAAAACTTTAGCTCCAACATGTAAGTCAAAGGTAATACTAGTCTCCATCCTTTTCAACTTGTTTGGATCATTTCTACCGGCAGGATCAAGGATAACACTTGGTTTAGCTGACTCTTTACATCTCTGCAATTGTAGCTAGTATAAAAACTTGTTTCACATCAAAGACTCAATCAGGCATAAGATAAGACAAAGGTCATACTAGATTTTATCTCTTTCAATATGTATGCGACATTTTTATAGTTCAAATTAAGTTTCAACTTAGTTTAACTCAACCCATTTCTGCGATTAAAGCGAATGTAAAATTTTTGTTTTATATCGAAGGCCCCACTAGGCAGAAGATAAGACAATGGTCATACTAGCTTTTATCTATTTTCAATGTGTCTGCGACAGATACTATTTATTTTTAGGTTGAGTTCATATTACGAGGGTTTCTTTTCTGCTGATAGAGAGTCTGCACTGCTTCCCCCTACATCAAGAGGTCAAACTTTCAGTTCCCGGGTCACAGCAGCTCTACCCGAATCTATCAATTCAGCAGTTCGAGGGCCCAGTTGAGTTTCCATGATGCCCAGACAGTTCCCTCGATCATTCTTAGCTCTACAAATGCAACCCTTATCCGACAGAGTTTTTAAGAAGGTATCTCGTTCTAACTCAAGTCTTTTTGCTTCCTCTATAAAATATGCAATAATCCCCTTTAACAGGTCAGATCGTAACGCATCAGGAATGACCATTGTCGTAGACCTCGCTCTCAACCTCATGAGGCGTGACTCTAGTCTAGGGTAGTCATTCATCAGTTTAGTCATTTCCGCATCGACTTTAGTATGGTAGATTACTTTTTCATCCTACTTTGCAATATACTTTATTGATTCAGCAAGGTTCATGGCTTCTAAGTCTACTACCCGAGCACGAAGTCTCCCAATTTCTGCGTTCAGCTCTTCCCTAGCCGACATATCTTTCAATAGTTATTCTTTCCTCTTCACAAGAGATTTCTTCGCTTTGATCTCCCTTTCTAGAACTTTCTCCCTGATAAGAGCAGCATCAAACTTATGCTTGCATTCCCTCAAATTCGCATTTCCCTTCTGAATATGCCCCTGAATACGAGATACGTCACTCTCTAGATCTCTAATTTGACCTGAGAGACTAACTACATCACCTTGAACTAAAGGAGTCTTAACCTCAGTTCTACTTCTCCTTGATCGCTCTTTAGCCTCAACTTTCTTGGCACGCGCAATGGCCTACGCCAGTTCGGCCTTAAGTCATGTAACCCTCTCGTTTAAATTGTTACACCTTTGTTGTATTTCCCAAAATTCCATGCCCTTAGCGGGTAGGGCTATTTGCAAATGTTCAGCTGCGCCATCCGATGCCGATAGATTTTCTCAAGCTACCCTCAGCTCGTCGTCTCTTTCGAAAAATTTCCGTCTCATTCACTCCAGCTCACTTCTACAGTTCTGGAGATCAGATCGAAATCGTTCTTCCGATTATTCCAGTGCCTGAATAAGGTATTGAGCCGTGTCGGCCTGCTTACCCTTCACAACCAATGCGTCAACTCAACTTTGAAGCTTCTAGGTGCATTATGTTACCTCCGCTAGCTCTTTTAATCCCTTATTTATCTCGGCATCTTTCACTTCGGCCTGGGTAAACTCCACAAGTCAAAAATATGCCTTTACGTATTGATCTTCTCTATTCTCGTTCGCCTTCTTCATCCTATCGAACAGCTTTGCAAATTCCCGATTACACATGAGTACATCGTCCTGACGTAAGCGAGATGAATCTAATTTGACCAGGGAAATATAACATGCTTTAGTTCAGTTCGATTCAGGAAAGTCTTTGAATATATACATACTACATTTTTAAAGAGACTATGTGATTTCTAAACATCTGCTTCCAATACTTTTAGACTAAAATTTTGGAGGCCATTCTCAGATGAACGATTCATAAGTCTTCTTTCAGCGTACAAGGTACATACTTTCGATATACTACTTTATATTAATAGTGTTGGATTTTTACCATGCATCTATATCCTATTTACTAAATAGCTTAACGTTGAAATAACATGCAAGTCGAAAGACCTATTCCAATCTAACCTGCAGCTCTACTTGCACGGACAGCAAGGCCTTAAAGGTCTCTCTTTCCCTGGCAAGTCAAGATTCTAGATCATTTATTCTGAGACTCATCACTCTAACTGCCTACAAAAGGTTTATAAAACAAAGTCAATCTACAGAAGTTTCTTCCCCACATAGTTCAAACAACTTACAAATATTCATACAAACATACATGTCTACCCTACCTTCTTACTACCACCTTCTGGGAGCTCGACATCATCCCCATGATTGTCGAGCGCTGTCTGGCAGGAAACATCATCTAGACCGTCCACGATCCCCACCGTTTTTGCTTCCTCCTCATCTTTCTCTTCAACATAGGTGTCCGCCTTAATGGCATCTACCTCCTCCTCAGAATAGCCTTTTAGCATCAAATGATAACCTAGTTTGTTACGCTCCTCAACCATCTCGTCAAGATTGGCCTTTGTCTCCACCTGCAGCTAACCAATCGCCACAGCATGAGAAGCCTTCAGCTGCCTGACTTCCTTCAAAGCGTTAGTCCTGGATCGGGCTAATTCTTTTTCCAGCTCGACATTTGCCTTCTTCAGCTTGCTTTTCTCTTCCTCTATACCGAGCCATATCCCCTTAACAAGACGAGCAGCCTACAAAAATTACATCGATCACAGCAATTAGCTCAAAGCATATTAAGCATTTCTTTCTGATAATATAAACTTACCATCTTTCTCAAATCTTCCTCTCCATGGAGAACCGCCAACCTGGCCCTTTCTTCGACCTCCTTGAGGCCATCCACTGCGGCAGATCGCACTTCGGCGACCTTATCTCGTGACTCCCCCGAGGGTTCGACCCTCCTCCTCTTAAATTTTGTGACCTCACCACTTCCAGGGGTGTCAGAGGCCAGCAGAGCCTTTAGCATCCTTTTCTTTGGGTATTTCAGGGCTATCTTTCTTGGCACAACAGGATTCGGCTGAACCAAACTGCCAATTCCAGAAGTCTTGGAAAAATTAGTTCAAGCCTTCTTAATACTTACTTGTCTTTTTCCTTCATCAACCCCCGCCATCAACCTGGTAGACTGAGCTTTTGAACCTTGTTCGACCTACTATCAACCCTCTACTTTCTACTCAGGCCGAGTCCCTCTAACACAAGCACAAGTTTAAGTTCAGTCTTCTCCGCTGCAACTTCGTTTAACAGAAATTCCTTCCTCTTCACTTTAGATTTCCCACCTGCAATAAACAACATTTTACTATCAACTACAGTTGTCAGAGAAACGTAACAATAATTTTATCTACGCATGTATATACTTACTTTGTTTTACAGTTCTAAACCGAAGGTTCAGAGGTTCTTCATCATCTTTTTGAAGACAATTAACCTTCACCCATATGATATTGTCATTCCAGGTTCGTCCTGCTGAATTCATATCAAAAAAGCGATGCCGAGTTACGCTCGCACAGAAATATAACCCCCCACTGGCCTTAAAATTCTTCACCCCATAAAATTGCAAAACATCCACAGGGGTTATCCTCCTCACTTTTCCCTCCTTTTGCCATTTTTCATTTAGATGGTCACACACGGTTATTACCTCCCACATGTTCCCATTCAATTGAACAGGACATGCCCCAATTGCAATCATAATCCCCTTTGCCAAATTGGTGAGGGGAAGGTTTAACCTATACTCTAATTGAGATAGGTAACACAAAAAGCCCGCAGAGAGGCAACTCTGGACATCCCCATCGAAATATTCTAACAAAATTGATTCATCTATACCCCTATCTAGTTTTTTTACTTCCAAATCAGCCAACAGGTAAAAATACTCTTCCCTCTCCGCTACGGCACAACCCCTAAACTGCCTACCAGAAAACTCTACACATTTGCCCCACTTCCTTCCTACAGCCACCTTGGCTTTACAAAACTCTCTAAAGGCATCAGAACCAGGAGGATAAGATACCAATTAACTAGGGAAACCCGGGAATTGTTCCAATCCTACTTCCCCTTCATTATCAGACTCATTCGTCCGACCAGAGGACGATGCCTCATTAACAAACGAACTACCCATCTTAAAAACAATTTTTACAGGCACGTTTTTGACCTACACAGATCCCTCTCACGCTCGACCTACATACAGGTTAAGGTATTTATCATTCATATATATATATTCAGCATATATTTATGATCAGTCATTTACGTATAACAATATATCTTTAACATGTATATACATCAACATATATCGCATTCATCTCTACTAACCTTCAGTATCCGAATGAGAATCGGAAGTGACATCTAACTTTTCCCTCATAACGCTGCTGTGTAGCCACCTACGAGATCCAGAATCTTTTGCCCTCATCAACCATTTATCACCTTCGGATAAGTCTTTATCAAATCCCCTGATCTTCTGTATCTCTCTCTGAGTGCTCTCTAAATTTTTTAAAGTTGTAAAACTTTTGATTGGAGATGAAGAAGCACTATTTATCCTTTCTCTCTCAAGCAGCTGGCATTTAATACTCCTCGCACGAACCGTCCTCAATTCTTGAACCGAGGCGTATTTTCCACTCTCCATGTTAGAATCCTTGTACCTTTTTAATAAAGCTACCATTTTATCATTACAACTCCCTTCATTTTTTAACATATCTTTTCCTAACCTTCCCACATGATGACTCACTCTGAACGATGTTAGAGTTCTATATCCTTCTTCATACAAAACAAAACTAAAAGCTTCTGCATTTTCATATTTTTGCTTCTCTGTCCTTGCTTATCATAATTATAGTGATTGACGTCATTTTCTAAACTGTGCAAAATTTTAAAATTATTCAAAATATTCGCTAAAATAGTCTCAAAACATATTCGCCCCTATTAGAGGATCTGATTGACTTATATTATTTATAGTACATTCAAAACAATTATATTATTCATAAAAACACTTTACACAACATCCATCAAACCTTAGTAACCTAAATAAACATCCTTCAATCACATTATTCGCCGATCCTCAGATCTTCGAATTCGATCTCAACTTCAGCAATCAAATAGAAGCTTATCTCAAACTACCAAATTCCTCACCAATACACGAGAGCACACCTCATAGAAATAACGAGCATACTCCAGCTCTCTAGTCCTTACATCTAACCTGCGAGCTCGCATTCCCTTACCGATAGCTTAGCATCATGGCAAACGAACCAAAGATCCACTCACGTACTTCAGGAATCTTTATAGCCAATCATCCTTCCACGGCAAGAAGAATCCTCTAAGATCGAGCCGTACCATCCTAATCTCTCCTTCGTTTTTCTTTCATCCTACCCATATTTATACGTTTCTCACGCACTTTCCCCTTAAATACATGATTTTTACCTGGTATCTCGTAACAGAAAACCCAAAATCTTGGAATAAATTATTTGAACTTATCCCCTCACCAGTATACACATTAGCCACTGTACTCGACCTTGCGCTACCACGAGTAGTACCTCTATCGCCCTGTAATAGCTCAAGTTTTTACGATTACATATTCTCTATAATTTCTTTCCCTCTCCTGTTAAACATAACTCATTTATACATCAACATGACATTGTTAGCACGTACTCATCTCAGATTGAACATCATTGCAACATTTCTTTATCACTTATAAGTAGTTATTCAACCAACACCTAACACAATTAAGTTTGATTCAAAAAAAACTTATATACACAGTTAAGTAAATATCAACTTTTATTCATGTCAAAGACATTACATACGATTTACAGATAACAAGTTTTCACCACATCAACCTTAGGAATACAATAGAATGTTATCCGTCCAGCACCAAACTCCAGGTACTTTACAGATAACAAGTTTTCCCTGTTTGTTAAAAGTTACAGGTCATTTAGGCATGCAGAAGTATCGTCTCTTCCTGTTCTTCATAATTAAGTGATTTTTCACCCTGATACAAAGAAGACATTGGACGCAACAAAAAATTTCCCTCACATGAGTTTGGTCGAAGTCCAGTTAAACTTCAAACGGAAACTATGCAAGCAGTGAACTCAGTGTTGGCCTCCACAAAATAAGATGAAGGTCTTCTGAGCGCAAAAACACAATGGAAATGCGTTAGCAGACTCCCACTTCTTATCCTTCTCCTCCACTGCCATTACCGCCTCTTTTATAACCACCACCACCGAATAGTTGGTAGAGATGAATAGGGCCCAACCCTAGAATCCATGGCGAAACAAGAAATTAGCATATGTGCCCTGCAGATACACTTATCCCTGCATATGAAGCCATAACCCTGTCTTCTGCAAGAGTACAGAGGCAGGCCCAACGTTCTTCGCCTGTCAAGATGAAGACATTAAATTTTTACTTATAGTAGAAATTTTCCTCAGCTTCAACTGCTTCCTCTCCCGACAAGCCTTGGTACGTCGGAGGAATAGGGGCAGGTATTGCCATTTCTAAGGAATGGTCACCAAAGTATTTCAACTTCAACCTCTGTATTTCAGACGTAATCCTCTCTTCAAGAACAATCCTCCGAGTTTTTACCATCCCAGAAAAAGTTACGCATGCAGGAATTGTTTCAATGATTTTCTACGGGCACTCTTTATATAACCCTAAATTTATTGTGTAGATACGTTTTCCCAAGCGTCATCATTCATTACGGACACGACTATTTAAACGCAACTGTCACATACATCCGCATCATCATTTAATACCTATCACTTCCCAATATCACGTAACTTCCACCCAATAAAATGCCATCATTACTCTATTTCAAATTTCAAATTTCAAACTTTTAACTATTCTTTCTCAACTAAAGCCACTTGTGACTTCAGTTGCAAGGGGGCGATTATAGAGACTTATCCCTTGATCTCACTCAAAATTGAGCTCACAAAACTCAATTTATCTCCATCTCAGGCTCATGCAATTTTAACACTTAACACTCCAGTCAAAATTCCAACCAGCCCCACAAACTATTTAAGAACGTGGATCGAGCTAAACCCATAAAATATTATCCAGTCAAAGACACCTATCTTCTATGAACTTGTTAGTTATTCAGTCAACCGCCAGTAACCACATTATTCAGAAAATCTGTTCCAGCACGATGAAGAGCTGTGGAAAAAGCCTATATAAATAAAAAGTTCCAGAAGAGACAGGGACCAGAAAAATTACTTAAACTTCTTATTTACGAGATCAAAAGAATTTCTATATTTTAGAGATCACTTGTAATAAAGAAATCAACTCTAAGCAATAAAGATACTTTTACAAAACTCCTACATACGAGGTCATGGTTTTTTTACCTGTTTAGAGGTTTTCCACGCTAAAAACACCTGTTTCCATTTCTTACTTTCTATTAGAGTATTGTTACAGGTTCATTGGTGTGATAGCTAATTCCTAATCATATCGAGCTTACGGAATTTTTCCATTACAGGTTTAGTAACCCTTGAGTCCTTGACAACTCTATAAATGTCTCAGCAAAAATAATGGATATATTTTAACACCTAGAGAAGTGTACTTGTCTTAAGAGTTGGGTGCTTTTACCACTGCGCAGAAGAGATGAGGTAAATGTCATGAAATTATCGAAAACACAGTCAACAATGTTATTGTTATTTCTCGGTATGATATAACTCCATTATTGCTTCTTTGCAATCGCTATATCAATTCCAAAGTTGAAGGCAATTGTACTTAATTAACATATAAGTCATCAGGTTTTGAAGGATATACGTAAAGAAGATCAAAGTATTACCTAAAGAATTGAAGGACTCATTGAAGCCTATTAAGGGTACTCATTTCAAGGTACAATTAGAATGTAAAGAACTCCTTTTTTCAAAAAAAAAAATTCATGCTTGCTTTTAGTTTATGTAGAATTTGATGTTGCAAAGAAACGTGAATTTTTATCATCAAAGTAGTATTTACATACATAACAGCATTGTTGAGATGGTCAATATTTTTGTCTTATTCTCTATGTAATCTAAACCAATCCCAGCCTTTGGCTAGATTTAAGCGCAGTCAGAGCGTCCGTCGTACCTATTCAGGTATCATGCTAGAAGATCGTTATCATTGTTCGATGACCAGCATGGGGAGACAAGTTGGACTGGACAACTCTTGTTGGGATTGTTCTTCTGGTGTTGCATATTGTTTAACTTTCATTGGAGATTGGCATTTTACAAGATTTTGCATAAGGTGCTTGAATATGTAGTATGTAGTAGGGTATGTTGTTTACATGTCCTCTATGTTTGTCTTGTAAAAAACTTTGTTCGGGTTTCCTCCACTCTGAAAATGTAATGTAATATAAAGTGTGCTTGCAAAAAAATATATACTTTAATTTGTTGTTATAAAAAGGAGGCTGCAAGTTTTTCCAAAATTCCAAAATTTTCGAAATCTAATCCAATTTTGAATCACTCTATTACATTTCCGATTTCTAAAATTTTGATTTCTTATTTTTTGTTTGAAAATAATCGGATCGGAATCGGATATAAGTATGTGACTCCGATTTTTTCGGTCCAATTTTTTTGATTTGATTTTTTCTAAAATGTTCCATTCTGAAAAATCTGAATATTTATATTTGATTTCTTAAATTTTCTTTTGTATTTTTATGATTTATACTAAATGAACCCTACTCTAAAGTCAAAGGCTATATACATCAGACTCTAACAAGTTTAACTAAAGTATGAGTAAGGGTTGAATGTTAATTTTGAGACAAAAAATTAATTTCTCCTATCTTTAAATTCCATAAAATCATTATTTCTGATTTTTTCCGATTTCTTATCTGAATTTTCCAATTTATTCAGAATTTTGATTTTTCTGATTATTCTGAAAAATATGACTTTTTCGATTTCAGAATTATCTTTTGATTTCCAAACAAAATCGGTCGGATCGGAATAGAATTTTGATTTCCGAAAAAAAAATCAAAAATATTTTGAAATAGCCATTTTGCGATCCAATCCGATCTGATCTGAAAACATCCCTAAGAAGTATGTTTATATAAAGGTACAAAGCTTCTTACCCTTTTTAATAAGCAAAGTATAATTATGATCATTATCCTGAGATTTTAAATAATATTTCTATCTTAATATGAATGACCAGGAAATTCACAAAATTTACATATAATACTTTCTCTAACAACTAAAAAAATCTCATATCCAAGATGCCAGGTAATACTTGGGGAGACAATAATTTCAAAATTTTCAGTTTGATTTTATCGTGCAAATCTCTGACGAGTTCACTTTTTGTCCTTTTATTTGGTAGTTGATGATAATCATTATAGTTTTTATGTTTAGGTAAATTCTCCCATCGCAATGGTTTTTCCCTCAATGGCGTAGTTCATGCATTTTGTTGTATGACGGTTTGATATGATGACATTTTAATCATAATTCTGCCCGAGTAGCTCTTTCTTGGTTGTCAGAATGATGACGATGAGCTACATAGCGCAAAGAGGTTTCTCTAGCATATTTTACTCCTTTCTAATCTTCCTAGAATGGGTCTCCAAAAGCTTGAGCTGGGAACATCATAGAAGGCATTTAGAGTTCAAGCATCTGAGCACGAAAGTGGTATCCCAGATCTCGAGGTGCCTCTAAACTTTATTGTAACAATTTAAAGAAGGTAGATAATAGACAAAAAGTGAGTAGGAAAATCCAAAATGCTACTGTAGATGCAACATGGACAGAGTAAACATGGGTCTATTAAGGGGTTAGAAAAGGTTTTAGAAAGGGTGAATTTGACAACTACCCTGATGTTTTATGGCATAATTGACTTGCACCCCACGGTTAGCAAAATATTTGACATACATCTTACAATTATAGCTTGAATGCAGTCAACTGCACTTGACCAACTCTGATTTTAGTCAACTTAACTCATTTTTTAAGACAAAACTACACTTTTAAATTAAAATCGCAAACTACTTAAATAAATTCAAAAACTCCTCGAGATACTCACATCTTGAAAGAACTTTGGATTGTTCAACTTTTAACCAATAGATGATTAACACGTGTATTTTGGTTAATTTTGAACAAAATATCACGTGTTCCTCTTAAGGATACTTTGGCAAAGAATATAATTTAACAATTTAAATGTTGGTCAGCTGTAGTTGACTGCAGTCAAACTACTAATGTGGGATGTATGTTAAATATTTAAAAAACCGTGGGGTGTAAGTCAAATATACCATATAACATCAGGATGTAAGTCAAGTATAAAGGTTATAAGACATGGACAAATGTGTAGCTTTTTTAAATAAATAATGAACTTCCATTTGTACCATTTACCTTCATCCTTTTTAATTTCTTATTTATGGTGTTATCTGTTATATGTGATTCTTAAGTTAACCAATAGCGTGAGAATTTTAAGGAGTGAAAGAAGAGTAAGAGAAGAACTAATATATTTTCTAAATGCATTCGCGCATAACACGGGATCGTAACCTAGTTTAATATACAAAATGGTTATTAATTTAAAATTTGTGCAAATAAAATTCTTTTGCTCATTGCAAAATTAGTTAGGAAAATGTAGAATGGAATCCTTAATAAAGAAAATGTAAAAATGAGATAAGGGAGGTTTTAGAAAAAATATGCTTAAGAAATTTTCCCAATAGTTAATATTACAGGTGTAAAAGCACCCTCCCGCTAGCCACGAGGTGGAAGGTCGTTGAACGACCCCTCTACTAAAAGTAGGAACACTTCATCTAGTGCTGATCGCCCAGGTCGTCACGCGACCTCCTTACTAACGATGAACAGGTCTTAGGTGGGAACTCGCCTAACGACCACAGAGTAATGACATGCATAACCGACGATGGCAGGGGTTAGCCCCTTTGCCCACGTGGAGATATAGAGCCTACGACCTTGAAGGGATACCTTAAGAATTATACAAAGAACGTGAGTAGGGGAACTCCTAGGTCAAACCCTCTCTATAAGTAGAGGTAGGGAGGTAACCTAAGAGGATATTCTTCTTCTTCTTCTAGTTCCTGGCTGAGTACTTCCCCATCTTTCAAAGAGATAGAGTTTAAGGGAGAAACCCGGAGAGAGTCGAGTGGTGCCCTCCTCCAATAGAACATATCAAGCCCAAAACAATTATATACTTATTGTCGTCCTGAGAAGAATCACGAGACTAAAATTGGCACAGTCTGTGTTCACACCTTCAGCCTCTATCCCAACCGAGCCACGATGGTGGTTTTTACAAGAAACTTATCGCAAGAACAGGCTATGGCAGAGATGCGAGCTGCGTTGCTATAGTTACAAGAGCAGATGTCCACTAAGGAGGACCAAATGCGCTAACTCTAACTAGCTAGCGATGAGCTATGAGACGCTCTCGTCGCTGGACCTCAACCACCGCCTGGTAGCCCGGCAACATCCACTTCTATCAGCAAGTCTATACCCCATAAAGCAGTACCCAATGACGACCCTTTGCCTCCATTTTATGGGCCGGTATACGAGTACCAGCCCACGCCAGTTCACCACCCGCACCTGCCGCCCCAAGGATCGCCGGTACCCCCGATCATCCCACGCTCTATGGTACCACAACCCCCCTGTATACCATGTGACTGGCCTACCTCAATAGTGACCTGTTTACCAGCTTAGCCGTAATGACCCGCTGCCACCCGGTCGTTACGCCCCACAGTACCACGGAATGCGGCCCCCTGCACACGTGGCAAATTTTAAATCCTGGCATGGCGACGGATATGCCAACCCCCCACAGTGGCACCAATAGTACAGCCCTGATGGCCCCTCTTACTCGCCCGGGCATGGCAACAGACCCTACATTGAAAAACACCTCACCTACAACGACCGGTTTCACGACCGATACCCTAGCACGCCTCCATATGAACCACCATACGAGCAGCACCGCGAGAGCTACTACGACGAGTCATCCACCCGAGGTGGGGTAGCCACAAGATGGGACGCCAACATCAACGACCCACTACCATTAACGACAGCATCTATAGAGGTACTAATAAAAAATATGCAAGGTAATGATCCTACCAAACGGTTAACCAAGGAGACCCTCTGCTGGATCCACAACACAACTTTTACCGCGGCCATCCGAAGTAACGTCCCGGGCCAGAGCTACTCCCTACTGAAGATAGAGGCTTTTACCAGAAGTTAAGACCCAGGTCAGCACCTCTCCAAATTCCAGTACAGCATTGTCCTACAATACTAAACTAACGAGCACATGCATCACCTGTTCCCCTCAACCTTGTCTGATGGGGCCCTCACCTAGTTTCAAAGTCTCAAACCCAACTCTATCTTTACGTTTGAGAAACTCTCACTGGCATTCATTGAGAAGTACCTACACAACCAGCAATCTAAGAAATAGTTTGCAGAACTATTTTCTTGAAAACAATAGGTCGATAAAACCATCGACTCCTTCTTCTTAAGGTTTAAGAATGAGCTCACCCTCATTTAAAGTGTCGACGCTCCGACCGCCTGTCTCACTTTCATGGGCGCCTGCCTTCCCGGTTCTAAACTACGTAAGGCCTTGCACATGAAGCGACCCAAAATATTCGAGAACCTTTACGAGAAAGTCTAAAAATACCAAAACGTTAAAGCAGATAATCGAGCATTCATCTAAGAAATAGCCGCCCTCCTATCGCTCATCCAAACACATCTAAACACCCGAGGGATGTGCACGATCAGTAGCGCGACCCTGACGACGGTATGAACAAAAGGCGCATGGGGCGCGATCCTTGAGATAAAACATAGCCCCACGGGATGAAAGACCAAGAGCCCTACGCTGGAAGCAGTATTCACCCAACGACCTTACTCTCACAAGGACAAACCTTCTCCTCATCTTCAAGAATGACCCCGACTATAGGAAACTGTGTCCCAAGCCCAATCTCCCCGGACGCCCTTACTATGCACACCACGGCATCCATGACCACGCAACTGAGGAATGTTATGATCTGATAAATATGACTAAAACATGGTTCTGCCAAGGGCATTATACCCAGTACCTCAAGCGACCAATTCCACCTGCCGACCGACTCCCTTGAAGACCCCTTGAATAGCCTACAACAGCCTTACAGGCACAGGGGCATGTGATAGTCTGTGAAATGATCCTGAGGGACCTCAATAGAGTTCATCCCATAATGCAGTTTCCAACTCCACGAGGCAGTGTTATTGCCTTAATGAGAACCAAAGTATGACCAGCGACATTGAGGCGGGCACTGACACGCCGCACGAAAAGGCAATCTACTTCACCGATAATGACCTTGGCTCAGTCTCCCATCTACATGATGGTATTTTAGTCATTTAGATTATGATCGGGGGTGTCCTCATTAAGCGCATGCTGGTAGATTCTGGTAGTGGCGCCAATATCCTGTATTATAACACCCTCATAAACATAAATATGCAAGATTGCCTAGTACCGTCCAAAATAGAGATCTCAGGCTTTAATGAGTCCACTAAATGGGCTATGGGGGAGCTCGTCACTCAGGTATAGGTCAGACCATTCGTGTTACCTACCACGTTCGTCGTCATCAGCAGCCTCACTGTTCATTATAATGGCATCCTAGGATGCGACTGGATCCACGCTATGAAGGTAGCCCCATATTCCTATCATCAGGTAATATGCTTCCCCGTGAAATTTGGCACATACCAAATATGAGGCCGCCAAGTCGCGGCCCATATTTGCTACCCCAACTCTCTAAAAAATTTGATGGACCATGAGAATTCCAAGAAAAAAGGGAAAAGTATCATCATTGAGGACTAGCAACAAACAGGGAACGAGCCCATGGCGGTGGACTTGTCCTCCGTTCCTCACCGCCCCAACATACCAATATGAACAGATGCACAACCCTCTGATCAGAATGATACAAATATAAACACATTCAGCATAAACTAGACACCGCCTCTAGTGAAGTCGGTTGATAAGATTAACCTCGACGGCCCCATGAGAACTACCTCTATTGGTTCCATATTGGTAGGTAACGAGCGCTCGGACCTTATCATCCTCCTTCAGCAATATAGGGACATCTTTTCCTGGTCGTTCAACCAAATATTGGGAATAGATCTCAACGTGGTATGTCATCATTTGCACATTAGCGACAAAGCTACCCCTGTCAAGCAGAAACCATGCTGAATAGCCCCAAAATTACGGGGAGCCATAAATGATGAGATTCAAAAGTTACTACAGGTAAGATTTACCAGACCCATTGACTACCCACGATGGGTAGCCAATGTGGTGACCGTACCTAAGAAGAATGGTAAAACATAGGTTTGTATCAATTTTACCGACCTTAATAGACACTGCCTGAAGGATAGCTTCCCTATGCCCCTCATCCCCAGACTGATTGATTCCATGGCTGGACACGAGTGTTGTGCTTCATGGATAGTTACTCTGAGTACAACCAAATACCGTTGGCAGCTGATGACCAAGAGTACACTTCCTTTACCACTGAGAAAAACCTATACTGCTATACTATCATGCCCTTTGGCCTGAAGAATGCAAGATATACTTACCAGCGCCTCGTCATCGCCATGTTTGAAGATCAATTGGAGAAGATAGTTGAATTCTACATTGACGACATGCTTGTAAAAAGCAGGTTGTGTGTCGACCATCTAACCGACCTTGAGACCGTCTTCACAAATCTGCGACACTAAAAATTGCGACTGAACCCTGAGAAATGTAGCTTTGGCGTCTCCTTGAGGAAGTTCCTTGGGCACCTAATCACTCTGTAAAGAATTGAGGCTGACCCTAATCAAATCAGCATCCTCGCTTGTATTCCCTCACCACGAATGCTAAAGAAAATCTAAGCCCTCGTGGGATGGATCGCAACCCTCGGTCGCTTAATTTACAAGGCCTCCTACGTATGTCGTCAACTATTCCAATGTATCCGTAAGAACAAAAAGTGTGAATAGAATGATGAATGAAAAGTAACTTTTTAGGATATGTTGCGATACTTGGCCGCCACCCCTGCCACGATCCTCAGTGCACCAAAAGAGCACGAGCTGCTGAGCTTGTATCTCGGGAATACAGGCGAATCTATCAGTACAGTCCTCATCCGTACGGATAATAGAACTGAAAAACTGGTATACTTCATCAGTAAAAGCCTCCTGGGAGCGGAACTGTGGTACTCCATAGTAGAAAAACATGCCCTCACCTTAGTATATGCCTCGCTGAAATTACGCCTGTACTTCCAAACCCATATAATCAAGGTTATCACTACCCAACCATTACGAGAGGTATTCACATAGAAAGATAAGACTCATTGTATCGTGAAATGGGTAATCACTCTAGGGGAATTTGGCATAAACTTTAAGTCGAGACTCGCTGTCAAAGAACAGGCGGTCGCTGACCTCCCCATTGATGATGATAATTGGAAAAATGAGGAGGACGACAACCACAACACTCATCTGGATGACGAAGAGCCTGCCTACACTAAGGGGTGGCGACTATACATAGATGGGTCTGTTAACGTAGGTGGCTCGGGATTTGGGATAGTGTTGGTCACTCCTACCGATGATAAAATTGAGAAAGCCATATGGGTCAGCTTCCCCCTCAGTAACAACGAAGCAGAGTACAAGGCATTATTTTGTTGGGTAGATTCGGCGTTGGCCCTGAGCGTGGAAGAAATTTCCATATTTACTGACTCGCAGCTAGTTGTTAACCAGCATAGCAGACGTTCTAGGCCAATGGCAGAATATCTGACTATATGGAAGTCCTTAAACAATGGCTGAGCAAGTTCAGAAAAGTCAACCTCGAGCACATTCACCATGGTAAGAATAGGCACTCTGATATCGTCACATACTTTGCAGGAATCATTGGCGACCAACTCAGGGTTATTCAGATAAAGATCCTTGACAAACCTACCATACTCGAGCATATGATAATAGCCATGCAAACCGATAGCTCAGTCACCCCCTCAGACACCAATTGATGTCAGCCATTTCTTGACTTCCTCAGGGTATACCGCATCCTCCCCGCAGACCAGTCGGCCGCTGAGAGCCTCCGAAATAGAGCAAGAAAGTACACGCTCATTAATAACGAACTTTACAGGACGAGCCTATATGCTCTACACCTCACGTGTATGGCAGGGGAACGGGTAAAAATGGTCATCGCAAAAATCCATGAAGGTATCTGTGGGGCACACACAGTGGGCCGGCCCATGGCTGACCGAGCCAAAACACAAGGATTGTACTTACCAACAATGCGACAAGACTTTATAGCGTATGCGAAAAAGTGTGACAAATGTCAATTTCACGGGCACCTTATCCACGCCCCTGCCATCAACCTCCACACAGCCTCTAGCCCTTGGCCATTCGCAAAATGTGGATTGGACATAGTCGGGGTACTCCCCATGGCGAGCAGGAGATGCCAGTGGTTACTAGTTGCAGCAAACTACTTTACCAAATGGGTCAAAGCGATACCCATCGCTCGTATTAAGGAGGAAGAGGTAATCACCATCTTATGAAAGCACGTCATCACACGGTTTGGCATCTCCGCATTCTGATGACCAACAATGGTACATAATTTGTGGGCAGCAAGGTTGTCGAGTTCGTTCGACCCTGCCACATCAAAATCCTGCCCTCCAGCCCCAGATACCCCCAAGGAAATGGACAGGCTAAGGCCATAAGCAAAACAATAATCGATGGTATCAGTAAACGATTGGACACAGCCAATGGTCGATGGTTCAATGAGCTGCCCCACGTGTTGTGGTCCTACCGCATGACTCATGGTAAGAGTATAGGCTTCACCCTGTTTATGCTCACTTATGGTTCCAATGCAGTACTCCCTACCGAGGTCGTCGCCAATACAATAAGATCCATGATTGTAGGCAGTAAGATAAATGGCTGACTTGTCGTAGAGAACCTCGACCTGATCGACAAAACTAGAGAGAAAGTCTCCTCGCGCATGCTCAGGTATCAAGAGACACTAAAGAAAAACTATAACAAACGGGTGCTTCCTCAGAAGTTCCACAAAGGGGACTACGTCAAAATCCTGCCCTCCAGCCCCAGATACCCCCAAGGAAATGGACAGGCTAAGGCCATAAGCAAAACAATAATCGATGGTATCAGTAAACGATTGGACACAGCCAATGGTCGATGGTTCAATGAGCTGCCCCACGTGTTGTGGTCCTACCGCATGACTCATGGTAAGAGTATAGGCTTCACCCTGTTTATGCTCACTTATGGTTCCAATGCAGTACTCCCTACCGAGGTCGTCGCCAATACAATAAGATCCATGATTGTAGGCAGTAAGATAAATGGCTGACTTGTCGTAGAGAACCTCGACCTGATCGACAAAACTAGAGAGAAAGTCTCCTCGCGCATGCTCAGGTATCAAGAGACACTAAAGAAAAACTATAACAAACGGGTGCTTCCTCAGAAGTTCCACAAAGGGGACTACGTCATAAAGAAATCTTTCCCTACAACACATAATCATGATAAAGGCAAACACCAACCTAGTTGGGAAGGCCCCTTCCTCATCTCCCGTGTGGTCGACGGAAACGCTTACTACCTACTCAATAGTGACAAAGAAGAGCTCAAATCCCCCTGGAACGCAATAAACCTTTACAAATGGATTCAGTAGCAATACGACACGTGTATATATCTCACTGAAATATATGTTTTTAATTCTAGCCTCACACTTTTCTAACTACACTGAGAGCATCCTTGAAGTAAGACGTCCTCGCAAAGATGAGAGTCGCTTTTTGAAGTAAAAACATACTCATAATACTGGGGGCTTCCTTGAAGTACGGCATCATCTCAAAGATGAAAGTTGCTTTTTGAAGTAAAAGTGCACTCGCCACACTGGGAGCGTCTTTGAAGTAGGGCGTCCTCACAAAGACGAGTGTCATTATTTTGCTTTTTGAAGTAAAAGTGCACTCACCACACTGGGGGCGTCCTTGAAGTTGGACGTCCTCACAAAGATGAGAGTCATTTTTTGAAGTAAAACACACTCACCACACTGGGGGAATCCTTAAAGTAGAACATCCTCGCAAAGGCGAAAGTCACTTTTTAAATAAAAATGTACTCACCACACTGGGGGCGTCCTTAAAGTAGGATGTCCTCGCAAAGATGAGAGTCACTATTTTAGATAAAAGTATACTCACCACACTGGGGGTGTCCTTCAAGTAGGACGTCCTCGCAAAGACAAGGGTCACTTTTTGAAGTAAAAGTACACTCACCACATTGGGGGCGTCCTTGAAGTAGGACATCCTCACAAAGATGAGAGTCGCTTTTTGAAGTAAAAGTGCCCTCACCATACTGGGGGCATTCTTGAAGTAAGACGTCCTTGTATAGAAAAGAGCCGTTGTTTGCAGATAAAGCGCACTCCTTGAAGCACAACGCATACATAGTCCTACGAGGAGTACTTCGTGCCTAACTGACAATCTAAGGTCGTTAAAATGGCATCACGTACATAGTCCTACGAGGACTACTAAAAAATGTTGTTGGGCACTTTGTGCCTAACTGTCTCTCTAAGATCGCTAAAACGACAATACATCCATAGTCCTATGAAGACTACTAAAAACATTGTTGGACACTTCGCGCCTAGCTGTCTCTCTAAGGTTGCTAAAACGACATTGCGTATATAGTCCTACGAGGACTACTAAAAAAAGTTGTTGGCCACTTCAAACTGAGTCTCTAAGGTCCCTAAAATGATATCGTGTACATAGTCCTATGAGGACTACTAAAAAAAGTTAGTGGGCACTTGGCGCCTAACTGTCTCTCTATGGTCGATAAAACAAAAATGCGCACATAATCCTATGAGGACTACTAAAAAAGTTATGGGACACTTCGCTCATAACTCTCTCTATAAGGTCGCAAAAAATGACTACGCGTAACTAGTCCTACGAGGATTACTTCATGTACTTGTACATATGATCTCACGATTCTCTTTCATTTCCACAATAACAATTACAAACAAGGAGCATAACAAAGCAAAGCTGACACTGATACATCACACATAATAGGGACATCGCTTCTCCCAATTCCCATTGCCCGGCCCTTCGACGCCAACCTTCCTCACATCTTTTAAAGCCATAACCCTAAGGACAACTGAACGGTCAGACCAAGTCTTCACTTGGTTTTGCATAATGAGATACAAAACTAGCACTTATGTTGTATTTACCTCTCCCCCTCTAGCAAAAATGAAGGGTTGATATACGCCCGCTCTAGTGGATTCCCCGCCATCCCACGATGATTAAAGTACATCTGGGTATACAAGTCCACCCATGTGGCCACCCGTGCTTCGAAATGCATTTGTGATCGAGTTTGCATCTTCTTGTAAGCAAACCAGGCACTCAGGTTAAAGCTTCAAACAATGGTGACACCTCAAACACTTTAAACCCCCCTCTTATAGGCCTTAAGAGAGGATGCCCCCAACATTTATGCACGCTCTTTCCAAACACCTATTAATTTACGTGGGGAAACCCAACATCCCCTATGATTAATTCCCTCAGCAGTTATTCCCCCAACCTAATCAAGTCACTGTTCCACCTCCTCCAAGGCGGTCTCACGCACGCTTCAAGTTCTATGCAATTCCTAATAAGCATTTATGGCAGCAGCCCTGGCATCCCATTCACAGCGCAGGGGTCACTATCACGACCACGAAGCCTCGTCCACCGTGGACTAGCACAATACTCATAACTATTTCACCTCGCTGAAATACAGGCCGTCCCTACGAGCACGAAGCCTAATTTCCCAGGTCCAGACTATATTTTGGTAAGTCCCAATGTGACTATTGGCCTCACAATCAATTCACATAAAATAAGCAAGTACAAACATGGACTCCATAACATTCTACATAAACCAAACACCTACTAAATTTCACAGAAAAGTAAATACGTTGTTTATACAGTACATGACCATGAAGGGCCCCATCAACCAAGTTTAACATAGCAACTACATGTTCTTTAAAAAAGTCTTTGCATATTGCCACAACGAGCCTTAAAATAAGACAGTACGACTCCACTTATGATCGGGTGGCTGGTTCAGGGGCCGCTACATCCTCCTAAGCCAACTGGGTCTGCTCCTCGGGGGTGATGTCCATTTGGTTCTCCGAAGGCACTGGACCTTGTCATGCAGAATATCCCAGGTGACGTAGCTCGGGTACGTCCTAGGACTACCAAAGTATGAGGAGGGGTAAAGGCAATGTAGAAACCCCCCATTCAGTAGAGAGGCAAAATTCATCCTCCAGATGCGTCATGCCCCTTACTTGCTCTGCCACACGACCTTGCAGCCCGTCGGCCACCTGTTTTGCCCCCACCAACTCGCCACGAAGTGCTTGCTCGTTCGCCTCCTTCTCTAGAGCCAACGTCTTTAAACGTCCATGTGAAGCCTCCAGGTCTGCCGTAAGCTGTAGCTTCTCTTTACTGAGCATTTTCACTTGCTTTTCGATCCCTGCAGTTACACTTGCCACATGGGAGGCTAGCTCGCAGTCTATGGCCTTTTGAACGAGCCCCTTGTGATGGGTCTGTATGTCCGTAAGCCGAAGCTCTAGCTCAGCGTTACGACCGGCCAAATTCTTGCCACGAAGCAACGCGGCCTCGAGAGTGAGGGTGCACTGCACGATACAAAAAATAACTAGTTAGCCAACATCATAAGAGATTATAAACATGTACGCCAAACACTTACTTACCCGTACTGCTGCTACGACCACTGCACGCCGAGCCCAAGGATCCTCGAGCGCCTCAGCCAGACGAGCTTTTTCTTTATCCTTGTATAGGGTACTTTACACCTCCCCCTCTGACAAGACCCCAGAAAATAGCTTCCCACTACCCATCGAGCGGGTCACTTACTCGACGAATGACTAGGAGAGGAGTTCCCTTTCCTTCCCCCGAAGAATATCCAGGTTCTCATTAATAACGCTGGCAGGCAGAGCTTTCTACCGCTTAATCACCGGGGCATCCTTCTCCATATGACCACTAACACCTCTAAAACCAGGACTCAGCCCAGCTACCAGAGGCGCTGCTTGTGACGAGCCGACCGCATCCTTCCCCTTCGCAGAAAAAAACTGTGGCTTCATTCCCACATTCTCCGCGGATTTGTAACTATGAACACTCTGCACAAAAATGGCTTCACTCATGGCGCGTAAATGCGGCTCGCTATACTTCTGCGCTGACCAGTATTTATCCGAGTCAAAGGTCCCGTCCAAGATATTCGTCAACACTTGACAATCCTTGCTCTTGTGACCTAGCAAACGTAATAAAAAATTCTTGTACGTCACCTTGGAGAGCGCCACACCAGCACGATAACGAGTAAACATTTAAACAGCATGTACAACATATACGACATAGAGGCATTGCATATAATTGTAATAATATACACTTGGTGTTGAAAATGATATGTCGTAAGCGACAATTGGGCCCATTATCAAAGTCAAAAGCACTGGTCACCAAGATTGGATGGTGACACCAATAGTTACCACTGGTAGGTAACTTAAATATATTTGGCTCACCAGACTTACGAGCTATATAATACCAGTGCCTCCATTCTGGAGTACAGGTGCGCATGACCTTCTGATACCTCAGTTCTGCCTTGCCCCCTTTGGCTAGGGCCACCTTGGCCGCCACCGTTCTCGCTTTGGCCGCAGTCCGGGTCTGCCGCCCTTCATGACCTGCCCTTAACCGTGAATGAGTAACGCGCGGTGACGCGGGCTCGTCTAGCGCCCCGCCTCCCCCGCCTTATTTCTTGCACTCTTGGGGACCAGAATGTCAAAATAAGTGACCAGAATGTCAAAATAATCCACGCTCTAACGAGGCGGCACTGATTGATTGATCAGTGCATTGCTTACTGTGGGTAGTTCGATGCGGTTTTGAGGTTCCCGTTGGACGACCTGAGAAAGAAATGCCTGAACTTGTTTTGTCAGACACCGGGGCAGATGAATCTGGCCCAATCCACTCATCGCTGCCATTGGCCCTCGCTCGCTCATTCACTACATCTAAGTACTCCATTTTTTATCCTAGCACTCTCGCACTCAGCTAATGAGCCAGGCAACCTCCACTCGCTGGGGTAAGGCCAAAAGCTTTTAGAATTACCCCTGGTACGACTGCTAATAATGGCCTCGCAGGCCACATCCCCGGCCACTCTCCCAAGTACCATAATATTAAAATGTGCCTCAGCATCTAAGTCACGAGGGACCAAGGGACCCGCCTTGAGGTCGTGACAGCCCCCTCCCCCCTATTCCACGGGTATAGTGCAAGGTGGCATGGCCGTGAACCCCTCCGTCGATGACTCCTCACCCAAAGAAACCATCCCTCACCTCGGTCTTCCTAACGTCATGGTGCACAGACTCGTGCTCTGTGCTTGGACGTGCCTACATGAGCCATATACAAATATCAGACTCAACCTAAAGTATGAAGGGCATAATGGGCATAATGGCCATATAGGCGACTAAGGCACCTTAGGGACCTATTGCCCCTAAGCTCTTACCTGGCCTTATGCGGTCGCCACCCTCATTATAACCCCACGACGCGCAATACACGATTCACCACAGAGTCACAGCTGAGCCACCTCAGATCACTCTTACAATCTCACAACGACACACAACCACAGTATCGCCGGCATCACCACCGGTTGGTTTAGATCCCTACCAGCACCGAACAAGAAATCTAGCTAAAACTAGCAAGCAAGTATATATCACTACAAATCAAGTGAACTGACTAGGAAACTCACCAGTACTTTCAATGTGTAATGATGGACAGCTCACAGCCAAAACAGATCATCACGCCAAACAGAAATGCCCAACACATGTAGCGCTCCAAGAACACAACAAGAAAGAAGAGAGTTCAAACTTACACTAAGATTACAAACACTGAATAGCCAAAGTTGTTCCCACTCCACAGTAGGTCCTATTATATAGGTGTACACGGGGAGGTAGTTGTAATTAATTGCCAGACCCACCAAACTGATGTGATTTGTCGCCAGTAGTGGCAGCTACCGTACGCCACACATTTTTCCAAAAACTAATTACCCTTATCCCTTCCTAAAGCACTGACAGGTATGATGTCACATACCTCCCAATACAACAACTGACCAATACATGACCATACCGCCTCAGCTCTCCCTCACTATGAGCAAGACCTGAGGGGGGGCAATTGTAGGAGCACGCTCCCGCTAGCCACGAGGTGGAAGGTTGTTGAACAACCCCTCGACTAAAAGTAGGAATACTCCAGCTAACGTTGACCGCCCAGGTCGTTATGCGAGCTCCATGCTAACAACGAGCAGGTCTTGGGCGGGAACTCGCCTAACAACTGCAGAGTAATGACAAACACAACCGACGATGGCAGGTATTAGCCTCTCTGCCAACGTGGTGATGTAGGGCCTATGACCCTGAAGGAATATCTTACGAATTACACAAAGCACATGAGCAGGGGCACCCCTAGGTCTCACCCTCCCTATAAGTAGAGGTGGGGAGGTAACATAAGGGGATCTTCTTCTTCTTCTAGTTCCTGACTAAGTACTTTCTCTTCTTTAAAAGAAACAGAGTTTAAGGGAGAAAGCCGGAGAGAGTCAAGTGGTGTGCGCCTCCAGCGAAACGTATCAAGCCCAAAACGATTATACACTTATTGTCGTCCCTGAAAAGAATCACGGGACTACAATCGAGAAAAATATTGGATTATTAACAATATTTCTTAGTAAAATACCTCTTGCTAGGAACCATTCGGTTGGATCCAACCCGAACTGGGCTTGGGGTAACCCACCGACTTCTAATCTAACCCATAAATGGGGAGAGCTTTAGAGACCTTATGTAGCCTCCTATATATACAACTTTGTGGGGGTATTATTAGTAACCTTGACAAGTACATCTAATAAATGTTATCTTTCTTCTCTCTCTATATAGTTTTCTATATTAATTGTACGCATGATATGTGATTGGTAGAGTAGATGCTTTTATTCTTTACACGTTATCAACGCGATTTACATAGCTTTTGGAGCAAAAGTTTGGATCTTCGCAGTTTCCTCAATAAAGCTTCTTTTTTTTTGCTTTACGGAGAGGTATAATTCGATATATTCGTTAAATTCAATCGTTTTATACTTGAATAAACATTAGATTTATACATAACTATGATTTTAGATTTGATTTGGAAAAAACACTAGGCCTTTTTAGGCATTTTTTTAATAGTTTATACCTAATTTTTACCCTTTTTGAAGGTCTATTTTCAAAGGTATTTTACTATAGTTTTTTGGCATAATTAGACTGCAAGTGTAATTTTTTTTACATAGCCTGCATTCCAACGGTCGCAGAAGTATATTCTACACCTCCTGGAAGTAAACGAATCGTCGGGAAATTGGCCATGAAAACAGCAAACAATCACGACGCATCTGCTAAAAAAATACATCGATTGGCCTAAGAATAACGTTATCCTAGGGTTTCAAACTTGCTGACGTCATCCCATAAGGTTGATGGCATCATTAGACTGCAGTAGATCCCACATTAATGATGTGATACTCCATGATAGGCTGAGCTAGTGGGTCTTACATGTCTTGACATGGCAGACCCACTAGCTGACGTGGCAGTGAGGGTCCCATAAGTACTGACGTGTCAAGCACATAATAATGATGACGTGTGACTACCATATGGCATTGATGATGTGGCACCGAGGCTTTTACTTGTTAATGTGCCACTACCATATAGTAGGCTAACGTAGCACCAGGGGTCCTATAGCTACTGACATAGAATGCCATGTAGCACTAAGGTCGGCACCACTGAGCTGACGTGTCGGGGACACGTGTCAGTGGTAATGTGGTACCTGGGGTCCCAATGAGCTTACGTGGCATGCCACGTATCAGTGGTAACGTGACACCAGGGGTCCAACCGAGCTAATGTGGTATGCCACGTATTAGTGATGAATGGCACCAGGGGCCCTACCGAGCTGACGTGACATGCCACATATCACTACTGATGTAGCATAATGGAACCCACATACGCTGACACGTCACCCAGCTCAAGGTTCAATAAGGACCTAGTCCAACAAACCTAACTGGTTTTAACTAGGTCTGAACCAATATGACTCGGTCATACTAGCTCTAACTCAATCTGAACTCAGTTAAGACCGATCCAAACTAGATTCAGTCCAAGTCAAACCTAACCCAGACTTGACTAGACCCGGTCTAAATCAAGTCTAACACTGTCCAGGTACAATTAGATATTATCTGATAACATCTAGAAGTATATAAGACATTATAGCACCCTGATATACTCCTAGATAGTTAATTCCAAGATTGGATTAATCTACCTACCTTGGGAACTCATCAGAATTCAGGGATAAAACCACTCATCTGCTAAACATCTAATATCCTCACATATCTGTAGCAAATTAATAGGTCATTTTACTAGAATATGCATTCTTTATACAGAACCTTGGGGTTCAGAACACCCTCAATAGTTAGATAAGGATCCCAACATCGAGTGGTTTTAAATAGTTGTCTTGGCCAATACTCTATTAATACACACTTTAAGGTTAATATCACCAATTTACATGGTAAATATGGGATTTGATGCTTAATAGGATATCATGAGTATAAAGTCATGTTCACTTGCAGGTAATAATTGTGAAACATTCACTTCATTGTACAATATACTATGAATCGCACATAATGACTCAGTATCATGTACTTAATAGGACTTCATGAGTATTAGGATATGAGCAGCGTTCACTACAAATAATGATTGGCAATTATTACCTTGAATACTTAGAACTGTCTTATGTCAGAAATGTTTATAGAATACTATTGGTATAGATTTATATGCATAACAGATGTTGGCGATACTCGAAAGATTGAGAACCTCCCATACTACAACTTTGTTTGGTATAAACAAACTTGACCTATATGGATTCGGAGATCCATCTGCCTCTGTAGAATCTGAACAAGACTATTGTTTAGAACAATGAGTCTCTAGTAAACAAAGCTAGTGCTTTGCTTGCACCCTCGCCCCCATATTCAGGAGGACTTAATAATGGATTACCCTCCTATTCTAGTATCATATCACTAGTGCAACTCTACTAGGATGTTATGTGGAGAAATAGTTGAGAAATATAGCAATATTCAAAATATTTTATTAACTTTTCACACTTCAAATATTGTGTTTCTGGGCAAATATTTGATAGCTCACTAACTTATTTTAGTTTTACTCATTCTTGAGCAAAACGATAGTTGTTGGCTGAAAACCATAAACTCGTGCTTTCTAAGCATATGCATGTGCCGACGTCGGACAATGCTAGGTTTGGTAACTGAGAAGCTGTAGATTATATCGTAATTGTGGACATGCAAGAGGTGATAACATTGGCTGGATTTATATTCCAGCCACCAGTAACCAGGCAAGGGAAACACAAAGTTCACATATGAATCAAAGTGAAATGAAAAATTAGAAGCTGGACACGGAAGAGTTGGGCACTGGGTATGGAACTGCAAGATAGCCCAAACGATCTTAATAGATCAGCCTTGACCTTATCACGTGACCACGACAGGGGTAAACATTGTAACTGCATAGGTTAAAGTCACATTTCTTCCAAGATACCTGCGCAGTTTTAGATCATATCCAAGAGTGATCAGTAGCAGAGTCTTAATATATATGTAATGTCACTTAAAGAACATTACCAAGAAATAACTTTGCTTGTTGCTAGTAGTAGTTTTACTTCATTAGTACTACCTTTGATTAAGTTGAAACTCTTCACTGGTTAGCTTCTTCAAATGCTCGTAACATGCACTAGGTATCACATCTATGATATCCTATTTTGTTATGTAATTATGATTGAATTTATTACTATAGAAGTAGTTAAATTCCACGTATGATAGTTGATCTACTACATACAACCTGCCCAAAAGATCTCTCTACTCATAAATCAGTATTTGCTTATAGAACATTATATGATCATAAAACATTTACTGATAATCGAATAAGTGGCGACACATGTCTCAGAGACAATAGTACCACGCACTCGAACCCCTTCGGAATATGCAAATATTTATTTTCTTTGACCTTGTGCATCTGGGATGTCTGGACTATCATTAGCCCGACTAACGTGATAGAAGGTACTGAAGGTACCACACCATTGCTCTCTAACGGTGCGATACTAGGTATCTAGTCCACTTTATATGCTAGTAAGCCCAATCGGAATTGGCTAAGCTTTAGGAACATACATGATAATGGTTACCAAGTACCTACATGATAATGGTTATCAAATAGAAGACAATAGGAGAAAATGACAACCAGGTTTTGTGCATTACATCCGCCTTTAAAGGTCAGACAACGATATTAGAACGGTTTCCAATACACTTCTCTGGGCTATCATAATGAAGAGAATTATCGGGAACATTTTCTTATTTATTTCCATTAAAGGGGAGAAGATCTAGAGAGTATCTGTGTAACGATTACTTTTAAAGAAAGTCAATTGTTCATCCTATTATGACGAAGGTGGAGTGGCATCTCCAACCATTTTTCCATCACATCCATAGAGACACATGTGGACATATTCATCCACATAGTAGCCCCTTTTGAGTATTTATGGCCATAATAGACGCATCTTGGAGATGGTCTTACGTTTGCCTATTATCAACAACTAGGAACGCAATGTTAACACGATTTCTTACTTACATCATTAGATTGCAGGCTCAGTTCTTGGATCGACCGATTAAGTCGATACGACTTGACGGAGCTGGTGAGTTTACTTCCTGCGCATCTGATGATTGTTGTACCGATAATGGGAAATATGATTGAGCATTGAGAGTACCCCATTTCTATACCCAGCTTGGGTTGGCGGAGAACCTAATCTAGCGATTGGATCTAATCACTAGGCCACTATGATTACAGTCACTGGTTCTGACTAGTGTGTGGCCTATGCATTCTTGCTCACGCATTTTGCTCCCCATGACAGTAATTAGAGTTCGTCCGATAGCAAATCATCTATTTTTTCCAAAGCAACTAGTAACTAGGTTGGAACCAAGTGTTGCCCTTCTGTGCACATTTGAATATACTGTGCAGGTGTCAAGGACACCTCTGCAATACCCAAAGTTGGGTCCTCAGACGACGGCCTTATATTTATTTAGGTTGCAATTCGCCATCTATCTTTAGATATTTGAAACCCACTGGTAACGTATTTGCTGCAAGACTACTGTAGGATAAATTATCACTTTGACGAGACGATATTATGACAGATAATACCTTAAAAGAGTCTCAAGATTTCTTGGGAGATACCATCGTTATCTCATCTAGATCCATTTATACAAAATAGTGACAATAACGTCTAGCAGATTCTTCACTTATAATAAGACGCAAATGAATTGCTTATATGCATTTAGCGACGCTACTAGAGTGACCAAGTTGCATGTATCCGCAAGTAATACACTTGCACACAGCCGGACATTCTGAGGAACTGACGTGCCTTTTGTAAACGAATTTAAGACTCGCACTACGCGCAGAGCACCGTTGGAAATAAATTTTCTGAGCCGTCGAGCAACAGAATAAGGGACAAGATATGGTTTATGGTTAGAGCCGAAAGTAACCCATGACTCGACCTAACCCTATTTCTTGTGGGTTTAGGTTTGGCCTTAATAGGTTGCGGGTCATTTGACCCAAACCCGTCTAACCTATTTAATAAATGGGTCGAGTTAGGGTTTATCTTAAATGGTTTGGGTTGACCCGTGACTCGTTTAAGTTTAATTTGGGGCAATTATAATTTATGATTTTTATGGTATTAATCATCATTTGAAGTAAGATCTAAGCCCAAAGAGAGGTTAATGTGTTATTACTACCTATAAACATATGGCATTTGATCCGATCTCACTTCAGTTTTATTATCTCATCCTCTTTTGTTATTGCTACACATTTATTTAACAAACCCACTCTTAGAAAATGGGCATTTGTTCTCCACTTTCATTACTAAACTCATCATTTTAGAACACATGTAACACCAATACCTACCAATCAAAACTTCAACAAACCCACTCTCACACAATTGTGTCAAATAAAGTTAAAACCTATGATCCATGACCCAAATTAATATTTAAATAGGTCAAAAGGGTCGGGTCGGGTTGACCTGTTTAAATCAGGGTTGGGTTTGGGTTTGTATTTTTGGCCCGTTTAACTAAATGAGTTGGGTTTAGGTTTGCATTTCTGACCCATGAACCTATTATGACCCGACTCGTATAACCCAAACCTGACCCATTTGCCAGCTCTACTTATGGTGTAGCCGGTTCATCGGGGATAGAACCACCTATCGACAAGGCAATAGTAACTACGCGACCAGTTGATGAATTACGAGCCAAACCTGGCGTGGCACATGTATATTTTAATAAAGAGATCTCGATCTATTATGTTTGTAATTGTACAACGTAGGATCGTTTAATAGTGATCGTCAATAACGCATTCACCTTCGCTACTGTGCTCACCATCTAAGATGAGGATTCTTAACCACTTATTATAAATGACTGTGTGTTGTTGTACATTAGCCAAATTGGGTGTCTGGAATCCAAGCTGAGCCCAAATGGGAATCCAAACTTATTGTAAAACACAAAGTGATGCCATAGAGCCTGTCGGATACAAATGAGAATTAGTACAAAAACGTAAGGAACTCGAAGAGATTATTAGGTCAAGGCAAGACTAGTTGCCCAGTTGTTTTCTAAGAGACCTGACATCGAGATATTGGTACACGGAATAGACATGCGAAGTTTATATTTTTTGACGTCTCTGGGATCTGGGATATAGACATCAGGGGGAATAGTCTCCACCTGACATAGGCATATGCGTGTTGTACTCCTTTTCTTGATAGCGCAGTTTTTATCTTTGGGGGTTTTATTGGCTAGAGGTTTTGATGAGGCAACGTTATGCGCGCCCACCATCTATCTGTGACATAAGATTGTACTCTTTCCTTATATAGCTTTTTTCCCACATGGTTTTGCTAGGCGGAGGTTTTAATAAGGCAAATCATCTAGATTTGGGACACCCCAAAGGGGGAATATTAGGAACCATTCGGTTGGGTCCAACCCAAACTGGGTTTGGGGTAAGCCACCGACTCCTAACCCAACTCATAAACCCATAAACTCCTTAGGGTTTATGGGGAGAGTTTTAAAGACCTTATATAAACTCCTATATATACACATTTGTGGTGGTATATTACTTGTATGCATGATATGTGATGGGTTGAGTAGATATTTTTGTTAACACCTTTTTTATTGTTTTATAAAATCATTGCCACCTAATTTTGGAGAGTTATAAAAAAATATACTAAATAAAAACTAGTTAGCTTTTGGCACAAAGTTGGGACCAATGACTTTCTATTAATAATATAGAGTTATTAACTTATGGCGGATAAATATACGGAGGTCTTACTGTACCATAAAGTTGAAGTTCAAGTTGCATGGCGCAAATGCAATTACTTTATAGCACGGCTGTATGCAGAAATATACTCAAGAACAGGTTAAAACACTGGAAGCAATCTCTTAACTTTCATACTTGAACCCCGACATAAGAATTGGCACTCATTTATGCACATTTCAGTACTGCATTTTCAGCAATATACAGTGATTGCTTCAAAAATTTAAACAAAAATTTAAACTACTTTTGAAACCTTTTCTTCGAAGTTTTGAATTAGCAACATTGCCAGCTACGAAGACCTGCATATTTTACAGTTCTTTGTTGGAACTCAATTTTGAATGCAACTAGATAGTGGAAAATTCTCAAGTCAAAATAGATACAAACCATCTTTTACACAATAAGATACATACTTAATACTCTGGAAACTTGTAGAAAGTCGCAGAAGGCGGCAGCAGTAATATCTGCAACCTAAAATAATTAAACACAGAAGAAAGATGGAATGGGAGATTTACACAAGAAAAGGTGGGTTTCTTTCTTGCCTTGTAATTAATGCCAATGAACCTAGAAAATAAAAACAACACTGTCATGAACTCTGGACTTCTGGTTCTGAGCCACACATTCTGAAATCCACATAAGATTCCTGATCTCTTGCTCCCTCAGCCTCATGTATGCAAAGAACACACCATAGTGGAACTGCAAAACAGAAATAATAACATGCACCCAATTAAATAACTACTCTAAGCCAAAATAAATAAAATGAGACTAGTCAAACAAGTATCAGGGTTTTTCTTCCGCATATAAACTGTCATCCGCAGGTCAAAAGCACACTTGTTTTATTACCTTAAAACTAGGGGAAGAGGTCATTTATGGAATTTATTTTCCTGTTATACAGACTAACTTCCTTTCAGCTGCTCAAATATTTAGATGCCTAAACTAGATTGAGAAATTTTAAATAAACCCCAATTTTAATTAGCTCATCCCATTCTAAACTCACCCCACTAAATGTATTTGTTAGTTAATTAGCTCACCCCATCTTTAAAGCAAGAAAAACTGGAGTACAAAAAGAATAAATTTCAAGTAGATCGCCACATCCTTTCGCGACTTAGCTCCTTTATCTTCTCTTCTATTATTCAAAACCTCCAAACAACACAAACAAACAAACAATAGCAATAAAATCAATTTGTAAAACACATCCCACTAATTTTGGTTTTTTTATTCTGATACCGAGTACCATTACCTCTCTCTATCTCAATCTCTCTATTGACACATTCTTTCTCTCTTAACCTATCACAATGATTATATGAGTTTCAACATTTTGTTGACGTTTAAAAAATGTTACCAGTCTCTAATTGTTAATATTGCTTATTGATAGCTTCCATGATTAATATCGTGTTATGTAACTATTGCCAAGATCAAAAGTGCTACTTGATTTCTTATCGTTTCCCCATTAGTTCGAAATACAATAATGTATCTCACGTTTAGTGGTGTAGGATATGGCGAACTTTCAAAAGAAAATATGTGACGCTCTTATTTTGAGAGCATAATTGTCTATACCAATTGAGAAATTTTTATTAGCATTTAAATATACCAATTGAGAAATTTTTGTTAGCATTTTAATATTGAAATGGGGTGAGCTTCTAAGATTTTGGGGTGTATTTAAAATTCTCTCAACTTGATTTCCTAATAATTGAGTTTTGAATATTCCAGATCAACATGATGAGGTAATATGGACGCACGCTGCAGATTACCAATTTCAAATTTGAAACCATAAATGATCAAAATTGTGTTTTATTTCCGTATTTAATGATCTGTTCGAACTTGATACAAGATTTGCACCTTTGCTGAGTCCCCAAGTTTACCATAATTGAATAAAGGGCTTGATCAGGTTAGCATAGACTAAACAAAGAAAGAACAAGCTTAGTAAGCACTCATTATATACCTGTTGTTCAAATGCTAAACAAAGCCTTTTCACCTCCTCTTCATAGAACGCCTTATCCAACATCTGGCTCTCCCCATAGGACATTTTAGCAAAGATAGATTGATAAGGAGGGTATTTCTCCATTGCACCACGAACCTACACGACAAACCAATGGATGTAGAAGAGGTATAAGTAACAAAACAGATCAATACAAATTAAAAGGTCTATATGTATCTCAGAAAGTGAGAATGGTGGTTAAGGTGATACAGCAGAAATAGGAGGGTGATAATTGGGTTGAGGTTCATACAGAGAGTGTATGATGATAAAACTTAGGTAACGTGTTACATCACAAACATCCAAACTATTTTGAAATACACATTTGTGCTACAAAGTATATGTCACAAATACTGTGACTCGTGCATTCTACGGGCAAAATGCATTACAAGATTGTTATAACACTAATTTCCTTGTTGAAGAATTCTAGTGATTTACAAAAGTATCCATGCACTTTGTTTTAGTGTTTATGAATAGTCCTCACACACATACAAAAAACCACCCAGTCCTAACGCATTCCTTAACACTTGAACCTAATGAATGTCATTACAGCATAATGCTCAATGATTAAAATAAAGGTCACACGATAGTCCAGGCAGATTTGGACAATTTTGTTAAGAACCTATGATGAGAGAGTGACCAACAGACATTTAATAATGAGTTCCAATGATCAACAAACCTCTAGTTTCAACGAGAATTGATCTCTATAGAAAAATAGCCTGACTTGAGAACTCAATTACTCTTAGAATACCGTCAAGATTTCTAATAACATTACTTTTTTTATTTACTTCTCATGTACTATCCCAAATTCTATAAGTGGGATACTTATTCATTTTTGGCGGGTCTCTAGCTTCACTATCTCTATATAAAGAACTGTTTGTAAATTGTAACAAAAAATGACATGACTTGAACCATAATCACATTGCTGGTCACGAAACAACTTGCATTTATTGTAGCTCTTTCTACTAAAACTTTAAAGCCAAATTTTTGAATTATCCAGACCTGTATAAGTGTAACCAATAAGAAACTTACTGTACCTAGACAACAAATACTTAGTTTCACCAAACACTAACAGGTCCATCAGAATATTATTTCTTCCAATAGGTATATCAGATTATCATACAAAAAAAACATCGCCAGATTCTATGCTCATAGCTCATACTAAACTTTATAGATAACTTACTTGATCAATGTCTTCACAGACAGCAAGTTCCTCGTGACCGTAAGGATAGCTGTAACACAGGTGAAATATTAAATGAGAAAAAACCTTCGTAAATTATTATGTAGGTAACAAACCAAGAAAGCGATGGAGAAAATTCTTACAGTAAGCCGAAACTAGAATAAAGCTTCCTACGATCATCTCTTGTCAATTCCGTGCCAATACTGTGATATGTAAGCCAATACAATTAAAGATAAATGCAGGAATGTTAAATTAACAAAGAAATGGTAAGCTATTTTACAACATAAATTTTATAGAAATAGAAAAGATAAAGACAACGAAATAATCTTTTCAAAAGTCCACCTGTTTATTGTGATATTGACAGCTCTTCTGTCAGCTTCAAATGACAGAAGATCAGACATAATCTCCGCCGTAGCGCCCCCTAGTTTCTGTTTGAAAGCATATAATTAGAAAGGTGTGTTTTCATACAAATCTATAGTAATAGTAAGACATTATGAAAGGTAAACCCACCTTACAAAACATATAGAAATCCTCAAGGTATGCTTTATAAAGAGTGTTCCTCATGATCTCAATATTCATATCATCCAAGTCCTACCAAAGGCAAATCCCAAATAATTAATGTAACATAGAAATCTGGAATATTAAGCTTGATACATTCCAACAGATGCATACATATTTATTCTAGTTTTAACGATAGAAGCCTAGAGAAAACAATGAGTTAAGATACTATTATCATAACGTGAACGCGACAAGTTAGAAAACATATGACCAGGTTTTCCTTATTTAGTCAAACCAAGTAGCAGATCTCCAAACAGTATTTATACAGAGGAGAAATAAAATTCAATAATATCAACACAATTGATGTAATATTTACTTCTTTTTATTCTTCGCAAATCATCACTTAATCTTTGTAAAGTATTACACTTAAATCCACAAGGAAATAACTACTCGGAAAAAATAATCGCAAGAAGACAGTACCTCAGATGTAATGCATTCAGAAAAATATGGAGCCAGTGGGGTATCAACAAGCACCAGCCTGTAAAGTTCACGCATATTCTGTGCGACTGCAAGAGTAGCAATACTGACAAAAAAAATATAAAGGCTAATAAACATCAAAATAAAGTGCCAAAACATCTAGATGCTAGATACAATATAAATCATTGAGCAGAGACACTACCTGTCAAACATGCCCAAAGGGTGACACTTCTCTAGTAACTCATTCACATCTCTCTCATGCAAGGTGCCGGTGACAATAAGGACAACATTGTCAATCATATGACCATACCTAATAGAGACAAGAAGATTCTTAATTTTTATCTAGTTCCACGAAGGTGACTAAATCAAAGTTTGGAACGTAATTCTCTCCTAAGGTCTTAACATGGAAATAGAGGCTTCCTAAGACTTTGTTTTAATTGGGCTAGAGCAATACATACGTGATATACTCTAGAAATGTAGACAGGGGCTCTGTGGCTTGGCACAACATGTGCTTGTATTCGTCAACCAGTTTGAGAGTGCATTTCTCAACGATAGTTGTGGTATGCAAAGGAGAAGGCTCTGCAAATAATTATCACAAACAAGTCAGCAACTTAGAGTACATGACATATGTTTTAAAAGCCTAACGCACTCCTGATAAAGTTGTAAAGTAAATGCAGAAAATTTAAGTTGACTACCTCCAAGATGATAAATAAATCTATACAACATACAGTAAGGCTATTTGATCAACAACACGATCTTTACCATATGGAACAAGAAAGAATGATTCCGGTTTTGATTTCAGAAATTGAAGAGTAAGGCACAACTCAGCTAAAATGATCAATCATGCCAATACTTGTCAAGAAGTATCAGTCTTGTTCAAAATATCCTGACATCCTTGGTGCAAGAATTAAAGATAGAAACAATAGGGTCTTCAACTGAAAGGAGCGAGATTTAGCATCAATCATTGACCATATCAATGGAGTCCTCTTTTCTTGGGGTAAAATAAATGGCCTTTAAGACATCTACCCTGAGCATGTCAATTAACAGGCTTTTGTGGGAGGCATGTGTAATAGAGTGATCCATCTCTTTTTATGTTAATTAGAGACTAAACATTTTTTCATTTAGATGATTCCAAAGGAGGCCCCTAAAATAATAACAGTTTTGCCAGTAGCTTCACCTGATCATCTGATTTTATGTTTTTGATCACTGCGAATATACATCAACCTATGCATGGGAATAACAAGCTCTCCATCTAAACATGGACCTCCTTTGTTGACTTGCATCTACAGTTTATTGAAAGATCTAGGTTCATTGCATAGTTGGTACGATTATATTCATACATTCCATATAGCGTAAGAAGAAAACATGGAAGATGTCAAATAAAGGGGAATAGATAAATAAAAGAGGAGCAAGATATAAAACACTAGTCTCTCAATCAATCACAATAATGTCAAACCAAATTCTCCTAGAAGTGGTTCTACCACCACCCCAATACTTGAAAGTGCCAAAGCATCTAGAATGAAAACATCAACAATGAAAATTTTAATTTTAATTTGGAAAATTTTTGCATTGGAATATTTTCCACAATGTATACTGATCGTGCAAGGGAGGAGACACCACAATGTCACCCTTGTATACGTGAAGTCACCCACAGTACTTCAGTTTAACTTTGACAACATATTCGTCTTTGTCAGTATTTTTTTTTTCCCGTGTGCAGGTTATATGTTACTAGAACTTATCTTCTAGAAATAGAGTTTTCATCTTGGATACAATGTCTTCAAAGAGTTTAAGCTGGTCCTTTCTCTATCGTGCTTATATTTTAAGGACCCAAGAATATAGTCAAAGATCTCCTCAGGATAACAGCCACAGCATGGCTAATTTACATTTCTTCTAGATTGCCAAATTTGCTTCAAATTGTGTAAGAAAATTTAGTAAGTTATACTGATAAGCTTGTCAATATATTAACTTTAGGTGCATCTTCCTCTTCTATGTCTTAATATTCTTCGATATGTTAGAAAGATACCGTAAGATGAATTTCATGGTACTACTCCTAGTTAACAGTTCATAGCACCAGACTAAGATCCACACATAGCACAGCATTCGTGAATTGGGGTAAATTAACCAGTTTAAACACCGCCAGCTACCCAAAGAAAGACTTACTTTACTTCCATCTCCAATTATCCACATGCTGATTAAGAATATGTGGCTCTGAAAGCTAACCCAAATTGTGCTCTCCTCAGATCCCAACAACCGTCGCATAAATGAAGGTCTTAATACAAAAAAAAAAATACATTATTAAACACGCCGAACACAGTCATCTCAATTTGGTTAGGAAAAAGATGAGAAACTGCCTCAATAAGTGCCCGGTCTGCGCAGCATCTATTATGCAATAATGTGGTCCTCTTCCCATTCCCACTATCAAAAGACTGAAACAGAAACTAGAAAAGATGAACGACTTGAAAGTCAAGTGCAGTTCAGGAAACAATAAGGCACCACCACAACCTCTCCGTGAGCTAAGCTTCACCCGATCCAGTATCCCAATTCATTTCTCCTTAAAAGCAATGTTCATCTCCAAAAAGGAGTCTCAAAACAAGAACCTAAGACTGAAAGCAAACTGTCAGCTACTGAAACAGATGCAACTTCATTGCTCCGTTGCCCCGGTCCAACAAACTAAGATTATTAGACACACTTGCCTTCCTAAAACCAATGCAAGCATAGGAAAGTGAGACATAGTATAAATGGGAAAAATTGAGAGATTACTCTTCACCGAATTGAGCGGACCACATTTTAAGAGAAACTTCATATAACACAAAAAGCATTTCCCCAAAATCTGTCACAAGCGGGTCATATTCTTAAAAAATTTCCTTTTCTTAGCCAAATTGCTGGCACTCGTCTAACATTGTGGCGCTCGTCACGAACATGACAATTCAAGCACACAACACTATGTGTCGCTTAATGGAAAATATCTTAATTCAGCCAGAGCTTAAGGGTCGCCAAAAACTAGGCAACAAAACCTGTTCTCACTTCTCAGATAGAAATCAACACTTCCATTATGCTCCTGTTGTTGATGATGCAGGAGACCGACCATATCAGCTTGTCATAGCTCTGTCGAAAATGTAACAGTAAAGGGACACATAAACAAGCTCAAGCATCAATTAGGACCAGTCATTCTGCTCTTACATTGATAACTATCTTCTACTTAATGCTTATAGACTCTCATCCTTCTGTCCCTTCATTTCTACAATAAATCCCCAAAATAAGCAAATGCACCACTTTTTGTCTCCGTTCACGACAAACAAACGAAATTTCATGCATTGTCCCATATAATGATGTTACATTTAACTTGACCAAATGATTAAACGGCCATAAATAAACCTCTCCAATACATTTCTTTTCATATGTTGACACCGATGTAAGATTTAACTAAAACCAACCATCTAATCATGTTTGCGAAAATATATGGTCGCTCTCCCACCTCTCTTTCAAGTACACTAGTTGTATTACATTACGAAAATAAGTGCAAACACGACAAGTATTTGACCATTACAGTTAATGTAATGTATTCCATTCCTAGTATGCGAATGTGATACCAATGAAGGTATAAGCTCCAATCCAGCTCAAAATTAGAACTCCGATTGGATGGGAAATATTTCCAGTGATTTAACGCTGACCACTGTATTAGCTACAAAATAAAACACTAAAAATTGCATCACAAACCATTTACTGTATACTAAGCGGCTCCTAGACATCTAGAAAATTGAGACCCACATTGAAATCGGAAAACTACGATCCAAAAGTGATCTCAAACTATGTTTCAAATTACCCACACAGTACAATCCAGCTCTAAGACTCCACTAATAAAAAAATTACCATTTTGAAGATAATGACCATACTCAGTGGCTGAGAGATGCATCTTAATGTCATCAAGGGTTTCACACTGACATAGATTATTGTAATCAGCAGCAGTGAGAAGTCCAGATCTGTGACCTCTAACAATCGCTTCGAGATAACCTCCATGAATGTTGAATGTCATTGCTTCGAACCCGTACATCTTGTCGATCTGATTCAGAGATCAGAGAACAGATCTGAAGCAAATTTCTAAGAGATTCGTAGAGATTTAAAGAATTATGGGTTTGGGTTGAATCAATTTTGATTTGAGAAATTGGGATTTGTTGATTTAGGAAACCCTAATTTGTGAGAAAGAGGGTAATGCAGGGTTCAATTACGAGAGATTGAGAGGGAGGAGTTGATCTAGAGGGAAAGAGAATTGGGAATTGCGTTGTTACCCCTTCCTTTTTTTCGTTATTAGCAGTTAGCTCCAATGTTTTTGTGCACAAGTGTTGCATGTGTAGTAACACGTCACGTGATACGTATAACTTTTATAGGACTCGTGTAGTTTTGTGGGTAGGCATAATGGCCAAACCACATGAATGTGACTACCCCAAATTCCAGTCAAAGCTACTCTAAACCGGTCACTTGAGGGTAACACTAAAAGGAAAGAAAAGAAAAATGGGGAAGATTTAGAGATACTCACAAACCAAACACTAAAGTCTCACTCAATACCAATTAAAATAGGTGATTTGCTATATAAGAAAATGAAGTGAAAAACTTATTATTGCTGGCAGCCACGTGGTATTTCCCTCTCTCTTAATAAACAAATAATTCAAATCACTCTTCATTGTCCTCTTGTCTCACTCGTCCTCCTCTCTCTCTCTCTCTTACACTCACTATTAGAGGAGAAATTGGGCATTTTCAAATTAAATCCCCTTAAATCACTCATCTTTATCCTTGTATATATCTCAAACAGTTTCTATGTCCATTTCGAAGCTTATCAGTCGCGCTATGATTAGAAGTAAAATTGGGGTTTGAGCGCACTCTAATAGGTTCTTGGTTGATTGGAGAACTGTACTGGAGACTAGTTGGTTGGGGTAATTAGAGACAGGGCTTCCTTTAATTTGGGGGTTTCAAAGAAGAATCTAGGGTTTGCTGTTGGATATTGGAGAACAGTTTGTTGGTGGAGATTGTTGTCTATTTGAAGGTATGTTTGTACTGGACAATCACTACCCATTTATATTCAGTTAGGCTTTGTTTGATCAAACAATTGTAATTTGAAAGAAAAAAAAAAATATTGCTTCTTTTCCAGCGTAAATGGTTTGCGTTTTTTTTGTATTCTGTATACTACTACCACCAAATTATAGTTCATTTATGGTTTTCTCTCCCTTTGTGTAATGCATGTTTACAATCAAAATGTTCACCTAATTTCTTTCCCCTAGTTCATGTCCCCTTGTGTAATGCATGATTACAAGTCAAAATGGTCGAAGTCGGCGATTTTAGTGAGATAATATTGTTGAGTTCGACAATTATAATAATGTATATGAAGACTTGCATATAAAATAATGGTCGAGTTCGACAATTATTATAATGTATATAAAGACTTACATAGATAATATTGTCGAGTTTGACAATTATGGTAATGTATATGAAGACTTGCATATAAAATAATTGTCGAGTTCGACAATTAGGGTAATGTATATGAAGACTTCCATATAAAATATTGTCGAATTTGACAATTATACCAGTGTATGTGAAATTATGCATGTATAATATTGTCGAGATCGACAATTATGTTAGTGCATGCTGAGACTTAGACTAATAAAATTGTCGAATGATGTATTAACCGACAATGACTATACAGACAATCCTACTTACTAACATTTCCATACTTGAATATGGTGTGCTTCCATCTACAGGTAATACAATGAAGAAACTGCCTCCTACAGCTTTCAATAGAAGAAAAAGAGAGTTGAACAGAGCAGACCCAGAGCACCTAAACTTTGAAAATCTAAAAAGAAGGCCGAAAAAGAGAAAGACTGTTGAGAAAATGGCAGTGGTCTCTCCAAACATTGTTGAACAATTACCAAATTTTGAAACTACGAATGAGGGTGTCTGTCAACACAGTAGAGCTGATACAATGGATGATATTGAAGATGGTGATGAAGCTCGAGTAAATGTGGGTTCTAAAATCTAGAGTGAGTCCGCTCATGCTGCTTTGGGAGCTCAGCCAACACTCGGTGAATGTCGCGGTGGAACTGATTCTTAGGTTAATATTCCTAATAATGACGCTAATGAGGGTATTTGTGAATGTAACGATGGGGTAATTATGAAGGCGATGGGGCTGCAAACAACGAAGATGTAAGACCTATTGATAATAGTTTGTTCAGAAGCTTCAAGTTCCATAGAGTCAGGTCGATCGCGCTAGGGCAAGTATATTATTTAATTATTATTGGTTATTCCCATTATTGTTTGTTACAATTTGGAATTTTAAATAGTAACATTGTTAATCTTGTTTTTGTGACATAATCACTGTTATTGTTCAGGAAAAGCCATGCCCTCGTGTTCACCATCACCCGTCAACGTGAGATCTTACAAGGGAACTACAAATGACCCATGAATTGGTTAAGTTGAAGGGTTTAGATATAATTAGGGTCATATCGCATGACTATTATAACTCTGGCCTTATTTATGCTTTTACCGAATATTGGCAGCCGAAAACTAATAGTTTCCATTTCAAATGGGGAGAGATGACTCCATCTTTGAATGATGTGGAGCAATTGATTGGGTTAGGTACAGATGGTGATGCCACGGTAATTAGTGGTACTTGGGGATTCCCCACCCTTCTCAATGTTTTCTAGAAGAACCTTTTGCTAAATCTTGTTGGATTCAAAACTATGAAAGCTGGTGGTAAAGGGAATTCTTTGTCACTGTCCAAACTACAAGAACATTTTGCATACAAATTGGATAAGGTTATCAGTGATGGTACTACTGTAGCAGCCAAGAAGAAGGGGTTAACCGCCGTTTCTACTACTCGTGCGTACATATTATATGTCCTCGGTTCATTTTAGTTTTGATGAAAAAGGGCCCTGATGTCAGCGCATGGTATCTTAACTTGTTTGCTAAGGACAAAGTGGCAAAGAAGTGGTCATGGGGATCAGCAGTTCTGGTACACATGTATCACAATCTCAGTACAGTATCTCAAGATGATGGGAAGCAATTTGTATACTGTACCACATTACTCGAGGTGATTCTCATACTCTTTTACTACTGTTGTATATATGTAGTACTTATTCGCATAGTTTCCAGATATCGACTATCACAATGATAACTTATTTCCAAATATGAACTAGCTCTTCGATAAATAGTTTATGATTGGAATGTATGATATGGAACTATCCATAGGATCTTAGTCTACACTATTGTTGACATATGCATGAATCTGTTTACTAATTAGATTTTATTTATATAAATGCATGTAGTCGTGAATCTTTGCGCATTTCCCAAAGCTTCCTGGGATATCGAAGGAGCAGGATTCAGATAATTATGAGCATTGTACTTGTTGAAAATGGGGTGGATCTGTTACAGATAGAAATGGTGGTTCAACTTTACTAAAGTTCAGGGAAGTATTGGACAATTACAAAGTCGAGGATATAAGTTAATCAGATGTCTTCTCCGTCTTTATTTGGTGTTTGCACAAAAATTTCTTAAGGTGCCTTTCCTGTCTCTTTTGCAATTCATAACATAATACAGTTAACTCATTTATCACGTAGGTTGTATGGGACCCATATAGAGATAAAAAGGATATTGCACATGCGTACAAGGAGATCACCTATTTCTATGAGGCGTTAGCAAGTCCAGACCATGTTCAGCCCTACTATCCAAATAGGGTTGTGTGGCAGTTCTCTCAGATTCAAGGCATCCCTACAAAGCCAAGATGTCCAGAGATGTCTGATCTATGGATCTCAGAAGAGCCAAGAAAATTCAATCCTAAGTTTGAGTGGGTTGATTGCTTCTTTAAAAAGAAGTGGAAGGAATAGATTTTGAAGATGGATAAAAAGGGGCAGAGGGTACAAGAGGGGTCTGCAGTATGTACGGAGGGATACTTAGAGTGGTTTGGAACTATGTCATGGACAAGATCTTACTGTTGACTTGGCTACAAATGATGATGCTGGGTTATTTAGAATTCATTGACAGAAAGAAGCCTGTGTCAATGAGGAACGCTCATCACCCGTGGACCAATGTGAAGATGTTGGTGAACAATATGATGTATCAGCTAGTACATCTTACGATAATTTCATTAACTTTCCATATAGGAGCCAACAAAATTTATTCCCTAATATTCTGTCCACTTTTATGCCCTACATATATAGCTCAATGACCATGCCACTCTGTCTCCAAATAGGCATGATACCATGCAAGCACAAGGAGAATTTGACGGGTTGGATTAGCAAAACCTCATATCTTCTGGCTGGGTTTGATAGTAGTAACTTTATTGAAGTTTAATAATGTGTATGACTTTATAACTCATCTCCTTCATGCCTTTGGAACAGATACTGAATTGGACATCCAAGTATAAGAAAGAGGCCGCGAGATATACGGAGGAAACTAATGATCTCGTATGCCCCCCCCCCCCCCCCCGGTTCATATTTATTTCATGGAATGTTTATTTCACTGTTTATCCTAATGTAAAAGTGTTTTTCAGCCGTAAGAAGTTACTTAATGCTGAAGAAAGGAAGAAGACTTTGGAAGTAGATAACAATGAATGGGTATGACCTATTCCAAACTCTTGTACCTATGTCACCCCATGTCATTATTGATACTATTATTAATGTCTACTATAATATTTAATTATTGTTTAATGGGGTTTGGCATCAATCATTAAAGAAAATACTCGCGAGTGAAGGGATGGGGGACATGGGGGACCCAACCTTTAAAGAATTTTTTGACCAGAATGATAAATTCTTCATAATAGCACAGCAGGGATCCAAAGGAGATTATCAAGAAGACTTAGTCTCCACGGGGCAATCTTATAAAAATATCATCATAGCTAGGAGGGAGAATATGTCTAAGAAAAAGAAGTTAGAATAAGTTTTATTCTAACCGTAGCCAAAGTATCTTCTAGATTTTCGTGGCGTCGACGTAGATGATAACAATTCTTGTTTTAGGGTTCCGGCAATGGTTCAACATCAAAGTCAGCATAGATTCCAGGATGTAATGAAAACTTTATCCATCAAAGTTTTCAGTCAGACATTCGGTATACGATTCAGTCCAGCCGGTGGGAAGGTGTATGAATTCTTATTGCGGGCATTTTTGTTTGGTCATCAACATGTGAAATATAGGCATATGGGGCATTTACTATTAACTTGCTATGAGAAGGTTGTAGTCTTCATTAGCCACACTGAAGCATATACATTCTTACCCCTTTTTTGGGCATGGAAGAAAAAGTCATTGTCGAATGAGAAGAGGTTTCAAAACCTTCTTATGAATACTATTAAGTACTGTTGTTTTGGTTTGGGGATGGACAAACACTATGTTTGTTTGTTTCCAAGGTTTGATGCACCAATTCCTCTTATTTCTACTATGTTCTTTGCTCAAGCAAAATTAGATATTCCACCGGGGTTTCATCAAGAAGAGTTGTCAAGGTATTTTGATGTGAGGACCAGGAACAAAAATGTATTACTGAGAGAGTACAGAGTAAAGGGATATCAATTGAATGACTTGATCGCTGCTGATTTGTGACAGTACTCTTATCCTTTCATTTTTAGATAACCATTATATGCCCCCTATATGTAGGGTGTTGTAACTCTTATGATATATGTTTCTCAGGTGGTCCTTGTTGATTCATACTTTTTCGACAAGTGTTTAGTATATCTCAATTTTTGTAGTATACAAAGTTATATTGGCTCATTATTGTATATGAATCTCAATTTTGAATGTTGAATTCCAGTAATAATGCCTCTGTAGAATATTTTAGCAGTGCTGTTATCTTCATCTGAGAGTTAAATTGTTGATGATCGATAACATAGTTAAATTATTGTCAGCCTAATGTACAAACCGACAATTTACTGCTACTAATCTAACTTGTTCCTGTGCCTGAATGATTACTTCATACATGGAAATTGTCGATCATCGATAATGTAATGTATTTTTTGTCGAATAATTGACCAATGCTAACTGATATTGTAGATGATCGACATTATAGTTAAATTATTGTCGGCATAAATGGATTGACCGATAATTTACTACTATATGTCCGACAATTTACCCTACATAATGAAATACTGCATGTCTTACATTGTTTATAATGTTGAGGAATCTATAAATTTGGAATAAAACATAAAGCACAGTACATTGCTATTGCCCTATTTTCAATTTCCAAATACAAAGCAAACTGAAAGTTCATATAACACCACATTCCCTCGTCAGCAATAATAATGAAAGGGATACAAATTATTAATTAAAGAAAGACATTTGCAATACAAGTTAACTCCTTCTGTTTTCCTAGATGTCGTGGTTGTCGTGATTCTCTTGCAACGGCTGAACAGAATCCCCATTACTGTCTCCTACATAAAATTCATTATGATTATAAATATGGGATAAATACATGGGAAACACATTATTGAGTAATCATGGAGAATATGACGTTCATGTATATTATCGAATATATACTTACTTGATTCCGCTATCTTCGTTTTGTGAAGTGGGCATGTCTATTTGTCATGGTTGTCGAGTACTCCATAACTTTTGCATGTTCTCTTCTTTTCAGGCCTCTTCCATCCCCCCTTCCATCTTACCCATTTCTTGTGATCAGTCTTTGCTCGTCCTTTGGTTTGAACAATGAGAGGGTTTAAAATAATAGTTCCAGACATCATAAAATTTGCTAAAGAAGTTAAGATGTTTTGTTTTAATACATCTGTCTGTGTTAAAGACTCATCGTAGTGATCAAGGTAAGACTTTATCTCGTCTAGCTTCAAAACTCCAAATTCAAAACTTTATTTAATCTTTGAGGCCCTTTCGAATAACTTTGATGTACGAAGGGATAGGTGGCTATGGCGTAAAGGATGTCGTAAGTTCTCTCATGCCAAGTGACTTTCATACAACCTTGAGAACTTGTTTGCACCAATCTTCTACCTTGTCATAATGAAAGCCTAAGTTATTTTGAGAATATCGTATTTCGAGAATACCTTCAGGAGGTGATAACATGGGAGTCCAACATACTCAAAAAAATTGCATCAACAATTACCAATTAGTTTCTTTAAGTCTATATTTAGCTCAAATAACTCGGTATGACTACTATGGGACTTTACTGTAAGTTGTCAGAGGTTGTCTTCTTCGTTTCTTTCTATTACAACGAAGTGGACTACCTGGTCAAATTGATCCTGAAGTTTATGGATTATTTTTCTTGTGTAAATCTTTGCAACATCTTTGAGTAGAACTTGATGATGACCAACTTGACGATATCTGCGTTTTGACGCAAAGTCTTCTCCACTTTCTCGGTCATATACATCTAAAAGGGCAGCCTCGTATTTGGTCATAAAACTGTACAATCCAGTTGTTATTTGTAACCAACCATTAAAGAAGTTGTTTGTGGACTTACTCCGTCCTGTAGTGCTCATGCCTGCAAATAAGGTTGACCTATTCCATAACGATATCCATTTATGTCTAATATTGAAGATGCCTTGCATCCAAAGGTTATCATCCAATTTATGTTTCTTCATTAGTTCCATCCACCTGGTTTTAAAATCTATGGCCTCATATGTGTTGTACATTATCGAATCAATATCTTTTTTGAATAAAGATTGTTCTCGATAAACATGGCTGATTTCACGGGAAATTTGTTTGTGATGCGCCATAAACACAATCGATGTCTGGTGTTGGGGAAGACCTGGAAATAAGCCAGAATTTAGAATCAATGGCAAAAGTTAATAGTATATGATATCGTCAAACGCAAACCTATGTCAACAATAAAAGGTCGATACCTGCTCCTACTTGACCATATATTGTTGATTAGGATGTTAAATCGATAATTTACCTAACATGTTCAATTCGAACTACTTCTATACCTTGGGAACAACAGCGGCTATAACTGCATCTTGATCAGTAATAATTGAAATAGGGTGTTTGTAGTTTATTGCCTTGAGCCAAGTATGGAACAACCAAACAAATGTATTTTCTTACTAATTTATGAGTAGAGCACATCCGTATTAAATCATTTGGTAGTGGTTGTTGATCCCTGTAAATGGAACAAATGGCATAGACATTGGTTCGGTACGTAGTATCGAAGGTGATGACATCTCCAAATGCCTCGTATGCGCACCTTGAACGTCTATCGATAAAAAAAAATTGAGTGCTCGGTCCTCATCATCTAATTCTATATCAAAATAAAACATTGGATCTTCATTTTATTTTTTCCTAAACCACTCCAACGCGGCTTGTGCATCTCCTCTGCCTAGAAGTTCCTTATTTACTTTAGCATTTTGGTTGTAACAATCCCATTTGTTAAAGGTTTTATCAGGGAATAATGCCGGCACCTTGCTCACCAAAATATTATGGAGCTCAAATGTTGTTGTAAGATTTTTTGCTGCTTCTAGAAAGAATCTGTTAACCTTTATACGACGATGATTCTGTAGAGATATGAGATTATGGTTATGGATATCCGTGAAACTTGTGACAACATATATACTGATTTTTGTATTCCAATTAATGTTCATCATTGCTTTACATCCACACTTATCAGATGATCTTCTATTCCCATCTCTATCGTTGCTAGTCTATGGATTTATCCCATGGTTTTTCTTTAAAAATCCATTGCTCATACCACAGAAGTGGGCTCTGCATATATCCTCAGATTTCAAATACTTAGTATAATTGCGTATCTTGGTCGAAAAACCCTGCCCTCTTCCATTTCGTTCGTACTACAAACGTACCTCCTCAACAGTATCAAAATGTTGACCCTCATATGGGGCTTCGACCAACAACGGGTTTACAATACATTTATTTTCAGACCTTTTTGGGGACTCATCATGAATAAATTTTGTCCAATTTTTATCTACAAAGTCTTCCATTGTAGATGTTGATCTCACTGACAAGTTGAGACATAAAAGAAGAGATTATGAGTTGCAAGTAATTAAACAGGTAACACAAATTTGAATGATTCAAGACCAATGCATGTTCATTTCATTTCAAAAGCCTTCATTACATTACATGCTACAAAAGAGGGAATACAAAATGTAAACAATCACCCCACAAAAACTCGTTGTTTTGGTAAAGAGCAAATATTAACCTTCCATGCAAAATATAAACTTCTAACACCTTAATTGTCTTATCTGAAATTCTTGTTATATTCACATTATTGCCAACTATATTGCCACTTATCAGAAGAATCCTCAGAGGAATTGTAATCTGGCCTGTTACGCAATGAATCTAAATATGCTAATTCTTGCTCTGCCCATAATTCATTTTCTAGTCGTTCAAATTCTATTTTCCCCTCAATTTTAGCTTATCTTGCTTCTTTTGCTTAAACTTCTTGCAGTGCTGAATACATTTCTTCGTAAGTTCGCAAAGAAACTGGGATGTAGACACTATCGTAACTCTCTGCCTCATCCATGGAAAATTAGGCACAAATTAATTTATGGACCCAATTCAAAAAACTAAACTCCATTGTCGGGATTCTGATATAACAGAAGTAAAATCCTATGAAATTGTCATACCTTCACAAAACATGCTTACAATGTATGGGGTAACGAAAAACAAGCTGACAATAGAAATAAAAACATATGAAATTATCGATCTACTCACAATCGACAATACATTGTCGATCACTTAGTTCTTCGACCTCCATATTGTCGATCCGTATACATTTCGACAATTTTTATTGTTTAACATTTCAATTTCAGATGTTAAGCATATATAAAATTATCGATATCGGCGATTTTTGAGAGTAAATATTGTTTGCATATGAAAAATATGTTTCTATATGTTAGGACTTAGCCATATAATATTGTCGAGTTCTGTATTACCCGACAATTCATATGCAGTCATAATCCATCTACAGGTAATCAATAAATGAGAAATTACCTCCTACAACTTCCAATACTGACCAAAATTAGATTACATAGGGGATTACTCACCCTAGTTGTATGTCCCAAAGATTCAAATCCTATTAATCTCCTGATTATAAATTATCGAGTTTCCTAACCTTAATAATTTCACAACATTCAATACAAAAAAAAGTAAACTGTCTTTAACTTTAAGAGAGATAAATGTGAGAATATACCTGTGGAAGATCGAGAATAACAACCCCCAACAACAAAAACCTAATAAATATTTTGTGTGATATATGACCAAGAGGGAATAAGAGTCTTCTGCTACTATCTTCTAAAATTGTGGGTGTCGCAGTACTCTAGAAATAATAATTTCAGCTCTAATGGTTGAAATCGTAAGAAAGAGATAAAGATAGAGAATGGTATGGGGAGAAAGAGAGAGTGGTATGGGGGAGAGAGACAGAGTGATATGAAACAGGGATATGATGTGATTTCAAATTTGTTGAAATTTGAAAATCAGGGGAAGAGAGGAAGAGTTCCACGTGGCTGCCAGCAAGAATAAGTTTTCCACCTCATTTCCTTATATAGAAAATCGCCAATTTTAAGAGCCACTCATCTAATAGAGATGAGTGGTTGGTATTGAGTGAGACTTTAGTGTTTGGTTTGTGAGTATCTCTAAATCCTTCCCCAAAGAAAAGAAAAGAAAAGTTAAAAGTAGTGGTAGCCTTTCTCTTTCTCCCGTCAAACGTTATCTCTCTGTCCATAGCTTACTAAAAGCCCCTACTTTGTCGGACTCTACATCTACTTATCTCTTCTCTCCCTTATCTCTTTCCTTAGTTTGTGAGGAGGATCCGAGGTGAGAGGGTAGAGATGATGGAGGAAAAATGAATGTTTGGGCTATTTTTGGATTGAGTGTAGATGATATTAGAGAATTGATTTTTGGTTTAAAAATCAATTGATTGTTACCTATTTATTTTACTTTTTTGATCTCCATAGACAACAATGGACAATGTTTTCCCACAAAAATCACTATCTTTTAATGCATATCTCTTTCTCTATCGTGCTTATAAATGTTTACTTACGGTATAAATACTTATCGTTATTAGCGACTTCCAAACTATTTTCAAGTTAAAATTTAACTTTGGGTGTACGTTTCATTATTTTAGCGCAAGCTAATAGTACGCAATCATAATTTGTTATGTGGAAGTACGATTCCTTGCACCATAATTGAAAATCCAAAATCGCAAGTTGTTTCTTGTTTCATCGTTAGCCGAAAAATACAAAATTGTAAGTTGTTATTTACGGTTCATTGGTTCACCCCAAGTTTTAATTTAGTTACCATATTTTCCCTCTCCCTCTCCCAAAATAATTCCTTTAGACACCCCCAACACCTCCACCATCAACCTCAAAGCCCTAATAATGCCCTAATTCCCCTAGATAACAATTATACCCAATTCCCTAAATATTGTTGGAAAAAATACAAAGAGTTTGTTTTTCCTATTGCTTGAATGGTGGAACTAAGTAGTTTTAGTCCTACATTAGATATGAGGGATGCTCAACTCTACTATATAATTAAGTCTTGTACTTAACATATTATGGTGTATATAAGAGTTTGTGGGCCTCACGTGTATATGTTTCCCATGGATGCAAACTAGCTTGGGTGTATGGGCAACCCATGGGCTTGATCGGCCTAGGAAACCCACTTATTATTATAAGTATATAATTCGACCTTGGGATCATAGGGATTCCTTGGAATACTTTGTCAATTTTTTCATTTTTGGGTTTGAGGTATGAGTTGAAATGTTTCCAACGAACACAACTTAAGGTGTGACCTTTGGTGAAGAGGTACCATCATGAAATGTGACACTTGTTAAAGAGATACCAATACTCTATATAACTGGACTTTATTTTTATTGTTTTTTCTCTGTTTTGAGAATTTTCTTTGTCTTTTATTCAAAGGGAAAACAGACAAAATCAAAGTTTATTTGGCAGAAAGATAGATATGTTTTCTTCTCCCTGCAACTGATTATTGTATCTTGGGAGACAATGACCCATTTTTCCTACAAAGCACTGCAGTAGGGGAAAATCTGCCTTAAGGAGATAGTGTGCATAAACTAGACTTGACCATATCCTTAAGTTGTGTTTACTTGTTCATACAGATTGGATTACAATCTTAATATATAATATTTTTTGTATGTTAAAAGACTGCGATAATAGTAAATCTCGTAGAGAAGGAGGGTGAAAAGAGTAACCCACAAGTTCTGAAGGTGAAGCCTAAGGAGTTTGATTACACTAAATTTCAGTGTTGGTAGCAGAAGATGTTGTTCTTTCTTGCAATTTTAAACTTGGCAAAATTCTTCAAGGAGGATAAACCAGAGTTAAAAGATGAAGAATCTATGAAAATACAGAATCTCATAGAGGAGAAAGGTGAAAAGAGTAACACATAAGTTCAAAAGGTAAAGCCCAAGAAGTTTGATGGCATTGAATTCAAGCGTTGGCTGCAGAAGATGTTGTCATTTCTTATGACTCTGAAGATGGCAAGACTCCCCAAGGAGGACAAACAAGAGTTAAAGGAGGAAGAAACTGATCTAACAACCATGGTAGCAGTGGAGGCGTAAATTCATTATGACTTTCTGTGTTGGAACTATATCCTGAATGGGCTGGACAACATATTGTACAATGTATATAGTCTAATAGAGTTTGCAAAGGAACTGTAGAAATCCTTAGACCATAAGTATAAGACAAAAAGATGTCAGAATGAAAAAAATTTATAGTTGTCAAATTCCTAGATTATAAAATGGTGGATTCCAAGACTGTTATCAATCAAGTACCAAAATTGTAGATTATTCTGCGTAAAATTCATGTAGAAGGAATGAAGATAAGTGAATCCTTTTAAGTAGTTACAATAATTAAGAAGTTGCCTTCATCCTAGGAGGATTTTAAGAGTTTTCGGAAGCCTAGGAGGAAGGAAATGAAGCTAAAGGATATGATCATAAAGCTAAGTATCAAAGAAGATAACTAATCCAACGAGAAAAGGGATGTTGTTCATTCTTACGATGCCAAGGCTAACATGGTCGAGGAAAACCATAAATCCCATAAGAAAAATAGAAAAAAGGGAAAAATGGGAAGAATTCTCTAGGCCCTAAGAGTAAAAACTTTAAGAAATTTGCAGAGAATTATTATATTTGTGGTAAATCAGGGCACAAATCAATAGAATGCCACAAGCATAAAAGGGGACCAGAAAATGATAAAGGCACTCAAGCAAATATTGCTGATATGGAGAACATGTGTGCGATGATCTTTGAAATCAATATGGTAAGCGATTCTAGTGGATGGTTTGTGGACACAGGGGCTGTACACCTATATGCTATGACAGGAGTTTATTTACCACCTCGAATAAGACTGAACATGAAGATAAAGTGTTTATGGGTAACATTTTGATGTCAAGGATTGAAAGAAAAGGGAAATTGGTCCTAAAATTTACATCTGAAAAAGAAGTTACTTTGAATGAAGTATTGCATGGAGTATTTTAAATCATCAAGAATAATTTCAAGTTTGTATTCGAGTCAAAGAAATATATCTTGACTAAGAATGGTGTACCCATAGGAAATGGCTATGAGTGTGATGGATTATTCAAACTAGCAGTTTTATGTAAACCAGTTTCAATTATCAATAAGAATAAGAATTCCATTTACTTGCTTGAGTCATTTAATATTTGGCATAACGATTAGGGCACGTAAATTATGGTTCTCTGTGCAAATTTGTCTATTTATGATTGCTACCTAAATTCAATCTTGATTGTAAGCAAAAATGTGAAGTGTGTGTCGAAGAAAAATTTGTTGAACCACGGGAAACTAAACCGCTAGATTTGATTCATAATGATCTCTGCGATTTAAAGTTTATTCAAACACGAGGTGAAAAGAAGTACTTTATTACTTTCATAGATGACTGTACAAGATACAGTCATGTGTACTTGCACAAAAGCAAAGATGAGGTACTGAAAATGTTTGTTATTTTCAAAAATGAGGTTGAGAATGAACTTAACAATAAGATAAAAATTCTTAGAACTGATAGGTGTGGGGAGTACGACTCCATTCCATTTGGAAAACTTTATGCTAAGTTTGGTATTATACACCAAACTACTGCACCTTATACTCCTTAGGAAAATAGAGTTGCTGAGAGCAAAAATAGAGCAAAATATGCTTAATATTATGCTTATTATTTCTGGTTTACCGCAGAAATTATAAGGGGAAGCGTTATTTTTAGCAAATTATATTGTCAATAAGTTACCTCACAAGAAGATTGATAAGACTCCTTATGAACTCTGGAAAGGAAGAAAGCTTTCCTATAAGTTCTTAAATGTATGGGGGTGTATTGTAAAGGTACAAGTACCATTTCCAAAAAGGTCTAAATTAGGACCTAAAACTATTGACTGTATTTTATTGGCAATGCCAATAACTGTAGTGCATTAGATTTATCGTATACAAATCTGAAATAAATGATGCACATGAGAATACCATCATTGAATCACGTGATGCTATATTTTTTGAAAATATATTTCTACATATATTTTTGAAAATAAAAAGAGTGATAATGAGAATCCTCTTAAAATAATAAATGATGTTGCTTCTAGTAGTGATCAGTATACTACTCCTGAATGCTGTGATTTCAATGCAAAACCAAGACGTAGAAAATGTCTTAAGGTTGCTAATTATTTTGGTAAAGATTTTGTAATATTCCTGTTAGAAAATGAGCCTCGAATTTTTAAGGAAGTCATGTCTACACCTGAAGCTCCTTGTTGGAAAGAGGCTGTACAGAGTGAGATAGACTCTATAATGCACAACCATACTTGGGAATTGGTAGATCTTCCACCTGGAAATAAACTTATAGGTTGTAACTTGATTTTTAAATAGACATTTAGACCTAATGGTTTAATTGAAAAGTACAAAGCCAAACTTGTTGCCAAAGGATAGGCAAAAATAGGGCTTGGACTATTTTTATACATATTCTTTAGTGATAAGAATAATTTCCATTTGTATATTGATAGCTATTGCAGCAGTGCATAAGCTTGAAATATATCAAATGGATTTTAAAACAATATTCTTGAATGGTGAATTAAATGAAGAAATACATATGAACTAACCTGAGCGGTTGATTGTCAAATGCCATAATAATAAAGTGTGCCGACTGGTTAAATCTCTTTATGGATTGAAGCAGACACCTTTATAATGGTATGACAAAATTGATGGAGCCATGATGAAGGATAGCTTCAAAATTAATGAATGTGATTGATGTGTCTATATTAAAAACATTAATGGTGAGTATTGTAGGGGACTAATCTCGTAGAGGGGAGATTAAACTCTTATACCATTGAATTAATACTCGACTAGGGGTTTTAAAAAGTATATTTAATAGAAATAGGGAAAGTTTCTAATTGACACACTTGTGTAGAGTCCTAGAATAGGATTCCTCTATGACCTCTAGTGAGGATTTTTAAGATGAAATGGTATATATGGGTGAGGTTGCAGATAAAGGCTTGAGTGGATTGAATCTTCAAGCTTCAGAAGGTGCCCAAAGGTAATCAAAGTTTCTCTAAGGTATGGGGAAAAAATTCAACCTCTCTATGGTAGATCTCCTTCCCTATTTATAGAAGATAGGAAATGTAACATTACCATAGAGAGGTTAAATTATAGGTGTATCTCTCTTTACAGCTATCTTGTACTGAAGCCAGTTCTGCCAGAGTTGTCTGCTGGGTTATCTATTGAGTTGTCTGCCTTCGACTAAGAGCTGAGGTTGACTAAAGCATGTCAAAGCTTTAGTGTACTCGACGGTAGGCTCTGTGGTGGTTATGGTAGATTTGTAAGTAGGGTAGGCTTCGAACTCCTCAGGAGTTTTCGAGTACCCATTCCGTTCACGAAGGTTATGAGTAGGCTACTACAATTCTGGGATATTTGTAAGTAGAGTAGGCTTCGAGCAGCTCATGAGTCTTCGAGTAGCTCAAGAGTCTTTGAGTACCCATTCCATTCTCCAAGGTTACGAGTAGGCTACTACAACCGCCCCCTCTCAGCTGTGGCCTCACAAGGGATTGTCGAGGGTTCCTACTGAGAAGTTGTTTCTATGGGAATTTTAAAGTTTAAACTGTATGAATGCGTTAGTTACGGAGATCATTAATGACTGATTATGTTGATTGTATTAGCGTCATTAATGGCTCGTAATATCCTATAAAAGGAGCTCTTGGGGGATAAAATATTGCTTAACTTATTGCTTACTATTTGCCCAACTTCCTTCTTCAACCCCCTTTCTCCTTCGATGAGTAATATGAAGACTTGGTCGCAGACGCTGCAGGAAGAGTTAAAAACTAAGATAGCAGCTAAGGTGGTAAAGTTGGCGAGGAAATACTTTGGTCGATTAGGGTTGGAGGCGTAGCTGCCATATCTCGTCGATCTGTACATGGGTGAGCTGACCAGTGGGGAATGGGATGAAGCGAAGGAGTTCAACTTTTGGTGGGTCATATTTGAGCAACAACTCCTTACCGTGACTAAGCAATCCACTGCGTTGAGAGCCCAGGAATAGTGGTTGGTGGAGGAGGAGGGTGGTGGTAATGGTTGTGGTAGTAGCAGTTCAGGGCACTCGAAGAGTTACCCTAGCTATAACTGATGTAGGTTTCTTTTATTTATTTTTTCTTGGTTGTTGTTGATGTTTTTTCTTTTCTTTTTTGTAATGGAAAATGAATGAGTAGATTTATTTTTTATTTTATCTACTGTCGATGATTGTTTTGAGGCTGATCGAAGAAAATGACTTAGAACATGGTAAGGCCAGAAATTTGTACTCTCCGAATGTCTTAGAAGTAAGTCCTTCATGGGTTATGAAAATGTAGTCGAATGGTAAAGATTAAATAAGAATTAAAATTTTGTAAGTTGAAGGTTGTGAAAAATATAACATAAAAATGGGAGTGTTCTTCTGTTTCGAAAGGTTGAAAATAAGTCAAAGGAAAAATGACGCAACGTGCATAAAAAGGTATAATATTCTTATAGGTCGAATGTGTTCAGATACTTCGAAGGAAATTGATGTAATAAGACTCAGAATAAAAAGGATTGTCTGGATTCTAATTGGAATGGGGTCGATTACTGTCGTCATCAGTAGGGCGTAGTGGGAGTCCCGAGGTCTATGACATTTTCGAAGGTGCCGACTGTACCATCTGACACATGTAGGATTTTGTTCTGACATATGGGGCCTTGCCTATCTTGAGTAGAGCACAAAGCTATGTTCATTGGTCACTTCATGTCTGAGTTAGGGTATGATGATTGTTGCCCTATAATGCACGTATGGGATCCCACAATCCAAAACTTTGATTTGCAAATAGCTCTTGGGTATACCAGTGATATTTGCGTTCGAGGTATAAAGAAAGAAATTTATTTGGATCAAAAAATTAATGGTGATTATGTACATGAGGGATTTTGCCGGCTTGATTTGAGAAGCTCGAAGTGAAAATTGAGGCACGAACCTAGGAGAGCTAGGTGGTCGAAGCATTTAGAAAGGCGGGAAAAATTATAAGAGATGGTTTGCTAGAATTATTGAGAGAAGGTAAAGAGGTGAGAGAGAGTGGGGTTAGTGGGTGTAATGATGGCGGTTTAGAAAATCGATACGGTTTGCGAATTGTGTATATATGAGGAGAGAAAAGAGAGAGAGAGAGAGAGAGAGAGAGAGAGTAGTCATTTATTTGAAGGAGAAGAGAAAAATTTGGTTGTTGTTGACAGAGATTCCTTGAGAGAGTCGGTGCCACTAATTGTTATTGATGGATATTATCTGAGGAAATTGTTACCAGGTATGTCTTCCTTGCTGTTGTCTTTAAACTGGCATCTGTTTTCTTTTATTTTCTTTGTGTCTGGCAATTAAGATTAGAGAAGGCTTGGTGTCTGCCATTAATGGCAGATGTTGGGGCTTGGAAGAGATGGTGGTGAATTTGGTTATGCTAAGAGGTTGATTTTGATTTATTTCTTTTGAACATTAGCTTCGAGGTGATTTGTTGGTAGTTGTTGTAGAATGGTTGGTGATTCGATCGGGTGTAATACCTTTGAGGCCAGATTTGGATATATTCAATGGGTAATACTTAGAAAATCACCAAGAGTTTGTGTAATCGACAGCTCGAAGATATCGAGCTAACTTGTTCCCTCTTCTTCTATAGGGTATTAATGCGTACCCGTGAGTCTTTGATGATGAGGCTAATTCATGAGGTCGAAGATGTAATAAATGGGCCGAGTACTTCCAGTCGAGTGAAAGAGGGTAATAGTTACCTAGAGGAATTACAGATTACAAGTGATGTTCCTTTATAATTATGGAACCCGATGCCAATTATATAAGCCAAAGCCAGAGAAGGGCGCGGGTTGTTAAGGAGAGTGATAAGGTGGAGGATGATGAGGAGGTTGGGAATGATCCTTTAAGGGACGAAGGAGAAGGCGAAGAGAGAAATAATGTGGAAGATGGGGAGAATGATGGTAGTGGTTATAAGGATGGTGACAAAGAGACAAAGGATGATGGTGTCAGTTTTGCAGACGTCACCCCTCGGGAATGAAATAGACTTGGCCGGTTTCTAAAAAATACAACCTGGTTGGTAAGGGCTTTTTCTTAATTCCATGTGGGCCAAAGTCTACCTTCGAGTATGAGCCTACCGAAGGAATTATGGCTTTTCAAGGCCAGATTAGGCCGGGCATGTAGCTGCCCCTTCAACGTCTTATGAAAGAGATGTCAAACTTTTAGGATGTTGCCCCTTGCCAAACAATTGGGTGTTAAATCACAATAAGTGCTTATTTGATTAATTTCTGAAGTAGTTACCTTCGACTATGTTCTTAACTTTTATCCTTATGCTTGCAGAACCTTGAAGTAGAGTACCAGACAACGCTAGACACTACTTGGATGATCTGATTGACGAGAACGACGATTGGATAAGCCAGATTTTCTGAAGGTTGAAGTTGAGGAGAAGGAGAAAAAATACAAATACCCTTCTCAAAGGTCTTTCGAGCTTGCAAGGCCCTTCAAGGAAAAAAAATTTGCTACCCTCATAGAAGGCTTTAGTTCCATGGATTATGATAATCTAATGAGGCCGAAGAATTATGCCTCAAGGGTCCATTGAGGAAATACCGGTATTACTACTGCAGCCACCTTGGCTAGAAAAGCCTCGACTCAGATAGAGCTACCGCAGGTAACTCAAAAGGATAAAGGTAAAGCTGGGGGACTGAGGGCTCAAGTTCCTAGTCCCCTAGGTTAACACCCTGAAAGAGGACGCATAAAGAAATAAAGTCTGTGTTTACTTTCACAGAAGCTAGGCGGCTCGCAGCTAAACAAGGTGATTTTGCTCGAGCTACTGTTGAGTCGATGGTACAACTCTACATATCTGATTCTGATGAAGCTGGACATTGCTTCAAAGTGGCAATGGGAAATGTAGAAATATATTATATAACCTGTTATATATTCCTCCTTGGTGTCTATTCCGAATGTTAAATTTTTAATGGTTTGTTGTGTTAGGTTCACGCTTGGATGTTTTCTTTTAAGAAGGCTCAGAAGGGATCTAGCCAAAGGTTAAAGGAGGCGACTAAAGGCGAGGAACTCTCGAAGGGGACCATCATGTCTTTTAACACCCGTATGTCTGAACTGGAGTAGAAACTTTTTTTAGACCGAGCTGATGAGGCGAGGGAAAATCTGACCATGGTCGAGCATTATACCAAGAAGGTGCAGGAGCTTGAGGATAAGCTGAGGGGTAACCATGCAAAGTTCCAGGTGGACTTCAAGCGGGAATGCCTCATGATAGTGTCCCTGAAGTAGTACATCGATGAGCTTTGCTATAATCCAAAAATCTACGAGCATTTTCCTTTTGACCCACTACTGAGTCCTATGGTAGAGATGAGAGCCTGGCAGAAGAGGTGGTACAGAGTCCGTTAGTGGTGGGACCGACCGTGGTAAATTAGGTCGCTACTCCTAATGCCAGTTTAAACTAAAGTACCAATGCTGCCGAGACCAATAAGGAGGATCAAAACAATCCAATCGTTGGCAGATGATTTTTGCATTTTCTACCATTTGACCATTCATTAGGTTTTCTCAAGAATAATGTCTTTAGACAAGTCGCGAGTCAGTAAAAATAGCTAACTTGGGCATGCCCAACTTGAGGGCCATGGATAAACCATGAATTAAAGCTTCATATTCAGCTTCGTTGTTGGTACATTCGAAGTTTAGTTTGATAGCCTTTTCCAGTCGATCGTTGGAATGGTTGACAACACGATGCCTATGCCCAAACCTTTAGGGCAAGCCGAGCCATCGATAAATAGTTTCCAGCCAGTGATTGGATTCCATGGGTTAAATGGTTCGATTTACTCATCTATGATTTTACCTTCGCGTTCTTGCCGATTGGCATCATCTACAAGGAAGTCTGCTTAAAAGTCGACGTTGTATACAAACCATTTTCAGCTATCTTCTCAAAAGTGATGTCATGTTCCCCGAGGTAAATGAACCATTGTTGAACACCTCTGGATTTTTCTTTTTGGTGAGCACTTCTTGATGGGGGTAACTCGTGATCACCTTTATGCGATGTGATTGAAAATATGGCTTAAACTTTCTCGATGTGCAGACAAGGTTGAGTAAAAGATTTTCAGGTTTTGAATATCTAGTTTCGGCCAAGAGTAAGGTTTTGCTGATAAAGTATACGAATTTCTTGATGCCCTTGACTGTACGAATGAGAACCGAGGTCAAAGATTCGTCTATTGCTGCAAGATAGAGGGAAAGTAGTTTACCTTCGACGGAAGTGCTCATAACTGGGGGTTGACCGAGGTAAATTTTGACCTCCTGGAAGGCTTACTCGCATTCTGTTGCCCATTTAATATTTGGGTTTTTCTTCTTAGTTTAGTGGGTGCCCTGACCGTGGAGTAAAGAGATTTGTCATTTGCATATGTCTGATGATTTCTAAATAAAATAGTTGAGGGTGGCAATTTTACTAGCGACCTTTTGCACATCTTTCTTCATTAAGGCGGAAGGCATGCCGACTAAGGCTCAGATCTGGGTAGGGTCGATCCTGATACCTCTTTTGCTGATGAGGTGGCCAAGAAATTTCCCAGATAAAATACCAAACTGGCACTTGTCAGGGTTCAACTTTATTTTGTATGATCGAAGGATAAAAAAAGCCTCAGGCAGGTCTTATAAGTGAGTATTTTAGTTAAGGCTCTTGTAAAGCATGTCGTCAATATATACTTCGACTGACTTTCCCAGCAATGGCTTAAGCATACTTGTTACCAATCGTTGGTACGTCACGCCTGTATTTTTAAGCCTGAAGGGAATAATATTAAAATAATATAGGCCTTGCACTGTGATGAATGACATTTTACTTTGATCTTTGAGCGGGAGTGGTACTTGATTGTAATCGGAAGTGACATCCATCATAGAAAGGCGTTCATGCCCGACTATTACATCGAGTAGCACTACAATTATTGAGAGGGGGAAACTATCCTTTGGGGTATGTTTGTTGAGGTTGGTAGAGTTAACGAACACTTAGATTTTTCTATTCTCTTTAGGAATCGGCACGATGTTAAAGATCCAATCGGCGTACTTAACTTCATGGATGAAACATACAGCTAGAAGTTTATCGACTTCAAGATTAACTACGTCTTGAATCCTTGTGGCTAAAGTTTGTTTCTTTTATTTGACTGCGCTGTGCAATTGTTTATTAGGTCGATTTGGTAACAGGTGAGGGTAAGATCAACTTTTAGCATCTTGTAGAATGTCCAGGCGAAGACGTCTCTATTGGCTCGAAGGAAAACTGTTATTTGTTACTTTTCTTCGTCAATCAAAAAACACATAATAAATTTTCCTCGGGGCCGTTGAGTTTGATGTATTTTGTGGGCTTGATGATTGATGTTTTAGTTGTAACAGTTGAGGGATTGGTGGGAAGAAGTTGTTATCGATCTTTGGATGTTCAGATGATCGCTCTTGCCGTTGGGACCCTTTAATGTCCCAAGTTCTACTTGGGGTGGTAAAGCGCAACACTCAGTGGTAAGTCGAGGGAAAGCTTCTAATAGACGCACTTACGTTGAGTCCTAGAATAGGATTCCTCCACGACCTTTAGTGAAAATTATTAAGATGAAATGGTATGTATCGGTGAGGTTACAAATAAAGGCTTGAGTGGACTGTATCTTCAAGCTTTAGAAGGTGCTCGAAGGTTATCAGAGCTTCTTTAGGGTGTGGGGAAAAAAAATTTAACCTCTCTATGGCAGCTCTCCTTCCCTATTTATAAAAGATAGGAAATTTGATATCACCATAAGAGAGGTCAAATTATAAGTGTATCCTTCTTTACATGTTGTCTTGTACTGAAGTTAGTTATGTCGGAGTTGTCTGTTGGGTTATCTGCTGAGTTGCCTGCCTTCGGCTATGAGCTGAGTTGGACTGAAACGTAGTCGGAGCTTTATTGGACTCGACGGTAGGCTCTATAGTGGTTCTTGTTGATTTGTAAGTAGGGTAGGCATCAAGCTACCTAGGAGTCTTTGAGTACTCATTCCATTCCTAAAGGATATGAGTATGCTACTACAGTTCTGGTAAATTTGTGCCAACTGGCAAAAATGGGTCTTTGTAGAAAAAAGGGTATAAAATTAGAAATTGTCGTCATTTATTATGAACCAAACTAAAACTGTTTCCAATCTTGTGTTCTCTAATGAAAATACTTAAACTAAGAAAATAGTTAAACTTAAAAGATAAGAAATATAACTAAATTTTGTGATTTGCCGAATTTGTAGAAACTAGTGATTAGATTTCCTCACCAAAATACATATTAACATAACTAATTAAGTAGTAGATTTCCCAATTTAAGATGAATATTTTTAATGACCTTATGCCAAATTGATTTCCTCTTATATGAATGAACTAATAAAAAAAATACTAAGTGAATAAGAATATGTATTGAAAATACAAACTATTAAAGAATTCCTAAATAAAATTCGTTAATCAACGTAATATTCTAAAACAACTTAGCATTAATGATTTCAGTGTATAAAATTAACTATATTATTCATAGTTCCATTAAACTAATTCTATATCTCTAATTAAGGTAATCATAGAATAATAATACATCAACTATAACTAATATAAGGAATATATCATATAATTAAGCATAATAGGGAGAAATTCTACTACAACATCATTATATGTCAAACATAAATTAATGGCAGTTCCATCCTCACCCAAGAATGATATTTTGCTACTAATGTTCTTAATAATAAAGTAAGATAAAAAGAAAAAGAATAAAGACATGAAGAGATGAAGAGAATAATTAACTTAAAACTTTTATTCAATAATAAAGAGCTGAAAACCAAAGATCTTCTTTAATTCTTTAATTTTTCAAGCTCTTCTTTTACAAAATCAGTTGTCTCATGAAGAAGTTGTCTGTAGAGAGAGGCATAAGTTGTCTGTAGAAAGAGGCATAGGACTCTTATTTATTTTCCATAAGAATCTTAAAACCTCGATCTATATTTGGAAGTCCATAAACTGCAAGTTATCACCGACTTTCCAATTTTATTCCCATAAATATATACTCCTGAAAATTATAAAAAAATTCAATAAAATAGACCATTGTGTTTACTAAATCTTCATAAAATTTCAGCCCGATCAGAACATTCTAAGTTTGTTTGGTTTTCAATTTTTGTCAGTTGTTATTTTGGGTTGAAAATTGTTTTTCTTGATTTGGAAATTTGTTCTCCTCTTTTGTACCAAGTTACTTCTAATTCCTTAGAGCATCTCCATCAATAACTCCTGTAAATAGCTTGAAGACTTACATTTAGAATAAGATCTCCAATAGTACTATAAAATTCAGCTCTTTCTTGTAAATTGTACATTTATTCTTGTATAACCTGAAAATCATGAAATAATCAAATAAGTTTTGTTTATTAATAAAAATGAGACTTAAGAAGCTTTAAATAGAAGGTTCAGAATGTTTATTTTACATGCCCATCAAATACCCCCAAACTTAAAGTTTGCTAGTCCTTAAGCAAAGAAAAAAAATAAAAACATAACTCTTTCATGGTTTAAAACGATTGCATTTAGCGTATGCAACAAGCTGCTAATCCTATAAGTTTCCCCAATAGGACGAGTTTTGTCTAGTGAGGGTTTACAGTAACTTTACGCACAAAAGTTGGTAAAGGTATTCTAGTAATTTAAATAATCTTTAGTTAATTTTCAGCGACTCATTTTTATTCGTCAATGATAAAAATAGTATGAATAGAAATACATAAAAATTTACTTCCATCACAAATATATATCTATAAAATCATGGAGTTTATAAAAAATTGGGGATAATATCTAATAATTAGATAGAGATTCAAATATTTCCTTAGTATCCTCGAGTGTTGTAAAAGTAGATATTGCAAATAAGACTTTATTTAGAAATTTTGGAGTCAATTTCCAGTAGTCTAGTATTTTGTGAAACAATTCTAACAGTTAGTTAGTCAATTCAAATCCTTTTTATTTTTTTAGTTTGAGGAATAACTATAAGCCTTTTATTTTAGTACTTGTTTTTTTCTTTATTAAAGCCTCTGTAATATAAATTTTCAGTCGACAATCCTGGCCAGTTGGCTCAAATTGTCAGGGTTTGGTGCCCCATCATGACCTAGACTTTTGATTCTTGCAAAGCAAACTTTTTTTCCTTGCTCCTTTCATATAGTTCATGGCTATACTCAAGATTGGTGATAATTCTTCCACTTTTAGTTTTAAATCATGCGAGTATGCCTTGCGTCGTGAAAGTTTTTAAGTTATTTGGCTTATAGAACTCCTAACTTTATTTTTTATAGGACTGAACTTATTCTCAGACAGTTGTATCCCTTGTAGTTGATCATTCCTACCTCAAATACTTGATTTTCTTTAGATTGGTCAAAATTCTATCAAAAGTAATAAATGCAAAGACTAACGTGAAGTGTAATGTTACGAGAAATATCAATAAACTTGAATCTCCTACAAATTGAAGCACATCTAGCTTAAGATAAATATCCAAAATTTTCTAAGAATATATTTTATAAACGTTGTAATTTATTGGTGTTTATGATCAAAATATTTTGTGCCAAGTCCAAACAATTCTAATTTATGATAATTTTCCATAAAAAATTCATAACTAAAAGAATGCCCTTACTTTTCTATAAAAAGGTGAACAATTTTCCTCCACCCCCAAAATAGAGAGAAGCATTGTCCTCAATGTTTGAGAACATACCAAAAAATAAGGGAAAAAATTGGAACATAGTACCTGATGTGACATGGGTTGCCTCCTAGATACTACAAAGTTTATTATCTTCAGCTAGACAAAATGAGGTACCCCCAAACTAACTTGAAGTTGGATGAATATAAATAAAACCTCAATCCCCATTGATAGGGTCTAGTAACTTCAAATTCTCATTGGTGAAACTAAAATACTCATAATATGGCTTAAGACGTTGATCATTAACTTTGTGTGTTTTACCAGTTCTAGGTTCCTCAACCTCAGCCGCACTATATAGATAAGCTGCTTTCACAATGTGAGGACTAGTCCATCGAGATTATAATTTTCCAAGGAACAAATGCAATCGATATGAGTACAATAAGACTTTTTGATTTCGCTTAAATGATTTTTCGTAAATGATTTTTGTCATAAAACGCTTTCATGTACTCTTTGTAAGTCTTAGATGATTGGTATGCATCATTCCGCAGTTCTTCTAACTCATTAAGTTGAAGCTTGCGATGTGAACCGACTTTCCCAATGTCAAAATTTAAAGCCTTTATGGCCTAATAGGCACGGTATTCTAACTCAACTGGGAGATGACATGCCTTCTCGTAAACTAATCGATATGGAGACATTCCAATAGGTATTTTGAAAGCAGTATGATAAGCCCATAAAACATCATTTAGTCATGTTGGCCAATCTTTGTAGTTAACTTTAACCATATTTTGGAGTATATTTTTGATTTTCTGATTTAAAACCTCCACTAGCCCACTAGTCTGTGGATGGTATGGTATAACAACCTTGTGTGTTACTCCAAATTTTTTCATTATGTTTGCAAACAGCTTATTATTGAAATGTGACCCCCCATCACTAATTACAGCCCTCAGTATCCCAAAACGAGAGAAAATATTCTCTTTAATAAACTCAATACCGAATTATCATTTGTTTTAGTATGGATGGCTTCTACCCATTTAGTAACATAGTCAATTGTTAATAGTATGAATGGATTCTACCCGGAAGATTGTGTGAAGGTACCCATGAAATTAATGCCCAAAACATCAAATGGTTCAATAATAAGTATAGGGTTTAAGGACATCATATTCCTACAAGACAAGGCTCTCATTCTCTAACATCTATCACAAGTTTTACAAAATTCATGAGCATTGCAAAATATGGTGGGCCAATAAAACCCACATTACAAAAATTTTATAAAGGTTTTCTTAAAACTGAAGTGGCCACCACAAGTGTGGGAATGACAAAATGCGATGATTTTGGTATGTTCAGACTTTGAGATACATCTCCGAATGATTTGATCAGTAAAATACTTGAACAAGTATAAATCGTCCCCCAAAAAGTGTCGAACCTAGCTAAGGAATTTATTCTTATCGAGCTTAGTCCAAGAACTATAAAGGTGGCCAGTGGAAAGATAATTTCTATGTCAGCAAACCTGGTGCATATGGCATAGAACGAATAGACATGAGTTGCTCATTGGGAAATGACCTAAGAATGAGTAATGACTTACTAGAAGAATTATTGGTTAATCGGGACATGTGGTTAGCAACAACATTTTTAACACCTTTCTTATCCTAAACTTCAATATCAAACTCTTGTAGTAATAATATCCACCGAATTAAATGCTGCTTCATGTCCTTTTTGGAGAGAAGGTGTTTGATTGTTGCATGATCCGTATAGACTATCACTTTAGAACCTATGAGATAAGAACAAATTTTTCTTGAGAAAAGACTGTGGCTAGAAGTTCTTTCTCAGTGGTTGTGTAATTAAGTTGTGCATCATTAAGAGTTTTACTCGCATAATATATGACACGCGGATGTTTATCTATGATTTTCGCAAAAAAAGCTCCAATGGCATAGTCAGATGCATCACACATTAACTCAAAATCTTTGTTTTAATTAGAAAGTTGGATGGTGGATGAAGTGGTCAAGCGTGTCCTAAGCATCTCGAATGCTACAAGGCATTTATCATCAAACACGAAAGTGGTATCTTTGGCGAGGGGATTGCTAATGGGTCGAGCAATTTTATTAAATTTTTAAATAAAGCGTCGGTAAAATCATGCATGTCCCAAAAATGATCGAATGTCCTTAACAGATCGAGGGGGCAGAGGTCTAGTAATGACGTCTACCTTAGCTTTATCTACTTCTATTCCCTTTAAAGATATGAGATGTCCTAATACTATGCCTTTCTTCACCATGAAATGGTATTTTTCTCAATTGAGAACACGATTTTTTTGTTGATACCTGTCCAAAACAAGAGATAAGTGGTGGAGGCATTGGTCAGATAAGTCGCCAAAGAGTGAGAAGTCATCCAAGAAGACCTCAAGGAAATGTTTGGCTAGGTCAAAAAGGATGCTCAACATATAACACTGAAAGGTGGTCGGGGCATTGTACAACCCAAAGGGCATGTGGCGGTAGGCAAAAGTGCCAAAAAGGTAAGTGAATGCTATTTTTTCTTGGTCATCAGGAGCAATTGGTATTTTATTAAACATAGAATATCTGTCAAGGAAGCAATACTAGTCATGACCAACAAGATGTTCTAGCATCTGATTCATGAATGACAAAGGAAAATGATCTTTCCAAGTGATGGGATTGAGCTTTCTATAATCTATACACACTCGTCAACCTATGGTCATGCATTAAGAACAAGATCATTATGATCATTCTTGACAATAATGATGTCGTATTTTTTAGGGACAACATGAATTGTGCTTACCTACGGGCTGTTTGAAATATGATAGATAATTCTAGCATCAAACAATTTTAGAATTTATTTTCTAACTACATAAGCCATGGCTGGATTAAGACTTCTTTGCCCTTCTCGGGACTTCTTAGAATTATCCTCAAGCCTTATCTTATGCATGCATACAAAAGGACTAATACCCTTAATATTTGAGATATTCCATCCAAGAATTTTTGTGTTTCCCTTTAAAATACACATTAATTTTTCTTCATTCTCATGCTCTAAGTCAGATGCTATGATGGCGGGAAGAGTCTCATTTGAACATAGATAAACATATTTGAGATTTTTAGGGAAGGGTTTAAGCTCTAACTTAGTGGATACTTCCTCTACTTTGGGTATTGGATCTTCAACTTTTATTTCAGCCACATCAGTGGTATCCACAATAGGGATAGAATCTAATAGGGCATCAACCTCATTAAGGAGGTCATCAACATCAAAATCTACTCCAAAGTATGTAAGGAAAGCTTCTAATGAATCCCTAGGATTTAAACTGTGAAATATACTATTTCCAACAGTACCAAGCATGTTACATTCATCGGGTTCATTTTCAAATGGAGTATGAGTTGCATTGAAGATTCCATTGTTTCATGCACTAAATATGCATACTATGATGATCATACAAGAATGAATGTTTGAAATATAAACACAACAGTCTTCAATCAAAGGTTAGGTATTTCCTCATTTTAGTAAACAATAGCACCTAGTAATAAGTAGATTCCAATTGTAGAACACTGTAAATTCTGGTTCTAAGTCAATCAGGTACCGATTACTTGAGGTAATCCCTTACTTTGATTTGTTTATATGGGCTTTAATTAAGGTCAATTTGGGAACCCAATCTCAGGGTTCAGCTACTTCTATTCCTGACAGTAGATCGATTCTCACGTTGAGTTGTTTTTACTCGCTTTAGCAATAACCCATGTGTAAATCTAATCACCTAGACATACCTTTGCTGGAAAGTGGAGCAAACCACTTATGATCACCTTTCCACACTAGCTATGCCAGGGAACTTATTTCCTCCTATCAAACATAGCGTCTGTCCGATGTTCTAATGAGCGTATTCCTAATGCTCCTAGTCTGATCTCTATAAGCCTTTTTGATTAATTATTTCTTTTATGGCTTAACCTTGGTTGATTTTAAGTCAATGCACTGTTCCAAATATTTTTAATCGAGCGATGAACTCTCAGGGTCCTAATGTGCGGTGCCACACACGAGTAATGAAATCCCATTTGTTATTTTCCCTTTAACTAGTTTGAAATTGAAAAATACGCAAACATCAAACACATTGACAATCAATGACCACTTCGTAGGAGTGCGGTGATAGAGTGTACCTGTAGGGTAGCTTTTTAGGGCTTATTGTTTACTTCGATGAAACTGTTGAGAAGGTACACCCAGGATCCTTGGCTCAAGTAGGCGATGAAAGGAAGTCCTCCCGAGTGTGGGTTTTAATAGCAATTCCTATAGAAAATTTACAATGTTTTCCTCCCCTTCAAAATTACATACTCGCTCAAAATTACAAAATCGTTCCTCACTACAATTCACTCAAAGTGAGTGAGAAAAAATAGAAAGAAAAATAAAAATACTATGCTAACTTTGATCTAAGGCACACAATAATGATGTACGTAGCACTTTATGTTCAAAGCCAGCTTTGGATGTGGTTTAGTAGGGGCGGCCCTTCACTTTTTGATTCCCTTGTGCCAACATTCTTCTGTTTGTTCACTCTCTTAAAGACCTCCTGTAAAATAGACATAAAAGAAAATACATCAAGCCGAAAAAAGAAATAATAAAAATGAAAATAGGAATTGAAGTATTTTTTTATTTTAGAAATAACAAACTATATACAAAAATATAAAGTAACTAAACTAATGTTTTCGGATTTTTGTTTTAGAAAGTAGAATACTAAAAATAAGAAATTGAATAGAAACTAATATTTTTTTGTTATTGCTTTTTTTAGGAAACTAGAAAACTAAATTTGATGCTAACAAAAATAACTAAGTTCAAACTAGGAAAACTAATGAGTTACTAAAAAATTAAGAATAAACTATTTTAGTAAGAAGAAAAAACATTAAAAAACTACTTTAAATTTTAGTTCGAAATCGGCAACGACGCCATTTTGCTAACCGACAAAAATGGGTCTTTGTAGAAAATGGTATAAGATTATTTATTGTTGTCCTCTATTTTGAACCAAACTAAAACTTGTTTCCAAGCTTGGGTTCTCAAATAAAAATATTTGAACTAAGAAAATAGTTAAACATAAAAGATAAAAAATATAACTAAATTTTAGGATTTGTGAAATTTGAAGAAACTAGGGATTAGATTTCACCGTCTTAATTCATATCAACTAAACTAGGGATTAGATTTCCCCAATTTAAGATAAATATTTTTAACGGCCTTACGTCGAACTGATCTCCTTTTATATGGATGTACTAATCAAAACATACTATGTGAATAAGAACATGCATTGAAAATGCAAACTATTAAAGAATTGCTATATATAACTGATCTCCAATTAAGGTGATCATAGAATAATAATACATCAACTATAACTAATATAGAGAGGATATCATATAATTAAGCATAATAGGGAGAAATTCTACTACAACATCATTATATGTCAAACATGGATTAATGGCAGTTCCATCCTCACCCTAGCAAGAGATTTAGCAACTCATGTTCTTAATATTAAAGCAAGATAAAAAGAAAAAGAATAAAGACATGTAGAGAATAATTAACTTAAAACTTTTATTCAATAATAAAGAGCTTACAACTAAAGATCTTCTTTGATCATTTAATTCTTCAAGCTCTTCCCTTGCAAAATCAGTTGTCTCTCAAAGAAGTTGGTTGTGGAGTGAGGCATAGAACTCTTATTTATATACCATAAAAATCCTAAAACCTACATCTAAATTGGAAAGTCCAAAAACTGCTAGTTATCACCGACTTTCAAATTTTATTCCCAAATATATATATCTTGGAAAATTATAAAAAAAATATTCGGTAAAATTTATCATTGGGTTTCCTAAATCTTCCTAAAATTTCAGTCCAATCGAAATTTTTGAAGTTCGTCTGCTTCTCGATTTTCGTCAGCTGCTATTTTGGGTTGAATTTTTTTTTTCTTGATTTGTAAATTTGTTCTTTTTTATACCAAGTAACTTCTAATTCCTTTGAGCATTTCCATTAATAACTCTTGTAAATAGCTTGAAGACTTGCATTTAGAATAAGATCTCTAATTGTACTATAAAATTTAGCTCTTTCTTTCAAATTGCACATTTATTCTTGTATAACATGAAAATCATGAAATAATCATATAAGTTTTATTTATTAATAAAAATGAGGCTTAAATAAAAGGTTCGAAATGGTCACTTTACATGCCCATCAATTTGTATGTAGGGTAGGCTTCGCGCTGCTCAGGAGTCTTCGAGTACCCATTCCGTTCTCGAAGGCTGCGAGTAGGCTACTTAAGCATGTAATTGTGTGTTTTTATGTAGATGATATGCTTACCATGGGGACTAATATCAATCATATTATGTCAACCAACAAAATGTTATCCAAAAACTTTAATATGAAGGACTTAGGTATTGCGTATGTTATTCTTGGCATAAAGATTATCAGAGCACCACCAAGACTTGTGTTTGTCTCAATCACATTATATAGAGAATGTGCTTAAGAAGTTTAATAAATTTGACTATCATGGCGTTCAGACACCATACGACAATATGCATTAATTTATTAAACACACTGGTGAACCTATTTCTCAAATAGTGTACACAAGAATAATAGGCAGTCTAATGTATATTATGAACTACACAAGACCAGATATTGCTTATGCGGTTAGCAAACTAAGTAGGTATACTATAAACCCAGGCCCGAGCCACCGAGAAATGTTGATAAGGGTTTTACAGTATTAGAAGCATAGAATAGACTATGGGTTGCACTATACAAGATATCCAACTGTACTTGAAGGATACAGTGATGCAAACTGGATATCAAACTCTAACGAGTCATACTCTACAAGTGAATACGTGTTTACACTTGGAAGTGAAGTTGTCTCATGAATATCCTCCAAACAAACATGCATAGCTTGTTCGAATATAGAATCGGAGTTTGCTTATCTAGATTTAGCGAGAGATGAACTTTAGTGGCTTTGATAGTTTTTAGAGGATATTACTGTGTATAAAACTAGTACCTGCCTTATGTATCCATTGTAATAATCAAGCAGCTATTGCAAGGGCAAAGAATAATGTCTATACCGGTAAGTCGCATCATTTATGTCATGGTCTCATAGACATAATACTGTGAAGAAATTACTTGTAAGTAGAGTTATACCTATTGACTCAAGTGATAACCTAGCGGATCCATTTACAAAAGGGTTGGCAAAAAATGTAAGTATTTTCTACATCAAAGGAAATGGACCTAAAGTCTTTAATTACGAGTTTACATCAATGAAAACCTAACCTTATTGATTAAAGATCCCATAATCTAGGTTCAATGGGGCAACTAGTTGTGAGTTACTCAATATCAGTACTGAGGATATTTAAACTATTGCTCATTCCATAATTTGAACAGTGCAACCTGTAACTATTTTTATGCTAAGCTCTATGAGCTTTTAATGATTCCTATGACTTGTATCTAAAAGTGGGGTACGACGGGGTACTCTTAATTGGCAATCACCTATGTGAGTATGAGGTGGGGCCACTTCCATGAGGATTTTATAGGGCAAATTTTTCTAAAAGTGCTTATGAATTCAGGATTTGTTCATAACTGAATTGAACACAACTGTGAGAGAGGATTACGTTAAGAAAAGTACTGTGTGAAAACTATTGTTTTGTTTTAAACTAAAGGTAATAATTCAAGACTTATGTTTACTAATCAACGTAAATCTAATTGTTATTTACTAGTAAATTTTCAAATCCACAGGACCCCTCTCTTGATGGAGGGTCATTCCTTGATTATTCTATTTTGTTTGAGTTTGTTTATTACTATTCAAATGTGGGGGATTGTTGGAAAAAATACAAAGAGCTTATTTTGCCTATTGTTTGACTGGTAAAACTAAGTATTTATTGTCCCACATTGGATATGAGGGATGCTCAACTCTACTATATAACTATTCTTATACTTAACACATTGTGGTGTGTATAAGAGTTGGCAGACTTCACACGTATGTGTGACCAATGGGTATAAACTAGCCTGGGTGCATGGGCTCCCATAGGCTTTCTCAGACAAGGAAACCCAATTATTATTATAAGTTTATCATTCAGCCTTAGGCTCATGGGGATTCCTTGGAATACTTAATCAATTTTTTTATTTTTGGATTTGAGGTACAAGTTGAGTTGTCTCCAACAGACACAACTTAAGGTGCGGCCTATAGTGAAGAGGTGCCAACATGAGGTGTGTCATAAGGTATGACACTTGGTGAAGAGGCATCAATGCTCTAGACAGCCTGACTTTGTTTTCTTTGCTTTTTTTCAGTGTTGAGAATTTTCTTTGAGTCTTTTATTAAAAGAGAAAATATATGCAATCAAGGTTCGCTTGATAGAGAGATAGAAGTGTTTTCTTCTCCCTGTGACTGATCGTTGAATCTTAGGAGATAAGGGTCCGTATTTCTTATAAAACACTATAGCAGGGGCAGGGGTGAGTCTAGCTTAAGGCGATAATGTGCATACACAAGATTCGATCATCTCCTTAAGTAGTGTTTGTTTATTCATGCAGATTAGATTTAAAATACATATGGGGAAATTTTGTGGAGAGGAGATGAAATAAATTTCATGAGTTTCTTGAAGTTTATGGAACACACACTTTACGGGAACTCGTTAATATCATAGTCTTATTCAGAGAATTTCATGAGTTTCTTGATGTTTATGGAACACACACTTTACGGGAACTCGTTAATATCATAGCCTTATTCAGAGAGAGAGAGAGAGTCCTCAATCTTTAATGGTGATGAGCTGCTTAATTTTGTCGAAGATGGAGACGGAGACTAGAGGCTGCCAAATTTGTAACAAGTGTAAAAAATTAATTATTTTTACTTTTTTTGGTTTAGTATCTCCAGGTTGGGAGTGGGGTGTTATTTACCAAAAGAGTTAGATTTGTGGTTAGCCTTTATTTGGGGTGGCTTATCTCATTCGCGTAAGTGGCCATTATATCCACCCTATTTGTATTTCTCTCCGCTTTTATAGTATTGTACTTGCAGTTTTCATTATATATAAATTCGAATAAACTCCACCATAGAGAACTTATTTAAAATAAATAACGCCATAACTCAAATAAAGTGACAACTTAAACACCCTTTCCCTTCTTCTACAATAGATAGTTGGAACAAAAGAGAAACAAAGCTCCTGAATCTCCTCTCTATACTCTTATTACTCCTATCACACTTTAAACGTCATTTTCTATTTTTTCAATCATTGATTCCATTATGGAGCATCCTAATTCTCCACTAACTAATTCTAAACCTCATGGAAAGCCTCCTTCAACTTTGGATGTCACCTATCTGGGGTCTTTGTCCACCAGTAAAGAACTTATGGATCATGTTGATCAATATCAAGTACAACATCACAACCAATAAGAATCACTAGATAATGTGGATTACTTTGATGTGAACTTTGATTTTTCTGGAGAAGAATGAAAACTTAGGGATCTTAGTCTTGTAATGAAACTTTTGTCAGCTTTTTTGTTTTGGTATTGAAATGTTTCTAATGGAATTAAAGATTATAAAGGATCTCTCATATGCAGTTGACGCTGAAGTTTTTGAACGTGTTATCATCAAAATTATGTCCCTGAGCAAGGCTGATGTCTACAAAATCATGTACTTTAGACTATGGTATATATTTGGTGCATCGATCTCCTTGTAAATATGGTATCCTTTAGTCCTTCCTAGGGATGTGGAGTTTACTCTGGTTCCCTTTTGGGTGCAAGTGAAAGAAATACCACGTCAAATACCCCAATAATTACTCAAGCTGTAGCCTGAAAGATTGGGAATTATTTTTCAATTTGATCCTGAACCAGCTATAACCTTTGTATTCAACATTAGTAATCTATTTTTTCAATTATTGCACTTGCAATACAAATGGTGGCCACCAATTCTCTAACTCACATGTCAACTGACACTACCTTAGTTGACCATTCTGCTTAAGCATATTCCAGCATGTATATGGTTGACCTTCCACATGTTCCTATGTGCCCTGCTACATAGGAACATACCAAAAATTAGTTAAATGATATGTTGTTACCTGTGGAAGAGTATTCATATATGGCATATCCAGATGCACGGCTTATTCTAATCTTAACCCATTGATTACTTAAAAAATTATTTTGTACATATGCATGGGACGGCGAAGATGAATGTCTTTCAAATTCTTATCTAAGGTCACGTGAATATCACACTTTAAAATATATTAAACATAAATCTACTATTCTGCTGGAAACGATTGGTCATCCTAACAATGTACATTATGGGCCTTTGCTGGAACACATTTACCCCTCCTATTCTACTACTTCTACTCATCTTATATCATACATTGTTAAACCAATTCCTCTAGAACTAATTATGAAAACTTCAGCACTTTATGATGCTACATGCATGCACACCACAACTTCTCACGGTTTATCTGCCACCATGGATCCTCACAGTCAATTTTTCAAGGATTTGTTATTTTTCCTCAGGATCAAAACAAACCAATATAACCAACACAACATCATTGCCTTCACTTGAGGTTAAATTCAAAACATTCTTTAGAAGACCCGAAGTTGAAACACCAAGCACTTGGGTATCTATATTTATCAAGTATGACAAGTGCCCATGTATACCTGGGCAACTTGGTATTCCCATGAAGTATATATATATATATATAAGAAGAGGATTCGTGAGCACCCCCTTTTGAAACACCCCTCTAGACACCCCATTGTTTGGAATACGTAAAGATCTTTTAAGAAGCTTTATCCATATGGATGTAATCTCCTTATCATTTTGATCATACCTATAAATAATTATGATATTTTGGCATTCCTACATCATAAAACATAATATCCAAATTTAGATAGCATCGACAGCTAAAAACATGAACAATACAGTATAACTCAAATATCTTTTAACTTGTAATGGAAATGTTGGAATTACTTGATTTTTTGAAAAGATGTTTTACATGATAAGGAGATCACATCCATACTACTAAAACTCCTTCAAACCTTTTTATACCTTCTAAAAAATGGGGTGTCTAAGGGGTGTTCCATAAGGGGGTATTTCAAAAGGGGGTGCTCAACCATCTCTTTACTTCTTGTTACTTCTCTTATACCACGAAAAATGCTCGAGGTAGAGACAGACCACCACTTTGTCACATAAGAAGCCGACAGATTATAGATCCAGGAACTAGAGGTGGGTATGTTCATCGTCACGGTAGAGGTTATCCTCATAAACTTGCTAGGGGTAATCCCTACTACAATCCTTTCACTAATCATCATGGAGACACAATCCAAAAACCTAGATCTTAACCTCCTACTTCTATTTAGACACAACCTCATACACCTAATCATCAAGTGGGTCAGCTTGTTGTGCCCCCTATTCCTATTGCTCAGCCTACTATTATGGGTGTTCCTTCAGCTTTACAACCAAATCCTGAAACCTTCACTGTATGATCCAGTTGTGATTTATATTTTTAAAGTTATTTATGTGGCCATGATGCTACCTTTCTTTGTTATTAGTCAACAATATGGTGTCATCTATCCCTCTACCACGACTAGACCTCTTACTAGGGTTTTTAACTTTGAAGAACTCATGCACAACAAAGTTGCTCATGTATCTGTATCACCAACATAAACTCGGCCTCCTACAGTCTCTACACCTAATGCACGCACACACAATTCCAAATGCCTATTACGTTGGGGTCTGGTACTAATATTAGTATGAATACTGGGGAAAATTCTAATAGATATTGACATAGGGGGAGAGCTTCAGCTGGGAGATTTCATAAATGTAAACATACAGATGAAGATATTAATAGGGAAGTTCTTAGTTTTGAGGTAGAAGTCTTAGAAAGACAACTAGGACAACAACATGATTAGGTACTTGGTAGTATTTCTTTTAGTTATGTCTATAGTGATCCTTTGTTGGGTTTCTTCTTTACATGTGTCTACAACCTGCATATCTGTAGTGTGTTTTATATATATGTGCAATTTGTTCTACTTTTGGCATTTTTTCATATTCACTACATACTTTTATGGACTGCTTTCAAAATTTGAAGAACTTTTATCCTTAATTAGTAATTGCTTTCATTTAATTTTTTACAACTTAATGACACATTTAATAGCTAAGCATGTTTTCAGGTGTAGTTATCACACTTATTATGGGTGCATAAACCAAAATGACTTACTAATTGCTTGATCCAAGGGTTGGATAATCCCCCACCTCAAGCCATTATTCCTAATTGTTACTCTCATACTTGTTCTTACCGTTGGGTGGTCTTGAATATTCTATTTTACTTATCCATCTGGTTTTATCATATGTTAACTTACAACAAGCTCTATGGTGTTTCATTATATTGGGTATACTTTGCAAGTTCTCTTTGATTTTTCTCCTTCTTAATCTTTTCATCTTCTACCTCCATGGTGAACCCTCCTAACTCTAAGATTTTTACCACTCAACAGACCTCCAAGAACATGGGTTCTACTTATAAGCAACATGTGATCAACTTAACAAGGAAAAGAGGGTTGCCCTCTTCGATTCTTCCCAGCAGCACCATCAATTGCCATTAGCAGTAGAACTAGAGAAGGCACACATCGTACTTTGATCAACACTCAACTTAAAAAAGCTGCCTATGTTCAAGCTTTGATTGATCATTTTCCTCTTATTGACCATAAATCCCTAAAACCTCCAGAAACTTCTACACTAATCACACATGACCCCACTGCGTATGGTATTTTTGGTAACTTACACCAACTTGATTTATTTCATCATATGGAGCCACTTTCCCTTAATGTCGTTGATCTCATTCCTAACCCTACTGTTGATTTGTTTGGGGCACATGGATCCCTTCTTACTAAAGCCGATTCATCTAGGATAATCTCGTTACTTCTACATTCCCTACTTAATCAACAATCTCCAGATGACTTCTCTTATCTCCTTCGTGATGAATCAACTATCAACTTGTTCAAACCTTTGGATGATGAAGCTGTGCCAAATTTACACATTTTCCAACCATCCCAATTAGAGTTGCACGTATCACATCTTAATACTTTTTTAACTTGCTGAAACCTAGATCTACTTAAGAACTTTCTATTGTTGATTCATCTATGATTGGAAAGGACACTACATATTCTTGAAGCTGAAATTGAGGTATCATTTTCTTGTTGCCCCATCTATAACATATTAACCATTTTTTATGCAACTATATAAGCTCTATTTGCTACACTCTATTAATCCGTATACTAGATATTGATGATGTTATCTTAGTTTGCACATATATACAATACTTCTGCATCTGTTTTGGTAATTGGTTCTCTAATTGAGTTGGGATGTGGTTTTCTTCTTTTCCCTGGGTTGTGGTGGCAGGCCTTAATCCACCACAAGCCCAATGAAAATTACCAGCTAGAACTGTCTTGGTGGAGGGAAATCTACGACTGTTCAGCAGCATAAATCCCATATTACTATCCTCTTTTATGATATTATCTTTATCATTGAGACTAAATTAGATACACCTTCTAGTTCTCCCAAAATTAAATCATTAGGATATCTAAACCATCTTATTGTTCCTTCTGTTGGAAATAAGAATGGTCTTTGGATATTATGGAAAGACACTAAGGATTTACACCCTATTTGCAGTTGTTATTATATTATACATGTCACTATTTACTCTCTTCATCCCCAAACTACTTGGCTCTGTTCTTTTATACATACATAGTATACCTGAAAAACAATATAGATTTATATTATGGGAAGCTCTTAGTTAATATGGTCATAATTTCTTTGTTCCTTGGCTTTTAATTGGTGATTTTATTTAACTTATTGATCCTTCTGATAAGATGACAACTAATACTTCTTTTATCCTTCTCAGACATGCTTTTCAAACTTTACTCCTTAAATATGGACAGGGTTTTCTTTTACTTGGTCTATTAATAATTCTAAAGGCAACTTAACTAGAAAAAGACTTGACATGTGTCTTATGAAAAAGGATTGGAAGACTATTTTCCAAGAGGCTGGAATTTAGAATAATCCTATTATAACCTCAGATCATAGTTTGATAAAGCTTGATACTAAACCACATGGCTTTAACTTACCGAGACAATTCCATTTCAAATCCGCTTAGTTTAACCACCCCAATTGTAAACCTTTTATTAAATCGATATTAGAGGATACTGTGCTTAGAGAAAGTTCTTCTTCTAAACTTCAACATCTGATTTTAAAGGGGGCTTTGAAAAAATTAGACAAAATGCAATTTGGTGATTTGATAAAAAAAAAATCAAGGATACAAAAGCTCATATTATGTAAATGTCTAAGGGCCATTTAGATCTCTCTAAATTAAAAATGTTACAAATTCATCTCAAAAAACTTCTAGAGAAGGAGAGGAATGCTATTGGAGAGATCAATCTTGATAATTGTGGTTAAAAGAAGGTGATTGAAATACTTAATATTTTCATAGGGCTACCAAATGTAGAAGAAGTAGAAATTATGTGGATTTTCTTCAAAATAGCCAGAGAGAATGGTTAGACTCTAGGGAAGCTATTGGTCAAGAATTCTTTGATTATTTTTCTAACTTATTCTTAGCAAAAATGTCTTTTTGGGCTGATTGGAATTTATATTCCATATCCACTTAAATTCACACTGAGATTACTGTACCTCAGCTTGCAAGTCTTAATCAAAATATTACTGAAAAAGGAAGTTAAGTGTACTTTCTTCTCTATGGGTCCTTTTGAAAGCCCTGGCTCTAATTGATATACTTTACATTTTTATCAACAATGCTGGGTTTGGGTCAAACATGATAAAATACTGCAGGGACCTATCCTTCGACTTAGTCCAAACTCGAACTACCTCAGTATCAGACTCACGCATTATACGCGTAACATGCACAGTCAATAATGCCACCTAGACCACGAACTGATAAAGAGCGTGCATCAAGCACTGCAAAAAATATGAACAAGTCAAAGACACCTGTCTCCCACAAACTAAACAGTTACACAGTCAACCACCGCTTACCTCATTATTTGAAGAACGTGTTTCAGCACCATAATAAGTTGCGGGTAAGGTCTATATAAAGAAAAAAATTCAGAGGAGATAAAAGACCGAAAAAACCCAAATTTTCTAAATTCTAAGCACAAGAATTTCTAGATTCTGAACACCACAAAGCATTTTATTTCAAGATCAAGTATTTATAGTTCGAGAAATCACTTGTAATAAGATATCAGCCTCAAGCAATAACAGTTATTGTTACTAAAACCCTCAACTCGAGGTTGGGGTTTTGCTTTACATTAAATTTTGTCCCAGGTACATTTAGTGTAAGAGCTAATTTTGAGCTATTTCTAGCTACAAAATTAGGCCATTTCATTTGGCGCCGTCTATGGGAAAGAAGATATTTCCACAATACCCTAAGGTATACATTCACTCTACTATCAATTTCTAACATGGTCACTTCCAACCGACCAACAACAGGAATCCAGCTCGATCTTTCAGTTGAGCAAGAATAACTTACTGAACTGCAGGCGAATCTCCAGGCTGAAATAGAGAAGCACAATGAGCTCGAGCATCAGTAAATACTTGACCTAGAGTACCGCAAGAAAGAGCTCGAAAATTGGCGAAAAGCTTGTTTAACAACATTCAAGCAACAGAAAGAACATATAACAATAATACAAACTACATTACAAGCTTTGCAGGATACTCAACAAGCTTCCCATACCAGGGATCATGATCAAATTATGGAAAACTCCTGAGTTTTTGCATGAGATAGATTAGGCCCGCAAGGAGCCACCAACAAAGCCATTTCTAGAAGCATTCAGTATGAACTTCAACCTTCTATTCATTTGGGCGGCGAAGTTCAGTCTGATATCAGTAGGGGTCCCTTGCCATCCAAGCATCAAGATGAAGAACAATGACCTCCACCTCAAACTCCAGTACATGATCATTTGAGTGAAGGTACTGGCACTTATAATCCTTGACTAGCTCGTCAAGTCACTTCGACCACATGTCAGTTTGTCACACAAGAACACATGGACCAACGTATTAAGGAGTTGATTAAAGCTCAAACTCTAGGCACTAAATATGATCTCACCGAGTTATAAGGTAGTCTGATTGCCAAAGAGTTTTTTGATATGGAAGTACCGAAAGGTTTCCATACTCCGAAAATACGTAAATATAAAGGCATCGATCCAATGAAACATATTCAGCAATTATGAGATTCTTTGGGATTGTACTCAAATCTCAACCATATTCTATGCCATCTATTTGCAACAAGTCTACAGGGAGAACCGCTCCGGTGATTCCACTCTCTACCTAAAGATTATGTCTTCACATTCAATCAACTACAGAAGCAATTTATCAAGACGTATGCTCATAACAAAGACAAAGAAGAGAATTTTCTCTTATTAGTCTCAAACAGTCACAAGGAGAGAAGCTCGAGGCCTTTGCAAAGAAGTTTTTGAAGCTCGTGCGAAAAGTGGATAATCTCGATTAGAAAATAGTTGTTACTACTTTTACCGACGTGCTCCAGCTCGACTGCAAAGCCAAAAAGCACCTCTTCTTAAACAAACTAGCGCCCTTGGAGGATATGATCACCAAAGTCAATGGGTATGTCGACTTGAAAAGATGATGACCGAAAGGCATAAATTTACTAAATCCATCCTAACCATTAAAGGTCCAACTACAGAATGAAACAGTGAACCAAAGGAAGACCAGGGTGATCAAAAGTGTTCTAAGGTGAACACTGTAAACCCTTAGAAATGTCAGTTATTACCCAAGCCAGTCCTCCCCAAGATGAATGTTTGCATCTCCATAATTTTTCCAATTCTATCAAAGGACAAGTTCTGCTGTCTATCTCAACCATTAGAACCGATTGAAGGCAAGCCGTACTGCATGCATCACAAGGTAAATCATCATGATACTGACAACTGCTATGTTTTGCAGAGGTTACTAGAATATATCTTCAAAGATGGGTGAATGCATGAGTACATTGTCGATATAGAATCATACAAGAATGGGAGCTACAAGATACAAATCAAAGTAGTCCAAATCGAGGATCATGCTGAGGAGAAACATCTATACCATATGTACCACAACAACATGATCGAGATTAATCAAATTAATAACTCTTACAGATTCATGCACAGGAGATTATCCGAATGTTACGATCTCACACCTCAAGATAAAGATGCCAAGCTTCTTCCTGAGTCGAGTAATCACTGGTTTGAGGTTTCATTCAAAGATTACGACATCAGTCAAGTAAAATTTTCACATCATGATGCATTAATAATAATTCACAAGATGAAGAAGTTTTTCATGCATACAATGATGATCGATACTAGAAGCGATATTAAGATTCTTTTTCAGAGTACAATCAATTAGATGGGATTGGCCGATTAAGTTATTCCAAGCGACACCGATATCAATAGATTTAATGTTTTCAAAGAAGAATGAGTAGGTAAGATCATCTTACCAAGATCATCTTACCTATTACCGCTGGACCTACAGCAATCGACATCGTAAAATACATCATCAATGCCAAATCTCGTTATCTCAAGATTATGGGCCATTGCTGGATTCACAACATGGAAGTAATTGCTACGAATTATCATCAAGCACTTTGCTTCAAGCACAATGATAACATACACAAAATTAAAGGCAGTCAAAAGCTATCCAGAGCTTGCGAGAATATCGTCTCTTCCAATCTAGATACATCAGACAGATACGTTGCATAGGAATTACAGAAAGCTGGTCACATCGATGGTCAGTTTTAAACAGAAGATCCTACAAAGTACATAGACATTGATGGATCTAGCTGAGGTACTTTTATCGGTACCAAGTTGGTCCAATACTATAAGGATACTCTCATTCACTTCTTACAAATGAATTAAGGCATATTTGCGTAAACTTTTGAAGAGATGCCCGGGGTTGATCCATCCAAGGCATATCCATCAACCTCAACGCCACGATGGTCAAGCAGAAATAGCGACGACTCTCATCTCATCTTCGCGATGAAGTCAACATTGAGATCGATAAATTAAGCAAAGTGGGGTTCATTCGTGACGCCAAGTATCCGGATTAGATCTCCAGCATCTTCCCAGTTCCAAAGAAGAAGGGAAAGGTCCGAGTTTGTATAGATTTCACCAATCTTAATGAACACACTCTGAAAGACAGTTTCCCTCTTCTAATTATTCATCAAATTATTGATTCCACGGCAGGTCACGAGCTCTCATTTATGATGGATGCTACTTCTGGATGCAATCAGATACCTTTCTTAGAAGAAGATCAAGAAAAGACAACTTTCAATACTGAAAGAGGACTTTACTGTTACAAAGTGATACCCTTTAGACTAAAGAACGCAGACACAACTTATCAACGATTAATGACAACTAGGTTTAAAATGTACCTGGGGAAAATCGGTGAAGTCTATATTGATTACAAGGAAAGGGTGGAGACTTATTACAGATGGTTCAGCAGGACCCACAGGGTCAGGAATTGGAATCTTACTGATTACCCCTTCTAATGAATGAATCGAGAAATCAGTCCGCTTGGATTTTGAACCCTCAAACAATGTTACAGAATACGAAGCTCTAATTCATGGACTCGATCTCACACTCGAGCTTGGCATCCCTGAGCTCTCAATTTACACAGATTCTCTACTCATTATCCACCGTTACTCAGAGTAGTACAAGAAGAATGGCAAGATGATCGAATATGCATCCCTCATTGTTGATAAAATGAACAGATTTGCGAAAACAACTTTTGACTATCTCCTTCGAGGTAAAAATTGATACGCCAATTCCTTGGCTTATTTAGCTAGGGTCTTGGGTATAGAAGCATAATATTTATAGATTGAAGTAATATCCACCCCAGTATTGATCTTCATTCTATATGCACGATCAACACTTATGGCAATAAAGAGGAGAACGATGATTGGCAAAAACTCTTTATTGCCTATCTCGGCCCGAAGAAAGAATGCGATGGGCCCCTTCCAACAGTTCCAAAAGAGTGCCGACAATTGATCGAAAACTCAAAGCGTTAGACAGTTTAGAGCGGTCATCTATATTGCCACTCAGTCACAGGGCTTTATCTTAAGTACCTCTCGAAGAAAAAAGCAGATGAAATGCTCAAAGATTAGCATGAAGAAACTTGTGGCTCCCATGCCGCAGGTCGATCACTTGCTAGCAAAACAATTATACATGGAGTATTCTGACTAGGCATGCGCAAGCAAGTAGAAGAATACTTATGCAAATACGATACATGCCAATGACATGGACACATGATCCGCGCCCCTACACTCGAGCTAAATGCCAGCAAGGTTTTATGGCCATTTAAGCGGTGGGCACTCGATCTCGTCGGAGAATTTCCTAATACTCCAGATAACTGATATTTCTTACTCGTAGTAACCGATTATTTTATGAAAAGGGTGGATGCAGATCCTCTTTGTCAAACTCAAGAAGAAGAGGTCATCTCTTTTATCTAGGAACACATTATCATATGATTCGGTTGCCCCCACCTGATTTAGATTGATAACGGGCCACAGTTTATTGGTGAAAAGGTCATAGCCTTCCTCAACAAACACAACATCATTCACTCACCATTCAATCCATACTATCCTCAAGGCAATGGCCAAGCCAAAATCACCAATAGAACAACAGTGGATGGACTCAAGAAAAGGCTTCAATCACAAAAAAAGTAAATTGGATACGGGAACTTCCTCGCATCTTATGGGCATACCATACTACTCCACGCCAGTCAACTGACTATTCCCCCTTTCTCCTGGCTTATGGCATAGAAGTTGTCATTTTAACCAAATATGACCACCCGGTCAGAGATCACGAGCTTACAGACGAGGAAAATGAGTTCAAGCTGGCTTACAATATGAACTGGATTGATGAAATTAGGGAACGCGCTATTGTAACCATATGCTAGCCAGCTTGTACAACAGACGAGCCTGAAGCTGTGAGTTTCAAAATGACGATCTCATCCTCAGAGAAATGTCACAGCACTGAAAGGAAGCACATGTTGGTAGGCTCACAGAAAATTAGGAAGGACCATTCCTCATCGTTGGTTGAACTGGTCTGGGATTGTACTATCTCATGATAGAATAAGGAATCTAAATTTCTAATCCATGGAACACTAGGCGATTGAAGTAATATTATCGTTAAATCCATAATTTCTCCACTCCAAATTACTCTATTCTTGTTCTTTACATTCCAAAAGAGAGATTTCAATCTCCATATAGTGTACATTCTATTCTACTCAATGAAAACTTACAAGTTTTTCCCCACATTACTCTCTACCTACGTAGACTCTACTAAATCTCATAGATTAAAGAAAAGTTAATACTAGTTTTCAATCGACTTCTATACATAGATTAAAGCAAAGGTAATACTAGCTTTTAATCGCCCATCTAAACAAATTAAAATAAAGGTAATACTAGTTTTCAATCGACCTCTATACACAGATTAAAGCAAAGGTAATATTAGTTTTCAATCGTCCATCTAAACAGATTAAAGCAAAGGTAATACTAGTTTTCAATCAAATATCTCTATAAAACCTCAAATAAAGTAAAGGTAAAACTAGTTTTTATCTTTCTATATGTCTACAACCACAGGTTATTTTAACAGGTTTTATTTACTGATAGGAGGTCAGCTTCACTTTCCTCTACACAAGAAGACGTTCAGCCATAAATTCTGGAGCTCAAGCTGTTACAATAATCCTGCCTTGCTTTACCAATTCTTCAGGTCGAGTGGCAAACTCTATTTTCATGGCATTCATACAATTTCCTCAATCTATATCAGTATTACAAATACATCCTCAGAATGACACATAGTTATGCAAGGCATCCCTCTCTAATTCAAGACATTTAATTCTTCCACAAAATAGGCAATAATAACCATTGGCTCCTTTGAGCGTATTATTTCTTGGATAGAAGAATTTTGATCGAGCATAACTACCACATAAAAGTACTTTTATAATCTTTGGTGACGATCTTTTAAGTTTTTAAACCGTTCGTCTTGCCACTCCATGCATTTATCTACGCGTGTCATAATCTCATGATGCTTCACCATCTTCTCCCTTGCGTTATCTAACTCAGCCCTATTCGTTGTCCTCAAATATGCCAACAGAGCACGAAGTTCCTCCAGCTCTCTATCATTCCCTTCACTTCCACCAATAGGAGCCTTCTTCAACAACTCATCCTTCTTCCTTTACAAGTGATCCTTCCCCCTGATCACCCCCTCTAACTCGTACTCTTTTCAGAGAGAAATATCTACCTTATCTTGGCTCTCCCTTAAGCGTTTATTTCCTCTCTGTACATGAGCTTGGATACGAACTACATCTGCCTCCAGTTTTTTAATTTGAGTTGATAGGTCAACCACATCCCCTTTTACAATAGGGACCCCAGCATCACCTTTTTTATTCCTCAACTTCTCCCCAGCCTCAGCCTTCTTAATACGTGAATTGACCATAGCCAAATATGCCTTCAATTGAGCCACCCTCTTATTCAGTTCGTCACACCATTTTTGAACCATGCAAAGCTCCATATCTTTTGCAAGCAAGGCCTCACTCAATTGATCAGCCACACTTTCAGAACGGGCCAGATCAGCTCAAGCTTTTTCAAGCTCGCTGACTTTCCTAGTCATTTCACTTTTTAATTGTTTAAGCGCAATTTTGGAACTTCCTAGATCAGCTTGAGTTTGCTCAAGTTAATTTATTTTTCTGGTCATTTGACCCTTCAAACTAGACATAAAATCTTGTAACGATTTTTCTGTAGCATCTAGCCACTTGATACGGTATTGAGCGCTATTTGCTTCTTTACTTTTCACCATCAACAAATTGATATTTCCTTTGAACTTCGCTATTTTGGCATGAGCCTCTGCGAGCTCTTTTTGCACTTTGTCTATTTCGGCAACTTTCCCCTTGATCTTCTAAATCAAGTCACAAAAAGTTTTTGTCACCTCGGAAAACTGGATCTGTACTTTGTCATGTTAATCCTCTCTATCTTCAAATGCCTTTATAATCTGATCAAACTCTGCCACAAACTAATAGTTATATTAGAGCGTCTGTTACTTACTCAAGCGAATAGTATCCAATTCGACCTACATCACAGATATAATATATCAAGCTCGATTAAACAATACTCCACATATACAATCAAATCATAATACAGGTGGCTTTTAAAATTCTTACAGATTTCAATTTTCTGACATTCTATTGTTGTGAGAATGCTTCTAAACTTAAGGTTGAAGTATGCTCTCAATTCATTGGCAATAACTTCTACATCCACTTTCAATGTACACATTTTCTATGTTCTGATTCCCTAAACACTTTGGCATCATCTGGACATGTTCGATTACCTTCGTCCCTGAACTACTAACACACTTATGATCTATACCTATTTCTTAACTTTACTTTGTAGCTCTAAAGTAATGCAGCATACAAGTCAAATATTTCTTGATCTTCTCTAACCTGTAGCTCAACTTGCGAAGTCAACTGGGACGTTGAGGCTTTTTTCTCATTAGCGAGCTCATTCTCTAATTCTTCAATTCTGAGGTGCATATCGTTAAGTTCCTACAAACAATGTTTACAAACATCTCTTAGCCTATCTAAAATTTATCGTACAAAGCAATATTTCATACAATTACAATTTTTTAAATCACACAATAATACACAACCAAACTTTAATAACTTTACTCTACCTTCTTATTATCTTCCCCCCGGTTCTTTAGATCAGTTCTGGGAGAGACCGAATCCATCCCTGTTACTTCACATCCATTAACAAAGACCTCCTCTTCCACTTCATCCCCTTCAACGTAGGTACCAGCCATAATGGCTTTAAGGTTTGCTTTTCCGTACCCCACTGCGAGAAGTTAGCACCCAAGTCTATCGCATTGAAATGTACCATCGTTCACATTTTTTGGTACCTGCCTGGTAAGCTCGCTTATCAGCACCTTATGCACAGTCTTCGCAACAACCAATCGCTGACCCTTCAGAACCAAGTCAGATTCAAGTTGAGCAATCTTCTTCTCGAGCTTGATTTTTCCAATCTTGAGCTTAAATTTTCCCTCCCCGATCCTAAGGCAGATACCCTTCAGCAAGCGAGCAATCTAAAATAAAACCAAATACTTTTTTTATCTTGAATCCAAATACAAAGTTCAGAATAAAAAAAGTCATCAACTTACCATTTTGCTCAACTCCAACTGTGCAAAGGTGCTCAACTCCTCGGTACCATTTCGAGTTACAAGCCTCAGCCTGTTCTCCACAGCTCACAACTCATTTTCCTTACCAGGTTGACTTTCCACGACCTTCGCCCCTAACACAGTAGTAGGAGGATCCACCTACCTCTTTTTCGCATCCCCTTCAACCTCCTCACTCACCGTGGTTCCAGAAGCCGAGCCAAGCTTCACAGTTCTCTTCTTCGGGAATTTTAGAGCTAACTTGCTCGAAGTGGTCACTTCAGGAACATCCTCCAAATCTATTTCTGAAGCTCTTGGAAGCACTAGGTGCTTCAACCTGTCCACTCCTCTCTTCTTTCTTACTCCAACCCTCGTCATTGGTCTTTTTGTCTTAAAATTTTGTACCTTCTCTGACCTACTGTTGGCTCTTTTATTTTTGCTGATGATGAGCTATTTCAGAATTATCTCTAGCTCAACACCTTCTGGAGCAACAATATCTAATAGTGATTCTTTTCTTGTCACCTAAGACCAAGGTCCTGTAACCAAATACAATGCATTGTTAAATAATAGCACAACCCTACAATTATAAGAGTTCAATATTATACACTATTACTTACTTTTCTTCAAAGTTCTATACAAAAGTTCCATTGGTTCTTCGTTCTTTCTCTGAATGTAATCACCTTTCAACCATATCACATTATTGTTCCAAACTCGACCTACTGAATTTAGATCGAAGAAAAGCGGTCATGACGAGTTTGAACAGAAATATACACTCCCAGTGGTAGTATAATATTTCACAACGTAATACTGCAAAATGTCCTTAGGAGTTATTCTCCTCTCCACCTCATTCTCCTCCCACAATCTATTCAAAGTCTCACAAATATTGATCACCTTCCACATTATCCCATTCAGTTAGGTAGGACAAGCTTCTATCGTATTCATTATACCTTTAGTAAGATTGCTCAGGGGAAAACTCAGTTCATATTCCAACTGGGATAGATAATCCAAAAATCCCTGGTCCAGGTTACCATGAACATTTCCATCAAAATACTCAAAGAGAGATCGATTCCTCCACTCCCCTATACAATTTCTCCTTTTCTAAATCAGGCAACAAAAAGAAATGTTCTTCCCCAGATGATACAGTACAACCTCTAAATAACCTACCTGCATGTTCTACAATGTTGCCCCATTTTCCACCTATAATGGCTTTGGATTTACATAACTCTTTGAACACATCAGAGTTCGGAGGGTACGATGCCAGTTTACCAGGGAAATCTAGAAATTAAACAAGTACTACTTCGTCCTCACCCATAAACTTTACATTTTTAGATTCTACATTTTTAGACTCAATCGTACGACCAGAGGTCGAGGACTCCATATCAGGTGAAGCCTCCATCTCAATTATAGGCTTAAAAATGAGGTTTAATTCTATAACATATATTCCTCACGTCTAACCTATATATAAAAGGTCTAGGTCTTCTGTCAACTTATTATTATCTTTTATCAATGCACATCCATGTACACATCTACCATACATCATACATATACGTATTTCATTTGAATATCTCTTTTTACACATAAATACAACAAATTTTTATAGGTTACTATAAATAGTAATTTTATTAATTGGAGAACCTACAAAAATTTTCAAACCTCGCATTCACAAAATCTTAAATCATTTAATAACCTTCATCGTCCGAATATGAATTTGAAGCAGCGCAAAATCCTTCCTTCATAATGATGTTGTGCAACCACCGTTGTGACTCTGTTTCCTTAGCTTTTTCTCTCCGTGAGCGATGATCACTCTCGTCTATACCCTCAGGTGAATCTCTGCAATTTTTTCTCTTTTCTCTCTCACTGTTCCTCCCTTTATCTGAAGTTGATACACGTTTGAATGAGAAAGGTAAACTATTATTTATATTTTCTCCCTCTAACTGCTGGCAGATATTAGGCCTCGCACGAGCCGCCCTTAGTTTTGGAACTGAGGCGTCCCTTTTATAATTAATGTCAGACATTTTACACCTTTTTGGTAAAAACACACTCCCATCATTGCCCCAAACTCTATACTTTAATATATTCTCAGGTCTCCTACCCAAATCTCTCTTTGACCTTTCCACACTTATGATGACGCAATATACACATGCAATCGAACTTTCTCTTCTATTACACAAGAGAATAAAATCAAAGCTCACCTATTTTTTTTATTCCTACTTCTGCTACTTATAAAATTATTGACCTCAGTTCTATAGATATCTCATTTCAAAATTCAATTTTTTTATTCACAAACAGTTCCAAACAACATTTGCAACAAAACATGACAGATTCAAGCAAAACATTTTACCTACATTCCAATTATAGTTACTCGACCTCATTCAGTTCGTTACCCCATATATAATTACACATAAAACATCCCGCATGCCTTAGAGAGCCACACCTAATTAGTTTGCCCCAACAATCCTCACATCTTCCTCCTCGATCTCTTCAAAAGCAATTTGCCTCACAGCTACTTTTCGAGCTGCAGACACCAAAATTACTTTTCGGAATATCTCTAAGTAAAAGTGGCACATGATCTTAAGTTCCCTCGCCCTCGCATCTAAACCTTCAAACTGAATTTTAGATTTAGACAAATCATAATCATAATCTACCAACCCAAAAATCCTCTCTCGCACTTCTATAATATTTATCGCTAATCATCCCTCTATAGCATGACGAACTCTTTCAGAGCGAGTCCTCACCATATTTTCTTTTCTTCCTCCTCTTTAGATCACATTATCATTGTATTTAAATATTTTTTCAAGATCACTGCAAATCCCCCACATTCTGTATATATCATAGTCTGTTTTTCCATAACTGAAAACCCTAAGATCATGATGGAAAGTTATATGAACTTATCTGTATCAATCGACCTCTTTGGATTCATCCCTTCACATTTTGACCTACTCCTTATAGTCTCTCACCCTACATAACATTTTCAGACAAGATCTTCATAAGCTCAAATTTTCAATTTCTGAATAATCCATATATGAAAGGATATTCTATTCCCTGTCAGATTACTCATTCAATACGATTCTTGCAATCTAATCAGTTTGATACACATTTTCAAATATATCTACATTTTACAACTTCACATATATTTTCCACAGTTTAACTAAATACAACTCCATTTTTTAGCTCGGCATCACAATATTAAATTCACAATATTTTTATATACTTCTTTTAGCCCGATTTCAATAAAAATAGCTATTTCTATCAATACAGATTTTGCACAAATATTGTTCATTAACTCGGATGTCTATTACAGAATAGTTTACAGATCACAAGCCTTTCAGGTATTGTTAAAAATAGTTCTATAGGTTTTATATCAGTTTTCAAAGTTGTATTAAATCAAAGAATCTTCTGATGCAAAGCAGGAATTGGAAAATACTGAGCCTGATTCCTCCTTTACACCATTTACTTCTACAAGAAACTGAGGAAGCAGAGGTACAAGTGCTTTAACTAGCCCTCATTGAGATGACCTTCTTCACAATAAGAGAAGATGACAGTACAACAAAAGCACTTCCAATTTTTGTCTTCCTCCTCCACCACCATCGTCTCCTCCTTTATAGCCCCCACCAACTGAGACTTGGTAGAGATTAAAGGGAGTCCTACCTTAGAACCCAGTCCCTTGTAGGATACCGGCAGTAATGCCTCGCATGTACACCAGTTTCTACATTTGTCTCCTCAATCTTGTCCTCCGCAAGGATGCGAAGGCATCTCTAATATTGCTCACCTTTAAGTACAACGTAATAAAATCTCCACATATGATAAAAATCATCTTCAGTTTCAGCCGCTTCATCTTCTGACATCTTATAATAAGTCGGGGGAACAGGAATGGGTGTAGGATTCTCCAGTGCTTGGTTGCAGAAATTGCGCAACTTTAGCCTCTAAAATTTTGTAAACACTCTCTCTTCGTATGCTATTTATCTAGTCTTCACCATTCTCAACCAGTATATAGGGGTTATATGCACAATAACAGAGTACCTTGCCAGAATCTTTAGTATAGGCACTACATATATTAATTTAACATTAATACACAGGTACGTTTCCAAAGTAGTCATCATTCAAAGCAGAGCCACTCTCGGAACCCCAAACGTCAAGTACATCAATCATTTCCATCTTATAAATGCCAGATACATCCTTCTATAAATAAATACTGAATACCCAATAGTCAAATCCCTATTAATACATCTTATCAGTTCAACTTTGAATACTAACAATCTGCAGGTTCTTTCCCAACCAAAGCCACTCATGCCATCAGTTACGAGGGGGCAATTGTAGGGACCTATCCCTCGACCTAGTTCAAACTCGAACTACCTCTGTATCAGACTCACGTATTACACACGTGACATGTAATGTCCGCATTGCTACCTAGACCACAAACTGATAAAAAGCGTAGATCGAGTACTACAAAAAATATGAACAAGTCAAAGATACCTGTCTCCTACGAACTAAACAATTACACAGTCAACCACCACTTAACTCATTATTCGAAGAACATGCTTCAAAACGATAACGAGCTGCAGGTAAGGTCTATATAAAGAAAAAGTTCTAGAGGAGATAGAAGACTAAAAAAAGCCCAAATTTTCTAAATTCTAAACACAAAATTTTTTAGATTCTGAGCACCACAAAACTTCTTATTTCAAGATCAAGCATTTCTAGTTCAAAAAATTACTTTTAATAATTCAAGCTATAAAATTTACAATTACTAAAACCCTCAACTCGGGGTCATGGTCTTTAACCTATTCAAACGATTTCCATGCTAAATCACCTGTGTCATTTCTTGCTTTACATTAATTTTTATTATAGGTACATTTGGTGTAATGGCTAATTTTGAACTATTTTAAGCTACAGAATTAGGCCATTACAAATACAATTATGTAACCATTCTTTTCGTACTACTCATTTCTTGAGGGCTTAGAATCATACTTACCTTACTCTTATTCATAAACTTAAGAATTTAGCTACTATTTCTAATTTTAGGCCCATAAGTCTTTGTAACAGAGCCATTTGGATATTTTCTAAAGTTTTAGCTAATAGAATCAAACATATTATTCATACAATGATTGGACCTCATCAAAATGTATTTGGTAAGGGTAAGTTTATCCAATTATTGAAGGTATAGGTAAATGAATTTTAACCACACCTTATCTTTTCTTCTCAACCCTGGGTCTAATTTATAGTCACATCAGTCTTGCCAATATGACCGTCGTACCCCCCTCTTATCCTTAACAGATGGCACTTTCTTGTATGTTCTTGCTTCTATCATCTGGACCTCTTAAGCCTATTTTTACTACTATAGCCAACTTCCATCATAGGTCGTAGGTTCTTAGTCCTAGGTCGCAGGTCATGGGCATAGCTTCTATCAGACGTAGCCCGTGTCTCACCCATCACATGATATAAAGCATATTACAAGTAGGTCTGTGGTGTCACATGTTACCATTTTCTCTATCTTCTTGGGTAATGCTTCCCTAATGCATTATTAGCTGGTTATTTGACCAAGTCTATCTGAGTACACTTTACATAGGTCGGGCCATACGCTCGCGTCTCCTTTTGGCCTACCCCTTGGGCTTCACTATTGCCATTCGCGGGTTCTCTTTTGGGACTGTTATTTAGGCCCTGCGGTTACAGTAGCCACTTGCGCAGTGTTTGTCAATTACCTGGGGGACCAGGCAAGAAGATACTTAGGTCCAAACCAATTTCCCAAATGTCTTTTGTACGTATTTGGTTAGTTTAATTTTTTTTACCAAGTTATGAGAGGAACCTCTGATTTCAAATGGTTAATGCCTAGGTTTATAACATTGTTCTCCCCATTCGCTATACTTCTTTCCTTCTTGTGTGTGGAGATCCCCCTGGAGCAGTACTCGCCGCCCTTCTAAACTCTTATAAGCTTCTGAGGTGAGCCCCTATCATCTCCGTTAATTTTGCGTAGTCTATAATCTCCCTGACCAGTGGGATTCCCAGAAAACCTTGGCCTATTCTTCCTTTTATTCCCTCACTGCCAATTTCAGTACCAGTATCAGTACCCTAGAGGCTCCCTTATCTTCTTTGCCATTTCCTTTACTCGCGCCTGCACCTGTAGGGACCTATCTTTGTTTAGTGGTGAAGTTGGTTCTTACAACGTAAAACCAATCTTTAATCAAAGGAATGCAAGCAATTAGTCTAGAGTAAGAACTAACTATAGATAAATACTTGTGTAGAGGCCCGAATGTGACTCTCTGCGACCTCTGATGAGAATTTTTAAGATAGATTATATTGCAGAAGAGTAATTGGAGGGTTTGAATATAATGAATATTGAGAGGTCGAAAGTAAAATATAAGGGACTGAGGATGATTCATCTAATCTCCACTTAGTTTCCCCTCTCCTCAATTTATAGAGTCATAGGAAGCCGAATCACCAAATGTGGGTCAAGATTACATGATTACTATCAGGAAATCCCGGTGAGTTATGGCGCCGACTCTGTCTGTACTATCACTGTAACACCTATCTGATGTGCCTCTGTACTGTCACTGTGATACCTATCTGATGTGCCTCTGTACTTTGGTACTGTGGCATAGTGGTCAGCCTGTCACTGTAGCTGTAAAGACCAATCATTACGACGGCTTGTCTGGTGAGCTGGCCGTCTGACCTATCATATTTCGGCCATGTATAGATGTCATCGAAGAGCATCTTTCACGACGTGCTAGTCTGTCCTCGAAGCTTTGTCTGGTATCAAAGCTTCATCTTCAGGGGATCTCTGGGGAATCTGTTTTAGGGATTGAGTAGGCTTCAATACATTTGAGTAGGCTACTACATTCGAGTAGGCTATGAAGTGGGCTTCAAATGTCTATCAAAGGCTACAAGTAGGCTACTACATTCTCCCCCTCTCAACGGAGGTTTTGAAGCCAGGTGGAGAGGTATTCGCTGAGAAAACTGTTCGGTCTTAGAATCTGAGCTGTTTGACTGTTGGCTTTCGGGTAGGTAATAAAAGAGGGTAATTAAAAGGTGCAGGTGGTTATAGGGTAATAAATGAGGTAAAGGCTATAAAGATGGGTTATTGTGATGAGATGCTGTATCTTCTCCCTTTTGCAGTAGTCTTCTGCTCTTTCTCCTGATTTTGAACATTTGAATGGATACCATACCAAATGCGCATTACCAGAAGAGGATGGGCTTCGCTCACGATCGTCGAGTGGGGCGAAAGATGGCGGAACTGCATATGAAGTTTTTTGGGAAGCATGATCTGAATTGGGACATGCCGGACCTTGTGAAGGTAGGACCTGAGGAGTTCATCAATGGTGATCCTTATGTCTATCTATAGGAACAACTGAGGTTTCACTTTACGATTGCTGAGAGACGCTATCTCTTTCTGATGGATTTGGCCGAAAGTCTTATTTAGACAGTAGAGATCATCGATGAGTAAAATGCGGCAAGCGGAGCTGGACCTTCCGGACGTAGGGCTACTGGTTGATGTGGTGGATATTTATATTTTGGCAAGCTTTTGTTTTTCTGTATGGGGCTTTTTTTTTGGGTTGGGGTGGTAGTAGGTAAGTAATCTTTTTGTTTGATCGGATATTTGGAATGGACATAATATTTTCTGCACACTAGGACTACTGTGTTTGACTGATAATATAGATGAATGGAGACAAACTCTTGTAGGCGCACATAACACACATATGTTATCAAACTGTTAGTGGTGTCGAGGTATAATGATGTGATTGAAGGTAATGGTAGTCGAAGGCTATGATGAGATGTTGTTTATGATGATCGATGGTGAAAATGGACGAATGCTCGACGTTGGAGGTACACTCGACTAGAAGTTCTCAGGAATGAGGTTTGAATCAGTTACATCTAAGAAGTTGGAAAGGTTGTTTGTTGACTTTTCAAGGTTGGAAATTAAAGGTTGCCATTAATTGGATTAGGGAAGAGGGAAAGTTGTGGTGGGTTTGTAGGTATAAAAGGGGGTAGGGTGGAGGGAATTTCTGCATCTGTCCTGCGGCATTCTCTTCATCTGTTTCTTTAACTTGGTTTGGGCAACATGGCTGGAAATGTACCCGTTCAGGAAGATCAAGTGGTAATGAGGGCCAGGAGAATCCAGGAGGCCTTGTTGGGTCTGCAACAAAGGTTTGGTATAGAGGAGGATATTAAAGCTAAAATGCCATACCTCTTTGATGTTGAACCAGAGGCACCACTCTACGGCATGCCCTTCGCGTACTGGTGGGGAATAGTATAGATGATAAGGCCGTTACTTGGCTATCGACTGTCTCTTGTCAAAGGCTTCGTAGAGGATATAGTCAACCAGAAGGATGCAGATGTAGCGGCCGTGGTTGCAGAGGAGCATCCCGCTAATAACTAGGGTCCTCTGTCAAATGTTGGTATTGTTGCTTTCCTTTACTTTGTTTCTCTCTTCTTCTTCTTTTCCCTGTACGAGGTGTGTAATGTTTGCTTCCTTTCTGAATGAAAATGGTTTCTTACAATAACTTGCTCTGTCGAACTGTGAGTAGTAGTAATATAATATGAATTTTGGTCATAGTATCTTGAATCGTTGAATTGATAGTACAACAATCAGAATATATTGTTTGTGTTATTCAAAGGTGAGAATGAATTTTGTCGAAGCGATAGATACAGCGTGTCGAAGCAGAAAACATTATCTGTAAGCATAAATTTTTAAATGGTCAAAGTTGTTCAATTGAAGGTGTGTTGTGCATCGAAGGTCGATATATTTGATTAAGGAATTTAAGGCTATCTGTAGAGGATTGCTCGAGACGTAGAACGGTCGAGTACTCAAGTTTGGGGATTGTGTTGAAGGTTATGTTTAATTGGACTAGCCGTTTTGACAACCCAGACAGCTGGTTAGTCAGACTGGTATGTGTGCCTGTGGCAGTGTGCAAAAAGTAATGATGGTATTTTACTCGTATTACAGAAAAGCTAATGATGCGACTGTTTAGATTTGATTGTTTAGTTTCGATTAGGGGGAAAGAAGGTTCAAGAAACTTATGCTTTTTGCAGGCAGTTTAAAGTGAAGGTGTTGCTCGCACGTGGGAGATACGAGGGGTACATGGTCAAAGTATATTGAAGCCGAAAAGCCGGGGTAGTGGGGTCGTGGTAATGATAGTGGTTAGAAAATTGAGGCGGTTTTGTTTTTTTGAAATATATATATGTGTGAGGTGAGTAGTTACTGTGCGGTTTATTGTATAAATCAAAGTGTGTGAGGAGAAGAGAATGTACGCCATTTCGAACTTGTAGGTGGTTGCTGCATTTGTTGTTTTGATGTTGGTGAGTCGAGGATAGTACTGCTAATCGTCGGTAAGTCATTTGATCTCTGCCCACTTTACTTATTTTTATTTATTTTTATTGAGGGTGCAGGACATTCTGTGTTTGGAGTTTAGGTGTTATTTTTGATGGTAGGGATGGTAGATCTGGGTTTCGACCCATTCTGGGGTTGGAGATGGTTTGGAGGAAGTATAGGGTTTGAGATCAAAGTTTTGATAAATTTCTAGAGGGGGTAGACAGGATAGGGTGTGTAAACACGGAATTATCGAGTTTATCGATCTAATTGCGTGCCTCTTCTTCTGTTGGCTAAAATGCATAACCGTCAAGCTTCGAGACGGAGACTGATGCATGAGGAGGTCGAAGAATTCAAAGCTAGTATTTCTAGTAGATCCCCAATGGATGAGGGTAGTGATGTAGAAGTATTAGATGTTATAACCGAGGCTCCATTGTCTATGGTCCTGCCAGCTGAGGAAGTTTCAATTTTGAGACGTCGAAGGGCGATAGTCACCGAAGATAATGATGAAGAGGAAATAGTATGGGGGGAGGGGGTTAGTGAAGATAGTGGGGATTCAACTAAGTCAGATAGGGTCGAAGGTGCCGTTTCGGCTAAAGATAGGATTATATTAGATCGGTTTGCCACCAAATTAGAACTCTCGAAGGTGGGGGTGTATCTGAGTGTTACGGGGTAGGCTTGACCTTCAAGTCAGACCCTGGGGAAGGGATTTTGGCTTATAGAGGCCAAATTCAATTGGGACTGGAGCTTCCTCGCCGAAGACTGGTGAAAGAAGTGCTAAATTTTCGGGGGGTTGCTCTGGTGCAAATGAACGGTAATTTTTATGAGATGATGAGAGTGATAGAGGGGATGAATGTAAAATTGGTTGGTGAGGGTCGAAGTTTGATTAAGTGGTTTGGCATTATCACCTTTTACTCGAGGAAGGCTAGTCAGAACTTGGGGACCTATCACATCCAATGTCACCCAGAGAAGCCTTGGTTCTTTGATCTGTGCTCAACAGGCCGGGGGTGGAATAAAAATTTACTGATAGTAGGGGGTAACTATGAGAGTGCATATAAGGATGACCCGTATAAATTACATCATAGGGTATATAGCAAAAGTAAGTTTATTGTCGAAGGGTTGTTGTTGATGAGTATTTGAAATAAGTGATAACTGTGTTCTTATTTTAATCTACAGGTCTGAAGAGTTCGTCTTGGGATAATCCAGTAAATTATATTGATACTATGTTCGAAGCTAGTTAAGACTGGGTAAATTATGTGTTTGACTGTCCCAAAATTAAAATGCAAAGGAGGAAGAAGGCGGATTCCCTGCTTCGAGACGTACCCGCTATGCTGAAGTTACCAAAGAAAAAAAGAGGTATTGGTGCTTCAAAGGGGTAAACAGAGATGAGAGGGGAAGAGTTGCCAAGGAACTGCCAGTTTGTACCGAGATCGTGTAGGGGATCGAAGTAAGCAGCGCCAGTACCTGAAGTGGTAGGAGATGCGTCGAAGTTGAGGCCAAGGCCTGTAGCAACTTAAACTGAGACGGAGAAGGGCCAGTTAGCTCCCGAGGCCCCAAAAGTGTAGGAATCGAAGGCTTGCCAGCGTAAAAGGCGTAAGGTGCTGGGGGAGGATGATACACTGGAGGATAATGAAAAGATGACGGAGGTTGAATGACAGGAGCAGGCTGTGTCAAAGCTAGCTTCGATTGTCGAGATCTGGGAAGATGATTCAGACGAGGCTTCGGAGGAAATAAAGAAGCACATGTTTCAGGTAACTATATGCGGCTTTCTGTTATGGTACTTTGAGATTTCTGGAAAATTCTTCGAGTTTCGAGTTGTATTGATTTCTTGAATATTTTATCAGACAGATGTTTGGGTGCAAACTTGCAGCAAGGCAATGATGTCTGTAAAGGCGAAATTGAAAAAAGCAAAGGACAATCTGAATCTTTCTCGTGGGAAAGATGCATCACTAGTGTCTGAAGTTAGGAAGTTGAAGCAAGATCTGGGGTTGCTTACTGACTCTTATGGCGAGAGGCTCGAGCTGCAGCGGTCGAGGCTGGAGCGAGAGTGGTCTACAAAGCTTGTGGCGTGTGAGAGGGAGAAGGCGGAACAGAAGGTGAATGCCTAGCGGCAGTATGATGGCGAATGCAAGGTGAATGTTAGGTTGAAAATCTTTATAGATGATAAGGGGTATGACCACGAGACATTGGAACCTTATCCGCTGTCTTCAAAACTTGTTGAAGGGGATGATTTACAGATGAAGGGAGGAGAGGCGAACATTGTTGAAGAAGCAGTTGGAAGTATTGGGGGTGGTGTAGATACTACTCTTGTTAGAGCGCCCATTGTTAGAACTGTTGATGGTTTGTTCGTCAAAGGTTCGAATGATGCTGCTGGGGGATCTGTGGAGCAAGAAGGTGTAACCGCGCCGATATGAGATAATTGGGGTTGGGGTTTCATGTTTTCTTCTGCTGATTATAATGTTGAGTTGTAATATGTTGAACGATATTGTTATTTTCTGTTGGTCTCTGAACTCGGTAGGTTTTTTGTGCTTTTATTATCTGTTAAACTTCTGAAGTTGATGCTGAACATATTGATGCATATTTTCTGAAGTGAATTCCGCATATATTGATTTTGAACATACTGGTTCAGAACTTCTGACTTGATATCTGATTGATTGTGTTATCTTGCTCTGACCCTGAATTGTTGGAATTTGGATGTGTATTCTATTGATTTTGCTTGTTTTGGACTCTTAATGATTGATCTTTGAATTGTACCGCACTGTTCCTCTGATGGATAATATGTTGAATGTTCTCAGCACTTGATAGAATTGCAGATAGTATTTTCGTATACTGTTGCAGTTTGAATGACTGTAGTGTGATCGAACTCTGAAGAGTGTTGAAGATGCTTTGATCGAACTCGGAATGTATGTACTTTTTTTGTCGAATAACTTCAGAGTGATCAAACCCTGAATGATCTGTTGGACATCGAAGGCCGAAGCCACAGCGATGTTGAAAATTTAAAAAATTTCCAGGTCACCTCTAAGTATCAGTCGGGCCGAGGGGACGTGATACCTAGAGGAAACCCACAAATTTACTTAACTTCAAAGGCCTATGCCACAGCGAAGCAATATCTGATCGCCTCCAACGCATTCCCGAGGGTTTGGTCTTTCGACAATTCATGCCCCTCGAGTTTGTTCGAATGTTGGAAACTTGAGCAATTCAAGATCGCCCCCAAGTATTAGTCGGGGCGAGAGTGGACATGATACCCGGGGTAAACCAAGAAAACGAATGGACTTTGACGGTTTCAAAGAATGGATGAAGTATACCTGATTGCCCCCAATGCATCCTCGAGGGTCTGGTCTTTCGACTATCCTTGCCCCTCGAGTTTGCTCGAATTTGGAGACTTGAGAAATTCAAGGTCACCCCCAAGTATCACTCGGGGCTAGGGTGGACATGATACTCGGGGCAATCCAAGAAAAGGACTGGACTTCGAAGGCCTTGGCCACAACGAAGCAATATCTGATCGTCCCCAATGCATTCCCGAGGGTCCGGTCTTTCAACCATTCTTTCCCCTCGAGTTTTCTCAAAGTTGGGAGCTTGAAAAATCTTGAGATTACCCTCAAGTATCAGTCGGGTCAAAGGTTGACATGATACCTGAGTTAAATCAAGAAATTCAAAATAAAATAAGAGATGAAGTAAGGGTTGAAAAACTTGTTTATTGAATGTTCTGGATTACATCAGCTATACATGGTTGGAGATATGGCCTGTTATAGGAGACCAGCTGTATTATATTCCAGGGGTTTTGTAGAGGCTCTTCATCTTCCGTCATTAAGTAATAAGAACCCTTATCTGTTTTATCGTAGACAACATATGGTCCTTCCCAAGATTCGGCTAACTTTCCAGCGTTTTGAGGTTTCAAAGATTGATTGACACGTCGAAGTACTAGATCCCCAATGTTGAAACTCCGTGGTCAAACTCTTTTGTTGTAGGATTTCTGAAGTGATGTGTGGTACCGGCCAAGGTTGGTGATAACTCGATGTCTAGTTTCATCGATCCATAACATGTCGCATGCAAGTTTGAACTTATTATCTTCGTCTAGGAGGTTAGGATCTCGAGTGGGTACTTTGAATTAAGTTGGTAATGCAGCTTCGGTTCCATATGTTAGGAGGAAGGGAGTACATTCTATAGATTTTCTTGGGGTTATGCGATAGGCCCAGAGGACATGTTGTAACTCTTGAACCCATTATCCTTTCTTTGCATCGACTCTCTTCTTAAGACCATCACCGATGGTTTTGTTAATTACCATTACTCCCTGGGGATAATAAGGTGTGGAGGGTGAGAGGATGATGTTGTGTTTTTTGAGTAAGTTTCTGACTTTGCTACCAACGAATTGAGGACCATTGTCGCATCGAATCATATGGGGACAGCCGAAGCAAGTGATGATGTTTTCCCATAAAAATTTGCTAACTTCTTCTTCTCTAGTTCGGCATAGAGGTACCGCTTCGACCAATTTGGTGAAGTAATCGGTTGAGACGAGGATATTTTCTCTGCTACCCAAGGCTTTTGGGAAGGGTCCAATGAGATCGGTGGTCCATCTTTTGAATGGCCAGTTAACTTGACTAAAATGGAGGTCTTGAGAGGGGCAATGAATGTCGTGGGTGCGGCGCTGGCATTTGTCACAATGTTTTGCATACTCTAAAGCCTATTTTTTCATATTGGGCCAAAATAATCCTTGGGTGACAGCTCGAAGGGCCATAGAATGACCGGCGGTATGAGTACCACAAGTTCCTTCGTGGAGTTTGGCTAAGGTTTGAGAGGCTTCGGCTTGGGATATGCATCGAAGGAGGATACCATTTGGGGATTTTCGATGTAGTTAGTTTTTATGGATTGTATATTTGCGATAGTTTTCTAGCAGAGAACGTTTGGCTTTGGCATCATCTGGGAGGATGGCATTGTTGAGATAATGAAGAAACGATGCTTGCCAATCGTCTGGATCGTGACTCTCACCCTAAGTATTGATGGTATTGATTTCCATCTGGTCGATACTTGGGCGTTCGAGTACTTCGATATGAAGGGTCCAAGATTCTGATTGTCCGAGCATAGCTACTATGCAGGCGAGGGCATCTTCATGTCAATTTTCTCCTCGAGGGTAATGAGTGATTGTAAATTTTTGAGGAACGGTCCATGCGCTGTCGCACGAAGGTAATGTCATGTTTGCCAAGATATACAGACCACTGTTATACTCGTCTGGATTTTTCTTTTTTGCTAAGTACTTCTCGAAGGGGATAACTGGTAACAACACGGATGTGATGAGCCTAAAAATATGTGTGAGGAACAAACGTTCAATTTTTGAATATCGAGTTTCTACGGGGGATAGAGTTTTGCTGATGAAATATACAGGTTTTTTGATGTTGGAATCAAGTCGAATGAGCACTGAACTGAGTGAGGTTTCTGTGACAGCAAGGTATAAAGAAAGTATTTCGCCTTCGATAGGGGTGCTGATAATCGGTGGACGGCCAAGATAAGTTTTGAGTTCAAGGAAGGCTTGTTTGCACTCAAGGTTCCAGTCAATCTCAGGATTGTTTTTCTTTTTTACTTTGTGGACGCCTTGATCGTGTATGAGGGAAAAGAGCCAAGCATAGCAATCTGAGGATTTAGAAATGAAACGATTGAGGTTTGCTATCCTGCCCGCTACTTTTTGGACGTCTTTCTTGGTTCGGGGCGAAGGCATGTCTTTGTGGGCTCGAATGTGGGTGGGGTCAATCTCTATCCCGCATTTACTGATAAGGTGAGCCAATTTTTTTTCGGATGACACGCCAAATTAGTACTTGTCTGGGTTGAGTTTCATATTATATGTGCAAAGTTTTGAGAAGATTTCTAAGAGGTCTTGGATATGGTTGTTTTTTTGAAGGCTCTTACATAACATGTCGTCGATATAGACTTCGACAGATTTGCCAAGTAAAGGTTTGAACATGGTTGTGATAATGCGTTGGTAGGTGGCTCCAGCATTTTTAAGGCCGAAGGGTATAATATTGAAATAGTAAAGGCTTTTTTCAGTTATAAATGAAGTTTTAAATTGATCTTCAGGGAGGAGGGGTACCTGATTGTAACACGAAGCCGCGTCTATCATGGATAGGCGCTCGTGTCCAGCAGTGGCATCGTGGAGTGCTGAGATAGTTGGGAGGGGGAAACTGTCCTTCGGTGTGTGCTTGTTAAGGTCTGTGAAGTCGACGCAGATTCAGATCTTTCCATTATTCTTAAGAGCTGCTACAATATTTGATATCCAATCTACGTACTTTACTTCTTTGATAAAGCCTGCGACTATGAGCTTGTCTACTTCAAGGTTCACGGCTTCTTGGAGTCGTGGTGCCAGGTTACACTTCTATTGCTTTACTGCTGAGGAATAGGGGATGAGATCGAAGTGATGGCAGGCCAGGTTGGGGTCGACATCAGGCATCTCTTGAAATGTCCAGGCGAAGATGTCTTTGTTTGCTAGAAGGAACTCAAAAAGTTTGAGGCGCTCTGAATCATTGAGGAAGGTTCTGATAAATGTACCCCGACCAGAACCGTTGAGTTCGATATAAACAGTGGGCTCGATGGATGAGGTGGTATCTATCGAAGTCGAAGGGATAGAAAGATGCCGTAATTGCTATGGGCGGCTAACAAGTTTTTGGGTTTGGTCGATCTCTGGGTGCTCGCATGAGCTGGCAAGGCATTGTGAGCCTTTCAAATTCCAAGTACCCTCGTGATTGCTGAATCGAAGGGTCTGATGGTAGGTCGAAGGTATAGCTCGCATGGCGTGATGCCAATCTCGTCCGAGTATACCGAGGTATTCGGACTTCTTGTCAATGACGATGAATTTTATTTGATGGGTAATGGGGCCTGTAGTGATGGGTAGGCTGATACGGCCAACAACAACTTTTGTTGATCTATTAAAAATTTTTAGTCCGATGTTGGCAGCAGTTATAATGTCTATTTTCTTCATGGTTTGGATTATTTGGAGAAAGAGGACATCAGCTGCGCTCCCAGTATCTATGAGCATTATATGGAGGATGAGGTTCTCAATTCTTAATCATGATGACTAGTGGATCAGAATTGGAGAAACAAACGTGTGAAGTATCACAGTCGATGAAAGAAATACCTTCGAGTCGAGGGCGACAGCTTGATTATGGCAGAAGGGTAGGAAATTTCTCCTGATAGGTAAGCTTGTAACATTCTTCGATGTACTTTCGTTTGCCCTTAGAATGTCCATTGTCTATGTTGTTGACTTCGATAAGCTCGACTCTATAGCTGTGCACCTCGGCTGGGTCAGTAGTAGGGGTGGATAGAGATTTGAGGTAGGACCTATCGAGGTAGCTTGGAAGATCAGCAATATACTGGTTCAAACGTCCTACTCTGAAGATAAGTTTGAGAGAGCGTTGAAGGGCGAAGCATTTATTGTATGGTGAGAGTTGCACTTATGGTTGACGCAGTAAGATTCGCCTGGTCTAACTTCAATGGGGAAAGGGATGAGACAAATGGGCTATGCCTGTATGTGTGGTAGAAGGGTGCCGAGGGGGGCAGTGAGTGTAGGCAAAATAGGCCTTGGTTGCTTCTTGTGAGCTTCAGTGCTGTTATCAATGTTGGGGTGTTCGCGGCTCTCAGTCTCTTGTGAGACAGGAGCGATCAGGGGTGTGGGAGCAGAGTGGGGGTGTTGGTGAGGTTTATTGAAGTTTGTTGTTTGCCAAGGCTAGCTCTATTTGCGGGACTCTTGAAGGTGCTCAAGATCGATATAGCCATTGACCTTCGAGAGCATCTCATCGAGTGTTTTTGGTTTGTGGAGGACTAGGTGCTCTTTTACTCGACTGTGGTCGGGCAGGGCATTCGAATATGCCAAAATAGCATTCGAGTAGTCGAGATTTTCTATTTTTCGGGATTCGTCGAGGAATCTCCTGGTGAAGCCTTCGAGGGTCTCACTGTCGGATTTTCTAAAATTGAATAGAGCATTTACTCTGACCTCTTTGTCTTTGTTGAAGGCAAACTGGGCAATGAAAAGTTGTGATAGCTTCTCGAAGCTTTATATCAAGCCATTGGGGAGGTTGTGGTACCATCGAAGGGGGTTGTCAGTAAGGCTCGTTGGGAAAAGACGACATAACAGGTAGTCAGCCATAGATTAGAAGCTCAAGGAATTTTGGAATTCGAGAATGTGGGATTTGGGGTCTGTGTTACGGTATTTGCTGAGTTTGGGGGAACGAAAGTTGGAGGGTATTTCGATAGCCAAAAGTTTGGGGCAGATCGGGTTATTGAGGCGGCTCCAGGAGTTTGTGGCTGGACCCGTGCTAACGCCAATGACGGGTTGTATTTTGTGGTCGAAGTCCTGTTGTATAACATATGCAGGATATAGGGGAGATTGATGAATTTGAAGGTTGTGAGGTCAAGTATGTGGTATAAAATCAGCACTGTGTTTGCCGGAGCTGTTCCCAAGCAGGACGGCGTCTGGGGTGTCTGGAGGAGCGAAGGGTTGAGTCAGAAGAGTCTTCAGTGGGGTGAATCCCGAGGTGAATGGAGCCGGTTGGGAGAATAATACGGGGAAAACCTTCGGCACCGGTGTGAACGGGGGGAATCTCGAGGTTTGGTAAAGGTCCTAGGTGGGCGCAAGCAGATACACGCGATGGGTCTGGTGCCTGGGATGGGCGAGCAGGTTCCAAGGGCTATAATCTCTGTAGCTCGCGGACGGTGTTGCACAGTTCATCGATTCCTCCGTTCTGTCTGTTTTCATCATCCAAGAGGCGATTCCGCTCAGTTTCCAGTGCCAAGCGACGGCTTTCACGCTCCTAGTTTAGTTGGTTCTGGTGGCCTTCCTCTGCCTGAGCGACTTGTTGAGATAATAAAGCTATTTGGGCAGCTACTCCGTCAATGGAGTTGCCTGCCTGGGTTGAGTTGGAACGGCGTGTGGGCGTCATTGAAGATAATCTGTTGAGGTGGAAAACAAAAAGAGGGTAAAACGGAAGGGAGATTGGTAGGGTGGGAAGCACAGACGGCGCAAATTATAGGGACCTAACTTTGTTTAGAGGTGAAGTTGGTTCTTACAACGTAAAGCCAATCTTTAATCAAATGGATGCAAGCAATTAGTCTAGAGTAAGAACTAACTATAGAAAAATACTTGCGTAGAGGCCCGAATGTGACTCTCTATGACCTCTGATGAGAATTTTTAAGATAGATTATATTACTGAAGAGTAATTGGAGCGTTCGAATACAGTGAATATTGAGAGGTCGAAGGTAAAATACAAGGGCTGGTGGTGATTCTTCTAACCTCCACTTGGTATCCCTTCTCCTCTATTTATAGAGTCATAGGAAGCTGAGTCACCAAATGTTGGTCAGGATTACATGATTACTGTCAAGAAATCCCGGCGAGTTGTGGTGCCGACTCTGTCTGCACTGTCACTGTGATTGCTGTCTGATGTATCTCTGTACTTCGGCACTGTGGCGTAGTGGTCGGCCTGTCACTGTAGTTGTAAAGGACAATCATTACGACGGCTTGTTTGGTGAGCTAGCCGTCTGTCCCATCATATTTCGACCATGTGTAGATGTGGTCGAAGAGTATCTGTTGTGACGTGTTAGTCTGTCCTTGAACCTTTATCTGGTGTCGAAGCTTCGTCTTCAGGGGATCTCTGGAGAGTCAGTTTTAGGGATTGAGTAGGCTTCGATACATTCGAGTAGGCTACTACATTCGAGTAGACTACTACATTCGAGTAGGCTGTGAAGTGGGCTTTGACTGTCTATCAAAAACTACGAGTAGGCTACTACAACACCCACTGTGTTTAGAATTGCCATTCCTGAGCTCCATCGATACTTTTGATTATTTATTTTCGTCGGTTTTCTATCTTTTGATTTTCTATCTTTCTATGATGTTCTGTGACATATGCCTCCTATTTATAACATAATGTACCTATATTCTGTTGACCTGGTCAAATTGGCCCTAGATTTTTGTTCCTTTCATTAATGGCCTAGTTAGCTACAAATTACAAGTATTATTTTGCTTAATTCATTTTGTTATATTTTTCTCCGTGCTCCTTTTTCCTCTTACGTCACTATGTTTTCTTTTGATGAATATAATGATCCACGCCCACCGCTCAGACTCTTTAAGGATACTGCAAGCTACAGTCCCTGCTCTCCCTACCACATCTAGTATTGCCTTCCGGCCCCGTTGGATGCTCGTATCGGGCCGAATGTAGTATTGACTTCTCCTTTGCCTTCCATTCTTGAGAGTTGCACCTCTTCAGGATCCCGCGAAGCCTTGTCGTCCTGTCCATCTCGCGATGATGATGGCCAATTTATCATTTCACAAAAGTCTAAGGTGGGATGCTGCTCAGCCGCATCTCGCATCCCTTTTTTAGAGTCCCCAACTATTTGTTTTCCCCCATCTCATGTTATGCCTTGATCAATTGAGATAATATGATATTTGTTGTTGCCTTAGTGTTTTGATTGTGCATTTATTAATTGGGACGAAATGTACTATTATTTTGTCCTTGTTCCTATATTTCATTCATTATAAATATTTGAACTTATTTTTGTATGTGGTAATTAACTATTTAATTATCATGTGTGTGCACGAATATAACTATTTTTCCTAAGTTATGTAGACCCGTTTGTAGTATATCACACCTATAGGTGATGGTTCAGTGCCTGAGGGATGTTATTGCGCTATATTTATATTGTCGTGTCATCCCAAGTAGTTAGATGTTTATGAATATACCCACCTAGGATATAAATAACTTTTTCTAGCTCATATTGACCTTCATACATCTCTTGTGTCGGTGTTGTTCTCACATAGTAGGTTGAATTGTGTTGCAAAAATTGATGCAACCTTGGATAGTATTCTTCATTACAACTTATCACTGTATGAGGACTTCCAAAACATCGAAATAAATTGTTTCGAAACTATATTATGAATATTGGTTGTTGAGATGGTTATGCAATGGCTTGGGACCATTTGGATTCTAGTTAGCAGCTATCAAGGCAAGCGAATTTAAATATGAAATAGGGAATGGCCCTATAAACCCTATAATCCAGACTTCAAAGATTTCTATATTGATAGAATCATATGGTGTCACAAGTCGTTGAAAACTTATCCATAGAATTTAACACGCCAGACAGTTCATGTAGTAGGAGTAAGCATTTTGGTGTACGGTGGGCTAATATAGTCCATTTTAGTGTACCTTGGCAGCAACACTTTTTACACTAATGAACCATCTACTGGACTCAAAGTGATAATACTCTATTATTTTACAAATATTTCCGTCAGGGATACATCTTCTAATAATTTAGTCAGATCCTATCTTGTAAAGATATGGTTCAACCAACAAAAATTCTTTGATATCCTAGAGGAAATTTCCCATGGCTTAGAGAGACTAATGGCGAGGCATTCCTTTTTTGACTAGATAGTTTGCAATGTCATTGTACCAGTGACGAATGGTGATAAACATTAGTTGTTTATCATGGAAAGTCTTTATGATAGAAGGGAATTTTTTTGGTGGATCACCTAGTAGTCTAGACAGGTGGTCAGCTGTAATGTTTTCAACTCCCTTCTTGTCTCAAATTTCAATGTAAAATTCTTGTAGTAACAAAACCAAGCAAATCAGACGGGTCTTTCCTTCATAACAAATATTTTAAAGCCGAATGGTCCGTAAATATTATGATTTTGGATCCTAGTAGGTATAGGTAAAAAAATCTAGTGTAAACACAACGACTAATAGTTTTTTCTCAGTGGTAGTATATTTTTGTTATGTTGCATCCAGCGTAAGAATGACATAGTAGATGACATGTGCCTTTCCATCTTCTCTCTGTCCTTAAACAACCATACTACATAATCAGAGGCATTACACATGAGTTCAAAAGGCATTACACATGAGCTTCTCAAAGGTTTCCTTGTAAGGTTCATCGAATATGAATTTCGTGTCCTTAGCTATTAAGTGACACCAGGGTCAAGTGATTTTACTTTAGTCTTAAAAAATTTGCCAATAGAATCTAGCATGGCCTAAGAATGATTAGATATCTCTCATCGCTTTTGGTGGTGGTAGTGTGGAAATGGTGTCGATCTTATCTCTATCAATCTCTATCCATTTATTGGAGATGATGTGACCCAACACAATGCCTTATGTCACCATTGTAGGGACCTATCCCTCGATCTTGCCTATAATTAAGCTATTGCTAGTTTGAATTACCTTCATCTCAGACTTGCCCATTTTTAACATGACTTCTCCAATCAACATTTTAACCTACTCCACGAACTGGTGAAGAACATGGGTCGAACTCAAACCGAAAAACCTTAACCAGTCAAGGACACCTATTTTTCACGAATTCGTTAGTTACTCAGTCAACCGCCACTAACCACATTGTTTGGAGAACGTGCTCCAGCACGATGAAGAACTGTGGAGAAGGCTTAGATAAAGAAGAAGTTCCAGAATAGACAGGGACCAAAAAATTATACGAGAAATCAATAAGAAAACTATTTTTTCTAGATTCTCCTAAACATTTAAACTTCTCAGTTACAAGGTTCAAGCATTTCTAAATCTAAAGATCACTTGTAATAAGATATCCGCCTCAAGCAATAAAGATACTTTTACAAAAATTCTCCACTCGAGGTCATGGTTTTTTTTTACCTCTTCAGAGGTTTTCCACGCTAAACTAACCTGTGTCATTTCTTGCTATCTATTAGAATATTATCGCAGGTTCATTGGCGTGATAGTGAATTCTAAGCCATTTTTAGCTTACGGTATTTGGCCATTACATTTGGCGCCGTCTGTGTGAAAGATTTGAATTTTGGCAATATCTTAAGGAATTCTTTCACTACAATTTTCAATCATGGTTACTTCCAGACGACCGGCTACAGGCATTCAGCTCGATGTTTCAGTGGAGTCGGAATAACTTACAGAACTACATGTGAATCTCAATGCTGGAACAGAGAAATACACCGAGCTTGAACTTCAGTTAATTAAGGATCGAGAGCCCCGCGAGAAGGAGCTCGACACAAAATAATAAGCTCGTTTGACAGTGCTCAAAGGACATGAAGACCAGATAACAATAATACAGACTGCTCTAGAGGCTCTACAAAATACTCAGTAGGCTCTTCCAACATGAGGTCACAATTAGTTGCCAGAGACCTCCCGTGTTTCTACAAGGGAAACATTAGGACCTCGAGGAGTTGCCAGTAAAGCTATTTCAATGAATATTCAGCATGAACCACAACCTTCCTTTCATTTGAGTGGTGAAGTTTAATCTGAAGCCTACCGAGGTCACCAAATTACCATCTGTCAGGAGGAAGAACAACAACCTCAACATCAAGTTCCAGCACGAGATCGTTTGAGTAAAAGTACTGGTACTCATCATCCACAGCCTGCTCGTCCAGCGATTCAACCAACACGTCATTATATCACAAATGAGAATATGGACCAACATATTAAGGAGTTGATTGAAGAACAAGTTCTGGGTACTACCGGTGACATCAAACAATTACAAGGAAATCCGATTGCCAAAGAACTATTCGATATGGAAATACCGAAAGGCTTCCATACTCAAAAATTTGTAAATACAAAGGTACCGACCTGATGGATATCATTCAACAATACCGTGATTCATTAGGGTTGTATTCCAATCTCAACCACATCCTCTACCGTCTGTTCACCATAAGTATGTAGGAGGAATCACTCTGATTGTTCCACTATCTCCCTGAGGACTCCATTTATACATTTGACCAGCTGCGGAAATAGTTCATTAAGACATATGCTCCAACAGGGACAAAGATAAGAATTTATATTCTCTTATCAGTTTCAAACAATCACACGGAGAGAAGCTCGAGGCTTTTGCGAAGAAGTTTTAAGAGTTCGAGCATAAAGTGGATAACCTAGATCAGTAAATAGCTGTTACTGCTTTCACTAACGCGCTTCAGCTCAATTGCAAGGTAAAAAGCATCTCTTCCTCAACAAACCTGCAACCTTAAAGGATATGATCACCAAGGTCAATAGTTACGTCGACCTGGAGAGGATGATGTTTGAGCGACATAAATCTACTAAATCGGTCCTCACTACCAAAGGTTTATCTACATATCGAAGCGCTTAACCAAAGGAGGAACAGGGAGATCAGAAGTGCACCAAGGGCAACACTGGCTACCCTCGGAAAGGCAGTCTGCCAAACAAACCCATCCTCCCAAAGATAAACGTTCGAATCTCCATAATTTTTCCATAACTCTTAAAGGATAAGCTCTACCGCGTCACTCAACCCCTGGAACCAATCGATACTCGGCCATACTGCCTGTATCATAAGGTAAACCACCATTCTACTGATAGTTGCTATGCTTTATAGAGATTGCTCAAGTATATTTTTAAAGAGAAACGGATGTTCGAATATATTGTCGACCTGGAATTATACATAGATGGCAACTATAAGAAGCAGTTGAAGTTGTTCAGGTCAATGATCATTACCATATGCACCACAACAACATGATCAAAATCAACTATATCACTAATTCTAATAGATCTAAGCGAAGAATACTATCAGAATGTTGCGATCTCACACCTCAAGACAAAGAAGCCAAGCTTCTTCCTGAGTCGAACAATCGCTGACTTAGGATTTCTTTCGAAGATTGCGATAATAGCCATGCCAAATTTTCACATCATGATGCGTTAGTAATAATACTCAAAATGAAGAAGTTTGTCATGCAAATAATGATGATCGATACTGGAAGTAGTATTGAGATTCTATTTCAGAGTACTATCGACCAAATGGGATTGGCCGACCAAGTTATTCAGAGCGACACCGATATTAGTGGGTTAAATGGTTCAAGAGAAGAATGAGTAGGCAAGATCATCTTACCTATTATTGGCGGACCAGCCACCATCGATGTCGTCTTATATATTATCAATACTAAATCTAGTTATATCGGGATTATGGGCCGCTACTAGATTTACAACATGGAAGCAATCGCTTCTGCCTATCATCCGACACTCCAATTCAAACACAATAATGGTATTTATGAGATTAGGGGTAGTCAGAAGCTCTATCTAGCTTATGAAAATACCGTTTCTGCTATCCTAGATACTTCTGACAGATTTGTTGCATAACAATTTCAGGAAGCTGATCACCTCAACGATTAACCTTCCATGGAGGAGCCCACTGAATAAATCAATATTGATGGACCTAGTAAAGGTACTTTCATCGGTACTAAGATGGTTTAGTATGAAAAAGATGCTCTCATTCAGTTCTTCCAGCTAAATTAAAACGTTTTTGCGTGGTTTTTTGAGGAAATGCCAGGTGTCGATCCAGCCAAGGCATGTCACAAATTGCCCATCAACATCAACGCCACAACGCTCAAGCAGAAACAACGATGACTATCACCTCATTTTTGAGATGAAGTTAACACTAAGATCGAGAAATTGATCAAAGTGAGATTCATTCGACAAGCCAAATATCTAGATTGGATATCTAATATTATTGTGGTTCCAAACAAGAATGGAAAAGTCTGAATTTGCATAAATTTTGCCGATCTAAACAAACAAACTTCAAAGGATAGTTTCCATCTTCCCGACATTCATCATATCCTCGATTCCACAGTAGGCCGTGACCTCTTATCTATGATGGATGCTGCTTCGAGATACAATAAGATTCAACTTTTGGAAGATGATTAGGAAAATATAACTTTCATCACTGAAAGAGGCATTTATTACAGCAAAGTTATGCCCTTTGGACTCAAAAATGCGGGAACCACATATCAACGGTTAATGACTACTATGTTCAAAACACAAATAGGGAAAGTCATTGAAGTCTACATCGACGATCTCTTGTGCAAGAGCGTACAGTCAGCCAATCATATCTTAGATCTCAACACTATATTCAACATTCTTCATTCTTACAGAATGCGTCTCAACCCTGATAAGTATCAAATTTGGGGTAAATTTTGGACAATTTCTAGGCCACCTCATCAACATGAAGGGGATTGAGGCTGATCTAAATCAGATTCGGGCTCTCCTCAACATGCCTTCTCCAGCATCAACGAAAGATGTTCAAAAATTTACTGGCTAGATTACCTCTATCAACCGTTTTGCTTCTAAATCTTTAGACCGCTGTCGTTGACTATTCCTATTACTCCGTAGCTGTATTAAATGAGGAAAAGTTTAGCCAAATACAGAGGTCACATGGATACCAGAATACGATGCAGCTTTTTAGGATCTTAAAACCTATTTGGGGAGGTCTCCCATAATGAACACCCTAGTAGATAATGAGGAACTGATTATCTACCTAGCAATCACATATACTTTACTCAGCTTGGTTCTCATTTGCCTTAAAGGGAAAATCAAGAAACCAGTCTTCTTCATCAGCAAAACCCTTACTCCAGCGGAAACGAGGTACTTTAAAATTGAGAAACATCTTCTCACTCTCTTGTTTAGACTTCACAAAAACTCAAACACTACTTCCAAGCTCATTATGTCAAAGTCATGATGAACTACCCATTTCGGGAAGTTCTATCTAAGAAAGAAAAATCAAGGAGAGTATAAAAATGGTCAATTAGTTTGGGAGAACATGATATCAAGTTCGAACATTGTTATTCCAAGAAGGGTCAGGCCTTTGCCGATTTTCTCACAAATTTTCCAGTGAAATATCTCGAGTGGGAATAGCACGACCCTGACCTTACAGAAGAAACTTTTGAAGATCCATCCCCAAACCATTTGACGAATGAGCTGAATGGATTATAACATAAGGGTGAAGACTTCTTACGGATGGATCAACAAGACCCACAGGGTCAAGAATCAAAATCGTATTGATTACCCCTTCTAATGATTGAATTAAGAAATCAATCTGCTTGGATTTTGAGGTGTCAAATAATGTAACCGAATACGAAGCTCTCATTCATGGACTCGACCTCACTCTTGACCTCGTTGTCCCCAAACTCTCAGTCTACACAGATTCCCTACTCATCGTGCACCATTAGTCTGAGCAATATAAGAAGAATGGAAAGATGATCAAATACGCAGCCCTCGTTACAGATAGGATGAGCAAGTTCGTGAAAAAAAATCTCAATTATCTTCCTTGAGGTAAAAACAGACACGCTGATTCCTTGGCATATCTACCCGGGGTCTTGGGTACAGAAGCTCGATATCTTTAAATCAAAATCATTTCAACCCCCAGCAATGATCGCATTTCTGTATGCACGATCAGCTCTGGGGGAGATAAATGGGGAGACGATGATTGGCGAAAACCTTTCTTAACTACCTCGGTATCGACAACAGTTGTAACGGATCACTTCCAACTGATTGGAAAGGGCGCCGACAGCTGATCAACAACTTGAAGTGCTACATAAATTCAAATGGTATGCTATACCACCTTTCCGTCATGGGGCCTTACCTGAAGGGACTTGTGGCTCCCATGCCGCAGGTCGATCACTAGCAAAAAGAGCTATTATATAAGGAATATTCTAGCCCGGCATGCGCAAGCAAGTAGAGGAGTACTCACGCAGATGCGACGCTTGCCAAAGACATGGACACATGATACGCGCCCCTGTACTCAAACTCAATGCAAGCAAAGTGTTCCGGCCATTCAAAAGATGGACACTTGATCTCGTCGGAGAATTCCCTAATTCTCCAGGTAACTGCCGTCACCTACTCGTAGCTACCGTTTATTTTACAAAATAAGCACAAGCAGTTCCACTATGTTGAATCAGAGAAGAAGAGTTACATCTGATTTTATCTAAGGAATACTAAAGCATAGACCAAGGGAGAAAGCACCTTTCGATAGATTGGATTAATAATTGTTACAATCTCTCAATTGGTATTACGTAGGCGTTGGCAAGTTATTAGCTATGAGAATAATCTACAAAAACAAAAAAAAACATTGTAGTAATATCATTATAATGTAGTTTGTGCAATTGGGTTTATTACAAAGTTAGTGCATATAGAGAAAGAGAGTGAGAGAGAGGGGGATTACTATTGTTATCGATAAAAAAAGGAGTTGATACGGAAATGATACGTCAGCCGATGGAGTGAAGAAGGAGACATGCAACTGAAAGTGATAAACTTTGAGTATTTGTTTGAGAGCCTAAATTAGCTCAGATGAATTATGTCACCACCACCCAAATCCATGCCCAAATTAGGTCAAATTATTTAAAGAAATCAACTACAAATTGAAGTACAAAGAAAACTCAAACTTAAAATCATTTAAGTAATTAAGGATTCCGGTATAGATATTGATAAAATTCAAACCTTAATTTGCTCTCTCTCTTGGAGATTCTACCACAATGAAAAGCTGTGCCTTAGAGGAGCTAATAAAAAACCAATGTGAGATATGCTCTTAGATGCTTAGTAAGAGAAAAAGAGAGAGAGAGTACCTTATGGGAGATGAAGTGTTGGAAGAGTTGGGAGAGATGAAGAGTTGGGAGAGGTAAAGTCCTTGTATTCAAGCCAATAAGACTTAAGTACCCTTACCCTTTTACAAGTTTTGTTGAAACTATCCCTAAGTATGAGAGTTGAACAAATCTTGTCTGTCGATCTCATTCTTTCCCATAACTCTCAGCCCCTCTTTATCTTTGAGACAATGGCAAACTTGTCTATTTGAATTTAAGACAATGGAAAATTTTTCTATATGAAAACCACCATTGTGCAATGTAATATATACTAGCTTTCAATCGATCTTATACCAATTAAATCAAGGATAACACTTGGTTTGGCTGACTCTACTAAATCTCTGCGATTAAAATCAATGTAGAAACTTGTTTTATATTAAAGACTCTACCAAACATAAGATTAGGAAAAGGTAATATTAGCCTTCATCTACTTCAACTTGTTTGGGATATTATACCAGTTAAATCAAGGATAACACTTGGTTTGGTTGACTCTACTAAATCTCTGCGATTGAAAAAAATGTAGAAAATTGTTTTATATCAAAGACTCTACCTAACATCAAATAAGGCATAGGTAATACTAGCCTTCATCTACTTCAGCTTGTTTGGGACATTATACCAGTTAAATCAAGGATAACACTTGGTTTGGCTGACTCTACTAAATCTCTGCGATTAAAACAAATGTAGAAACTTATTTTATATCAACGACTCTATCAGGCATAAGATAAGGCAAAGGTAATACTAGTCTTCATCTCTTTTAATATGTCTGCAACATTACTATAGTTAAATCAAGATTCACTTGGTTTGACTGACTCAACCCATTTTTACGATTAGAACAAATATAAAAACTTTTTTTATATAAAAGACCTTACCAGACATAAGATAAGGCAAAGGTCATACTTGTAGGGACTTATCCCTCGAGCTATGGACATTCGATCTCATCTATGCCTCGAGCTCTGGAAGATTCGATCTTTTCCAGTACCAGACTCACGTATAAATAGGCACATCAACAGTTACATATCGACCACGAACTCAAGCAGAACATGGGCCGTCTACAACAGATGTAAGCAGAACAAGTCAACATACACCTGTCTCCTACGAGCTAGCAGTTACACACCCAACTGCCCATGACTCCTACTTTCAGGAGAACTGCTTCAAGTACGATGTCAAGCTGAGAGCAGGGTCTATAAAAAGGCCGAGCTCCTAAGGAAACAGGATGGTCAACAAATAGTTCTATACATACAATTATCTGGTCTCTAGCTATTTTTTCTTAGATTAACTCTTCTAATTAAATTTTCTCACTCTCTCAAGCAATAATACTACTTTCACAAAATCCTCTACTCGAGGTCGTGGTTTTTACCTATTCACAGGTTTTCCATGCTAAATCCCCTGTGTCAAGTATTATCTCTTATTTAATTCTTGGCATAGTAGTTCTTGGTGTAAAGATCGATTTCAAGCTATTTCGAGCTTTGCAAAATCAGGTCCCTACATTTGGCGCCGTCTGTGGGAACGCACGGTTTTTCAATGTACTTAAGGGCCACGATTGATACTCATCAGTCAAGTAGTATTCAATTATGGTTCAAACACGTCAATCTTTGGGAGCTCAACCTGAAAGCTCGAGTGAACCTGATCGGGTTACCGAGCTTTGGGCGAGCTTAATTGCCGAAGCCGAGAAATGGAGTCAGCTCGAGCGCCAGCTATTAGAAGATCGAGAACTCCGCGAGAAGGAGTCAGAACAAGAGCGTCAAGCTCGAGTTTTGGAGACAATGAAACAAGAAGCTCAGATGTTAACTTTTCAAACAGCTCTAAAAGCATTACAGAACAACCAACCACCACCAGCCTTGAGAGACCGCAAAACAGTACCAACAATCTCAAGGGTTTCCATTCACGAGAGCTTAGGGCCACATAAGGTACATAGTACAAACGTTTCCAGGATTCATTGTGAGGATCCACAAGACACCTTCAAATCGAAGTTATTTCTAGTCCCAGTATTAATCGTACTACAATATATGCGATTAAGATTGGGGGCGATGAGATGGCGGAAGATGATTGGAGGAAACCATTCGTTATTTATCTCGGTCCGGATAACTCATACAACGGGCCACTACCAGATGATCCACAACAGTCCTGACACATCATCAAAAATTCAAACCGCCACACAGTCCAACCAAACGGCAATCTCTACAAACATTCAATCACTGGTCCATACCTCCGAGATCTACATGAAGGTATCTGCAGATCCCATACCGCAGGGCGAGCTCTTGCTAGCAGAGCTATTACCCAAGGAGTGATCTGGCCAAGGATGCGGAAGTAAGCTGAAGAATACTCATGGAAATGTGACGCATGTCAGCGTCATGGGAATCAAATTCAGGACCCTACCCTCGAGCTCCATGCCAGTAAGGTGTACTGGCCGTTCAAGCGATGGGTACTCGATCTGGCTGGTGAATTCCCCAATACTCCGGGTAATAGGAAATTTCTCCTTGTTGCCACAGATTACTTCACTAAATGGGTCGAAGCAGTTCCTCTATGCAGTACTCGAGAAGAAGAGGTCATTTCTTTCATTTGGCAGTATATCATCACAAGATTTGGCTGTCCACATTTGATCCGTATCGATAACGGTCCTCAGTTCGTTGGAGCCAAGGTCGTAGCTTTTCTCAACAAACACAATATAATCCATTCTCCATCAAACCCGTACTACCCCTAGGGAAACAGACAGGAAGAGATCACAGACAAGATCATCGTGGATGGTCTCAAAAAGTATCTTATGTTACAGAAGAAGGGCAACTGGATACGTGAATTACCTCACGTCTTATGGGCTTATTGAACTACGCCCCGGAAGTCAACACAATGCTCTCCTTTTCTACTTGCCTATGGAACTGAAGCAGTCATTCCAACAAAGTACCACCATCCTGTGAGGGACCACGAGCTCACAGAAGAATATAATGTATTCGAATTGGCTTGCAACCTCAATTGGATCGATGAAACACGAGATCGAGCTATCGTAAATCTTGGTCAATATCATCAAACACTGGCAAATTTATACAACAAATGAGTTCGCACTCGGGAGTTCGCTATCAACGACTGGGTCCTTCGAGAAATCTCAGATAACAGAAAAGATCCATATGCTGGGAAACTAGTAGAAAACTGGGAGGGTCCTTTCATGGTCATAGGTCGAACTGGTATGGGTTCATACTATCTCATGACAGAATTTGGTGACAAAATTCCAAATCCATGGAATACAAGAAAATTGACGTTATATTGACGTTGAAAAGCTCCTCTGTTGCTCAGGAACATTCAATCCACCTCGAGATTTCACATCCAATGTATGTACAAACTCTTTTCAATCAATGAAATCTCTTTTTTATCACAAGAATCCCTGTAATACAGTTCTACTTCATCCATCTCCACCCAAGGATAAAAACACAGTTTATACTAGCTCGATCCCTAAAGGTAAACAACATCCAACATTGGTAATGGCATATATAATACTAGCCTAACTTCTGATGATACTCATACATCCGAAGGCGGGGGCCATAACGAACCTCACAGCCTGAAGATAACAAGCCTAAAGCACGAGTGAGGAAAAAACTTGCTCGCTGCCGATAAGCTCCAACATCCAACATTGGTAAGGGCATAGATAATACTAGCCTAACTCTTGAGGATACTCATACATCCGAAGCCGGGGGCCATAACGAACCTCTTAGCCTGAAGATAATAAGTCTAAAGCACAAGTGAGGAAAAAACTTGCTCGCTGCCGATAAGCTCCAGCATCTAACATTGGTAATGGCATAGATAATACTAGCCTAACTCCTGAGGATACTCATACATCCGAAGGCGGGGGCCATAACAAACCTCTTAGCCTAAAGATAACAAGCCTAAAGCACGAGTGAGAAAAAAACTTGCTCACTGCCGATAAGCTCCAACATCCAACATTGGTAATGGCATATATAATACCAGCCTAACTCCTGAGGATACTCATACATCCGAAGGTAGGGGCCATAACAAACCTCTTAGCCTGAAGATAACACGCCTAAAGCACGAGTGAGGAAAAAACTTGCTCGGTGCCGTTAAGCCTCCCTAAAGTCCAAGGGTTTAAGCACAAATAATACTTACTTCTACACCCATGGACTTCTTCTAATTCAATGGGTCAAACCAGAGAATAACATCTACTGCAGGTGTGGAAATATTAGTTTCTCATATCAACATTTCAAATTACAACGCTCCTCTCAAAGGCCTACATCGAGCACTGAAGCATCAACATCTGCTAATTACAAAAGGCACTCGTTATCTGAATTCAAGTCTATTTCTTTTTAATTCTGCTGAATTTTCTTGATGGGAGAGCAGTCGACCTTCCTCCCACAATAGGAGTAGGTGAGACTGCACTTGAGCTTCTCCTATTTCAGTCTTGGATGCCATATATTATGGAGCTCGTTCAGCAATAATTTCTCTCCCTCGAGCTATCTGTTCAGCCGTCGTGGTCCCAATACCACGATCCATAACCCCAATTGGATCTATGCTCAAGATATCGAGTTTACATACACAAGTCCTCCCAGAGAAGCAATCTTGCATCAAATCTCTCTCAACCTGCAGGAATTTTATTTCCTTAACAAAAAATGTAACCAATGCGCTTAATTTCCATTGGTGCAAAGCTTCACCATCACATTTTTCTTGTTCATGAGCTACTAGTTCCTTAAAGGATTGGTGAGTAAAATCAGCGCACTTGTTATCCTTCAAGCGACAAGCTTTCGGTTCAGCCAGTTCTGCTGTTAATTGATCAATACGTTCACTCATCTGCCTTGTAAGATCTATCGACTTCTGCCAAGAATTTGTGAGATCAATACGCATATTCTCTACTAACTCTTCTTTTCGACAAAGAAATTCCTTCATCTCTCGACTCCCCTCACTAGAAGCAATTTCACCATCCCTTTTATCCAATTCAAATTTGAGATTATTTTGATACCTTATTTCACGTATACGTAATTTCCGCTCCAATTTAGAAATTCGAGCACAGAGTTAATTAATTCTTTCCTTCATCTCCTTATCATGTTGCACAGCCCTCCTCACGTTTCCACGAGCATGGGCCAACTCGTCCACCAAACTTTTGTTATTGGCTTGAACCTCTCCTAAATCATCCCTGCTCTGAGCCTCTCTCCCTTTTAAACGATGTAAATCAGCCTTCAAACGATCTAACCTTGCAATCAAACTATCACTTATTTGTGCAGAGTTAAGCAATTCTAGATCTTTTCCCATAATACTACTACTCAATTTTTCAAAATCGGCCTCAGACATAGCCAAGTTAGTTCGCGCAGTATCCAGGTCGATCTCTCTCTTCAACAACTGCTCGTTCAGAGCACGAATGTTATATTTCATATCAGATATCTCGTCATTTAACGCTCTAATACGGTATTTGGCTAACTCAAGCTCGTTCCAAGAACCTGACGTAGCCTTTTCCTTCAACTCAGCAAGTTCCCTGGTAAGTTGGTTCAAAGCCAAATCCCTGCTCAAAATTGTTGCATTCTTATCCTCGGCTTGTCTCTTAGCTTCTTCGAACTTTAAAGAAAGCTTCACATTATCATTCAATCGATCTTCATACTAAGAGATCAAAGCCTCATATTCGTCTGTATACTCAGCATTATACAAAAGAGTCTGTTCTTCTCTCTCTTTAGCAATGTCTAGCTCTTTCTGCATAACAGTTAGTAGGGACTCACAACATCAGTACCTAATTGGGAAACAGATCGACAGAAGCATACTGACAAACTTGCAGAACAGAGCAAGTTTGAGACAGCCAATGCCTCATTGGCCTACCGACCAAGAAATAAGTTTTGGTTGCAAGACAGAGTGTACATACACAAACATCCTGAACTAGAATAAACTTACAAGAGGATTTTTTCTCCACTTCAAGCAGGCCCTCTAAGTCCGCAACTCTGAGGCGTGAGCTTGCTATCTCCTACAATACGGAGTTTCATAAGCAAAACGTTTTTGGCATCAAACAGCAGTAAAATATTACAAAGCTCGAGTTCATGTTTCACAACAAATGTTACATTACACGATCATCCTACCTGATCAATAGTTTCCTGATTATCGGCAGTGGTCTTTTCAGCAATATTCAGACCATCCTCCATTTCCTCAGCCTCCTCTTCATCCACAATTTCCTTCTCCTCATAATTCCCTTCGCCAAATGCAAAAATCTCCGCCTTTGTATACCTCAGCTGGTAGAGTTTCCCTGCAAGGTTGTTCCGAGAAGTAGCAGACGCGGTAACCAATCGCTCCGCTTCAGCTACACTTTTGGCCCTAACTTCCTTCAGCTTTAGGGCAGCAGCTTTCCTTTCTTTCTCCAGCTTCAACTGAAAAACTCCCCTCTCCCGAGTCAGTTTCTCTTCAAACTGGCTTTTCTCTCCCTCAAGCTGGAAGATCCTCATTTCCAACTCAATCGACCTATCCTGGAGACCAAGCTGAACCCCCCTCAGAGCACAAGCAAACTGCAAAAAGAAATAAGCCAGCTTGAGCAACAAAATAGCTCGACAAAACCAACTATTTACTAACCTTCTTAAAATCATCATCCACAACAACAATAATCTTCTCTCGAGCTTTAGCTCAACACTGTTCCTCAAGGAGACCAGCTTTAACCTTAAAATACGACCACAAGTCTACCCATAACACTCACGCATCATAATGATAGTACACTCATCAATACAGACGTTCCGGTTTTCATACTCTCGCTTACGTCATCAAAAGGGTCCAGGTTAGGGTTTATTCTTAACTAAAGTCACACGTGACTTCAGTTGCGAGGGGGCGATTGTAGGGACTTATCCCTTGAGCTGCGGACATTCGATCTCATCTATGCCTCGTGCTTCAGAAGATTCAATCTTATCCAGTACCAGACTCACGCATAAATAGACACGTCAGCAGTTAAACATCGACCACGAACTCAAGCAGAACGTGGGTCGTCCATAATAGATGTAAGTTAAACAAGTCAACATACACCTGTCTCTCACGAGCTTGCAGTTACACACTCAAGTACCCATGACTCCCACTTTCAGGAGATCTGCTTCAAGTACGATGTCAAGCTGAGAGCATGGTCTATAAAAGGGTAGAGCTCCTAAGGAAACAGGACGTTCAACAGACAATTCTATACATATAATTATCTGGTATCTAGCTATTTTTTCTTAGATTAACTCTTATAATCAGATTCTCTTACTCTCTCAAGCAATAATACTACTTTCACAAAATCCTCCACTCGAGGTCGTAGTTTTTACCTATTCACAGGTTTTCCACGCTAAATCCCATGTGTTAAGTATTATCTCTTATTTAATTCTTGGCATAGTAGTTCTTGGTGTAAGGATCGATTTCAAGCTATTTTGAGCTTTACAAAATCTGGTCCCTACAATACTAGCTTTCATCTATCTCGTTATGTCTGCGAGAGATGCTATTTATTTTTAGGTTGCATTCACAACAACTACATTGGATTCTTTTCTGCTGTTGGAATGTCAGCTGTCCTTTCCCCTATAGTAGGAGGTTGATATGACTTTAGTTCGCGAGTTACAGCAACCCTGCCCCTCTCTATCAGATCAGCAGATCGAGGGCCAAAATTCATTTCCATGGAGGCCATGCAGTTCCCTCAATTTATATCAAATCTACAAATATAACCCTTGTCTAACAGACTCTTGAACAAGGTATCTCATTCTAACTCAAGTATTTTTACTTCTTCAACAAAATAAGCAACGATCGACTTTAACAGGTCTGTGCGTGATACATGAGATACAACTATCTTCGAAAAGACCTCACCTTCTCGAGGCATGGCTCCAACCTCACATACAGTCTCTTCTGATGTGCCATTTCTATTTCTGTAAGAACATCAAAAGCTATACTCTCTTCCAACTTTTTGACGGCTTTAGCTGATTCTGCCTGATTAATGGCCTCTAAGTCTGCCACCTGTGCGCAAAGTTTCTCTATTTCTGTATTCAACTCTTCCCTGGCCGAAGTGACCTTTAACATATCATCTTTCTTCTTCATCAGAATCTTCTTCGACCTGATTTCCCCTTCCAAGACTTTTTCCCTAACAAGAGCAGCATCCAAATTATGTTGCCACTCCCTTAAGTTTATATTCCCTTTCTGTACATGCCCTTAAATTTGAGCTACGTTACCTTCCATCTCCCTAATTTGACTTGACAGGCTAACTACATCCCCTTGGACTAGAGGAACCTTAACATCATTTCTACTCCTCCTCGAGCGCTCCCCAGCCTCGACGTTCCTGACACGCGCAATGGCTTGAGGGAATTCGGTCTTCAATCGTGTCACCCTCTCATTTAACTCATCACACTTCTGTTGTACTGCCTAAAACTCCATATCCTTGGTGGGTAGGGCTGTATGCAAATGCTCGACTGCAGCTTCTGGAGCCGATAGATCTTCACGAGCTATCTTCAGCTCGTTATCTTTTTTAATCATTTTCTTTTTCAGTCACTTCAGTTCGCTTCTATAATTTTGATAATCAGCTCAAAATTGTCTCTCCGATCTTTCTAGTGCTTGAATACGGTATTGAGCCATGTCAGCATACCTACTCTTTATCATCAGTGTGTCAATCTGACTTTGAAGCTTCGCTGCGTACTCTTTTATCTCTATAAGCTCTTTTAGCCCCTTATCAATTTCGACATCCTTATCCTCAATCTTACGAGTGAGGTCGACAATAGTCTCGGTTGACTCAACAAACTTGAAGTGCACCTTTACCTGCTGGTCTTCTCTATCCTCATTCGTATCCCTCACCCTATCTAACTCCTCTGCAAATTCTTGGATACATTAGAGTGCCTCATCTTCTCGCGAGTGAGCTGAATACATCTTGACCTGCACAATATAAATATATTATATACAGTTCAATTCAGAATACCCCATCAGCATACATATAAATATCTCATTTCTAACAAGATATCTAATTTTTAACATCTACTGTGTGCAACTACTTCTAGACTTAAAGGTCGAAGTACGATCTTAGATGGATACTACATGACATATTTCAAGGTCTAAGGTACATGTTCTCTATATGCTACTTTGTCTAAAACTTTGATTTTTCCTATGCACTATTTTAGTATCATTTTCCTAAAACTGATATCAAGTTTTTGGTCTGCCTCTACGTTCTATGTTGTCTTATTTACTTGGTAGCTTTATGTCAATATAGCATACAAATCAAAAGTATTATTCTGATCTAACCTGCATCTCCACTTGCGAAGACAGCGAGGATGTGGAGATCTTTCTTTTCCTTGCAAGCTTGGTCTCTAAATCTTTTATTTTGAGACTCATTTCTCTAAGTGCCTACAAAAGGGTTACAAAAAAAAGAAACTCAGCCTACAAAAATCTATTATAATATACACAATCCAACAAATTTACAGAATACTTCCAAAATATTCATACAAAGTCATTTCTTTACCCCACCTTCTCATGCTCCTCCTTCGGGAGCTCGGTGACATCCTCTTGATTGTCTAGCACCGTCTGGCGGGCGACACCATCCAACCCATCAACAACTCCAATCGTAACCTCTTCATTATCTCCCTCCTCGACATAGGTGTCTACCTTAATAGCATCTACCTCATCCCCAGAATACCCCTTCAGCATAAGGTGGTGCCCGAGTCTTTTGCGCTCCGCTACCACCTTCTCCAGGTTTGCTATCGCCTCTGCTTGTTGATGGCCAATCGCCACTACGTGGAAAGCCTTTAGGGGCTCCAGGCTTTTTTATATCCTTGAGAGCATCAGCCTTCGCTCGAGCTACCTTCTTTTCAAGCTTGATCTTCCCCTTCTTCAGCTCAGATTTCTTCTCTTCAACTCCGAGCCTATTCCCCCTCACCAAATGTGCAACCTGCAAAGCACAATTCTACCTCAACCTGAGCTCGAAATGCAATACATAAGTATATTTTACATAATCGAGTGTTAAGACCAACCATCTTGCCCATGTCCACTTTCCCGTGAAGAGCCGCCAGCCTGGCCCTTTCTTCCACCTCTTTAAGATCGTCCTCAACAGTAGGTAGCTCTTCAACGACCTTCTCCCCCGAGTTTCCAAAAGGTTCAATCCTTCTCATTTTTTTTCATTTTCGTCGACCTCACCACTTCCAGTGGTACCAGAGGCCGATAGGCGCTTCAACATCTACTTTTTTAGAAACATTCAAGCTAATTAACTCGAGGTAATAGACTCCGACTGAACCAAACTATCTATTCCCGGGATCTTGGGCAAGTTCATTCGCCCTTCCCCACCAGTTCCTTTCTTCTTTCCATCATCAACACCCGCCATCAGCTTGGTCGATTGAGATTTCTGAACCTTTTTGGACTTGTTCCCAACCCGTTTCTTTCTGCTAAGGCCAAGTTGTTCCAACTCAAATTCGAGCTCAACCTCTTCCTCCGCAACTTCGTCCAATAAAAAATCTTTCCTCTCCACCTAGGACTTCGGGCCTGCCATGCACTACATTTTTATTATCAACAAAAGATCATACAGTTCAAACATATCAATATTATACGCTATACATTGTTATACTTACTTTGTTTTGCAGTTCTAAACAGAAGATCCAAAGGTTCTTTATCATCTCTCTGATGGTAATTACCCTTCACCCATATTACGCTATCGTTCCAAGCTCGACCTGTTGAGTTTAGATCGAAGAAACGAGGCCGATTTGCGCTCGCAAATAAATATGCCCCACCACTGGCGTGATAATTCTTCACCCCATAAAACTGTAATACATCCTCAGGGGATATCCTTCTCACTTTCCCCTCATTCTCCCATTTCTCATTCAGATGGTCACAAATACTTATTACCTCCCACATGTTCCCATTCAATTGAACAGGACATGCCCCAATCTTATTCATAATCCCTTTTGCCAAATTGGTAAGGGGAAGACTCAACCCGTACTCCAATTGTGACAGGTAATACAAAAAGCCCTATGAAATGTCACTTCGAATACTCTCATTTAAATATTCCAGCGAGGTCAATTCATCTATACCCCTATCTCGTTTCTCCTCCTCCAAGTTGGCCAACAAATAAAAATACTCTTCCTCCATCGCTACAGTACACACCCTAAATAGCCTACCGACGCATTCTACGCAGTTACCCCATGTCCCTCATACAGCAGCCTTGGCTTTACAAAACTCTTTAAATGCGTCCGAACAGGGAGGATAGGTCACTAATTTTCCAGGGAAACCTGGAAATTGTTTAAACCCAACTTCAACCTTACTGTCAGACATTTCAATTTTAGACTCTGCCGTCAGACCAGAGGTCGACACCTCATTAACAGGTAAACTATTCATCTCAACTACAATTCCTCAGGCAAAGGTTTGATTCTACACAAATACCTCTCACGTTCGACCTGCATACAGATTCAGGTATCTATCATTATCTCATACACATCAATCATGCACATACAAAATATCTTTCATATATTCTATATATATTTTAAATTTTGTAGATTACAATAAATAGTGATTTTTTAAAGATTTTCTTAAAATAGATTACGATTTGTAAAAAAAAATTACAAACATGCAGCTCACGTCTCTACTAACCTACTAACCTTCTGTGTCAAAATGAGAATCCAAAGCAGCGCCAAATCCTTCCCTCAAAACGCTGCTGTATAGCCACATGCGTGATTCAGTTCCTGCAACTCTTTTCGACTGTTGATCACTCTCAAATAAATCCTTACCAAATCCCCTATAATTTTTTCGCCCTTTCTCTCTCTGTGCTCTCCAAGTTTTCAGACGTTGAAAAATATTTGAATGATGAAAAAGAAGTACTATTTATTCTTTCTCTCTCTAATGGCTGGCAATTATTGTGCCACGCATAAGTCGTCCTCAGTTTTGGAACCGAGGCGTTCTTTCTACTATCCATGTCAGACGTCTTGTACCTTCTCAATAAAAAGCTGTCTTTCCATCATTGCCCCTCCCTTCATGTTTTAATCTATTTTTCTCTCTTGTTTCCAAATCTTTCTCTGACCTTCCCACACTCTTGATGACTCACACACACACGATATCAGATTTTTGCAGTTTTACATAAAAAGCAAAGCTAGAAGCTCCTATTTTTTTCTGTTCTTGTTTCTTATACTTATAGTACTAGTGACGTCATTTTTAAAGCTAACAAAATTTTCAAAGTTATTCAAAATTGTTTATCAAAGTAGTCTCAAACAACATTTGCAACTTTAGAGGATCAATTTGACTTTCGTCTTTTCCGTTAAATTAAAAAAATTACATTTATTTATGATAGCACTTTGCATATAATTACACCTAAAACAATCTTGATAACCTAGGCGACAACATCCGATCAGATATCCTCTAGCAATGATCACATCTTCAGACTCGATCTCCTCCACAGCAAGCAATCTCACTACTTCCTTTGGAACTTCTGGGTCCACAATTACTTTTCATAACATCTCTTCGTAAAAACAACGTTCATATTCCTGCTTTATCCCAATCATATCCAAATCCTCAACATTCACCTCCTTCACTGGCAATTCAGCATCATAATCCTATAACCCAAAAATACGTTCATGCACTTTGGCTATCTTAATAGCCAATCGCCCCTCAGCGGCGTAATGGATTCTCTCAGAACGAGTCCACCATATTTTTCTATCCTTCCACCTATTTATCCCTTCTCAATCCCCCCATTATTTAATACCCTATCTGGCCATATATTCTGCGCAGCTCGGGATGTTCTCCTATTATCTCATAACAGAAACCATAGAATCTTGGTAGAAGTTATATCTGAACAAATCTCTTTCTATCGAGCTATATTATTTTGTCCTATTTATATCAACCTGATTGCTCCAAACAAACTGTCACAGATCGACCTACCATTCCAAAATTTGTATAACTTCATTTCCTCTATATTTTTATCCATCCCCAGGTCGACCTTATGGTATCTACATGAAAACATATTTCTAACAGTTCGATTATGATAATAATAACTTTCATGTCATACATATCATTTTATCAGTATCTTGGCAAACACATAACATTATTCTTAGCTCGATTCCAGAGACATTCTATTCTATATCAACACAATGTTTGGATAACAAGTATTATTCATTTTGAATTAGATTATAGATACATTTATAGATAACAAGTCTTTTAAAGTACTCAGAGATTAAATACTTTTACAGATATCAAGTCTTACAATTACTATGAAATCAGGTACTTTACAGATAATAAGTTTTTAGAGTGCTTTACAGAAAATAGATCTTTCAAGCACCCCAAGAACAAGTCCTTCAGTTTGTTCTACTTCAATAATTTTTTACCCTGATACAAAGCAAAAATTGGAAACAACAAAAAGCTTCCCTTACATGAGTTTGGTCGAAGTTTAGTCGAGCTTCAAATGGAACTATGCAAGCAGAAGACTCAATTATGGACCAAACTCTTCAAACTGAAGATCTTCTTAGCGTAAAATAGTGATAGAAATGCTGAAGCAGACTTCCACTTCCCATCCTACTCCTCCACTACCATCACCGCCTCCCTTATAACCACCACCCTCGCAAAGTTGGTAGAGATGAAGAGGGCCTGACCTTAGAATCCATTTCAATACAAGTCATCAGCATAACTGCCCTGAAGTTATGCCTATCCCTACATATATCCCCCCAACCTTGTCCTTCGTAAGAGAACGGAGACAAGCCCAATGTTCCTCGCCTGTCAAGACGACGACATGAAACCTCCAACTGCAGTAAAATTTATACTCAACTTCAGCCGTTTCATCTTCCGATACACCTTGATAAGTCGGAGGAACAGGAGCAGGTATCGACATCTCCAAGGATTGGTTGCCAAAATACTTCAACTTCAACCTCTGCATTTAAGAAGCAATCCTCTCTTCGAGGACCATCCTCCAAGACTTCACCATCTTCAAAAAATTTAGAGAATTTGAAAACTTACAAGGATACTTTGCTTCAAAAATTTGGTATAGGTAATATTTATATAACCGTACATTTATTGTGCAGGTACGTTTTTCTAAACGTCATCATTTATTACAGACGCGGCTCTTCAAATCATAACCGTCGCATACATTAGCATCCATATCTTTATTTAAGGCACATCATTTCCCCATAACCCGTACAACTTTCATACAGTCAAAGCCATCATTACTCGATTTCAATTATAAGAGACTTTAACCCGAATGCCAATTACCCACAGATCCTTTCTCAACCAAAGCCACTCGTGACTTCAGTTGCGAGGGGGTGATTCTAGGGACCTATCCCTCGATCTTACCTAAAATTGGGCTATCGCCAGTTCAAATTACCTCTATCTCAGACTTAGGCATTTTTAACATGGCTTCTCCAGTCAAAATTTCAACCTACTCCATGAACTGGTGAAGAACATGGGTCGAACTCAAACCAAAAAACCTTAACCAGTTAAAGACAACTGTTTCTCACAAACTCGTCAGTTACTCAGTCAACTGCCACTAACCACATTATTTAGAGAACGTGCTCCCGCACGATGAAGAACTGGGAAGAAGGCCTATATAAAGAAGAAGTTCCAGAAGAGACAGGGACCAAAAAGTTATACGAGAAATTACCAACAAAACTACTTGTTCTAGATTCTCATAAACATTTAAACTTCTTAGTTACAAGGTTCAAGCATTTCTAAATCTAGAGATCACTTGTAATAAGATATCCGCCTCAAGCAATAAAGATGATTTTACAAAAATCTTCCAATCGAGGTCGTAGTTTTTTTTACCTATTCAGAGGTTTTCCACAATAAAATCACCTCTGTCATTTCTTGCTTTCTATTAGAAAATTTTCGCAGGTTCATTGGTGTGATATCAAATTCCAAGCCATTTCAATCTTACGGAATTTGGCCATTATAACCATGAAATAACATTTTACCAAGTTCTGAATTAAATCAGTCTCTGAGCATCATTGATGAGCAAGGTCGAGGTGGGTGAGACATTAATTGAATGTGGATCCAAATACTAAGAAATTTTCCATGAAGACTTTAAGGAATTATTCTGCCATATCAAAAAAAATACTTATTATACACCGCTGAAAAGTAACAGGTTCATTACACAGGGATGGCAATGGGGTGGATTCGAGGCAAGAGAGCTAATACCATCATCATCCCCGCCTTGTCTCCCGCCTCCCATCCCTACCCCAAAACCTATTTAAATTAAATGGGGATCCCCAAATCTGCCTTACATTGTAAAGCCTAATCCCAGACCCGCCCCATCCCCACCCCATTTAACTAATGAAACAAAAAAAATTACCAATTTTTTCCCTAACCTCCCCACAGATAAACATGAGATGAAAACATATTAAAAAAAATCAAAACTAGGTTTGAGAAGAATTGGTGATACTTGATTACAATTAGGATACTCAATATTACTCAATTGATTCCTCAATTTTGCTAGTTCCTAAAATGAAAACAAAGTGATAAGAAGATTTAAGAGATGAATTGGTGAGAATAATTTGGTTTCCATTTCATAATGGCATCTTCACTTTCATTTGGTCCTCTTGGTTGGGTTTGGGGAGAGACGAAGATAAGAGGATTTGAGACTTGAAAAACAATGAGTAATAGGGTTTGGTTTATTTTCTTATATATATATAGGGTATAATTGTAAAAAGATTAAGTGGGTATTATATGGGGGATGGCGGGGCAGATAACGGATTAATTTTAACTAGTTTCAAATCTGCCCCGATCCTTAATGAGATTTGGGCAGCTTTTTCCATACACACCCCCAGACCCGGTTATCCCATCCCAAATCGACCTCATTCATGGTGGGGCCAATCCCCTGTGGGGCAGGTCAAATTTCCATCCCTAGCATTGCATAGTCTAAACGGCATGCGTATGCATAGGTTTCGTATGGGTAACTGAATGTGGCTATTTTCAGATCTTCTGGTGCTATTGCAATCTGGTTATACCCTGAGTAGCCGTCTAAAAATCAATAAGGAAACTTGCCGCCTAGTCGTTTCAGTATTTGGTCAATAATGGGAGAGGAAAGTGATTATTATGTGTGACCGTGCATATCTTTCCATAGTCGATGTATAGATAGCACCATGTGGACGTGCGAGTAGGCACTAACTTTTTTTTTCTCATTTTCAATTATCGTGATTCCCAAATTCTTTGGGAAAACTTGAACCGGGCTGATTGATTTACTGTCATAAGTAATTTGATAATTTATTTATTGGCCATCTCCATCATATTAGGATTAGTCGCCTTTGCATTTCGTAAGAATTTTAAGCACCGTCTTCTAAGTATATGAAATGTATACAAATGGTGGGACTAATTCCCTTTAAATGAGTTATGGACTAACTTATTGCTATCTTAGTTATCTTTAGAACACTTCAGAGCATGTCTTCATGGATGGCAGTTAGATTGGAAGCTATGATAACAGGTGATTCTCATTGTTACCTAGGTAGGCATATTTGAGGGTCTTTGGCAAGGTCATAAGTTAAAGCTGTGGAGGTTGGATGATGGAGGGTTTGGGTAAGGTTGTTGTAGGGATATGAGCTTCTACCCTAGGTTAGAATTTCTTATGTGGAGTAGTTAAATCTCGATATTTCTTTATTTCCTCAAGTTCCTCCACCTCGTCCAAATTTTCCCCTATGTGTGTACGATAAAAATTCAATGGGTCTTCTGAATATGTTCATGAAAGGATACATGCAGGTTGGAATGGCATTGATGCATGTGTGGTCATCTTTGTCTGAGACTTGTCTATTATTGTTGACCACATTAAGGCTAACCTTTAGATTTCACATAAACATGTTTTGGATGGTCTAAGAATGGTATGCCTAGGATAAGGGGAATCCCTTTAGCTACATTCAACATATCCTCTTGAATGTGAATGTAAGATTCAATCAAAAATCATGTTCCAACAACTTAAAAAATTGTGAAACATATGGCTGCAAAGTTTTTCGTACATCACTCACTGTTGTTGGGTAAACCATTGATATCTCCATCAATTTAAATCAGATTTGAATGACACAAGTTTTTATAGAAAGAGGATTCAATTATCTACAGCTATAAATTTTCAGTTTTTATCAATTCGTTATTCCCCGATCTCTAAAATTTGTTCAAGTTGAGAGTGCAAAGCTGACAGCATTAGAGTTTTTACCAATGTTTAGTATAAAATGAATTGTATACCCACATCTAGATGTAAGGTAGCCTAATTTAAATATACCATGAAATTATTGAGCAAGAAAAACCCCCCTAGAAATATAAAAAGAAAGAAAAAGTGCATCAAAGAGGCGATTATCAAGCAAAAAAGACTCGGGAATAAAAGTGCATGAACAAGCTATGTCATATAGAAAAACCATGAAAAGTAGAAGAAAAAGGTGAATAAGTAAAACAAAAGATAAGACCATACCAACAAAATACCCTTGTTTTATACATTACAACGTTTAAAAGATCTTCTTGGTCCAGAGTTTAGTATGGTCAGTTTGGCGGAGATAAAATATAGAAAGTCTCTGGTAATATTAACTCGATCGGCTCCTTCAATGATAATTGAACTTCTGTTCATGTTATCTATCTAGAAAAACATCTGATGCCTCTAGTAATTAAGAGCATTCGCTTGACTTACAATCGATTCGTTCATATTTTTATACCTGAGAGAAAAACCTAAAAAATATCATCGATTATTTAAAAAAAAAATCTATGTGAAGCAACAAGTCAAAGTTAATTTCCAATGCTAGTAATCGAAATTATGACCAAATTTTAAAATTAAAAACTTTACTATATTTTCATTGAGCACACATAGACACACAGACACACACACACACACACACACACACACACACACACACACACACACACACACACACACACGCACACGCACACGCACACGCACACGCACACACACACACACACACACACACACACATACACACATACATACACATACATACCTGTAGGGACTTATCCCTCGATCTCACTTAAAATCGAGCTCGCGAAGCTTAATTTACCTCTATCTCAGGCTCACGCAATTTTAGCACCTAACACTCCAGTCAACATTCTAACCAGACCCACGAACTACTCAAGAATGTGAATTGAGCTAAACCTGGAAAACATTATCCAGTCAAAGATACCTGTCTCCCATGAACTTGTCAGTTATTCAATCAACCGCCACTAACCATATTATTCGGAAAGCGTGTTCCAGCACGATGAAGAGCTGTGGGAAAAGCCTATATAAGGGAAAAGTTCCAGAAGAGACAGGGACCAGAAAAATTACTCAAACTTCTTATTTACGAGATCAAAAGAATTTCTATATTTTAGAGATCGCTTGTAATAAAAAAATCCACTCCAAGCAATAAATATACTTTTACAAAAATCTTCCATACGAGATCATGGTTTTTTACATGTTCAGAGGTTTTTTACGCTAAAAACACCTGTTTTCATTTCTTACTTTATAGTAGAGTACTTTTACAGGTTCATTGGTGTGATAGTTAATTCCTAATCATATCGAGCTTACAGAATTTGGCCATTACAATACCAATTTGGCAATTTTACATAATTTTCCGTGATAACTCTGCAATGTACTAAGATTGTCATGAATAGTTTGTTTAATATTACACAGAGTTAGCACTAATGCATGTATTGCTACTATAAATACACTTTACGCTAAAATGCTGAACAATTATAATTGATAAGATACTTCATAATTTTTTGGGTATTTTTACCGTAAACCCTCACGAAACAGCACTAATCCACCAGGGGTACTTGAGGGTATAACAGCTTATTGCATACGCTAAATGTAATTGTGAGTACTACAAAATTGACTTAGTATAATTTCATTTCAATTTATTTTACTTGAAGATGAGCAAAATGATAAGTTTAGGGTTGTGATTAGTATCCAAATCTTACATTTTAAATCACCTAAACCAAGTCATTTTAGCCGTTCTGAGTTACTAATAAGTATGATTAATGTCTATGTTTCCTATTTTCAGAATTAAGGACTGTCCAAAGATAACTTGGTACAAAGCAAGAGTAAAAAGCCTTAAGAAGCCTTCTCTATACATTTTTTATTCTAGAGGTAATTTGAGGTGCCAAAACATTGCAAAAGTACAGTAGATCAAGCCTGAAGCTACACCAAGTGTTAGAGATCAGTTTTAGCAGTTCAGGCAGTTTCCCAGTCTCCAAAGAGTGACCACAATTTATTTCACGCGATCCAGGATGACATGGCCAGATCTGAGTAAAGGCTTACATCCAAAAGAGGCTATGGAGAACTCCAGCCAAAGATCAAGACCAGGGGCCTCTATAGACCCGCAATCATGGCCCCCCAAGCCTTAGAATATTAATTTTTGTGGGTTATATGGGTGGCTAGGTCCCCAAGTTTTAGCCAAATGACTGTGATACCCCTCTCTGCGATAGAAGTGAAAGAAAAAAATTTGTTTTGTTTAGTCCCATATTGCTTATATAATAAAAGGGCATTGGTTTCTTCAGCTATAAAAGAAAACTCTCCTCAATTATAGTAATCATTTGTCAGAGGAATAAAATTAAGGAGGGAGCTCTTTATTTAAGCATAATTAAGTGCTTAGTTTTAGACTTGTTTGGGCACAGACCCAGGTATAGCCGGCTACACTCCTTAGCTATGACTAGGGAGGAAGCTAGCCTACCTGCGTAACTATTAGTTAAGTCTAGCTATTGGGTCACCTTTTGGTCTTCCCCATAATGGTTTGAGGGAGGGTCTAGGAGGGCTAATACTCTTAATTATGTCTAGCTCATATTCATAGTGTCCTTCCTTAAGACCCTAAAGGCATAGGAGTACGCCTTTATGAAAAGGTATGCTAGGAGATTTAGAAACTCCTCCACCTCAGAGGTCAAAGGGAGGGACTAGGATGATTAACACTCTTAAGTAAGATTAATCTATATTCCTAGCCCATCCTAAGGGCTAACGAGGGATAGGGGTTCACCCCTCAAAGAGAATACTCCTGTAAGATTAGTCGGGTCTCAACATCTTCTGCGAAAGAGACTCGGGATGGTGGTATTCTCCGTAGGCTTGCCATTTCCTAGCTTACTCAGTTGACAACTAGTTGTATAAGTTCTTATTAAGATTACATCTGAGGACCTAGGTGGGTTTTTAGAAAGGTCTGGAGCCATAAAAATGGTAAAACTCTAGCAATACCCACTAGGGTACAGCAAGGTCCTGTAGCAAATATTATTACAATGTTATTAAGATATTTAAAGGAGGGTACAGGGAAATAAGTTGCTTCTCTGTGTTCCTTTCACTTGTATTGGCTAAACTTTATGTCCTCCCCTTGTAACTATTTGCATGTATCAATAAAACCCCTATTTTGATCAAAAACAAAAATGGAGGTTACATCCATTTGGATGATAGGTGTCCAAGGCTACTTCTCAACTAAAATTTTCTTAAATACCCACATAGAAAGAAGGCTAAACACATGGTAGAACAACTGGTTGTGGAATACACCTTTACGGTCTGACATAGGGTTTTTGGGTAGAGGTTAATGTAGGGAAATCTCCCTACTTCAGCTGAACTGCAAAGAAGATTAAAACCATCTCAATGTACTTCTCTTGTAAACAACAGGATGAAGACTCCTATAATTTATTTTGGGAGTGTTTGGGCAGTCAAAATTAGAGAAGAGAATGGGGAAATGACGTTTAATTTTACCAACTCTCATATATAAGATTAGAAGGATTGGTTGAAGCTGACAAGTAACTTGAGTCCACTAATTAATGACTTGTGGAGCACCTTTACTCTTATATCAGCGTACTAAATTGGATCAAAAGGAAGGTCATACAAGAGATCTAGAACAACTCATTGCTCACAAAAGTTGGTAGTAATACTGATTTTAACATGCATATCCTCCCTATACTGAGAGTTCAAATAAGGTACAGGAATCCCTAACTAGAAATTCATGTGTTGGATACGTCCTACACCTAATAAAAATAAAATATCATGTGATGGCTCCTTTTATGGTAACCCTGGTCTAGGGGGATGTGGTGCAGTATTTAGGAATCACAATTGTGAAGCCATTCGGGTCTTGACAATGAACATTGCTTACACAACATCATATTGTGTTGAATGTCTTAATTGTATACCTTAAATAGAGTTTACTTAAGGGGATACAAAGAAGTATGGGTAGTGTGTGATTCATGTGCAGCTATTAGATAACTGGAGATTCATCAAAAAGACCTTCATACCTCCCTGAATATGAAAGGTAGAGGGAGCAAAATTTTAGGGGAGTATTTTGTGTAAGTTCAATGGGTTGGAGATCTTCAATGGTTGGATGGTAGGCAAGAGTTTACTGCAAACATTGAACTCCCTTTTGTGGAGTATTTTACGTTTCAAATGTAATAGGGATTTCAAAAAGTAGCACATGATTTGTGAGGCGGGTGCAAACATAGTTGGGATGTCATGGTAATTCTTTATTTTTTTATGTTAATCCAAACTTTTGTAATACTTTTTTTTTCATTGATAAAAATAAGAAAATCTATATTTTTTTCTTGATTAATAAAACCAAAAATGATCACTTAGAATGAAAAAAGGTTATTATTGTTATTTTTTTATGCTCAAAAAAGAAGAAATTTGTTATAGTCCACGGTATTTGATGGGACCCCCACATGGAGTGGGTAAGGCTACCACCGAACTACTAACCCCCTAGTATTTGGCTAGGGAAAGAAAGACCGAGGAGTCTCCACTATAAATATAGGGAGACTCCCATATTTTGTATCACTAATGTTTAATTGAACATACTCACATATTTGGCTTTATCGAGCCTTAATAGAATCTCTCTACTACCCCCTATATTGGCTAAGTATTATAGATGATTGTACACTTTCAAGCATGCTTATTCTTCCTTCGAGTACAAATTCTCGGTATTGGAGCTTATCTTGGGTTGGAATCTCTTGTTATTCATAGCTTTGGATAGACGTTACCCTAAAAAATCCTCTAAATTTTAAGGTTCAAAATTTTGGATCTTATAATATCCATGCTTAGATCTTATATGTTAGAGTGATTTTTGGTAGAGTTGTTTTTTATCTCTACAATTTTTACATACTAATGCCTTGAATATGATGCATAGGCTTGATTTGGTTAATCTTGATTCATGATATAGACTATGTGATTAAATTTCTTATTACATGTGATTAAGGTTTGCATGATTAAATCTATATGTTAGTCTAGGGTTTTTCTATTTTTAGCCTTAAAATATGTTGAATATGAATTTTTTTTCCATGTTCATTATGGTTTTTAGCAGTATATTCATCATAGATCATATGGTTTGATCCAAAATTGTCCCATAAATCGTGTTTTTACGTGTTTCGAGAAACCCTAATATTTTCCTTAATTATTAGGCTATATTCGGATTTATTTTATTAATATTTTTAGAATAAAGAATAATTTTAAGTGAGATAATATCTCCTTTTTTTGGGAAGCTTAGATTTGATAAGTATCTTAGATGCATCCTTCTATTTCTAGTCTCTATCTCTTATTTTAGGAAGACCCAATAATTTTGGAAACTCCTTGATAGGATCTCCTATGTGAGTTGACCTGTGGGGTCTAGACCTAGTTAGGTTAGATGTACATGTAGGCTCGTATGTGTATGCATTTGCTATGGAGAGGTGTACACAAAAATATTCTTTAGACTTTGGTTAGTTTTTGCACTAACAATATTGACCCCACCACACCTTAGTCAAGCCAAGCTCCTAAGTTGAGGGTCCACATAATTTTATTATGTGTATCAGCCTTGTTGAGTAATGCTCCAAGCCATGCCCAACCGGTGGAATTCCCACACTCGGTTAGGCCTAAGGCCTTGAGCCCCAAGCCTAACTTGCATCACGGCCTGCTTGACCATGCACATATATGCAGCATTGGACGCAAGTGTAACCCATATGATGTGCACGTATGTGAGGCATGTGGTTCATGTAAGGTGTTCCTGCATGTTGTGTACTAGTGCACAGTGCGTGCGTGTGACCCCGTGACCACTACTCGTGTGACTGGCACGTGTGCATGTGGTAAGTGCTGACCTCAGCGTCCCGCATGTTATTCACATGTGTGCAGCCTGTGAACCGAGTGTAAACCTGAGTGAGGTGCACATGTTATGTGCGTGTGTAACCCGCGTGACAGGCACGTGTGTGCGGTGTGTAGACCACATACGTGTGTGGGTGTATGTTGGTGTGTTTGCATGCATTACCTCAATAGATGTGTTTAGGCAGACTTGGCTAAGCCCAAGCCAACCGAGTCCTGCAGACTCTAGGTTGGCCAAGGCCGACCTTGTCGACACCCCTACTCTATCGAGTAATAGTTGTAAACCCGATCTAAGGTTGACTTTGGCTAATCCGATCAGGTCCAACATGTCTTGATGAGACCCTATCCTTACCTGATCCAAACCAAATCCTAGTATCCAACCTTAATCTAGGTTAGACCTCTAGTATAAACCCAATCCTGTCTGACCTGATCCGATATGATCTTGAGATTGTTTTTGGGCAGGTAGCCCTGACCCAGCTTAAAGGCTGACCTGAGCACTCCTGGACTAGGGCCTAATAGCTCTAAGCTCTAACTTAAGCTTATGCATATGAGACTTATGGCCTGAATCCTTGATCTCTAGAGTTCCAACCCAGTGTTAAAACTCTAAGGGCCACATTTGTGCCCACCTTAACGACTTCTACTTGACTTTTTATCACAATTCACACACTTAGCTTGGTCTCAAGTGTTGTGGACATCAACTTGAGCCGAGTACACTGATCAGGAATAAGGCGTATCTTAGACTAGGTTTAGACAGAGTTAACCTGACTACATACTGGTAGCCTACGTCAACTCTAACTCAACCATACACCTTAGTTTTTTGATCTCTTGGTTCCATTTGTTTTACTAGAGGTCTTTAGACGAGTTCGCTCTCCTTCGTGTATTAATATTTTAGGCAACATTGACCTAGGCTTTCTCGAAGCCTACCCTAAGGTTCTGTGTTTACACAGTCTAAAGATTAATAACGAATGTGTGGTTTAGCGTCTGACGCATATAATTGCATCTCTAGGAAACAGATTTTGTTAGAAACTATATTCGCGGAAGCTAAAACAAATCTCAATTAAACAAAAATCTCTTAAATTGCATAAATTAAAGGTTAAAGACCTAAGGTTTATAAATTTTACCCAAAACTCTACATACCTTTCTAATGCTAAGCCTCTCCCTCACTCAGAACCAACATAAGAAATAAACTAAGCTTAGGCCCTCTTTTATAGGAGAAGAGACCTAACACAAATAGAAACCATTGTTAGACTTTAGTTAAGAATTTTTTCCTAATTTTAATGCAAATTAAATAAACGAATTAAAAATAAACTAAAATAGGAATAATTGTTCTGCAAGGTGGAGAGACGATCACCTACGTGGGTATTATGATATACACGTGACTTATCAGATTTGTTTAAACATTTCTTAACCTATACCCCCGATAGATAGACTTCTACTTATCTGGTTGGAATTAATTATTCCCCATATCTTTGTTTATTCTCCACCTGATAATCTAGGTTATTAATTGAGGACTCATTACCCTCTTGGATCCAGTCAATGGGCTTCCCTATATTTAAGATAATAGTGGAACACAGATATGATCCTGTCCCAAATAGCTTAACCAATCTTCACTAGCATCCAACTCTCTCAACTCGCACATACTATCTCCTTCTTGCAGGACATGTAATGAAGCACTCCTTGGCCATGTCATAGCTTATTCGTTTAGTACCAATTTCTGCTAAAGCCACATTTTTTTGTTTTTGGTCTTATATTGGAACTGAATTGGGTTAATTTCTCTATACCTTAAGGATTTGATAAAAATAGCCCACGTGACTACAAGGTCGCCCCCTAAATGTTATCCCTGGTCACCTAACTTTAGTATAAAACTATATCGCAAGAGTAAAACCTATGTTAGATACAGTCTCTAAATAGGTTTGGAAAATCAAAAATAGGGAAAGGATTTTACCTCGGTATTAATCTGTGTGTATGGTGTGAACATTGCTATCCTTCAAAACAAATTTGGTTAATTTGGTTGTTTTCCATTGTTATCTTTCCCAGCTTGTATATATCCTCTGTTTTTTCTAAAACAGAAGGAGGGATTATGTGTTTTTCTTTTTTCACATCACCCTACCCATTACTGGATAATACATATTATGCATATTGATATATCATTATATTATGGCTTCTTTGGAAATATCTTATGTAAATAATCTTACCTTACTTTTGTGTATCATGCAGATGGTAAAATTGTCTAATTTCAAGTTCGCTCCACTCAATCTCTCTTGAGATAATTACCTTTCATAGATGATAGACGCGGAGATCCATCTAGCTAATGATAGTTTAGAATTAGCCATGCATCGCGTAACTTGTTGATACACAATCATATAAGGATAAGCAATCAAAAGCTGTAACTATCATACCTGTGCCATCTTTGGACAAATCAAAGGCGTTAGTTCTTATACGGCCCCACCTTAAGGAAGACTTGAAAATGGAATGCATTTCTAAGAGTGATCCACTTTCTTTGTGGAACAAACTTGACAAGCGATCCATACATCAAAACACCATTCTTCTTCCTAGCGTAAAGTTTTGATGGTTGAACTTGTGGATATGTAGGATTATTAGAGTGTGAGGGAATATAACTTAGCGGTCTATTGTATCACCTCCACTCTGACTTTATGTAGAAAAAAGGTGACAAAAATCTATATTCTTGAGAAGATGTTGCCTAGGTTTCATTATTCTAACTCGATGTTAGCTGAGCAATATTGGAAATGTAACTTTAAGGAGAAATCAGATCTGATTACTTATCTATTACATGTTTAACAGAACAACAAACTGCTATTGAAGAATCACAATTGTAGGCTCCCAGGTAGCCCGCCAGTGCCCGAGGTAAATTATACTGTATTGAATAAGGAAAAACACGATCGAGGTAGCTGTGGTAAGGGTAATATCAACAAAGCAGATACTAGGGGTCGCCGCTAGTAAAACCAAAAGTTTTAGGGGAACCAAAAACCCTATGGCAACCAAATACAGAAAAAGGAAGGAACTAAAGGGTTTATAAGCTGAAGACTGACAGAGGTGGTGCATCTCTCATTGACGTTTGTCAACAATGTGTTAAATCTGGATATTGGGCACGAAATTCTCATTCCTTTAATCAACTCGTGGAAGAATACCTGTCGAGAATGAAGCCTTAAGCTCACCATGCACAAATCAAGTATAAATCCGTCACAATAACTATGGATGCTGAAGAGGTTATAGACTATACCCATTTTTCCACGTCAGACTTCTATGCCGACGGGCACAATGACTTCACGTTGAAGTATTTAAAGAGGGTGTAATTAGCAACATATTATGATGTCACCACAAGTTGTTTTTAATTTTATGTTTTCGACTAGTATTTAATTATTCGTAGTTTGAAGTAGTATTGAATAAGCCTTTCGGGGAGGAAGTGCAACTTGTTTCCATTTTACAACTTATTGTGTTGAACATCTACTTCTATCTATATATGCGTTTCTTGACATTTTTAATGGTTGATTATGTGCATATCTATTTTCTTAGAATAAAATTATTATATAGATAATAACTAAAATGCTTAATCCTATGCGTTGCCGGAAGCAATAATCGAAATCGAGTATGGATTTGCATGCTTACTACCCGGATCATCTCTGTGGATTCATGTCTTATTGACAGTGGGGCAATACATTTGATTCTTCAGGAGAAAGGATTTTTCTTGAAACTAACCATGGGTAACTTAAATGCTATAAACACCATTGGTACAACTAGTATGGTAGAGGGCTTTGGTAGAGCTTCTCTTTTCCTTCCTAGAGGCACAATCCTCCATATCGAGAATGCCCTTAATAGTAGTAAGTCTGGTTAGAATTTACTCAACTTCAGGGATATTTATGCCAATGGAAATCAGTTTGAAACTTGGAATGATAATAGAAATCCATTCCTGCGTATCACATCTTAGGTAGATGGTCAAAAGCTAGTGTTGGAGTAATCTTAATGTACTCATCAGGTCTTTATATGACCCATATTCAAAAGATAGATACTTATACTATTTCACACGTCCCCATGTATAGTAAAAACCTTTTCCAACTATGGCATGATCGTCTCTCTCATCGTGGATATGACATGCTGAACAAAATAATCAAGAACTCATGAGGCCATTCCTTAAAGGAATAGAAAGTTCTAATTCTCAAGAACCAGTCGTGTCAAGAATATTCTCAAGGAAAACTTGTTACGAGACCGAGTTAGACCAAAGATAGCATATTCTCAAGGAAAAATCCCCTAGATTTCTCCAACGCATTTACGGAGATATCGCTGATCCTATCCATCCACCTTCAGGCCCATTCAGATAATTTATGGCCATCATCAACACATCTTATAGATGGTCGCATGTATACTTGCTCTCGACTAGGAACATGGCTTTTGCACACTTGTTAGTACAGATTATAAAGCTAAGGGCACAGTTCCCTGACCACTCTATTTAGTCTATCAGATTTGACAAAGCTGGTGAGTTCACCTCCACACTTTTGATGATTATTGCTTGTCCATGGGAATTGATGTTGAACATCATGTACCCCATGTGCATACCCAGAACAATATGGTTGAAAATCTAATCAAGAAGATTCAAATGATCGTTCGACCTATGTTACTGCGAAGAAGACACCCGGTCAGCGCTTTAGGCCATGCAGTCTTACACGCCACTACGCTCATTAGACTGTGACAAACAGTTTATCATTATTTTTCCCTATTGCAACTAGTAACTACCCAGCAGCTATTAGATCACCATCTGGACACTTTTGGTTGTACGGGGTGCCTATTGTACCACTGCAATATAACAAGATGGGTCCCTAGAGACACTTTACGATTTACGCATGGGATATGATTCTCCATCGATCATCCAATACATAGAACCCATGATAGGTGATTTTTTACTGCAAGGTTTACATACTCTCACTTTGAAGATACAGTATTTCTACTGTTACGGGAAGATAATAGAAGTTTTATTCAAAGTGAACGACTTGGAATAACTTGGAATACACCAACTATGTCTCACTTGGACCCGCCAAATTGTCATCGTAATAGATAAATTTAAAGGATCCTTAACTTTCAACAGATTGCTCATGAAATGTTGGATGCATTCAATTACGCAGCTAAAGTGACAAAGTCACATATCCCATCAGTAAATACTCTATAATCGAGGTCCTTAAAGGAAATGTTATGGTTGTACAAGCAAATGAGCCTATAGCTCAAAGATTATAAGGTCGTCCTAAAGGATCTAAAAATAGTCCTTGAAAAAGAGTACAGAAGGTTCAACCGACTCCTGGCTTATTCAAGACTCGTTGAGAGTTACCACCCGATAACTTGGCAATATTAGCTACTCGATTACCCAAGCGGATTGTCCCTATGGAGACAAGCCCTATAGTGGCAGCCACTGGCACGATACTTGACTCGAATATCAAAATACCAGTCTATTATCTCTGTACTGGATCTAAGTTTAATCATTCGAAAGTAGTCGTCGATGAAATATTCATATTCGTCTCTGCAATTGTCGTCGCAAATGATAATCTCGACCCACAGTCCATTGATGAATATCGTCGTAGACAAGATTGGCCAAAGTGGGAACATGCGATTCAGACAGAGTTATATTCTCTAGTAAAGTATGAGGTATTTGGACTGGTAGACTGATGTAATAATATCATAAGACCAGTTGGATACAAGTGAGTATTTGTAAAGAAACATGATGAATCCAGGAATGTTGTATGGTATAAAGCGAGCCTCATCACCCAAGGTATCTCTCATAGACCTGACATCAATTATGATAAAACCTAGTCTCCTATGATGGATACTATAACATTCCACCTCTTAATTAGTCTATCACCCTCAGAAATACTGGACATGTATCTAATGGATGTAGTCGCAGCTTATCTATAAGGAAAAATAATTACCGAGATAAAAATGCAGATTCCTGAAGGATTTCGTTTGCTGAAAGTAACTAAAAATAAATAGTTTGCCAGCACACAGAGTACCGTCGATACAGTAGCATCAAGCATACTAAAGGTATGTACGGTGTATAATTGGATAAATTACTTTATGGTCTAAAGAAATCATGACTGATGTGGCATAATTGGCTGACAAAATATTTCAAGAATGAAGAGTTCTCGAATAGCCTGATTAGCCCATGCATCTTCATTTAGAAGTCTGTCACTAAATTTTTATCATAGATGTATATGTAGATAATTTAAATATCATCGGGACTCCTGAGGAGATAAACTGCACTACAATATATCTGGGGAAGGAATTCGAGATGAAAGACCTCGGTCAAACTAAGTTTTATCTTGGTCTCTGGATTGAACATCTTTGTGGTAGAATTCTAGTACACCAGGTGACATATACAGAAAGAGTGTTGAAACACTTTTACATCGATGTTGTTCACCTGCTGAGTACACCAATGGTTATTAGACATTTGGATGGCGGCGAAAAACTCCTTGGTCTTGAAATACCATATTTAGGAGCTATTGGTACTTTGTTATATCATGCAAGTTGTACTAAACATGACATTTCATTTGCAGTAAACTTGTTGGCTTGCCACTGTTCCTAGCTGACGCTGAGACATTGGAATGGAGTTTAACACATATTTTGTTATCTGCTTGATACAGTTGATATGAGATTATTCTTTTTGAATAATGTCATAGGCAAGCAAGATCTAGTTACTTATACAGATGTAGGATTTTTATCAGATCCACACAAAGGTTATTCATATATAGGATATGTTTTCACTTATAGAGGTACATTGATATCTTGGTGTTTTGTCAAATAGGCAATGGCTGCGACATCCTCGAGCCACTCAGAGATCATTGCTCTACATGAAGTTGGAAGAGAAGTGTTTGGTTGCGCTCCATGGAAGATTTGATCACCAAGGCACTACCGAAGTAAACATTCCTAAAATTGGTTCCTTGCATTGGAATACGAAAGCTGAGTCTACTTGTTTTAGAGGCAGAATCTTCTCTCGAGGGAGATTCCCCATCATTACTTTAACTGATAGGACATATGTGCTTTGTACATTTTCCTGAGTTGGGCAACCACTGATCTACTAACCCCCTAGGGTTCGGCTAGGGAGAGAGAGACCTAGGAGTTTCCACTTAAATATAGGGAGACTCCCCTACTTTGTAACACTAATGTTCTCTTGAACATACTCACATATTTGGCCTTTTGGAGCCTTAATATAATATCTTTACTACTCTCTATATTGACTAAGTGTAGGGACCTATCCCTCGATCTAACCCAATTTGAGCTAATTCCAGTTCAAAATACCTCTATATCTGACTCACACGATCTACACGTGACATCAGCAGTCAACATTAACACCAACCCCCACAAACTGATGAAAAGCCTGGGCCGAGCTCAAATAGATAAACATGAACAAATCAAAGACACCAGTCTCTCACGAACTCAACAGTTACTCAGTCAAATGCCACTAACCACATTGTTAGGAGAATGTACTTCAGCACGATAAAGAACTGCGGAGAAGGCCTATATAAAGAAAAAGTTCCAGAAGAGACAGGGACCAGAATAATATACAAGAAATTACTAAGAAAACTATATTTTCTAGATTCTCAAAACATAAAGCTTCTTATTTACAAGATCAAGTATTTCTAAGTCGAGATATCACTTGTAATAAGATATCAGCCTCAAGCAATAAAAGTTACTATTACAAAAACCCTCAACCCGAGGTCGTGGTTTCTTACCTATTCAGAGGTGTTAAATTACCTGTGTTATTTCTTATTTCATATTAGATTTTATCACAGGAACATTGGTGTAAGAGCTAATTCTAAGCCATCTCAAGCTTATAGAATTAGGCCATTATATTTGGCACCGTCTGCAGGAAAGAAGATATTTCCACGATATCCTAAGTCATATATTCGTTCTGCTACAAATTTCAATCATGGTAACTTCCAGATGACCAGCAACTGGAATCCAGCTTGATCTTTCAGTTTAGCAAGAATAACTTACAGAGCTACAGGCGTATCTCAACGCCGAAACAGAGAAGCGCAGTGAGCTCAAATGTCAATTAACTCTTAACCAAGAGCTCTGTGAGAAGGAGCTCAAAGCCTCAACAGAAATAATCAGCACGAACCTCAACAGTTCATTCATTTAGGTGGTGAAGTTTAGTTTCAAGTCAGCCGAGGTCACTGATTGTCCAAACATCAGGAGGAAGAACAATGACCTCAACCTCGAGTTCTAGTACGTAATCATTTGAGTGAAGGTACCGGTACTCACAATCCTCATCCTCCACATCAAGCCACTCAATTGACACGTCAATATGTTCTACAAGAGCATATGGATCAGTGTATCAAGGAGTTAATCGAAGCACAAGTTCTGGGCACTACGGACGACCTTACCAAGTTACAAGGGAGTCAAATTGCCAAAGAACTCTTTGATATGGAAATACCGAAAGATTTCCATACTCATAAAAATTACAAATATAAAGGTACCGATCAAAAGGAGCGCATTAAACAGTACCGTAATTCATTGAAGTTATATTCCAACCTCAACCACATCCTTTACCGTTTGTTCACAATAAGTCTGCAGGAAGAACCGCTCCGGTGGTTCTACTCTTTACCTGAAGACTCCATAAACACATTCGACTAGCTGTAGAAATAATTCATCAAGTCATATGCTCATAATAGTGATAAAGAGGAGAATTTATATTCTCTTATCAGTCTTGAACAATCATACAGAAAGAAGCTCGAGGCTTTTACGAAGAAGTTTTTGGAGCTTGTGCGTAAAATAGACAATCTCAATCAGAAAACATCTGTAACTGCTTTTACCAACACACTCCAACTCGACTGCAAGGCCAAAGAACACCTCTTCTTCAAAAAACCTGTGACCTTGAAAGATGTGATCACAGAGGTTAATAGTTACGTCGACCTAGAAAAGATGATGCCTAAAAGGTATAAATCTACTAAATCTGTCCTAACCATAAAAGGTCCATCCAAATATCAAAGTACTGAACCAAAGGAGGTTCAGGGTGATCAAAAGCGCTATAAGGGAAATATTGGTAACCCTCAAAAAGGTGGCTCATTACCCAAACCGGTCCTCCCAAGAATGAATGCTCGAATATCCATAATTTTTCTAATCCTCTCCAAGGATAAGCTATACCGTCTCTCTCAACCATTGAAATCAATCAAGAATCTCCCGTACTGCATGCATCATAAGGTAAACCATCATTCTACTAACAACTACACTACTTTACAGAGGTAGCTAGAATTCATTTTCAAGGAGGAACGGATGTTCGAATACATTTTTGACCTACAATTATATAAGGATGGCAGCTATAAAAAGTAGCTAGAAGTCATCCAGGTCGAAGATCAAGCTGAAGAGTAGCATATCTACCATATGCACCACAACAACATGTTCGAAATCCATCAAATCACCAACTCTTACCAATTCAAGTGTAGAAGACTGTCAGAATGCTGCAATCTTACATCTCAAGACAAAGAGGCCAAGTTCTACCTGGGTCGAGCAATCGTCGGCTTGGGATCTCATTCAAAGATTATGACATTAGTCATGTCAAATTTCCACATCATGATGCATTAGTCATAATGCTCTAGATGAAGAAGTTTTTCATGCACACAATGATGATTGATACTAGAAGCAGTATTGAGATTCTTTTTTAGAGCACTATCGACCAAATGGGATTGGCCGATCAAGTTATTCTAAGCGATATTGATATCAGTGGATTTAATGGTTCTAAAAAGTAGTGAGTAGGCAAGATCATCTTACCTATTACCACAAGACCAACCACCATCGATGTCATATTCTACGTAATCAATGCCAAATCTCATTATCTTGGAATTATGGGCCGCTGCTGGATTCAAAGCATGGAAGCAATCGCTTCCACCTATCATCAAGCACTCCACTTCAAACACAATGATGGTTTTATGAAATAAAGGGTCGTCAAAAGCATTCTCGGGAATGCAAAAACACCGTCTCAGCAATTCTAGATACCTCAGATAGATACGCTGTATAGCAATTACAGAAAGCTGATTACCTTGATGATCAGCCTTCAACAAAAGAGCCAACAGAATATGTTAATATTGATGGACCTAGCAGAGGTACTTTCGTAGGTACCAAGTTAATCCAGCATGATAAGGATGCTATCATTTAGTTCTTCAAGTAAATTGAGACGTATTTACATGGAATTTCAAAGAGACGCTTGGGGTCGATCTGGCCAAGGCGTGTCACAAATTGGCCATCAACATAAACGCCATGACAGTCAAACATAAACAACGGCGACTATCACCTTGACTTCAAGAAGAAGTTAACATGGAGATTGAGAATTGATCAAAGTGGGATTCATTTGAGAAGCCAAATATCCAGATTGGATATCCAACATCGTTGTTGTCCCAAAGAAGAATGAAAAAGTCCTAATTTGCGTAGATTTCCCAGATCTAAGTAAACACGCTCCAAAGGACAGTTTCCCTCTCCCTAATATCCATCAAATTCTTGATTCTACTGCAGGTCACGAACTCCTATCTATGATAGAAGCTGCTTCTGGGTACAATCAAATTTTACTCTTGGAAGAAGATCAAGAAAAGACCACTTTCATCACTGAAAGAGGACTTTACTACAACAAAGTCATGCCCTTTAGACTCAAAAATGAAGGCACGACTTATCAACAATTTATAACTACTATGTTCAAAGCACATCTTAGGAAAGACGTGGAAGTTTAGATTGACGATCTCTTGTGCAAGAGCATACAGTCAACCAACCACATTACAGATCTCAACACAATATTTAGCATTCTTTGACCTTATAGGATACATCTCAATCATGATAAGTGTCAATTTAGAGTACTTTCAGGTTAATTTCTTGGCCATCTCATCAGTAAGAAAAGGATTAAGGCCGATCCATATCAAATTTGGACTCTCCTCAACATGTCATCTCCAAATACGACGAAAGACGTACTGAAACTTACCAGCAAGATTACCGCTATTAATCAATTTATTTCAAAATCTTTAGACCACTGTTATTAGCCGTTCTTACTACTCTACAGTTGTACCAAATAAGAAAATGTTCAGTAAAATGCAGAGGTCCAATGGACATAAGAATGCGAAGCAGCTTTTTAGGATTTTAAAACCTATTTTGAGAGGATTGGAAGTTTGAACATGATATCATGTTCAAACAACGTCATTCTAAAACGGTACCTCATTTATGAACTCATAATATCATGTTCAAACAACGTCATGAAGTTCGAACAACGTCATTCTGAAAAGGGTCATTTCGAATATGAAGCTCTCATTTATGAACTCAACCTCGTACTTGAGCTCGGTGTTCGAGAACTCTAAGTTTACACAGATTAACTATTCATTGTCCACCATTACTCTGAACAATACAAGAAGAATGGCAAGATGATTGAATATGAAGCCCTTGTTGCAGATAGGATGAGTAAATAACCGAAAGCAACTCTCGATTATCTTCCTCGAGGTGCAAACAAACATGCCGATTCTTTGGCATATCTAGCTGGGGTCTTGGGAACAGAAGCTCGATATCTCCAGATCGAAGTAATTTCAACCCCCAACATTGATCGCATTTATGTATGTACGATCAGCACTGGGGGCGATAAAGGAGAAGACGATGATTGGCGAAAGCCCTTCTTAGCCTACCTTGGTATCAATAACAAATACAAAGGACCCCTTCCAGCTGATCAAAAGGAGCGCCGGCAGCTGATCGACAACTCAAAGCGCTACACAAATCAAAACGGTTATTTATATCACCGTTCAGTGACGAAGACTTACCTAATGTACCTCTCTAGAAAGAAAGTGGACGAGATGCTCCTCGATTTACATAAAGGGACTTATAGCTCCCACGCCACAGGTCAATCACTCGTAAGCAGAGCTATTGTACAAGGAGTATTCTGACCAGGCATGCACAAGCAAGCAGAAGAGTACTCACTCAAATGTGATACATGTTAACTGCATGGACAAATAATACGTGCTCCAGCGCTCGAACTACATGCAATCAAGGTATTTTGGCCATTCAAAAGATGGGCACTCGACCTTGTTTGTGAATTTCCTAATTCTCCAGGTAACCACTGATACCTACTCATAGCTACATATTATTTTACAAAATAGGTTGAGGTAATTCCATTTTATCGAACCAGAGAAGAAGAGGTCATCTCTTTTATCTGGGAACATATCATCTCTCTGTTTGGATGCCTCTACCTAATTTATATCGATAATGGGCCACAATTCGTTGGAGAAAAAGTCATAACCATCCTTAACAAACATAATATCATCCACTCACTATCCACCCTACTACCTTCACGACAATGGCTAAGCAAAAATTACCAACAAGGCAATCGTGGATGGACTCCAAAAAAGCCTTCATTCACAGAAAAAAGGGAAATGGGTTCGAGAATATCTTTACATCTTATGGGCATATCGTATTACTCCTCGTCAATCAATCGGCTGCACCACATTCCTTCTTGCCTATGGGACCAAAGCCGCCATTCCATCTGAATACCATCATCTAGTCAAAGATCGCGAGCTAACTAATGAAGAAAATGAGTTTAAATTGACCTGCAACCTCAATTGGATCGATGAGACCAGGGAACGAACCATTGCTAACCTTGGTCGATATTACCATATGCTGGCCAGTTTATATAACAGATGAGTGCCAGAAACCATACTTTCTAAATTAATGATCTCATCCTCAGAGAAGTCCCTCAGCACAGAAAATAACCACATGCCAGTAAACTAGCAGAAAACTTGGAGGGTCCATTCCTTATCACTGGTCTTACATGCCTGGGATCATATTACCTCATGACAGAAGAGGGAGTTTACATCTCAAATCCTTGGAATGCTAGGTGACCGAAACGGTACTATCGTTAAGTCCCTCACCACTTAATTTAAAATTCCTGCTTTTTTTTATTCCAAAAGTGAGATTTTCATCTCTATCCAATGTATATCCTTTTCTATTCAATGAAAACTACTAAGTTTTTTCCCACACAACTCTCTACTTATATAGATAATACATAGATTCAAGCAAAGGTAAATACTAGCTTTTAATCAACCTTTATTCCGATTAAAGCAAGGATAATACTCGCTTTGATCAACTCTATACATACTCCAAGATTACAACAAAGGTAATACTAGCTTTCAATCGAGGAACTCTACCAGACATAAGATAAAGCAAAGGTAAAACTAGTTTTTTCTTCATACTTAATATGGCTATAACATTATATTCCGAGATTAAAACAAAGGTAATACTAGTTTTCAATCGAGGAACTCTACCAGACATAAGATAAAGTAAAGGTAAAACTAGCTTTCATCTACCTCAATATGGCTGCGACATTATACTCCGAGATTGAAACAAAGGCAATACTAATTTTCAATCGAGGAACTCTACTAGACATAAGATAAAGTGAAGGTAAAACTAGCTTTCATCTACCTTAATATGGTTGCGACATTACTACTTCGAGATTAAAACAAAGGTAATACTAGTTTTCAATCGAGGAACTCTACCAGACATAAGATAAAGCAAAGGTAAAACTAGTTTTCATCCCACTCAATATGGCTACGACATTACTACTCTGTGATTAAAATGAAGGTAATACTAGTTTTCAATCAAAGAACTCTACCAGACATAAGATAAAGCATATGTGAAACTAGCTTTCATCTTTCAATATGTCTGCGACAGATACTTTTTCAGATCACATTTACAACAACTATAGAGAATTTTTTTTTCTTGTTGGGAGGTCAGCCATGCTTTCCCCTACAATAGGAGGATGATCAGCCATAAAATCTCAAGCTCGGGTAGCTACAGTGACCCTGCCATGCTCTACCAATTCAGCAGGTCGAGGACCTAACTCTATTTCCATGGAGTTCATACAGTTTCCTCGATCTATTTCTACTCTGCAGATGCACCCTGCCATGCTCTGCCATTTCAGCAGGTCGAGGACCTAACTCCGTTTCCATGGAGTTCATACAATTTCCTCGATTTACTTCAACTCTGTAGATGTATCCTTTACCCGACAAACAGTCGTGCTAGGTATTCCTCTCTAACTCGAGATTTCTAATTTTATCAACAAAATAGGCAATCACTGCCATTAACATCTCTGAGTTCAGAGCTTGTGGCACAACCATCCTAGAGAAATTCTTTCTTGCCATTCTTAGGTACTCTTTTAACCTATTATACCGTGCATCTTGCCATTTTATTTGACTATCTATGCGGGAAGTGAATTTGATGTTCTCCCTCACCTTCTCAGCAGTTTTAGCTGGCTCAGTCTGGTTTATCGCCCTCAAATCTACTACCTGAGTACGAAGTTACTCAAGCTCCCTATTTAAATCTTCCCCGGCAAGAGATTTCCTTAATAACTCATCTTTCTTCTTTATCAAAATATCCTTACCCTTAATAACCCGCTCTAACTCCTATTCTTTGGTAAGAGCACCGTCCAACTAACTTTGGCACTCCCTTAACCGCTCATTTCCTTTTTGCACATGACCTTGAATTCGAGCTATATTTCCCATCTGGTCTCTTATTTGAGCTGATAGGCTAACTACATCCCTTGGAACAAGGGAGTTCTTGACGTCACTTTTATTCTTTCACGAGCATTCTTTAGCCTCGGTGTTTCTGGCACCCAAATTGGCCTGAGCCAAATCAGTCTTTAATTGCGCCACCCTCTCATTCAACTCATCATACTTCCTTTGCGCCGTCCGAAACTCTATATCCTTAGCAGGTAAGGCTATATTCAACTGCTTAAACACAACTTCAGAGGTAGATAGGTCATCTCGAGTTTTCATCAGCTCGCTATCTTTCCCAACCATTTTCTTCTTCAACCATTTTACTGATCATTTGATCCTTTAAACTTACCGTAGATCGGCATAACCCTTTCTCTGACTTTTCTAAAGCTTTTATACAATATCGAGCCATATCAGCATCCCTACTCTTTACCAACAGCACATCATTCTTGTTTTTGAGCTTCGTTGCCTTTTCTTTCATCTCCGTGAGCTATTTTTACCCTTTACTAATTTTGGCATCCTTCTCCTTGATCTTCCGAGTACATCGTCAGCAGTTTGGGTTGCCTCAACAAACTTGAAGTGTACCTTTACATGTTAATCTATCTTCATTTTCCTCCCTCATTCTATTAAACTCTGCCACAAATTCATGGTTACAATGGCGTATCTCATCTTCGATCAAGCGAGCTGACTATAATTTAACCTAGCCATCACAGATTCAATATATCAAGTTTGATTCAGGATATTCACTCAATACATACATCTCATTTCTAACAAAATTTCTATTTTTTGACATCTACTGTGTGAAATAACTTCTAAACTTAAGGTCGAAGTACAATCCTAGTCGGATGAACAATAACACATAATTCGAATTCTAATGTACACATTATCTATATTTTTATTTGTCAATATTTTGATATTTTCTATACACCATTGAGTGCCATAGCTCCTAAAGTGATAGCAAGTTTTTGGTCTGTCTCTACACTCTATTTTTTACTTTGTAGCTTTAGACTAATGAAGCATACAAGTCAAATATTTCTTACACTTTTCTAACCTGTAGCTCCATTTGCGAAGACAGCAGGGTTGCTGAGGCATCTCACTCCTTAGCGAGCTCAATCTCTAAATCTTTTATTATGAGGTGCATTTCCTTAAGTTCCTACAACAAGGTTTACATGAACATCTTAACCTACAGAATTCTATCCAACAAACAATATTCCATTAGATTATAACATTACAAAACATTCATTCAATCACAGAGTCAACATTCTACCCTACCTTCTCATTTTCTTCTTCAGGACGCTCATTGTCATCACCCTAGTTGTCTCGCACCATTTGGGGAGAGACACCATCCAACCTGCCCACCACTCCAATAGCAACATCTTCCACCACATTATCTTCCTCTTCCTCAACATAGGTGTCCGCCATGATGGCATTCACCTCATCTTCGGAATACCCCTTCCATATTCCTTCTCTCTTCCCCCGATAGATCATTAATCTCCACCTTCTGAGAAACATTTAGGACCTCCAGCCACTTTCTCTCCTTAATCAAGTTAGCTTTCAGTCGAGCTACCTTCTTCTCAAGCTCAACTTTTGCCTTCTTCAGCTCAACTTTCTCCTCCTCAACTCTGAGGCATATCCCCTTCATCAAACGAGTAGCCTACAAATTAAAGCAAATGAACATTCAAAATCACATATTCAAGTAAATGAACTTACCATTTTTCTCATCTCCTCCTCCCAATTGAGAACTGCAACCCTCGCCCTTTCCTCCGCCTCTTTCGAATCGTCATCTATAACAGGTCGATCCTCTACGACCTTCACCCCTATCATTTCAGAAGGCTCAACCCTTCGCTTTTTCGTCCCTCCTTCAACCTCACCACTTTCTGTATAGAGTTCCAGAGGTCAAACCACGCTTCAGCATCTTCATCTTTGGAAATGCCTGAGCAAGCTTGCTCGACGAAGTAGACTCCAGCACACCGCGAAGTCTACTCCAGAGGCCTTGGACAAGTTCACTCGCCTCTCCCCATCAGTTCCCCTATTTTTGTTGTCATCAGCACCCGTAATTAGCCTTGTTGTTTAAGACTTTTGAACTTTCTCAGACCGGCTGTTAACACGTTTCGATCTACTAATACCGAGTTCTTTCAATATAGCCTCGAGCTCGGTCCCTTCCTGAGCAACAATGCCCAATATAGACTCCTTCCTTGTCACCTTTAAGTAAGGACTTGTCAATGAGCAACACATTTCATCAGCAGTGCAATATACAATTTCAACATACTAATCTTATACATTACATATTGTTATACTTACATTGTTTCACAATTCTACACAGAAATTCCATGGGTTCTTCATCATCTCTCTGAAAGCAATCACCCTTCACCCATATTATATTATCATTTCACGTTCGACCTGCTGACTTCAGATCAAAGAAACGAGACTGAGTCAAACTCGTGAAATAATATGCCCCTCCACTTGCAGAAAAGTTTTTACCCCATAAAACTATAAGACATCCTCAAAAGATATCATCCTCTCAGTCTTATCCTCCTCCCACAACTTATTCAAAAATTCACAAACGTTTATTACCTCCCACATGTTCCCGTTCAACTGAACGGGACATGTCCTGATCATGTTTATAATCCCTTTCACCAAATTGCTAAGGGGAAGACTCAACCAGTACTCCAACTGAGATAGGCAACACAAAAAACCCTCTGCCAGGTCACTTTAGATGTTTCCATCAAAGTACTCCAAGGAGATCAATTTGTCTAAATCATCTCATTTCTCCTTCCCCAAATTAACCAACAAACAAAAGTGTTCATCTCCAGTTGCTATAATACAACTCCTAAAATGCATATCGGTATGTTTTACACAATTACCCCATCTTTCCCCTACAGTAGTCTTGGTTTTACAAAACTCTTTGAAAATATCAGAATTCGGAGGATAGGATACTAACTTTCTAGGTAAATCTAGAAATTGAATAACCCCTACTTCTTCCTCCCTATCATACATTATAGTCTCGGACTCAACCGATCGACCATAGGTTGACTCCTTATTAACAGGAAAAGTCTCCATATCAACTAATAATCTATAGATGAAGGTTTGATCCTACACAACACTCCTCACGTTCGACGTGCATGCAGGTCTAGGTATCCATTATTATCTTTTACACATGCATCACCCATATACATATATCTTTCACATATCATGTTTACAAATATATCAAACAAGCTTTTATAGATTGCTGGCAATGGTAATTTTTAGATTTGCCTACCACAAAAAATGATTTTTCAAAAGCAACACGTTCAAAATATTACAAATCCTCTACTAACCTTTTATGTTAGAGTGTGAATCTGACATAACGCTAAATCTTTCCCTCATAACGCTACTGTATAACCACCTTCGTGACTCAGTCTCTGCAACTCTCTCACGCTTTGACTGTAAATCACTCTCAATTAATTTCTCATGAAATTCTCTACTATTTTTCCTCTTTCCTCTCTCACTGCTCTTCAGGTTTTTAGAAGTTGAGAAACCTTTGAATGACAAAGATGAAACATTGCCTATATTTTCTTTCTCTAACTGCTGGCAGTTATGGTGCCTCGCTCGAGCCGTCCATGGTTTTGGAACCGAGGCATCCCCTCTATAATCAATGTCAGACGTCTTGTACCTTTTCGATTAAAATGTTTTCCCATCATTGCCCTTTGCCCTATATATTAATCTATTTTCATCTCTCTTTTCTATATGTCCCTCTGACCTCCCCACACTCATGATGAATCAATACTTACACACAGACAAACTTTCCTGCTATTTGTACAAGAGGCAAAATCAAAAGTTACCTGTCTTTTCTATTTATTTTTTTGCTTCTTCTACTTATAGAAGTAAAGACGTCACTTCTAAAGCTCTTAAAATTTCAAAAAGAAAATATTCAAATTTATTTTTTATAGCAGTCACAAATAGCATTCGCAACAATAGAGGGCAGATTCAAACTTTATTTTCATTTCATTTTATTGGCAATTATTCGAGCTAATATATTTATATATACTCTTACCACCCCTATATACATTCACTTTATTATCATTAACCTCTCACCACAATTCACTTCCTTATATATAATCACATCTAAAACATCCCTGATGTCGAAGAGAACCACATCCAATCAGTTTGCCTCCAACAATCCTCACATCTTCTAATTCGATCTCTTCTTTAGCAATTAATCTCACAGAACTTTTCGAGCTGTAGCTTCCACCATCACTTCCCAAAATAGCTCCTCATAGAAGCGACGTTCGTACTCATGTTCCCTACCCATCAAATCTAAACCTTCAAATTGACACTCCCTCACTGGCTATTTAGCATCATAGTCCAACAAGCCAAAAATCCGCTCCCACACTTCAGCTATCTTTATCGTCAACCGCCCCTCAGTGGCGTAATGAATTCTATCAGATCGAGTCTATATCATTTCTACTCGCTGCCACTTGTTTAAAGCTCATTTCCCCCTATTTTATGCAATTTTTAGATTGCTGCGGATCCCCCATATTTTATAATATTATCCTGTTCTTTCATAACAGAAAACCCTAGTATCTTGAGAAAACTTATTTAAACATATCTTTCCCTATCGACCTATGTCATTTCGACCTATTCCATATCGAGTTTATTCTTTCCAATTCTAATTTTTCAAAATGACCTCTTTGAGCACGAATTGCCCTACCTAAAGCTTTTATAGTTTTCTCTCTCCCCCAATAAATTTCATCCCCCAGGTCAAACATCATTCCTTACACATATTTTATATTACAAGACCTATTTTTTATAGCTCGATTATTATAAACAGATTCTAAAGTTCTAAATTTCTACATAACATTTCATCCCCTATCTTATCAATCATCTAATAGTTCGATTTCAAGAGTTATTTTATATATATATCAACAGAGAGTTCGAATAAAATTTTTTATTAAGCTTAAATATATTACAATTACTTTACAGATAACAAACCTTTCAGGTACTTTACAGATAACAAGTCTTTCAAGTACTCTGACATCAAGTACTTTATAGATAATATGATTTTCAAGTACTTTGCAAATAACAAGTTTTTTAGGCACTCCAAACCATCAAATCCTTCAGTTCATATGAATTTAGTGATGTTTCACTCAAAGAAACCTCTGAGGCAAAATAGGCATTGGAAGTCACCATCCATCCTTCTCTCTTCATGCCATCTTACTATGACCAGAAATTGGATTTGGAGGAAGTCTGGACATAAAAGTAGAAGACTCAATGCTTGAACCAACTTTTCAAATAGAAGGTCTTCTTAGAGCCGAGAAATGATAGAAGTTCAGAAGCAGACTTCCATTTTTCGTCTCCCTTCACCACTTATACCGCTGCTTCCTTTATAGCCACCACCTCCACTGAATTGCCAGAGATAAAGAAGGCCCGACCGTAAAATCCAATCCCATGTAATACATAGGCGTAACTGCCCTGCAGTTACGCTAACCCCCGCATCTGTCTCCTTAACCTTGTCCTCCACAAGGATGTTGAGACACCTCCAACATTGCTCGCCTATCGAGACAACGTGATGAAATATCCACATACAGTTAAAATCTTCCTCAGCTTCAGTCGCTTCTTCTTATGACATACCTTGATACGTCGATAAAATGGACACGGGGGTAGGCATCTCCAAAGACGGATCACCAAAATATCTCAACTTCAACTTCTGCATCTCAACTGAGATCCTCTCTTCATGAACCATTCTCTAGGTCTTCACCATCATCACTAAGACTTCCAGATAATTTTTTAACAAATAGTTTACTTTGCCATAATTCTTGGTATAGGTACTATTTATATAACCCCGATATTTAATTTACATGTACCTTTCCCCAAACGTTATCATTCAATGCAGATGAAACTCTCAAAGCCCTAACTGCCGCGTATATCAATATTCCCATTATCATTCAATAAACAAATATCCCCTCATAAAAAATATGCATTTTCCATGCAGTCAAATAAACATCATTATTTCCTTCATTTTCAAAACCCTAATACCCATATATCTATGAATTCTTACTCAGCCAAAGCCACTCGTGACTTTGATTGCGAGGGGGCGATTGTAGGGACCTATCCCTCAATCTAACCCAATTCGAGTTAATTCCAGTTTGAAATACCTTCATATGAGACTCACACATTCTACACGTGACATTAACCGTCAGTATTGATACCTACCTCATAAACTAATAAAGAGCGTGGGTCGAGCTCAAATAGAAAAACATGAACAAATCAAAGGCACCTCTGCCTCTCACGAACTGAATAGTTACTCAGTCAACAACCACTAACCACATTATTCGAAGAACATGCTTCAGCACGATGAAGAACTGCGGAGAAGGCCTATATAAAAAAAAGTTTCATAAGAGATAGGGACCAAAAAAATATACGAGAAATCGCCAAGAAAATAATATTTTTTGGATTCTCAACACATCAAAACTTATTATTTACAAGATCAAGTATTTCTAAGTCGAGAGATCACTTGTAATAAGATATCAGCCTCAAGTAATAAAAGTCGCTATTACAAAAACCCTCAACCCGAGGTCGTGGTTTTTTACCTATTTAGAGGTTTTACACGCTAAATCAACTTTGTCATTTCTTATTTCATGTTAGTTTTAGTCACAGAAACATTAGTGTAAGAGCTAATTTTAAGCCATCTCGAGCTTATGGAATTAGGCCATTACACTAAGTATTATAGAAGATTACAAAAATGAAGTAAAAGTGATGACGGATTGGTCATCATGTCATTAGATCAAAAGTAAGGGGGGGAAATTTACTTTCTCAGGAGAGAGCTAAAATTGAACTTTCACCCTCCACTTATGGCCACATGTCATGTGATAGAGGATACAAATCTCCTACTAACTAACGGGAGAATTCTTTGAGCTTTTAAGGAAAGTGAGAGAGAGAAAGCATATGATTTAAATTTAATTTAATAGATATGTTTCATCAAGAAGATCTACAAATTCAAATTCCTAAAACCTATGTTGTAATCACTTTAAAAAAATTATGAGTGGCATACTCTTTGTAATGTTCATAAGAAGTTATTGAGCTTCAACAAAAGACCTTCTTTGATGATGAGTAATAAATTTGATAAATACTTGTACTCAGTGTATATTGTGCAGAATTTGAGAAATATGGCATCCTCTACAATGTAACTTGTAAAATCTTTGAATCAAAAGAATCAAAACTGAAATCTTTGATTAACCAATACTACTTTTTTTGCTCCCCAACTCTTGAAGAGAAAAAATCATTTACCCAAATATTCAATAAAAGAAAAGTAAACAAATTAAATATTTCTCTATATACCATCTCAAATTCACAAAATATGGAGCGAATCATGAATCAATCTTTTATAGTAAGAAGACATCCAAAAGTTCATTAGATCAATTAAATATAGCAAAACTTTAAAATCAGAATACTTTTTAGGAAATGAGTTCAACTTGATATGCCATAGTACTAAATTTTAATAACATGTTCATACTACTTAATGCTTCAACATCTTTGCTAACTTTTTTTGCATGTAAACAAGGTAATTTCCTATTATTTATACATGAAATTGATTCCCACATATAGTAAAGCAAAGCTCATAGAAAATACAATATAATTTGTGCAAAATAAAATGGTAAAAATTGTAATTTTATTACCTTCCACTGTGTTGAAAGATTTCCAAAGCAAAGCTACTCGTCATAAATAGACTGTTGAGTAAGAAGTTTAACAAATCCCTATAAAACAATCAAAGAGATAGTCAAATAAACTATGCAACATTCCAAGAAAATCTAATAATAAACAAGGCTTACTTGGGGTTGCATAATGTTACTGTTAAATTGTAATGGATGTTCAAGCATTCCCCCGGCCATATCCTAAAACAAAAATTATAACTAGTTAAGCATCATCTTAAATGAAACAAACATACTATTTACGTAACAATAAACCTACACACCATTTTTTTTAGAAAAAAGTTTAGATTATTTATATATGCTCAATTAAAGATTACATGATAATTATAACCCATGGACACATTTGCCCTCAAACACTCAAAAGAAGAGTTGATCACGCCTCTGTTCGAATAGACTAACAGTCAATTCGAATAAAGATGTATTGGAATAAAGTATAAATCTATTCAAATAAAATTGCCAAGGCATAAATCTATTCGAGCAGAAAGAATTCTATTCGAATAAAACACTCAGTATATATTGTATTCGAATAGGATAAGTTTTATTTGAATAAAAAACACTCAGTCTAGAGTGTATTCGAATAGGAAAGGATTTATTCCAATAGAAATTGAAATCCAAGAGATGTCTTGATCAGCTAAATTGAAAGTACTCAGTATGAGGGTCTTCAATTCTTGTTAGAAACTCCAGTCTACCCTCAACCCATTCCTCATTTGGTAGGTCAGCTCGGGAGCCTCTCTTAGCTGTGGTGTCTGCCGAGAAATTTGCCTCTCTCCGGTTGAGTTGCAACGAATTGCTTGTATGGATGTGAGTATGTGCCTTCACTTTCTTCAAAACTTCCAGGGTATCTTACTTGTATTAAAAGCTTTGATGGTTGCTGAGGAGTCCGACATTATCTACGTCATAAGTATTTGGATGAACATGTGACATTACTGCGATCCCCATATTATCATGAGGATGATGTTCCTCATGTATTTATGAACTATTAATACCTTCATAGTCAAAAAAATTATTTTTCGGTGCCACCCTTCGTAGCCTTAACGCGTGATTATTTCCACCTTTGGTACCTAATCATGAATTCAATAAAATTAATACACATGATCAAAATAAATGGTAGAATATTGTATAGGCTCCTTTACCAACCACTTTGTGATGGTACTCTTTTTCTTTTTCCCTTGCCCTTTTTTAAAGAACTTTTTATACGGCCACCTTTACAATTTGCGGTCTTCCGTGGAAGGTTTTGCAATATGATATTTTTACCTGCTAAATCTTGATTTATTGTTTCTCCTACCTCATTGCCATACATACTTTTATCACCTTTAAGATCAATCACTTTTTCTGGGTTTACTTTAAAGAATTTATCCAACTTCTCTTATACTCGAGTTAAACTGATGTATCACAATTCTCACAGCCGTGTGTGTATAGTTAAAAAGATGGCGTCTCTCTCAAGGACACCTAGTCGACACCACTATCTCTACGTTTTTAACTTAATTTAATTTATTTGATGTAAAGGGTAACTATTGGAGAAGGTATCTTTAGCTGAAGCCTAATATTAGTAGAATTAGGGCTAGATGCTTCCTAGTTCTATAAAAGCCTCCTTAGATTAGTTTTTCTTCACTTATTATTTTAGATATTTTTAGGTTATTGGTTATTTTGGGGTTCTTAATTAGGTTATTTGATTATTCATTAAGAGAGAAAGTTTAAAGTTCAAATTTAATGATGTTCTTAGTATTTATAATTACATCATAATGGTACTAGAGTCAAGGTCTTAATTGACCACTGTAATGGCCTAATTCTGTAAGCTCGAAGTGGCCTGGAATTAGCTTTTGCACCAATGTACCTATGACAAAATCTAATGGAAAGTAAGAAATGGCACAGGTATTTAGCGTAGAAAATCTATGAATAGGTAAAAAAACTACGACCTTGGGTTAAGGATTTTTTGTAATAGTGATGTTTATTGCTTGAGGCCGATAACTTATTACAAGTTATCTCTAGACTTAGAAATGTTTGATCTTGTGAATAAGAAGTTTAAAGTTTTGAGAATCTAGAAAATATAGTTTTCCTGGTAATTTCTCGTATAATTTTTTGGTCCTTGTCTCTTCAAGAACTTTTTCTTTATATAGGTCGTTTCCGTAGTTCTTCATCATACTGAAGCACATTCTCTGAATAATATGGTTAGTGGGGGTTGACTGGGTAATGTAATGGCCTAATTCAGTGAGCTCGACGTGGCCTGGAATTAGTCCTTACACGAATGTATCTGTGGCTATAATCTAGTAAACAAGAAATGACATAGGTATTTAGCATGAAAAGCCTATGAATAGGTTAAAAACCACGACCTCGTATTAAGGGTTTTGTAATAGTGACTTTTATGGCTTGAGGATGATGATATCTAATTTCAAGTTATTTCTAGACCTAAATATGTTTGATCTTGTGAATAAAAAGTTTGGAGCGTTTAGAAAATTATAAGATATAGTCCTTCTATTATATCTTTTTCTGGTCCCTGTCTCTTTAGGACCTTTTTTTTATATAGGCCTCTTCCGCAGCTCTTCATCGTGCTGGAGCACGTCCTCCGAATAATATGGTTAGTGGCTGTTGACTGAGTAACTATTAAATTCGTGAGAAACATGTGGTTTTGACTTATTCAGGTTTATCGGTTTGAGCTCGACCAACGTTCTTCATCAGTTCGTGGAGTATGTGGTAATGTTGATTGGAGAAGTCATATGGAGAATGCGTAAGCCTGATATGGAGATAATTCGAACTGGGGATAACTTGATTTTAGGTCAGATTGAGGGATAGGCCCCTACAATCGCCCCCTCGCAGCCGCAGTTATGAGTGGCTTTGATTGAGAAAAGATTTTGATATATTGGTATTCGGGCTGGAAATTTGAATTGTGAAAGAAGTAATGATGTGTGTTGACTGCATAGAAAATATGCGTGTCGAAGGAGGATGTATGTGCATTAAATGTTGATGGGAATTGATGGACGTGACAGTTAGGGTTTGAAGAGTTACGTCATACTGAATGATGGCACTTGGGAAAATGTACCTACACAATAAATATAGGGTTATATAAAGGGTACTTGTACCAAAGATTGTGACAAAGTATGCTGTAGTCTATTACAAAATTCTCTATAAGTATATGAAGATGGTGAAGACTCGTAGGATGGTCCTTGAAGAGTAAATTGTTTCAAAAATGCAAAGGTTGAAGTTGAGATTTTTTGCGGACCACCCTTTGGTGGATCCTGTTCCTGCTCCTGTCCCTTCAACGTATAGAGGCATGTTGGCGAACGAAGCAGCTGAAGATGAGGAGGAATTTTGCTATAGATAAAGATTTCACCATATTATCTTAATAGACGAACAACGTTGGGTTTTTCTCTGCATTCTAGCGGAAGACAAAGTTGGGGAGACAGATGTAGGGATAGGCATGACTGCGAGGCAATTATGTTAATTTCTTCTGTCACAATGGATTATATGGTCGGGTCCTCTTCATCTTTACCAACTCTACAAAGGTGGTGGTTTAAGAGGAGGAGGTGATGGTAGTGAAGGAGGGTAACAAAAGTGGAAGTTTGCTTCTGCATTTACATCACTCTTTTGTGCTAAGAAGACCTTCAGTTTAAAGGGTTAGTGTAGGGGCCTAACTTCTCGAGAAAAGAAATTGACTTTTACACTATGAATTTTATCCTCTAGCAGAGGATTTAAACATATAATCAATACTAATCTATTGATAATATACTTGTGTGGAGGCCTAGAATTGGTCACTCCATGACCTCTTATGAGGATTTTTAAAAGTACTGTTGTAAATATCAAGTAGTCAAAGTATCGAGCATAGGGCATTTACAGGGTATTCGAAGGTAAACTTGTGAGGTCTATCGGGAGAGTTTTTCTAACCCCTTCATAGTTCCTCCTCCCTCCTATTTATAGTACATAGGATAGGCTGAGTCACCATGGGAGGTCAAGTTACATCTGTATCCTCTAGGGACAACTGACTTGTACCCAGAGTCGGTTCTGACGCTGTAATTTGTTGAGTCTGATACTGTAGCTGTTGGTTTTGACATTGTAGTTGTTGGATTTGGCATCGTAGTTATTGAGCGTCGTACTTCACTATTCTATCTGGTGAGCTGGCTGCCTGTCATGTTCCCCTTCAACCATCTGCGTACATGGTCGAAGTATTTCTTGTTCAACCTTTCCTTCGAGTATTTGAATAGTCTCAGAAGGTTTTGTGGGTTTTGATTATTGACTTACTAGGCTTCAAGTCATCAGGTAGCCTTCGAGTGTTCGGCCAGTGTTAGAAGGCTGCGAATAGGCTATTACATTCGCTCCCTCTCAGCAGGGGCCTTGAAAATTGGTGTAGAGGGCGCTTGCTAAGAAAAGTAGTCAGGCGTTAGAAGTTGAGGGGCTGACTGTCGAATGTGGTAGTTCTGAGGGGGGGTAATTAATGCGGGCAATTGAGTTTTATTGGTGATTATGGGGTAATCAATACCCTTAATAGTGGTATAAAATAGGAGTTAGCAGGAGGTAAATCCCCACAATCTTCTTCTGCTTCTTCTTCTTCCTTGGTGAGTAACACGCAGCATGGAAACCATACCAAACGCCTAGTACCAGAGGAGAATGGCTGAGCGGGACCGTCGCATAGGACGAAAGACTGCAGAGCTGAAGGTAAAGTTTTTTGGCAACAAGGGGTTGGGAAGGGACATGCCAGAACTGGTCGAGCTAAAGCCAGAAGGGCTTATCAATGGGCAGCCGTATGCGTACTGGTGGGGGGTCTTGCAGTGGTCATTCCAAATGACTGACAACCGGTACCACTTTCTGCAGAGCTTAGCCGAGCGTATTATGGAAAAGGAGGACCAACTGCTGGAGGACGAGCCAGTGATGTTCAAAGAGAACTGCCCCGTCTATAAATAGGGGGTTCCTCGCAATGTGGTAGTAGGGTGGTGGTGGCTTTTTTTGCTTTAATAATGCTGTACGTCTGCCTTTTTTTGGTATTGTCGAACCATCGTAATGAAAGAATTGTTCAATGAAATTATTAGTTTTTATTTTACAAGTATGATAGACAAATAGATTCTAGGTGCGGGATCAAACTTCCACCTTCGAACGAGTAGAGATAGTAATCTTCTTGGGGCGAGTTACTTTGAATCGATAATGTAGTGATCGAAACCATAGGTTAACTTTTGACCTTGGAATGAATAAATGAACCCAAATTCTTGAAGTACTATGTGGAAAATGTTGTGACAGAGTGTAAAGAAGTGTCGTTGGTTTGAGGATAGAGATGTGTCGACTGCAAGACCTTAGAAATTGGTGTAGGTGTCGCGTTCTGAGAAAATGGTTGAGTCTGGGAAGTTGAAAAGTTTGACTGCTGTAATTCCAAGAAAGGCAACTGAAGGCTGTGATAAATATGGGTTGTGATTAAGGATGGTTTAAATATAGTTGCCTTCAAGTAAAAGTAGGGGTGTTAGGAGAGTTCTTAAACATCTGCACTGTCTTCTCTGAGTAAAGTGTTTGCCTCTTCTTTTCTTAATAGTTAAACTATGGACACCACTCCTAATACGCGATATCATAAAAGAATGGAAGCCAGAGAGCGTCGAGTAGAGGAGAAGATGCAGGAGCTTATTGAGAAATTCTTTGGGCACCATAAGTTAGACTGGTGATACCTGACTTGGTAGAACTTGAACTAGAAGAGCTGATCTCTGGGATGTCGTATGCTCACTAGTGGAGGGTGTTACAATGGATGAATCCACTTGCCAACAACCGGTTCTACTTTCTACTGCGTCTAGCTAAAGATTTAATAACTGAAGAAGACCAAGTTGATGAGGAGGTTAGGATTTGCAAGAATTACCCTATCTATAAATAGGGGCTTCTTGGTTGTGGTAAAGAAGGCTTTTAGTTTTTTGTTGATGTTATTTGTTGTTTGTTTTTTTTTTTTGAATTGGTCTAAGGACAGTTGCTCGAATGAAATGGAATGTATTGAAACAATTGTCTAGGTGTGATATTTAACTGTTTGTGTATAAGTATGACACACACGATAGACGATGGTAAATTAAGCACAATAACCACTTGTTGAATGTCGATCTTATCGGAATAATGATTAGAAAACTGTAACCAACTGAGATAAAATCAAATAACCAAAAAATTTAGGCCGACGTATCAAATATCAAGTATGTATAGACGAATGTTTGACATAAACTGTAGACGATGGTTCGTAGGTGGGTCCAGGAGTGGTTTGGAAATTTCCTTGTGTTGATGGTAGATGGGATTCAACTGTAAAGCCTGACGACCTAAATAGCTGGCATGTCAGAAGCAGTACTATTCCCAGGGCAGAGTGCACTGTAGGTCATCATAACATTTTCTTGGGGTATGGGAAAAAGGATGATATGGTATATGAGTTTGACCTGACAACTTCGGGCAGGGTACCAGAGGGTTTGACTCGGTAAATATAAAATTGCTTAAATGTGTGCATGGGAGGCGCATGAGGGAGTTGTTGAGGGTAAAGGAATCAAAATACCACTCAGCCAAAAATTAGGGGGAGTGGCGGAGTGGTAATGATGGCGGTTTTAGAAATTGAGGTAGTTTTTTAATATTTTGAAGAGGTATTTATAGAGGGAGAAAGAAACAACTGTTCCCAATTTATCATATACAAAGAAAAATAGAGAGTCAGAGATGAAAGTATACTCCATTGTTGAGGTGACGCTTGGTCATTGCAGAGAGAGAAGAATACTGGGTTGTTACTGAGAGATTAGAGCCATTCAAATGGATATGTCGTCTAACTTCTTGTGAATGATATCTGATTTTCCTTTCAGCCCTGATGCTTCGTCTTCTGTTTCTGTAAGTGTTATTCATAGTAGGGTAGAGGCCGCTGGGGTTTATATTTTCGATGATATAACCGAGAAAAGGGGGTAACCCGTTTGGCTAGAGGGTCTGGCCTATTGGGATTTTGAGGGCATTGAGGGTTCGACCGGGCTTGGGGTCAAATATTTAATTGTGGGTTGAGATGTTTGGAGGGGGAAGAGCAAAATAAGTTATTAAAATGTAATAGTCGAATATATCGATCTAATTTCGTGCATGCCTCTTCTTCTATAGGGTATAATGCGTACCTGTCAATCTTCGAGACTGAGGCTGATAGATGAAGAGACCAAGGTAATTGAGACGAGTGTGTCCGGTCGTGGCTCTAGGGATGAGAGTAGTGATATTGAGGTGTTAAATATAACAATAAATGTCCCTCTAGCTCTAGTGGTACCCGAAGGTGGGACTTCGTGTAGGAAATGCCGTAAGACTCGAGTGACCGAGGAGAGGGATGAAGAGAAGATAGTGGGAGGAGAAAGAAGGGAATACAAAGGTGTCGAGCCTTCGGGAAATGAAAGAGAAGAGAGTGGCAGTAGTGAGAGTTTGACAGGTTTGGGGGGACCTGCAGGGTCAGTCTCGGCTCGATAGAAGCAGAGACTGGATCAATTTATAGTTAAGCTGGAGTTATCGAAGGTAGGGGTGGTATTATATGCAGTAGGGTCTACGTATTCCTTCAAGTCTATCCCTCGAGAGGGCTTCATGGCATTTATAGGCCAGATTTGCCTAAGGATGCAACTACCCCTTCGAAGGCTGGTAAAGGAGGTGTTGAACTTCTGAGAAGTTGCCCCGTGCCAAATGAATGGGAACTTCTATGAGATGATGAGGGTGGTCGAGGGCATGAATGTAGAGCTGAGACGTGAGAAGAGGGGTTTAATCGAGTGGTTTGATATTGTATCGTTCTACTCGAAGAAGGCCAACAAGAAGGTGGACACATACCATATTCAATGCCATGTAGATAAGCCGTGGCTATTTGATTTGTGCTCGACGGATCAATGGTAGGATAAAGACTTGGTTGTAGTGCGAGGTAATTATGAGAATGCCGAAGGGGAGGACGCTTATATGCTGCAACATAGGATCTATGATCCAAGTAAGTTCGTAGTCGAAGATAGTTAAAAAATGGTCGTTGAATATACTGTTAACCATGTTTGTTTTTTGTTTTTGTTTTGCAAAACCAGGTATGAGAACTTTGTAGAATCCGCAGAGGTACATTGACAACCTTATTGACTTTAACGAGGAGTGGATAAACCGTGTATTCAGGAAGCTAGGGATTAAGAAGAAGAGGTGGAAGAGAACAAATTTATTGTTTCGAAACAATCCTGTCGTTCATAAGCCCTCAAGGAAGAGGGGAGACAAAGGTGCTTCGAGAGGGGTCAAAGAAATGGAGAAGGTAAGATTGACGCGGAAAGTAAATTATGTTCCAAGAGGGCAGCAAACAGCGCCAGTGCCCGAAGTAGTTCGTGATATGCCAAAGCAGGCATCGAAGCAGGCGTCGATGTAGGCGAACAAGGGGAAGGGCAAGGCCATTCCCAAATCTTCAAAGGTCCTGCAGCCGAAGGTAATTCAGCGTAAGAGGCATAGGGAGCTAGGGGATGATGATGCGGAAGATGTGGATAAAGCACAAGCAGAAGCTGAACTAGAGGAGCATGCTCGAACCACGGCTGCTTCGATGGCAACTCTCTGCTGAATGACCCTAAAAAGGCTAGGTGGCAGATGAATAAGGTTGTTCATCAGATAACTGTATTATGAAATCCTGATATTTTGTTAACGTTTACCATGCTTTGAGAAGTACTTATGGTTCAAGTATTCAAGTAGTCACATGCTTGGTCTCAAGCTTTTATTAAGGCCCAAAAGGTAATAATATGGCAGTTGAGACAGGCGGTTGAAAATCTGAAGCTTGCTCGAGGTACCAAACTGTCGCTGGTATCCAAGGTTAATACGCTAAAGTGAGTTCAGTTGAGAATCAGAGCTGATTATAGGAGGGAACTCAAAAGCTCAACGTAACAACCATACTCAAATGCTGAAGGTGCTGGATTCAAAGCTTGATAAGAAGGAGACAGAGATGAAAGAACAGAGGGAGACCTTCCAGAGGCAATTTGACGAGGAGTGTGAGGCGAGTTCCAGGTTGAAGATCTTCATTGAGGATTTGGGGTATGATCCCATAACTCTACAGCGCTTTCCTACACACGAAGGGCCTCCTATCGAAGGAGTCGCGCAGAAAGAAATGATGGACGTGGATCCTGCTGGTAGAGGTGAGGAAGAACCTCATGTGCCTAAAGATGCTACTGCTTTACGGGTGTGGCTGGCATGGCTGACCCTTTGAGGCCAAATCTTAATATTGCAGCTAATGGAGGTATTGCTACGGAAGAGACTGTGGAAGGAGGTGATGTGGCCATTCCTGTATGAGGTACTATAGTTGTTATCTTGCTGTAACAAAGACTCTTTTCTCTGATCTCGTTGTGGTGTTGGAATACTTTGAGTAATGGTTTATATTTAAACGTGCTGTAACTTTTTTGAGCTTGAACTGCATGTCTGTGTTTGATTTGAATTGTTCAAATGTAATAGACTTGAGTTGACTGTAGTTGAATTGTTTATATTCCTGAACACTTGTATTTGTGTATATTGGAGGTATAGATTGTTTGCAATAGGGTTTGAACTAGAACCTTGAGAAGCTTCGAGGTTGCCCCCAAGTACCAGTAAGGCCAAGAAATTAACTGGACTTCGAAGGCCTGATCCTAAACGGAGCATAATGTGGTCATCCCCAATGCATTCCTGAGGGTCCAGTATTTCGACCATTCGTACCACTCTAGTTATCTCGAATTTGGAGACTTGAAAAACTCTAGGTCGCCCCTAAGTATTAGTCTGGTCGAACAGTTGACATAATACTTAGGTTAGGCCAAGAAATTTACTAGACTTCAAAGGCCTGAGCCTAAACGAAGCATAACGTGGTTGCCCCAATCCATTTTTGAGGGTCCGGTTAGTCGACCATTCATACCCCTCGGGTTTGCTCGAATTTGGAGACTTGGAAAACTTTGAGGTCGCCCTCAAGTATTAGTCTGGTCGAAGTATTGACATGATACATAGGTTAGGCCAAGAAATTCAATGGACTTCGAAGGCCTGAGCCTAAATAAAGCATAATGTGGTCGCCCCTAATGCATTCCTGAGGGTCCGGTATGTCGACCATTCATACCTCTCGAGTTTGCTCGAACTTGGAGACTTTAAAAGCTTCAAGGCCACCCCCAAGTATCAGTTTGGTCGAAGGGTTGACGTAATAATTAGGTTAGGCCAAGAAATTCACTGGAAGACAGGATACAAAGTTCAGAGGAAAAACATGTTCATTAATTATACTTTATTTACATCAGTTGAACAAGATGGAGGCCATGGCCTGTTGTATGATGCTAACTGCATGGTGTCCCACAGATTGGGTAGAGTCTCTTCTGCTTCGGTCATCAGATAATAGGATCTTTTGTTGGTTTTATCATATACGACATAAGGTCCTTCCCTGGATTTGGCTAGCTTACCGGCATTGTGAGGCTTTGTCGAGGGTGTGACTCGCCGAAGTACCAAATCTCTAATATTGAAACTGCGTGGACAAAATCATTTGTTGTATGACTTCTGAAGAGAGAGATGGTAATAACCGAGGTTTACGAAGGCTCAGTCTCCAGTCTCGTCGATCCATAGCATATTGTATCCGAGTTTAAACTCATTATCTTCATTTGGGAGGCTGGGATCGTGTGTTGGTACTTCAAATTGAGTAGGTAGAACCGCTTTGGTACCATAGGCTAGAAGGAACGGTGTGCATACCGTTGCCTTTCGTAATATAGTTTGATAAGCCCAGAGTGCATGTTATAGTTCCTAGACCTAGTATCCTTTCTTCTCATTGACCCGCCTTTTAAGACCGTCGACTATAGTTTTGTTAATAGCTTTGACCTGACCATTCCCCTGAGGATAGTAAGGTGTTGAAAGGGAGAGGATGATGTTGTACTTTTTAAGGAAATTGTACACTTTATTTCCAATGAACTGTGGGCCATTGTCACATCAGATCATATGAGGGTAGCCGAAGCGTGTAATGATATTTTCCCATTGAAACTTGATGACTTCTTCCCCTCTGGTTAGACATTAAGGCACGGCTTCAACCCATTTGGTAAAGTAATCTGTTGCCACAAGAATATTTTCTCCGCTACCCGAGGCTTTGTGAAAGAGACCCACAAGATCGATGGCCAACCGTTTGAATGGCTAAGAGACTTAACTGTAATGGGAGTCTTGCAAAGGGTTATGGATGTCGTGGGCATGGCGTTGGCATTTGTCATAGTGTTTGGCGTACTCTTCAGCCTATTTCTTCATATTGGGCCAGAACAAACCATGGGATATGGCTCGAAGGGTCATAGATCGACCAGCAGTGTGAACATTGTAGGTGCCTTCATGAAGTTTGGCAAGAATTTTAGTGGCTCTGTTTTGAGAGATGCACCGGAGGTAAACGTCGTTTGGGGATTTGCGACGTAACTTGCCTTTGAGGATAGTGTATCTGCGGCAGTTTTCTAGTAATAAACATTAAGCTTTGGGGTCCTCTGGGATAGTAGAACTATTAAAGTAAGCAAGAAATGGTGTTTGCCAGTTGTCTGGATCGAGACTCTCGCCCCTAGTATTAATGGCATTGACTTCCATCTGGTCGATACTTGGGCGTTCGTGTACTTCAATATGCAGTGTTCGAGATTTGGATTGGCCTAACATGGCTGCTATGTAGGTGAGGGCATCGGCATGTCTACTTATACCTCGAGGGTAATGAGTAATAGAATATTTTTTTGGAAAACAGTTCATGCGCTGGCGGACGAGAGCAACATACTCAGCCATACGACCATTGGCCTGATTTTCACCGGTGTATTGTATTTGCAAAAGTTGGGAGTCTGTAAATACTATAAGTTTAGGGACACCAAGTTCGTGTTCCAGGTCAAGGCCATGGATCAAGGCTTCATACTCAGCCTCGTTGTTAGAGCATTCAAAGTTTAACTTGATGGTTTTTTTTAATTCAATCATTGGTAGGGGTAACCAGGACAACTCCGATCCTTGAACCATTAGGTCTAGGGGATCCATCTGTAAAGAGGTGTTAACCTGTGTTAGGCTTCTAGGGGTCGATCTGTTCGGGTTGGTCTTCGGGTAGGTCATCTTTGTGATCCTCCCAGTCAATATCTTATACTGGAAAGTCGGCAAGAAAATCGGTGACTGCTTGGCCTTTGTGGGATATCTGCTTCTCAAACATGATGTGGTGTTCACCATGATAAATAAACCACTGCTGTACCCATCTAGATTTTTCTTTCTTGTCGAGTACTTCTTGAAGGGGGTAACTTGTAATAACACAGATAGGTTGTGCTTGAAAATATGGTTTGAGTTTTCGAGAAGTGTAGATCAGGGTGAGGAACAAACACATAAGTTATTTGTATCGAGTCTCTGCAGATGTCAGAGTTTTGTTGATAAAGTATATAGGTTTCTCGATGCTAGATTCGAGTTAAATGAGGAGTGAACTGATAGAAGTGTCGGTAACAACGAGGTATAAAGAATGCGTTTCACCTTCGACGGGGGTGCTAATAATGGGATGTCGACAAAGGTATGTTTTAAGTTCGAGGAAGGCATATTTACTGTTGGGTGACCAATTGATATCAAGGTTGTTTTTATTTTTGGCCTTGTGGGCACCTTTGTCGCGTAAGAGGGAGAAAAGCCAAGCACATCGGTCTGAGGATTTTGAAATAAAGCGGTTGAGGGCTGTTATCTTACCAGCTACCTTTTGGACATCTTTTTTGGTTCGGGAAGAAGGCATATCGTTGAGGGGTCGGATATAAGTAGGGTTGATCTCGATACCTCTTTTTCTAATGAGGTGACCTACGAATTTGACAGAGGTAACACCGAACTGCCATTTGTCTGGGTTAAGTTTCATATTATATGTTCAAAGTATCGAGAAAATTTCGGTTAGGTCTTGAATGTGGGTATGTTTTTAAAGGCTTTTGAATAACATGTCATCGATGTAAACTTCAACTAACTTGCCAAGCAAATGTTTGAACATGGTTGTAACAAGCCATTGGTAAGTGGCCCCCATATTTTTGAGGCCGAAAGGCATTACGTTAAAACAATAAAGGCCTTGTTCAGTGATAAAAGAAGCTTTAAGTTGATCCTCAGGGATGAGGGGTACCTGATTGTAACCCAAAGCCGCGTCTATCATTGATAGTCACTCATGTCTGGCAGTGGCATCCAGGTGTACTAAAATGATTGGTATGGGGATGATGTCTTTTGGCGTGTGCTTGTTGAGGTCTGTAAAGTCGACACAGATTTGGATCTTGCCGTTCTTCTTTTGGGCCGCAACAATATTGGATATCCAGTCAGCGTACTTGACTTCCCTGATGAACCCCGCGGCTAGGAGTTTGTCTACTTCAAGGTTGATGGCATCGTGAATTCGTGGGGCCAATGTGCGCTTCTTCTGCTTTACTGTTATAGAGTGAGGGGTGAGATCGAGGCGATGACAGGCTAGGAAGGGGTCGATACCAGGCATCTTATGGAAATTACAGGCGAATACATCTTTATTTAATCGAAGGAAGTTTGCGAGTTTGGGACTTTCGGCCTATTCTAGAAAAGTACCAATGAATGTCCCTCGACCAGGACCGTCGAGTTCGATATAAACAGTGGGTTTGATGGGTGTGGTAGCTGGTGTCGAGGGTATGGGGGTGAAGAGAGGCATTGATTGCTATGGTTGTTTGACAAGTTTTCTGGTCTGATCGATCTCTGGATGCTCACATGAGTGGGCAAGGCGTTGGGAACCTTTCAATTTCCACGTACCACAGGGGGTAATGAAACAAAGGGTTTGGTGGTAAGTCGAAGTTATGGTTCGCATGGCATGGAGCCAGTCGCGGCCAAGGATGCCGAGGTATTCAAATTTCTTGTCGATGGCAAGAAAGCTGGTTTGGAGTGTGACTAGCCCTCAAACTGCTAAAATGATAGAGGAGGGCAGGACTGTTGTAATTGCTTGAGCTCAAGAATTCATGGCTAGTTGACCTTCTGCTATAATGGTAAGCAAAGCGGACACCCCCATAATAGAAAAAACTGCATTGTAGTGGTTGCATATAAACCTGAAAAAGGAATAATATGTATCGTAGACATGTAGAGAGATGAAAGTTAGTTTTACCTATGCTTTTTCTTATGCCTGGCTAATCTCTTCGATTAAAAACTAGTATCACCTTTATTTTAATCAAGGAGTTGAGTAGAGTCAGTCAATCAAGCATAACCTTGATCAAACCGATAGAATGTTGCAGACATATTAAAAGAGATAAAAGCTAGTTTTACCTTTGCTTTATCTTATGTCTGGTAGAGTCTTTTGAGTAAAAAAAAGTTTTACCTTGTTCTAATAGCAGGAGATTTAGTAGAGTCAGCCAAACCAAGTGTATTATTTATTTAATTGGTATGATGTCGCAGACATATTGAAAGTGATGAAAGCTAGTGTTACCTTTACTTTATCTTATGTCTGGTAGAGTCTGTTAATTAAAAACAAGTGCTACCTTGCTCTAATCGTAGGAGATTTAGTAGAGTCAGCCAAACCAAGTGTCTTATTGATTTAACTACAGTGATGTCGATTGAAAGCTAGTATTATCTATGATTTAATCTATGTAATGTCTTCAAAGTAGAGAAATGTATGAAGAAAACTTGCAAGGTTCATTGATTTTAGAAAAAGGATGTACATTAGATGGAGATAGAAATCACACTTTTGGAATGAGAAACGAGAAACTGAAATGGAGTAGTGAGGGACCTAACGATAATATTATTTTGGTCTCCTAGTGTTCCAAGGACTCTAGATTTGGACGCCATCTTCTATCATGAGATAATATGATCTCAGGCCTGAGAGACCTGTGATATGGAATGGACCCTCCCAATTGTCTGCAAGTTTCCCAGCATGAGACTTTTTGTAGTGTTGAGGTATTTCTCTGAGTACAAGATCATTAATTTGGAATGTATAGCTTCTGACTCGTTTAATGTACAAATTGGCTAGCATATGGTGATATCGACCTAGGTTAGCGATTGTGCGTTCCCTGGTTATATCGATCCAATTAAGATTATAGGCCAATTTAAACTCATTTTCCTCGTCAGTTAGCTCGTGATCTTTGACTGAGTGATGATATTCAGAAGGAATGATGGTCTAAATGCCATAAGCAAGGAGGAATGGAGTGCAGCCTGCCGACTATCGTTGAGTGGTACGATATGCCAATAAGAAATGAGGGAGTTCGCGAACCCAATTCCCTTTTTTCTGGATGGTGAGTGAATGATGTTGTGTTGGCTATGGAAAGCTGCGACCTTTTCTCCTACAAATTGAGGCCCATTATCGATACGAATTTGGTGGGGGTGCCCAAACTGAGTGATGATGTATTCCCAGGTAAAAGAGATAACATTTTCTTTTCTAGTTCAATTGAGTAGAACTGTTTCTACCCATTTTGTAAAATAATTGGTAGCTACGAGGCGGTGGCGGCGGTTACCTGAAGAATTAGGAAATTTGTCGACGAGATCGAGTGACCATCTTTTGAATGGCCAAAACACCTTTCTTGCATGGAGTTCGAGCGCAGGGGAGCGTATCATCTTTTCATATCGCTGACATGCATCACATTTGCGTGAGTACTCTTCTGCTTGCTTGCGCATACCAGGCCAGAATACTTCCTGTGCAATGGCTCTATTTGCTAATGATCGACCTGCAGCATGTGAGCCACAAGTACCTTCGTGTAAATTGCAGAGCATCACGTCCTCTTTCTTCTTGAAGATACACTTAAGGTAAGGCCCCGTGACTGAACGGCAGTACAAGGTACCATTTTGATTGGTGTAGCACTTCGAGTTGTCAATCAGCTGTCGGCGCATCTTCAGATCTGCTGAAAGTGGTCCTTCACATTTATTGTTGATGCTGAGATAAACTAAGAAAGGCTTTTGCCAGTCATCGTCTCCCCCTTTATCGCCCCCAGTGTTGATCGCGCATACAAAAATACGATTAATGTTGGGGGTTAAAATCACTTCGATTCTGAGATATCGAACTTCTGTGCCCAAAACCCCCGCTACCTATGGCAAGGAATCGGCATGTCTATTTTTGCCTATTCTAAAATCACTTTGATTAAGAGTTGCTTGCACAAACTTGCTCATCCTATCTGCAATGAGGGCTTCATATTTGATCATCTTGTTATTCTTCTTGTATTGCCTAGAGTAATGGTGGACGATGAGTAGTGAATCTGTATAAACGAAGAGTTTGAGGACGCCGACCTCGAGGGCGAGATCGAGTCTATGAATGAGAGCTTTGTACTCGGTAACATTATTTGAGCCCTCAAAATCTAGGCAGATTGATTTTTCAATTCTTTCATTGGAAGAAGTAATCAGTATGATTCCAATTCCTGACCCTGCGGGTCCTTCTGATCCATCAGTAAGAAGTCTTCACCCCTTCCTTGTAATCTATTCTGCTCGCTCGTTAAATGATTTGGGGTGGATCTTCTGTAACTTCCTCTAAAAGGTCAAGATCGTGGTCCTCCCACTCGGGATCTTCCACTGGAAAATTCTGGAGGTAATCGGCCACGGCCTGCCCTTTTTTGGAATGACATTGTTCGAACTTGATATCATGTTCTCCCAAGCTGACTGACCATTGTTGGATTCTTCTTAATTTTTCTTTCTTGGATAGAACTTCCCGAAGTGGGTAGTTCGTCATGACTTTGACTGAATGAGCTTGGAAGTAGTGTTTGAGCTTTTGTGAAGTATAAATAAGAGTGAGAAGAAGTTTCTCCATTTTAGAGTACCTCATTTTTGCTAAAGTGAGGGTTTTGTTGATGAAGTAGACTGGCTTCTCAATTTTCCCTTTAAGTCAAATGAGAACCGAACTGAGTAAAGTATATGTAACTGTGAGGTAGATAATCAGTTCCTCATTATCTATTGGGGTGCTCATGATGGGAGACTTCGTCAAATTGGTTGTGAGATCTTGAAAAGCTGCCTCGCATTTTGAATTCCATTGAACCTCTATATTTGGCTAAAATTTTCATCGTATGGTACAACCGCAGAGTAATAGGAACAGCCAACGACAGCACTCTGAAGATTTTGAAATGAAACGGTTGATAGCCATAATCTTGATGGCAAGTTTCTGAACGTCTTTTGTTATTTTTGGAGATGGCATGTTGAGGAGAGCCTGAATCAGATCTAGGTCAGCCTCAATCCCCTTCTTGCTGTTGAGGTGGCCTAGAAATCGACCTGAATATACTCCGAATTGATACTTATCGGGATTGAGACGCATCCTGTAAGATCGAAGTATGTTAAATATTATGTTGAGATCTGAAATGTGATTGATGGACTGTGCGCTCTTATACAAGAGATCATCAATGTATACTTCTACAACTTTCCTAAGGTCTGTTTTGAACATAGTAGTCATCAATCGTTGATAAGTTTCACCTGCATTCTTGAGTCCGAAGGGCATGACTTTGTAGCAATAAAGTCCTCTATCAGTGATGAAAGTGGTCTTTTCTAGATTTTCATCTAAGAGTGAAATCTGATTATATTTTGAAATAGCGTACATCATAGATAAGACTTCATGACCTGTTGTAGAATCAAGGATCTGATGAATGTTTGGAAGAGGAAAATTGTCCTTTGGAGTATGTTTGCTGAGATTGGCAAAATCTGTACAAACACAAACCTTTTCGTTCTTCTTTGGGACAGCGACGATGTTAGATATCCAATTTGGATACTTAGCTTCTTGAATGAATCCCACTTTAATCAATTTCTCAAGCTCCATGCTAACTTCATTTCACAGTCATGGTGATAGGCATTTCTTTTTCTGTTTGACTATGGTGGCGTTGACGTTGATTGCCAAATTGTGACATGCCTTAGCCGGATCGACCCCAAGCATTTCTTCGAAAGACCACACAAAAATGTCTTTATTTAGTTGTAAGAACTGAATGAAAGTATATTTTTTGTGTTGAACTAGCTTAGTATAGATAAAAGTACCTCTGCTTGGTCCATCAATGTTGATGTATTCGGTGGGCTCCTCCATTGAAGGCTGATCAACGGGGTGATAAGCTTGTTGTAATTATTATGCATCATATTTGTCGAAGATAACTAGAACTGCAAAGACGTTATTTTTGGAAGCTTGAGAAAACTTTTGACTACCCCTGATTTCATAGATACCATCGTTGTGTTTGAAGTGGAGTGCTTGATGATAGGTGGAAGCAATTGCTTCCATATTATGAATCCAACAGCGACCCATAATCTCGAGATAACGAGATTTGGCGTTGATCACATAGAAGATGACGTTGATGGTGGTTGGTCCTGTAGTAATAGGTAAGATGATCTTCCCTACTTGCTCTTCTTTAGAACCATTGAATCCACTAATATCGGTGTCGCTTTGAATAACTTGATCCGGAAATCCCATTTGGTCGATAGTACTCTGAAAGAGGATCTCAATACCACTGCCAGTATCAATCATCATTGTGTGCATGACAAACTTTTTCATCTTGAGCATTATGACTAATACATTATGATGGGGAAATTTGACATGGCAAGTATCGCAATCTTTGAATGATATTCTGAGCCGGTGATTGCTCGACTCAGGTAAAAGTTTAGCTTAATTATCTTGAGGTATAAGATTGCAACATTCTGACACTCTCCTATATTTAAATCTGCTTGAGTTGGTGATCTGATTGATATCGATCATGTTGTTGTGGCGCATATGGTAAAGATGCTTCTCCTCAGCTTAATCTTCGACCTGGACAACTTTAAGCTTCTTCTTATAGTTGCCATCCTTGTATGATTCCAGGTCGATAATATATTCGAGTATCCGTCCCGCTTTAAAAATGTATTCGAGCAACCTCAATAAAGCATAGCAATTGTCAGTAGAATGATGCTTTACCTTATGGTGCATGCAGTATGGTCGGCTCTCAATTGGTTCCAATGGTTGGGAGAGACGGTAGAGCTTATCCCTTGTGAGGATTAGAAATTTTTTGGAGATTCGAATATTAATCTTTGGGAGGACCAGTTTGACATGTGATCTGCCTTTCCGAGGGTTACCAGTGCTTCCCTTGGCGTATTTTTTGTCACCCTAGTCCTCCTTAGGTTCTGTGTTTCGATCTATAGAGAGACCTTTCGTGGTAAGGACAGATTTAGTAGATTTATGCCTTTTAGACATCATCCTTTCCAAGTTGACGTAACAATTAACCTTGGTGATCATATCCTCCAAGGTCGCAAGTTTATTGAGGAAGAGGCACTCCTTGGCTTTGCAGTCTAGTTGGAGTACGTTGGTGAAAGCAGTAACAACAATTTTCTGATCAAGATTATCCACTTTACGCGCGAGCTCCAAGAACTTCTTTGCGAATGCCTCAAGCTTCTCTCTGCTAGATTGCTTGAGACTGATAGGAGAATACAAATTTTATTCTTTGTCTCTGTTGTGAGCATATGTCTTGATGAATTGTTTCTGCAACTAGTCGAATGTGTATATGGAGTCTTCAGGCAGAGAATAGAACCATCGGAGTGGTTCCTCCTGCAGACTTGTGGCAAACAGACGGTAGAGAATATGGCTGAGATTAAAGTACAATCCCAACGAATCACGGTATTGTTGAATGTGCTCCTTGGGATAGGTACCTTTGTATTTGTGAATTTTTGGAGTATGGAAACCTTTCGGAATATTCATATCAAATAGTTCTTTGGCAATTAGAATTCCTTGTAACTTGGTAAGGTCGTCGGTAGTACCCAGAACTTGTACTTTGATCAACTCCTTAATACGCTAGTCCATATGCTCTTGTGTGACATAATGACAATCGGTTAAGCGGCTTGAAGAGGAGGTTGCGGATTATGAGTACCGGTACCTTTGCACAAATGATCTCGCGCTGGAACTCGTAGCAGAGGTCTCTGTTTATCCTCTTGACAGATGAAACATCGGTGACATTGGCTGATTTTAGATTAAATCTTTGCCCCCCCCCCCCCCAAATGAATGGAAGATTGAGGTTCATTCTGAATATGTCTGTAAATAGCCTTGTTAGTGGCACCTTGAGGTCCTAATCTTTCCCATACATAAATTCGGAAGGCTTCTAGCACCTGATCACGATCTCGTGTTGGAGGAGACTGCTGAATGTTCCGCAGAGCTTATATGGCAGTCTGTATTGTTATCATTTGATCTTTGGTTCATTTGAGCATTGTCAAATGAGGTTGTCGTTCGGCGTCGATCTCTTTCTCACAGAGATCTCGGTCGCGAGTTAATTATTGTTCGAGCTCATTGCGCTTTTCTGCTTCAGTGTTGAGATTCACTCGGAACTCTGAAAGTTGTTCCAGCTTGATTGAGAGATCGAGCTGAGCTCTTGTAGTTGATCGCCTGGATGTGACCGTGATTGAAATGTTGTAATCGAGTGATTGAATATCTTAGGATACGGTGAAAATAATTTATTTCCCACAGACGGTGCCAAATATAATGGCATAATTTCATGAGTTCGACGTGGCCTAGAATTAGTCCTTACACCAATGTACATGTGGCTACAATCTAGTAAATAAGAAATGACACAGGTATTTAGCGTGGAAAACCTATAAATTAGTTAAAAACCATGACCTCGCGTTGAGGGTTCCGTAATATTAATTTTTATTGCTTGAGGCTGATGATATCTTATTATAAGTTATTTTTGGACTTAAAAATATTTGATCTTGTGAATAAAAAGTTTGGAGTGTTGAGAAAATTATAAAATATAGTCCTTCTAGTGATTTCTCGTATCTATTTCTAGTCCTTGACTCTTTTGGAACTTTTTCATTATATAGGCCTCTTCCGCAGTTCTTTATCGTGCTGGAGCACGTTCTCCGAACAATGTGGTTAGTGGCTATTAACTGAGTAACTGTTGAGTTCGTGAGAAACAGGTGGTTTTGACTTGTTCAAGTTTTTTGGTTTGAGCTCGACCCATGTTATTCATTAGTTCGTGGAGTATGTGGCAATGTTGACTGGAGAAGTCGCGTGGAGAATAAGTGAGCCTGATATGGAGTTAATTTAAACCGGGGATAGCTCGATTTTAGGTTAGATCGAGGGATAGGTGTTTTTGACTTGTTTAGGCTTTTCTGTTTGAGCTCATCCATGTTTTTTATCAGCTTGTGGAGTAGGTGGTAACGCTGACCAGGGAAGCCATATGGGGGATGCGTGAGCCTGACATGGAGGTAGTTCAAACTGGAGACAGCTTGATTTAGGTAAGATCGAGGGGTAGGCCCCTACAATCGCCCCCTCACAACCAAGGTCATGAGTGGCTTGGGTTGAGAAATAATATTTGGGTATATGGGTTAGAAATTTGAATGATTGTGTTTGACTGCATGAAAAATGCGCGTGTTAAGGCAGAAGTACGTGCATTGAATGTTGATAGGAATATTGATGTATGTGACAGTTAGAGTTTGAAGAGTTCCGTCCGTATTGAATGATGATGCTTGGAAAAATGTACCTGCACAATAAATATAGGGTATATAAATAGTACCTATACCGAGGTTGGTGACCAAGTGCATTTGTTTTGCTGTTTTGTTCTCTGAAATTATAAAGATGGTGAAGACCCGTAGGATGGCTCTTGAAGAGAGAATTGCTTCTGAAATACAGAGGTTGAAGTTGAAGTATTTCAGAGATCAATCCTTGGATAATCTGACTCCTATTCCTATTCCTCCGACGTATCAAGGAATATCGTAAAATGATGCGGCTAAAGTTGAAGAGGAATTTTACTATAGATAGAGCTTCATCACATTATCTTGACAGGTGACCAACGTTGGGCTTTTCTCTACTTTCTTGCGGAAGACAAGGTTGGCGAGGCAATTGCGCAAAAGTCTTGCGCTCGAATGGATTCTAAAGTCAGGCCCTCTTCATCTCTACCAACTCTGAGGAGGTGATGGTTATAGGAGAGGCGGTGGTAGTAGTGGAGGAGGAAGACGGAGAATGGAAGTCAGCTTTTGCACTTCCATCGCCACTCTGCGATGAGAAAACCTTCAGTTTAAAGAGTTGGTTAAAGTACTGATTCTCCTGCCCCCATAGTTTCCATTTAAATTTTTTTTAGACTTCGACCAGACTCATGGGAAGGAGGTTACTCATTGTTTCCAATGTCTACTTTGTATCATGGTGAAAGATCACTGAAGTAGATCAAACTGAAGGATTTGACGCTTTGGAGTACCAGAAAGACTTGTTAGATGTAACAGTACTTGAAAAACATGTAATTGCAAAGTACCTGATGTTGAGTACTTGAAAAACTTATTATCTGTAAAAGCACTTGTAATTTTCATCGAGATGAATAAAATTTATTATCCAAACTTTGTGCTGATACATAATAGAATAACTTTAGAAATTGAGTTGTATGATCCGAATACTTTTAAATATTGTATGAAATGAAATGTATGAGGGCAAAAAGTAAAAATATTTGTAATAATCGAGTTGTTAGAAATTTATCTGTTACAATATGTGTTAAGTGAGAAATATTATTCGATCTGTGTGCTGGAAATATGGGAGTAAAATAAATTATAAAAGGTTCAGAAGAAAGAATCGATCTTGCAGAGGTCGTTCTAGAATATTAAACTTGGAAAGAATAAGCTCGATCTGGAATAGTATTGAATGACTTAGTTTGATAGGAAGAGATATGTTCAAATAATTTCTCTCAAGATATTGGGGCTTCTGTTATGAGATAATAGGATAATATCATGACTTGTAGGTAATTGGTAGCAAAAATGTATAAATAAGAGGGAATAGAATTTGAAATTTGGGAAAGGAAATAAGAATAGTGTGGACTCGAAGTGCAGGAGCGAATTTTTAGTGTGTTGAATTACGATGTTAAGCTCCCAGTAAGGGAGGTTCGACTAGAAGGTTTTGATGGGATTGGGAGAGAACGTGAGTATGAATGTCATTTTGATGAATAGATGTTTTGAGAGATTATTGTGAATCCTGCAGCTCAAAAACATTTTGTGATATTGCTTGCTATATAGGAGATTGAATTAGAAGATATGAGGATTGCTGGATGATATTTGATCGGATGTGGTTCCCCAGGACATCAAGGTAACTTTTGATGTAATTATATGTGAGGTGATGAAGCGAATGTAAATAGGGGTGACAAAATGTATGTAGCTAAATGAGTTTGAATAATTTGAAAGAAATTATTGTTGAATTGATTCTCTATTTTTGTGAATGTTGTTTGTGACTGTTGTGAAAAATGAATTTGAAAATATTTGAAATTTTGTTATGAGAGCTTCGGAAATGACATTATTGTTGCTATAATTATAAGAAGGAAGTATAGAAAGAGTAGGGAGCTTCTGATTTTGTCCCTTGTTTAAAAGCTGTGAAAACTTGATTGCGTGTAAGCGTGAGTCATCATGAGTATGGTGAGGTCAGAGGGAGATTTGGAAAAGAAAGATTAAAATATAAGGCAAAGGTTAATGATGGGAAATCATTTTTACTGAAAAGGTGTAATACGACTGACATGGATAGTGGAGGGGACACCTGGGTTCCAAAATCGAGGACGGCTCGTGCGAGGCTCAATAACTGCCAGCAGTTAGAGAGAGAAAATATAAATACTGCTTCATCATCATCAATCAAACGTTTCTCAACTTCTAAAAACTTGAAGAGCAATAAGAGAGGAAGGAAGAAGAAAAGAAAAAATAGCATAAAACTCGTAGAGATTTAATTAAAAGTGATCATCAATCAAAGTGTGAGAGAGTCGCTAAAACTGAGTCACGAAGGTGGTTGTACAACAGTGTGGTAAGGGAAGGATTTGGCGCCGCTGCGTATTTGCATTCGGACATAAAAGGTTAATAGGAGATTTGTGATGCATATATGTATGTTTGAAGCTCATATTTTGTTTCTAGGTCAAGTAAAAAATTACTATCCATAGTAATCTATAAAACCCTACTTGATATATGATATACGAAAGATTTTTGTATGTGTTGGACGTATATGTAAAAGATAATGATAGATACCTGGACCTGTTTGTAGGTCGATCTTGAGGAGTGTTTGTATAGGAATAAATCATTTCCTGTAGTTGATATGGTAAGTTCCCCTGTAAGTGAGGCATCGACCTCTGGTTGGTCGACCAATTTTGAGATTGAAATCTAAAAGGGGGGAAGAAATAGGTGTTGATCAATTTCCAAATTTCTCTGGAAAATTGGTATCATATCCTCCTCGCTCTGATGTATTCAAAGAGTTATGTAAAGCCAAGGCTTCGGTAGGAGGTAGATGGGGTAATTGTATAAAACACACCGATAGGAAATTTAGGGGTTGCACTGTAGCGACGGGGGAGGAATATTTTTATTTATTGGCCGATTTGGCAAAGGAGAAAAGGGATTGGGGTATAGACGAATCAATCTCTCTGGAGTATTTTAATGGGAATGTTCAAAGTAAACTTTCAGAGGGCATTTTATGTTACCTATCTCAGTAGAAGTACTGGTTGAGTATTCCCCTTAGCAATCAGGCGAAAGGCATTATGAACCTTATCGGGGCATGTCCTGTTCAGATGAACGGGAATATGTGGGAGGTGATATGTGCTTGTAAATCTCTAAATTCACAGTGGGAAGGAGATGGGAGATAGAAGAGGACATCTTTTGAGGACGTTTTGCAGTTTTATAAGGTTAAAAACTATTCTGCAAGTGGAGGGGCATATTTTTGTACGAGCTTGATTCGTCCACACTTCTTCGATCTGAACTCATCAGGTCAACCACGAAATGATAATGTGATATGAGTGAAGGGTGATTGCCTTCAGAGAGATGATGAAAAACCCATGGAACTTCTGTTTAGAACTGTAAAACAAATTAAGTATAATAATGTATAATGTATAAAATTGATAGTTGAAATTGCATGATGTTCTGCTGATGATAATATTTTGTGAATGACAGCTTCCAAATCTCAGGCAGCTAGGAAAGAGCCATTGCTGGATACAGTTGCTCAGGAAAAGACAGAGCTCGAGGCTGAATTAGAGGATCTTGGAATTAGCAGGAAGAAGCATGTCAACAGTCGAGTTGTAAAAGTTTAAAAATCACAGTTGAAGAGACTAATGACGAGCACTAACGACAGTAAGAAGAAGGGAACTGATGGGGAAAGTTGAGTCAACTCGTCCAAGCCCCCTGGAGTGGATTGCACAGGGTTACCTGTGTCCGCTACGTCGAGCAAATTAGCTCGAACGTTTCCCAAGAATCAGATGTTGAAGTGCCCTTCGACCTCTGGAACCACGGGAAGTGGTGAGGTCGTGAAAAGGAGAAGGATTAAACCTTCTGAGAGGTCGAGGATGAAGGTCGTAGAGAATCGACCTATTGTGGAGGACGATTTGAAAGAGGTGGAGGATAAAGCCAGGTTGGCAGCTCTCCACGGTGAGGAGAAGATGAGCAAAATAGTAGGTTCATTTGCTCGAATATATATTGTGATGAATTTCTATTATGATTCGAGCTAATCAATGAGGTCGATTTGTTTGTTTTTTGCAGGGTGCTCATCTGATAAAGCGAATATTAAGGGTCGAGGAGGATAGAGCTGAGCTGAAGAGGAAGAAAGTCAAGCTTGAAAGGAACATAGCTCGATTAAAAACTGATATGCTCAAGGAGGGAAACTGGATGAAGGCTCTAAAGGCTTCACAAGTGGTGGAGATAAACAATCTAAATTTGGAAGCAAGAGCAAATTTGGAGGAGGTGGTAGCTAAGCATGACAAACTAGAGCGCTACCTTGTGTTAAAAGGATATTTCGAGGATGAGGTGGATGCCATTAGGGAAGATGCCTATGTAGAGGAGGAGGAAGATGAATAGATTGAAGATGTTGTTGTTGGAATTGTTGACGGGCTACATGGTGTATCTCCTCAGACGGTAAAAGACAACCAAGGGGTTCACAACAAGCGTTCAGAAGGGGAAAATGAGAAGGTAGATTGAAGATGTTGTTGATGGCTTTGTGATTATATGAATATTTAGAAATGTTTATAATCTGATTGGATATTTTTTTTCTTGGATATAATTCTATTGGCTAAGCCATTTTTGTAAACCTTGTTGTAGGAACTTAAAGACATACGCCTAAGAATAAAAGATTCAGAGGCAGAGCTTGCTATGGAGAGGGACGCCTCAGCGACTCTGTTGTCTTCGCAAGCGGAAATATATGATTTGTGTACTTCATTAGTATAGAGCAACGAACTAATAAGTCGAGTATAGAGAGGGACCAATAGCCAGCTATCGCCTTAATGGAAATGGCACTGAAATGGCACACAGGAAATGCCAAAGTATTAATAACGTTAAAAAATAAAGAATGTGTACCTTAGACTTGGAAGTATATGTTATGGAGCATCCGTATGAGATTGTACTTTGACCTTAAGTTTAGATGTAGTCTTATACGATAGATATCAAAAAATAGATATCTTGTTAGAAATGAGTAATATGTGGTGACTAAGTGTTCCAAATCGACTTGATATAATGTATTTGTAATGTGCAGGTCGAATTGGAGTCAGCTCGCTTGTGCGAGGCAGATGCTCGCCAATGTAACCAAGAATTTGAAGAGAAGTTTAATAAGATAAGGGAAGTGAATGAAGACAGAGAAGATCAACATGTAAAAGTGCACTTCAAGTTTGTTGAGGCATCATAGGCTGCTGTCGACCTAGCTCGGAAGATCGAGGAAATGGATGCCGAAATTGAGAAAGGGCAAAAAAAGCTTGCTGAGTTAAAAGAGCATGCAGCAAAACTCAAAAGCCAAAATGATGCGTTGATTGTAAAGAGTAGGGAGGCTAACATGGCCAGTTACCATATACGAGCACTAGAAAGATCAGAGGAAGGTTTAAATCGGCCTATGACCGGTTAAAAAAATGATTTGATCAAGTCGAATAACAATCAGGAGCAAACTTGAACTCATCTAATGAATAGCAGGACTGAGCTAGACCGATTGAAGAAGAAATTGGCTGATAAAGATAACGAGCTGAAGAGAGCTCGAGACAATCTATCTACGTCTGAAGCTATAGTTGATCAACTGACAATAGCTTTACCTGCCAAAGAATTTAAATTTTAGACGGAACAACGTAAGTGTGATGAGTTAAACAAAAGTGTGGCACAATTGAAGATTAAATTAGCACAGGCAAATTTACGTGCTAGACACCCCGAGACTGGAGAGCGTTTGAGGAAGAATAAAAATGATGCCAAGTGTAGGGACCTAACTTCGTTTTGAGGTGAAGTTGGTTCTTACAACGTAAAACCAATCTTCAATCAAAGGGAAGTGAGGTTCCTACAATTGGCGCCGTCTGTGCTTCCCACCCTACCAATCTCACTTCCTTTTTACCCTCTTTTAGTTTTCCACCCCAACTGATTATCTTCAATGGCACCCACACGCCGTTCTAACTCAACCCAGGCAGGCAACTCCATTGACAGAGTAGCTGCCCAAATAGCCTTATTATCTCAACAAGTCGCTCAGGCAGAGGAGCACCACCAGAACCAATTAAACCAGGAATGTGAAAGCCACCGCTTGGCACTGGAAACTGAGCAGAATCGCCGCTTGGGTGATGAAAACAGACAGAACAGAGCAATCGATAAACTGCACAACACCGTTCGCGAGCTACAGAGATTACAGCCCTTGGAACCTGCTCGCCCGTCCCAGACACCAGACCCATCGCGTGTATCTGTTCGCGCCCGCCTATGACCTTCACAAAAATATCGAGATACCCCCCATTCACACTAGTACCGAAGGTTTTCCCCGTATTATTCCCCCAACCGGCTCCATTCACCTCAGGATTCACCCCATAGAAGACTCTTCTGACTCAACCCTCTGCTCCTCCAGATACCCCAGACGGCATCCTGCTCGGGAACGGCTCGGTGAATGCAGTGCTGATTTTATACTACATACTCGACCTCACAACTTCGAATTCATCAATCTCCCTCATATCCTACATATGTTACACAGCTCCACTTTGACCACAAAATACAACCCGTCATTCTTGCTACCACGACTCCAGCCACAAACTTCTAGAGCCGCCTCAATTACCAGATCTGCCCCAAACTTATGGCTATCGAAATACCCTCCAACTTCTGTACCCCCAAACTCAGGAAATACCGTAATACAGACCTCAAATCCCACATTCTCGAATTCCAAAATTCCCTGAGCCTCTACTCTATGGCTGAATACCAGTTATGTCGTCTTTTCCCAACGAGCCTTACTGACAACCCCCTTTGATGGTACTACAACCTCCCCAATGGCTCTATACGAAGCTTCGAGCAACTATCACAACTTTTTATTACCCAGTTTGCCTTCAACATAGACAAAGAGGTCAGAGTGGACGCTCTATTCAATTTTAGAAAATCTGGCAGTAAGACCCTCGAACCCTTTACCAGGAGTTTCCTTGATAAATCCTGGAAAATAGAAAATCTTGACTGCTCGAATGCTATTTTGGCATATTCGAATGCCCTGCCCGACCACAGCCGAGTAAAAGAGTGCCTAGTCCTCCACAAACCAAAAATACTCGAAGAGATGCTCTCGAAGGTCAATGGATATATCGATCTCGAGCACCTTCAAGAGTCCTGCAAACAGAGCCAACCTTCGCAAACAGGAAACTTCAGTAAACCTCGGCAACACCCCACTCGGCTCCCACACCCCTGATCACTCCTGTCTCACAGTTGACTGAGAACCGCAAGATACCCCAAAATTGATAACAGCACCGAAGCTCGCAAGAAGCGGCCATGGCTTGTTTTACCTACACTCACTGCCCCCCCTCTGTAACCCATCTACCACATATATAGGCAGACCCCATTTGGCGCATCCCTTTCTCCATCAAAGTCAGACCGGGCGAATCTTATTGCGCCAACCATAAGTGCAACTGTCATCATACCAATAAATGTTTTGCCCTTCAACGCTCTCTCGAACTTATCTTCAGAGAAGGAGCTTAGCAACAGTATGTTGCTGATCTTCCAAGCTACCTCGATGGGTCCTACCTCAAATCTCTATCCACCCCTACTCCTGACCCAGCCGAGGTGTACATCTATAGAGTCAAGTTTATCAAAGTCAACAACAAAGACATTAGACATTCCAAGAGCAAATGAAAGCGCATCAAAAAATGTTACAAGCTCACCTATCAGGAGAAATTTCCTACCCTTCTGCCATAATCAAGCTGTCACCCTTGACTCGAAGGTAATTCTTTCATCGACTTTGATACGTCACACGTTCGTTTCCCCCATTCCGATCCATTAGTCATCATGATTAAGATCGAGAACCTCATCTTCCATACAATGCTCGTAGAAACTGAGAGCGCAGCTGATGTCCTCTTTTTCCAAACAATCCATGCCATAAAGAAAACATACCTCATAACCACTGCTAACATCAAACTAAAAGGTTTCAATGGATCAACAAAAGTCGTTGCTGGCCGTATCATCTACCTGTCACTACAGGCCTTATTACCCTTCAAACCAACTTCATCGTCATTGACAAGAAGTTTGAATACCCCGGTATACTCGGACGAGATTGGCTTCACGCCATGCGAGCTATACCTTCGACCTACCATTAGACCCTTCGATTCAACAATCACGAGGGTACTTGGAATTTGAAAGGCTCTCAATGCCTTGCCCACTCATGTGAGCACCCAGAGATCGACCAAACCCAAAAACTTGTCAGCCGCCCATAGCAATTACAACATCTTTCTATCCCTTCGAATTCGGCAGATACCACCTCATCCATCGAACCCACTATTTATATCCAACTCAACGGTCCTGGTCGGGCTACATTTATAAGAACCTTCCTTAATGAGTCAGAGCGCCTCCAACTTTCTGAGTTCCTTTGAGAAAATAAAGGCATCTTCGCCTGAACATTTCAAGAGATACCTGATGTCGACCCCAACCTAGCCTACCAAAGCCTCGATCTCATCCCCTATTCCTCAGCAGTAAACAAAAGAAGCACAACCTGGCACCACGACTTTGAGAAGCCGTGAACCTTGAAGTTGACGAGCTCAGAGTCGCAAGCTTTATTAGAGAAGTAAAGTACGCAGACTGGATATCAAACATTGCAGCAGTTCCTAAGAAGAATGGAAAGATCTAAATCTGCATCGACTTTACAGACCTCAAAAGGCACACACCGAAAGACAGTTTCCCCCTCCTAACTATTACCGCACTCCTCGATGCCACAGCTGGACACAAGCTCCTATCCATAATGGACGTGGCTTTGGGTTACAATCAGGTACCCCTCCTCCCCAAAGATCAACTTGAAACTTCATTTATACCTGAACAAGGCCTTTACTGTTTCAATGTTATGGCATTCGGCCTTAAAAATGCTGGAGCCACCTACCAGCGCCTTGTCACAACCATGTTCAAACCTTTGCTTGGCAAATTTGTCAAAGTCTATATCAACGACATGTTATGTAAGAGCCTTCAGAAAAATACCCATATCCAAGACCTCTCATAAATCTTCTCAATACTTCGCACGTATAATATGAAACTCAACCCAGACAATTGCCAGTTTGGCGTGTCATCCGAAAAAAATTTGGGTCACCTAATTAGAAAACGCGGGATATAGATTGACCCCACCCACATTCGAGCCCTCATAGACATGCCTTCGCCCCAAACTAAGAAAAACGTCCAAAAAGTGGCGGGCAGTAAAGCAGCCCTCAATTGTTTCATTTCTAAATCCCCAGATCGATATGCTTGGCTCTTTTTTCTCTTACGTGATCAGGGCGTCTACAAAGTAAAAAAGAAAAACAATCCCGAGATCGACTGGACCTCTGAGTGGGAAAAAGCCTTTCTTGAACTCAAAACTTATCCTGGCCGTCCACCGATTATCAGTACCCCTATCGAAGGCAAAAAATTCTCTTTATACCTTGCTGTCACAGAAACTTCTTTTAGTTCATTGCTCATTCAACTTGATTACAACATCAAAAAACCTGTATATTTCATCAGCAAAACTCTAACCCTCGCAGAAACTCGATATTCCAAGCTTGAACATTTTCTCCTCACACTTGTCTATTCCGCCAGTAAGCTCAAACCATATTTTTAGGCTCATCCCATATGTGTTATTACCAGTTATCCCCTTCGAGAAGTACTTAGCAAAAAAGAAAAATCCAGACGAGTGCAACAGTGGTCCGTATACCTTGGCGAGCACAACATTACCTTCGAGAAGCAAATATCCTAGAAAGGCCAAACAGTAGCAGACTTTCTATCTAATTTCCCGGTCGAAGATGCTGATTGGGAAGAACACGAAGACGACCTATCAGAAGACCAACCTGAAATAGCAGATCCCGGGGACCCTCTCACTGGCTGGCGGTTATTCACAGATGGATCAGCAGGACCTAATGGCTCAGGAATTGGTATTGTCTTGGTAACACCCACTAATGACCACATAGAGAAAGCTGTCAAACTTGCCTTTGAATGTTCCAATAACGAAGCAGAGTATGAAGCCTTGATCTACGGCCTCGACCTCATACTTGACCTCGGCATTCCCAAACTTGCAGTCTTTACAGATTTTCAACTTGTTTAGAGACATTACACAGGGGAAAACCTTGCTAACGATCGCATGGCTGACTATACTCTTTTTGTGCGACAGCGCATGGACCGGCTCTCCAAAAAATCCACAATCAGTCATTACCCTCGAGGAAAAAATAGACATTCAGATGCCCTCACCTACATAGCAGCTATGCTCGGACAATTAGAATCTCGGACCCTCCATATCGAAGTACTCGAATGCCCAAGTATCGACCAGATGGAAATCAATACCATCAATACTGGGGGCGAGAGTCACGATCCAGACGATTGGCGAACACCGTTTCTTCATTACCTCAACAATGCCATCCTCCCAGATGATGCCAAAGCCAAACGGTCTCTGCTAGAAAACTGCTGCAAATATACTATCTATAAAAACTAACTACATCGAAAATCCCCAAATGGTATCCTCCTTCGATGCATATCCTAATCCGAAGCCTCTCAAACCTTAGCCGAACTCCACGAAGGAACCTGTGGTACTTACACCGCCGATCATTTTATGGCCCTTCGAGCTGCCACCCAAGGATTATTTTGGTTTAAGATGAAAAAATAAGCTTCAGAGTATGAAAAACATTGTGACAAAAGCAAACGTCACGCCCATGATATTTATTGCCCCTCTGAAGACCTTAATTTCAGTAAAGTTTCCTGGCCATTCAAAAGATAGGCCATCGATCTCATTGGACCCTTCCTAAAAGCCTCGGGTAGCAGAGATAACATCCTCGTCGCAACCGATTACTTTACCAAATTGGTCGAAGCGGTACCTCTATGCCGAACCAGAGAAGAGGAAGTTGTCAAATTTTTATGGGAAACATCATCACTCGCTTTGACTATCCCCATATGATTCGATGCCACAATGGTCCCCAGTTTGTTGGCAAGAAAGCCAGAAACTTCTTCAAAAAACATAACATCATCCTCTCACCCCCCATAACTTACTATCCTCAGGGCAATGGTCAAGTCGAAGCAATTAACAAAACCATCGTCGATGGTCTTAAGAAGAGAGTCAATGCAAAGAAAGGACGATGGGTTCAAGAGTTACAACATGTCCTCCAGGCCTATTGCACAACCTCAAGAAAATCTGCAGGATGCACCCCCTTCCTCCTAACATATGGAACCGAAGCTGTATTACCAACTCAATTTGAAGTACCCACTCGAGACCCTAACCTCCCAGATGAAGATAATGAGTTCGAACTTGCATGAAACATGTTATGGATCGATGAAACAAGAGATTGAGCTATCACCAACCTTGGCCGGTACCACACATCACTTCAAAAATCCTACAACAAAAGAGTTCGACCACAGAGTTTCAACATTGGAGATCTAGTACTTCGATGTGTCAGTCAATCTTCAAAACCTCGAAATGCTGGCAAGTTAGCCTCATCAGATAAAATAGATGAGGGTTCTTATTACTTAATGACGGAAGACGAAGAGCCTCTACCAAACCCCTAGAATACAATGCAGCTGGTCTCCTATAGAAGGCCATATCTTCATCCATGTACAACTGATGTAATCCAGAACATTCAATAAACAAGTTTTTCAGCCCTTACTTCATCTCCTGTTTCATTTTGAATTTCGTGATTTAACTCAGGTATCATGTCAACCTTCAACCCGACTGATACTTGAGGGTAATCTCGAGATTTTTCAAGCCCCCAACTTTGAGCAAACTCGAGGGGTAAGAATGGTCGAAAGGCCAGACCCTCGGGGATGTATTGGGGGCGATCAGATATTGCTTTGCTGTGGCCAAGGCCTTTGAAGTCCAATCCTTTTCTTGGTTTACCCCGAGTATCATGTCCACCCTCGCCCCGATTGATACTTGGGTGTGACCTTGAATTGCTCAAGTATTCAAATTCGAGCAAACTCGAGGGGCAAGGATGGTCAAAAGACTGGACCCTCGAGGATGCATTGAGTGAGATCATATATACTTCAGGTTTCCTCTAGATATCACGTCCCCTCGGCCGACTGATACTCGGAGGCGACCTAGAAATTTTTCAAAATTTCAAAATCGATGTGGCCTCGGCCTTCGATGTCCAGCAGATCATTCTACAGTTATTCAACAAAAATAGTACATACATGCCGAGTTTGATCAAAGCATCTTCGACACTATTCAGATTTCGATCACACTACAGTCATTCAAGCCGCAACAGTATACGAAAATACTATCTATAATTTTATCAAGTGCAGAGAACATTCAACATATTATCCATCAGAGGAACAGTACGGTACAATTCAAAGATCAATCATCAAGAGTCCAAAACAAGCAAAATCAATAGAATACGCATTCAAATTCAAGCAATTCAAGGTCAGAGCAAGATAACACAATCAATCAGAAAATCAGATATCAAGTCAGAAGTTCATAATCAGTAAGTTCATAATTAATATATGCAGAATTCACTTCAACAAATACGCATCAATATGTTCAGTATCAACTTTAGAAGTTCAACAGATAACAAAAGCACAAAAAGCTTACCACGTTCAGAGACCAACAGAAAACAACTGCATCGTTCAACATATTACAAATCAACATTATAATCAGCAGAAGAAGATATGAAACCCCAACCCCAAATACCACATATCGGTGCGGTTATACCATCTTGCTCCACAGATCCCTCATCAGCTTCATTCGAACCTTCGACGACCAAACCATCAACAGTTCTACCAATGGATGCTCCAACAAGAGAAGTATCTTCACCGCCCCCAGTACTTCCAACTGCTTCTTCAACAATGTTCGCTTCTCCTCCCTTCATCTGCAAATCATCCCCTTCATCATGTTTTGGAGACACAGGATAAGGTTCCAATGTCTCGGGGTCATACCCCATATCATCTATAAAGCTTTTCAACCTAACATTCACCTAGCATTTTCCATCATACTCCCACTGGAAATTCACCTTCTGTTCAGCTTTCTCCCTCTCACACGCCATAAGCTTTGCAGACTACTCTCGCTCCAGCCCTGACCGCTGCAGCTCGAGTTTCTCGTCATAAGAGTCAGTAAGCACCCCCAGATCTTGCTTCAACTTCTTGACTTTATACACCAGTGATGCCTCTTTCCCACAAGAAAGATTCAGATTGTTCTTTGCTTATTTCAATTTTGCCTTTACTGACTTCATTGCCTTGCTGCAAGTTTGCACCAAAACATCCATCTGCTAAAATATTCAAGAAATCAGTACAACTAGAAACTCGAAGAATTTTCAAGAAATCTCAAAGTACCACAACAGAAAGCCACATATAGTTACCTGAAACATGTGCTTCTTTATTTCCTTCAAAGCCTCGTCTGGATCATCTTCCCAGAACTCTACCATAGAAGCCTACTTTTCCACAGCCTGCTCCTGTCGTTAAACCTCCGTCATATCTTCATTTTCCTCTAGTGTATCATCCTCCGCCAGCACCTTACGCCTCTTGCGTTGGCCAGCCATCGATTCCTGCACCTTCGGGGTTCAGGAGCTAACTGACCTTTCCCCTTATCAGTTTGAGTTACTACTGGCCTCGGCCTCAACTTCGACGCATCTCCTGCCAGTTCGGGCACTAACGCTGCTTGTTTCGATCCCCTCGCGATCTCGACACAAACTGGTAGTTCCATGGCAACTCCTCCCCTCCCATCTCTTTTTGCCCCTTTGAAACACCTTCACCTCTTTTTCTCTTTGGTAGCTTCGGCGTAGCGGGTACGTCTCAAAGCAGGGAATCCACCTTCTTCCTCCTTTGCCTTTTGATTTTAAGGTTGTCAAACATAAAATTTACCCAGTCTTTACTAGCTTCGAGCAGAGTATCAATATAATTTACCAGATTATCCAAAGACAAACTCTTCAGAACTGTAGATTAAAATAAGAACACAGTTATTACTTATTTCAGATACACATCAATAACAACCCTTTGACAGTAAACTTACTTTTGCTATATACCCTATGGTGTAATTTATACGGGTCATCCTTATCTATATTCTAATAGTTACCCCTTACTATCAGTTAATCTTTATTCCACTCCTGGGCTATCGAGCACAAATCAAAGAACTAAGGTTTCTCTGGGTAACATTGGGTGTGATAGGTCCCCGGGTTCGGACTAGCCTTCCTTGAGTAAAAGGTGATAATGTCAAACAACTTAATCAAACTTTGACTCTCACCAACCAATTTTACATTCATCCCCTCTATCACCCTCATCATCTCATAGAAATTACCGTTTATTTGCACCAGAGCCACCCCTCAGAAATTCAGCACTTCTTTCATCAGTCTTCGGAGAGGAAGCTCCAGTCCCAATCGAATTTGGCCTCTATAAGCCAAAATCCCTTCCCCAGGGTCTGACTTGAAGGTCAACCCTACCCCCGTAACACTCAGATACATCCCTACCTTCGAGAGTTCTAATTTGGCGGCAAACCGATCTAACATAATCCTATTTTTAGCCGAAACGGCACCTTCGACCCAATCCAACTCAGTCGAATCCTCACTATCTTCACTCTGCACCTTATCTCCCTCTCCACCACTCGAAGGCCCTACATTACCCCCCTCCCCCCATACTGTTTCCTCTTCATCACTATCTTTGGTCACTATCGTCCTACGATGCCTCTAAACTGGAACCTCCTCAGCCGACAGAACCATAGACAATAGAGCCTCGACTAAAACATCTAACACTTCTACATCACTACTCTCATCCATTGGTGCTCGACCAGAAATACTGGCTTCGAATTCTTCGATATTCTAATCTATCAGTCTCCGTCTCGAAGCTTGACGATTATCTATTTTAGCATACAGAAGAAGAGGTACGCAATTAGATCGATAAACTCGACAATTTCATATTCACACACCCTATCCCGTCTACCCCCTCTAGAAATTTATCAAAGCTTCGATCTCAAACCCTATTCCTCCTCTAAACCACCTTCAACCCCTGAATGGGTCGAAACCCAGATCCACCAAGTCTCCTTACCCTCAAAAATAACACTTAAACCTCAAACACAGAATGTCTTGTACCCTCAAAAAAAAAAAAAAAACCAAGTAAAGTAGGCAGAGATCAAATGACTAACTGGCGATTAGCAGTACTATTCACGACTCAGCAAGATCAAAACAACAAATGCAGCAAACACCTCCAAGTTCGAAATGGCGTATGTTCTCTTCTCTTCACACTCCTTAATCTATACAGTAAACCATATAGTAACTACTCTCCTCACACTTATATACATTTCAAAAAACCAAAACCGCCTTGATTTTCTAACCACTGTCATTACCACGAACCCACTACCCTGGCTTTTCGGCTATAACGTGCCTTGCCCAATTTACCCCTCGTATCTCCCACGTGCGAACAACACCTTCACTTCAAACTGCCTGTAAAAAGCCTAAGCTTCTCGAACCTTCTTTCCCCCTACTCGAAACTAAATAATCAAATCCAAACAGTTGCATCATCAGCTTTTCCGTAATACGAGTAAAACACCATCATTACTTTTTGCATACTGCCCCAGGCGCGCATACCAGTCTGACAGAGTAGCTGTCTGGGTTGCCAGAACGGCTAGTCTAATCAAGCATAACCTTCGACACAATCCCCGAACTCGAGTACTCGACCGTTCTACGTCTCGAGCAATCCTTAATAGATAGCCTCAAATTCCCTGATCAAATATATCGACCTTCGATGCACAACACACCCTTTAATTCAACAACTTTGACCATTCAAAAATTTATGCTTACAGATAATGTTTTCAGCTTCGACACGCTGTATCTATCGTTTCGACAAAATTCATTCTCACCTTCGAATAATACAAACAATACATTCCAACAGTTGTACTATCAATTCAACGATTCAAGATACTATGACCAGAATTCATATTATATTACTACTACTCATAGTTTGATAGAACAAGTTATTGCAAGAAGCCATTTTCATTCAGAAAGGAAGCAAACATTACACACCTCGCACAGGGAAAAAAAAAGAGAAACAAAACAAAGGAAAGCAACAACACCAACATATGATAGAGGACCCTAGTTATTACCGGGATGCTCCTCTGCAACCACGGCCGCTGCATCTACATCCTCCTGGTCTACTATATCCTCTGCAATGCCTTTGAGAAGAGACAGCGGATGGCTGGGTAATGACCCCATCATCTATACTATTCACCACCAGTACACGAAGGACATACCGTAGAGTGGTGCCCTAGGTTCAACTTCAAAGAGGTCTGGCAGTTCAACATTAATATCCTCCTCTATACCGAACCTCCGTTGCAGACCAAACAAGACCTCCTGGATTCTTCTGGCCCTCACCATCACTTAATTTTCCTGAATGCGTACATTTCCAGCCACGTTGCTCAAACCAAGTTAAAGAAATAGATGAAGAGAATGCTGCAGGACAGATGAAGAAATTCCCTCCACCCTGCCCCCTTTTATACCTACAAACCTACCACAACTTTCCCTCTTCCCTAACCGAATTAATGGCAACCTTTAATTTATAACCTTGAAAAGTCAACATACAACCTTTCCAGTATCCTAGACATAACTGATCCAAGACTCATTCCCGAGGACTTCTAGTCGAGTATACCTCCAACGTCGAGCATTCGTCCATTTTCACCATCGATCATCAAAAACAGCATCTCATCATAGCCTTCGAATACCATTACCTTCAATCACATTATTATACCTCGATACCACTAATAGTTTGATAACATGTGTGAAGCCTCAGTTTTTCCCACAGATAGGCATAAGGATTACCATTGATGAACTCCTCAGGTCCTATCTCTACAAGGTCTAGCATGTTCCAGATTAGATCGTACTGCCCAAAAAACTTCATATGCAGTTCCGCCATCTTTCGCCCCACTCGACGATCGTGAGTGAAGCCCATCCTCTTTTGGTAATGCGTGTTTGGCGTGGTATCCATTCAAATGTTCAGAATTAGGAGAAAGAGAAAAAGAATACTGCAAATGGGAGAAGAGACAGCATCCCTTCACAATAACCCATTTGTATAGCCTCCACCCCATTTATTACTCTATAACCACCTGTACCACTTAATTACCCTCTTTTATTACCTACCCAAAAACCAACAGTTAAACAGCTCAGATTCCAAGACCGAACAGTTTTCTCAGTGAACACCTCTCCACCTGACTTTGAGACCTCTGCTGAGAGGGGGCGAATATAGTAGCCTACTCCTAGCGTTCAACAGATAGTTGAAGCCCACTTCGCAGCCTACTTGAATGTATCGAAGCCCACTCAATCCCTAAAATAGACTCCCCAGAGATCCCCCAAAGATGAGGCTATGACACCAGACAAAGCTTCGAGGACGGACTAACATCTCACGACAGAAACTCTTAGACCACATCTACACATGGTCAAAATATGATGGGACAGATGGCCAGCTCACCAGACAAGCCATTGTAATGATTGGCCTTTACAGCTACAGTGATAGGCCGACCACTGCGCCACAGTGCCGAAGTACAGTGTCACATCAGACAGCTGTCACAGTGACAGTACAGACAGAGCCAACGCCATAACTCACCTGGATTTCCTGACAGTAATCATGTAATCCTGACCCACATTTGGTGACTTAGCTTCCTATGACTCTATAAATAGAGGAGAGGGGAAACCAAGTGAAGGTTAGAAGAATCACCCCCAGCCCCTTGCATATTAACTTCGACCTCTCAATATTTACTGTATTTGAACCCTCTAATTACTCTTTAGTAATATAATCTATCTTAAAAATCCTCATCAGAGGTCATAGAGAGTCACATTCGGGCCTCTACGCAAGTATTTGTCTATAGTTAGTTCTTACTCTAGACCAGTTGCTTGCATCCCTTTAATTAAAGATTTATTTTGTGTTGTAAGAACCAACTTCACCTCAAAACCAAGTTAGGTCTCTACACCAAGCTCTCCCTTCTGCAAGGAGATGTTGTTAGTCTATCAGGTCAAATAAGAGAGCTGGAGGGGGATGTCACTCATATTCAAGGTCATGTGAAAAAGGGAAACGAGAAGTCAAGGAAGTATCAACAAAAGTTGGATGCTACTCTTTCCAGGAGATGTTATTCAACGGAGTGTCAACGGACTATCAGAGGTAAGGATATTTTGATACAGCAGAAAGACAAAATTTTACAGAAGATTCTGGATGTGGAGGAACTGAACAGGGAGGTTAAGGTACTTCATGCTCAGGTGGCCGATTTAGAAGCAATTAATCAAGCTGAATCAGTAAAAGCCATCAAAAAATTAGAGGAGAACATTACTTTCATAGATTGGGTAGAGAGAGAAATGATATGGCTAAAAGAACGGTATCCAAGGTCGGAAGAACGCCTTCAGAAGATAAAAGAAAACTTTTCTAGGTCAGTTGTAACCGAGCGAGTTTTTCTGAATTGTTGAGGGCAGTTATTACCTATTTTGTAGAAGGGGTTAAGAGGACTGAGTTAGAAAGAGATAACTTGTACAATAATTTGTTAGACAGGGGATGTATTTTCAGAGCTGATGTAGATTATGGAAATAGATCTAGGCCCTCGTCCTGCTGAATTGATAGAGCATGGCAGGTGTATTTGGACTGCTCAGGCTCGAGAATTTATGGCTGATTGACCTCCTGTTGCAGCAGGAGCTCAAGAATATACAACTAACTAGCCTCTTATTTCTGGGGAAAGCATAGCTGACATCCCAAAAGGAAAAAGGGATCTATTATAGAGGTTGTATATATGACCTGAAATTAAAAGTAGTTGTTACAGACAAGTTAAGAGATGAAAGCTAGTATTACCTTTGCTTTATCTTATGTCTGCTAGAGTCTTTGATGTAAAACAAGTGTTACCGGAGTTTTAATTGTAGAGATTTAGTAGAGTCAGCCAAACCAAGTGTTATCCTTGATCGAACTGGTATGATGTTGCAGCCATATTGAGGTAGATGAAGGCTAGTTTTACCTTTGCTTTATCTTATGTCTGGTAGAGTCTTTGATGTAAAAAATGTATTACCTTAGTTTTAATCGTAGAGATTTAGTAGAGTCAACCAAACCAAGTGTTATCCTTGAACGAATTGGTATAGAGGTTGATTAAAAGCTAGTATCATTTATGCTTTAATTTATGAGATGTCTATGAAGTAGAGAGATGTATGGGAAAAACCTTGTAAGTTTCATTGAATAGAAAATTATGTACATTGGATGGAGGTGAAAATCTCACTTTTGATATGGAAAAGGCGAGAAAGTAAAATGGAGTAGTAAGGGACTTAATGATAATACCATTTTAGTCACCTAGTTTTCCAAGGACTTAAAATGTGGATTCCCTCTTCTGTCATGAGGTAATATAATCCCAGGCCTGAGAGAATTGTAATAAAGAATGGACCATCCCAATTGTCTGCTAGTTTCCCATCACGAGGTTCTTTGCGGCGTTGAGGTATTTCTCAGAGGACAAGATCATCGATTTGGAAGGTACGGCTTCTAACTCATTTATTGTACGAACTGGCTAGCATATGGTGATATCGACCAAGGTTAGCGATGGCTTATTCCCTAGTTTTATCGATCCAATTGAGGTTGAAAGCCAATTCAAACATATTTTCCTCGTCAGTTAGCTCATGATCTTTGACTGGATGATGGTATTTGAAGGAAATGACAGCCTCGGTGTCGCAGGCAAGGAAGAATGAAGTGTAGCCTATCAACTGTCGTGGAGTGGTACGATATTCCCATAAGACATGAGGAAGTTCCCGAATACAATTCCCTTTTTTCTGAGAGTGTAACCTTTTCTTGAGTCCATCCACGATGGCTTTGTTGGTGATTTCAGCTTGGCCATTGCCTTGAGGATAGTAGGGATTGGATGGTGAGTGGATGATGTTGTGCTGATTGAGGAAAGCTATGACTTTTTCTCCAAAAAATTGGGGACCATTATCGATACAAATTAGGTGGGGGTAGCCAAACCGAGTGAGGATGTGTACCCAGATAAAAGAGATGACCTCTTCTTCCCTGGTTTGACATAGTAAAATTATTTCTGCCCATTTTGTAAAATACTTGGTAGCTACAAGTAGGTTGCATCGATTACCTGGAGAATTAGGAAATTTACCGACAAGATTGAGTGCCCATCGTTTGAATGGCCAAAATATCTTGTTTGCATAGAGTTTGAGTACAGAGGCACGGATCATCTGTCCATGTCCTTGACATGAATCACATTTGCATAAGTACTCTTCTGCTTGATTGCACATGTTGAGCCAGAATATTCCTTGTGTAATGGCTCTGTTTGCTAGTGATCGACTTGTGGCATGGGAGCTATAAGTCCCTTCACGTAGATCGTAAAGCAACTCGTCCACTTTCCATTGGGAGAGGTATTTGAGGTAAGACCCCATGACAGAACGGTGGTATAAAGTACCATTTTTATTTGTGTAGCGCCTTGAGTATTCTATCAGCTGTTGCCATTCTTTCAGATCTGTTAGAAGTGGACCCTCGCATTTGTTATCGATACCGAGGTAAACTTAGAAACATTTCTGCCAATCGTTGCTTCCCCCTTTATCACCCCCAGTGTTGATCGTGCATATAAAAATGTGACCAATACTGGGGGATGACATCACTTTAATCTGGAGATATCGAGTTTTTGTGCCTAAGACCCCAGCAAGATATGCCAAGGAATCGGCGTGTCAATTTTTACCTCGAGGAAAATAATTGAGAGTTGCTTGCACGAACTTTCTCATCCTATCTGCAATGAGCACTACGTATTTGATCATTTTGTTGTTCTTCTTGTATTGCTAAGAGTAATGGTGGACGATGAGCAGCAAATCTATGAATACATAGAGTTTTGGGATGCCGAGCCTAAGAGCGAGATCGAGTCCATGAATTAGAGCTTCGTACTCGGTGATATTATTTGAGGCCTCAAAATCTAAGCAGATTGATTTCTCAATTTTGTCGTTATAAGGGGTAATCAATACGATTCCAATTCCTGACCCTACATGTCTAGCTAATCCATCTGTAAGAAGTCTTCACCCTTTCCTTGCAATCCATTCAACTCGCTCGTCAAAAGCTTTGGGAGGTAGATCTTCTGTAACTTCCTCTACAAGATTAGGATCATGCTCCTCCCACTCGGGATCCTCCACTGGAAAATCTATGAAAAAATCGGCAATGGCCTGACTCTTTTTGGAATGATGTTATTCTAACTTGATATCATGTTCTCCCAAACTTACAGACCACTATTGCACGCTTCTTTACTTTTCTTTCTTGGACAAAACCTCCCGAAATGGGTAGTTCATCATGACTTTGACGAAATGATCTTGGAAGTAGTGCTTGAGTATCTGTAAAGTATAAAAAAGAGTGAGAAGAAGTTTCTCGAATTTAGAGTATCTCGTTTTCGCTGGAGTGAGGGTTTTGCTGATGAAGTAGACTGGTTTCTCAATTTTCCCTTCAAGTCAAATAAGAATCGAACTGAGTAAATTATCTGCAACTGCTAGGTAGATAATCAGTTCCTCATTATCTATTGGGGTGCTCATGATGGGAGACTTCCCCTAATAGGTTTTGAGATCCTGAAAAGCTATTGCGCATTCTGATGTCCATTGAACCTCAGCATTTGGTTGAACTTTTTCTCGTTTGGTACAACCGCAGAGTAATAAGAATAGCCAACGACAGCGGTCTGAAGATTTCAAAACAAAACGGTTGATAGCGGCAATCTTGCCGGTAAGCTTATGAATGTCTTTCGTCATTTTTGGAGATGGCATGTCGAGGAAAGCCCGAATCAAATCTTGATCGGCCTCAATCCCCTTCTTGCTGATGAGGTGGCCAAGAAATCGACCAGAATGTACTCTGAATTGATACTTATCAGGATTGTGACGTATCTTAAAAGATCGAAGAATGTTAAATATTGTGTTGAGATCTGAGATGTGGTTGATGGACTGTATGCTTTTGCACATCGTCAATGTAGACTTTCAAGACTTTCCCAAGATGTGCTTTGAACATTGTAGTCATCAACCGTTGATAAGTTGTACCTGCATTTTTAAGTTCGAAGGGCATGACTTAGTAACAGTAAAGTCCTCTTTTAGTGATAAAAGTAGTCTTTTCTTGATCTTCATCCAAGAGTAGAATCTGATTGTATCCAGAAGCAGCATCCATCATAAATAGGAGTTTGTGACCACCTATGGAATCAAGGATCTGATGAATATTGGGAATAAGGAAACTATCATTTTGAGTATATTTGTTTAGATTGGTGAAATCTACACAAACTCAGACTTTTCCATTCTTCTTTGGAATAGCGACGATGTTAGATATCCAATCAAGATATTTGGCTTCCCGAATGAATCCCACTTTCATCAATTTCTCGATCTCCATGTTAACTTTATCTCGAAGTAAAGGTGATAGGCGTCGTTATTTCTGTTTGACCGCAGTGACGTTGATGTTAATGGCCAATTTGTGACATACCTTGGCCGTATCGGCCCCGGACATCTCTTTGAATGACCATGCAAAAATGTCTTGATTTAGCCATAAGAACTTAATGAAAGCGTCATTTTCGTGTTGAACCAGCTTAGTACCGATGAAAGTAACTGCTAGAAGTATCTAGAATCGCAGAGATGATATTTTTGTAAGCTTGAGAAAGATTTTGACTACCTCTAATCATATATAACATCGTTGTATTTGAAGTGGAGTACTTGATGATAGATGGAATTGATAGCTTCCATGTTATAAATCTAGTAACGTCTCATAATCCCGAGATTACGAGATTTGGCGTTGATCACATAGATGATGACGTCGATTGTGGCTGGTCTTGCGGTAATAGCTAAGATGATCTTCCCCACTCGCTCTTCTTTCAAACCATTGAATCTACTGATATCGGTGTCGCTTTGAATGACTTGATTGGCCAAACCCATTTGGTCTTTATCTTGAGCATTATGACTAATGCATCATAATGTAGGAACTTGATATGGCAGGTATCACAATTTTCTAATGATATCTCGAGCCGACGATTGCTTAACTCTGGCAGAAGTTTGGCTTCTTTGTCTTAAGGTGTGAGATCGCAGCATTCTAACAGTCTCTTACATTTGAATCTATTGAAGTTGGTGATCTGATTGATCTCCATCATATTGTTATAGCACATATGGTAGAGATGCTTTTCCTCGGCTTGATCTTCGACCTGGACAACTTCAAGCTATTTCTTAGAACTGCCATCCTTGTATGATTCTAGGTCGATAATATATTCGAACATCCATCCGTCCTTGAAAATGTATTCGAGCAACCTCTGTAAAACATAGCAATTGTCAGTAGAATAATGGTTTTCCTTATGATGCATGCAGTATGGTCGGTTCTCGATTAGTTCTAATGGTTGGGAGAGACAGTAGAGCTTATCCTTTAAGAGGATTAAAAAAATAGCTAAGATTTGAACATTCATCCTTGAGAGGACAGGCTTGACTTGTGACCCACCTTTTCGAGGGTTTTCGGTGTTTTTGAAGGGGCCTAACTTTACAAGGAGGAGAAGTTGACCCTTACACCATGAAATTTATCATCTATCAGAGGATTCAAGCATATAATCAATAATATGACTAATTTACTGGCAATACACTTGCATGGAGGCCTAGAATAGGACACTCCATGACCTCTGATGATGACATTTTGGAGTATTAATATAACTCTTGAGTAGTCGAAGTTTTGAGTATAGGGTGATTTACAGGGTGATCAAAGGTAAAATTTAAGGGATCAGGGGAGAGATCTCATAACCCCTCTTTGGTTCCACCTCCCTCCTATTTATAGAACATAGGAGGGCTGAGTCACCAAGGGAGGTCAAATTACAAGTGTATCCTCCGGAAACAACCGACTAATACCCGGAGTCAGTTCTGACGCCAAAACTATCGGGTCTGACACTGTGGCCGTTATTGGTTCTGACACTGTAGTTGCCGGACGGCGTACCCTGCCGTTCTGTCTGGTGAGCTGGCTGTCTGACATGTTTGCCTTCAACCATATGCGACCATGGTCGAAGTATTTTTGGTGCTGATGTGGAGCTCATGCGCTGACGTATCTGCTATTGGGTTAAAAGCCTATTTGTTGTCGAATGTTTGTATAGCCTTAGAGGGCCTGACCATGGACTTATTAGGCTTCGAGCTATCAGGTAGGCTTTTATGTAGCCTTCGAGTGTTCGGCTGGAGAAAGAAGGTTGCGAATAGGCTACTACATTTGCCCCCTCTCAGCAAGGGTCTCAGAAATAGGTGTAAAGGCGTTTGCTGAGAAAGACTCTTGGCTGTTAGAAGTTGAGCGGTTGATTGTTGCATATTGGATTTCCGAGGAAGGTAATAAAGGAGGGTAATTAAGAAGTTATAGTGATTACGGAGTAATAAATGATGTTAATGAAGGTATAAATATGGCTTATGAGGGGGTAACACTGTATATTCATCATCTTCACTTTCTTCCTCTGTATTACGTGAAAATAACATGGACACCACTCCCGACACATATTATCAGAGAAGGATGGGACATGCCAGAGACCGTCGAATTGGATGGAAAATGGCTGAACTGAATTTGAAGTTTTTTGGCGACAAGGAGCTCAACTGGGACATACCGGGACTTGTGGAGCTAGAACCTGGGGAGCCGAACAATGGGCAATCCTATGCGTACTTGTGGGGGATGATGCAATGGAGGTTTACGGCTGCCGATGAACGTTACCTCTTCCTGCCGGGTTTGGCCAAGCGTATTATGCAGGAAGAGGATCAGTTATTTAAGGATGAGCAGGGCTCCGCGGGAAGAACTGGTCCATCTAAAATTAGGGCGAGTTCTTCGTAAGGTGGTGATGGGTTTTGTTTTGTATGACTGTCTTCAAAGTCTTATGTTTTTTTTGTTGAAATCTGTACATTTTTCTCTTCTGCCCTTCTCTCCTCTTTTGTATGATCAAAGTAATGAAATGAAAAGGTAATTTAATAGAATAATGTATTTTGCATCTGATAAATATGGTAGGTGAATAGACTGCTAGACTTTCGAATAAAGCGTAAATGGTAGAAAAAGTAATCTACGAAGGGAAAAGTACTTTGAAATGTCATAGCTATCGAAGACATTGGTTAATATTCGACCTGGAATGAATAATTAACACTGAATTCTTGAAGCTCGATGTATATATCCAAAGAGTTGGGGAAAAATCATATAGGGTTTGAGGGTTCAAGACTCAGGATGTGTCGACTGCAAAACCTCAAAAATAGGTGTTGAGTACGCATGTTGATAAAACAGTTGAGTCAGGGAAGTTAAAAAGGTTTGACTATTGAGATTCCGAGGGAAACTATTGAAGACTATGATAAATATGGGGACTGATTAAGGAGGGTTTAAATGTGCATGCCTTCAGGTATAAGTAGGGTCTTTTGAGAGAACTTCAGACACCTGCATCTTCTTTGAGTAAACATGTCTGCATCTTCAGACCAAAGCAGCGGAAATACTCCTAATACTAGGTACCATAAACGAGTGGCGGCAAGAGACCTTTGCATACAGAAGAAGACCCTCGAACTGAAGCAGAGGTTTTTTGGCGATCGAGGCTTGGATTGGGTTATGCTGGACTTGGTTGAACTGGTACCAGGGGAACCCATTGGTGGGATGCCCTATTCGCACTGGTGGAGGGTGCTACAATGGATGAGACCGCTCCCCAGTAATCAGTTTGCCTTCCAGGAATCTATAGCTGAAGAGGTGGTGGATAAGGAGGATGCTGAGGTTGGTTTATGGAAAAAGTGTCTCATCTGTAAATAGGTGCTTCTTCAATGTGGTAAAAGTACTGACATAGGATGGTATGTAGGAATGTTTACAGTTTTTTCTGCTGATGTCGATTGTTTTCTTCTGTGTTTCAGTGTAAGGGCGTATGCCCGAATGAAATTGAAAACTTATAAGGCAACTGTCGAAGTAAGATACTGAATTGTTTGTGTGTAAGTAGGACAAACATAATACTCGATGGTAATTTAGGCGCGATAACAGCTTGTCAAATGTCAAACATGAAAGAAATCGAATGGCTGGCACATTTTGAAATCGAATATTACGTTATCTGTGGATAAATGCTTGAAACATGATATAAACGATTATTCGCAGAAGGGAAGAATGGACTTCGAAGGTAGGTGGGCTTTCACTGTCAGAATTGACAGTCCAAATAGCTAGTATGTCAGAAACAGTACTGAGCCTAAGGCAGAGTGCCCTACAGGTATCATGATGTTTATTTGGATTATAGAAAAAGGTCAATTTAATGTAAGGATTTAATTTGACAACTTCGAGTAGGGATTAGAAGGTTCGACTTGGTTTATGTGTAAAATTGTATAAATTTGAGCGTGGGACGCACACGTGTGGGTAATGGTGGGTAAAGTAGACAAAACACATCTCAGTCGAAAAGTAGGGGCAGTGGGGTAGCGGTTTTGGAAATCGAGGCAATTTTTAGTTATTTTGAGAAGGAATATATAGTGGTAAGAGCAAAGTTACTATTCCGAGTTACCCATTTATAGAAAAAACTAGAGAGTTAGAGAAGGAGAACATACGCCATTGTTCCATAGAGCTCGATCGTTGTTGTGGGATCATCTGATTTATTGAGAGGAAGAAAAAATACTCTACTCAAACAGGTATGTCATCTTACTTCTGTCTTGTTGCTTCGTCTTCTATTTCTGTATGTGGAGTACATATTACGGTAGAGGCTGTTAGGGGTTATAGTTGTGATAATATGACCGAGGATGGGGGGAAACCATGTATCTGTGGGTCTATCCTTTTAGAGTTCTGAGGGTATTGACGGTATGATAGAAATTGGAGTCGAACATTTGACTATGATAGTATGAGTTGGAGAGGGTAGGTGAAAATAAGTTATTGACACGTAATAGTCGAATATATTAATCTTATTGCGTACCTCATTCTTCTGTAGGGTAAGATGCGTATCCGTCGATCTTCGAGGTTGAGGCTAATAGACGAGGAGATCGAAGAAAATGAACCGAGTATGTCTGGTCGTGCTACCGTGGATGAAAGCTGCGACTTGGAGGAGTTATAAATAGCAACAGATGCCCCATTAACTGTGGTGGTACCTAAAATGGCAACTTCGAGTAAGAGTCGTGGAAAGGCTCGAGTAACCAAAGATAGGGATGGGGAGATGGAGGGAGGAGAGAAAAGAGGATACGAAGGTAGTATCGAGTCTTCATTGGATGAAAGGGAGGAGGGCGCAAAGTGGTGATAGTGAGAGTTCGACTGATTTGGGAAAGCTGCAGGGTTCGTCTCAGCTAAAGAAAAGCTGAGATTAGATCGATTTGTGGCTAAATTGGAGTTATCAAAGGTGGGGGTGGTATTGTATGCATTGGGATCTGGATATACCTTCAATTCTCGACCTCAAGAGAATTTTATGGCATTTAGGAGCCAAATTCGGCTAGGGATGCAACTACCCCTTCGAAGGCTAGTGAAGGAGGTGTTGAACATCAGGGTGGTTTCCTCATGCCAGATGAATGGGAATTTCTATGAAATGATGAGGGTGGTTGAGGGTATAAATGTAGAGCTGAAAAGTAAAGGAAGGGGATTGATCATGTGGTACGATATTGCATCATTCTATTCGAGAAAAACAAACCAAAAAATGGGCACGTACCATATCCAATGTCATACAGATAAGCCCTGGTTGTTTGATTTGTGCTCCACGGGTCGAGGGTGGGACAAGGACCTGGTAGTTGCGTGGGGAAATTATAAGAATGTCAAAGGGGAGGACCCTTATCAGTTACAGCATAGGCTTTATAATTCAGGTAAGTTGATGGTCGAAGATTTTTTAGCATATTAATCGAATAGACTGATAACCATGTTTTGTTTATTCTGCAGCACCAAGTAACCGAGCTCTGACAAATCCAAGGAATTACATTGATGAGCTGATCAACGCGGACAAGGAGTGGGTAAATTGTGATTTTAGGAAACTAGGTATCAAGAGGATGAGGTAGGAGAAAATAAATTCCCTACACCGAAACCTACCCATTATGCCAAAGCCATCAAAGAAGAGGGGGCGAAGGTTCATCGAGAGGGGTCGAAGGAATGGAGATGGTTAAGCTGGCGAGGAAGGTAAATTATGTTCACAAGGGGCAGCAGGTGCCAAAGAAGGCAGTGCAAGTATCTGAATCTATTCCTAACTCGTCAAAGCAGGCGTCGAAGCAGACATCGACGTAGGTTGACAAAGGGAAGGGCAAGGTTTTTCCCGAATCTCCGAGGGTACAGCAGCCGAAGGGAACTCGGCGTAAGAGGCGTAGGGCGCTGGGGGAGGATTTGAGCGAAGAACTAACAGCAGCTGAACTTGAGGAGCATGCTCGAGCAACAGCTGCTTCAATGGCGACACTCTGCGACACTGACCCAGAGAAAGCTGGGAGTCGGATAAATAAGACTATGCATCAGGTAACTATTTTTTGAAATTCTGAAATTTTTCTTAAGTGCACCATACTTTGAGAGATATTAATGGCTTGAATACTCCAGCAGATAGATGCTTGGGTGCAGGCTTTCATCAAGGCCAAAAGGTAATGACATGGCAATTCAAGCAGGCGGTTGACAATCTGGAGCTTACTCGAGGGACCAAAGCATCGTTGGTATCTAAGATTAAAGTTTTAAAGTGGGATCAGTTGACTATCAGAGTTGAATGAGAGAGGAGGCTCAAAGCTCAATGGTACAACCATACGTAGGTGCTGGAGTCAAAGTTGGCTGGGAAGGATAGGGTTATTACAGAACAGAGGGAGACATTCCAAGGGCAGTTCGATGATGAATGTGAAGTTACTGTCAGGCTGAAGACGTTCATAGCATATTTAGGGCATGATCCTAAAACTTTGAAATGCTTTCCCACAACCAATGATCTTGTTGTTGAAAATGATGTTCAGACGGAGGGGGTAGAAGTAGATGTTACTGGTATAGGTGTGGGAGGTGACGTAGAGACTCTTGTAGCTGAAGATGTTATTGTTAGGGCTGTGACTGTTGGGTCGAACCCTTTTGCTGAAGGTACTAGAAGTGTTGGTGTTAAAGAACCGGATATGGGAGATGATGTGGCCATACCTATATGAAATATTGTGTTGGGCGTGCCGAACTATTTTTTTAGATTTTTCTGTTGTGTTGTAATATTTGAACAATGTTGAGCTTGCTTTGCACTGGAGTTGTGAACTTGTGATTGATTGGATTTGCTGATGTATGCTGAACTTAATTTGAGTTGGTTTATTGATTTGTGTTGACCTTGATTCACTTATATATGTTGTACTAAAACTTCATGGATGTAGTAACGTTGTTGATATTCTGGTATACTTGTATCTGTATATGTTGTAAGTGCAAAATGCTTGTAAAATTATTAAACCTTGAAGAGCTTCGAGATAGTTCCCCAAGTATCAGTTGTGAGATTGTCGTGACACTTAGGTGAAACCAAGAAAATTACTGGACTTCGAAGGCCTGAGCTTTATCGAAGTAGAACGTGGTCGCCTCCAATACATTCTCGATGGTCCGGTCTCTCGACCATTCATGCCCCTCGAGTTTGCTCGAAATTTGGAGACTTGAAAATTTTCAAGGTCGCCCCCAAGGATCAGTGTCGAAGGGTTGACATGATACTTAGGCAAAACTAAAAAATTTACTGGACTTCGAAGGCCTGGGCCTGATCAAAGTTGAACGTGGTCACCCCCAATGCATTCTCGAGGGTCCGGTCTCTCGAGCATTCATGCCCCTCGAGTTTGCTCAAAAATTAGGAGACTTGAAAATTATCAAGGTTGCACCCAAGTATCGATCGGGTCGAACGGTTGGCATGATACGTAGGTTAAACCAAAAAATTCTCTGGAAAATAAGAGACAAAATTCAAAGGAAAAAAACTGTTTATTGTTTATACTGTATTTACATCAATGAAACAAGGTGAAGGTCGTGGCCTGTTGTATGATACTAACTGCATTGTCTTCCATAGATTTGGTACAGGCTCTTCATCTTTTTTCATCAGGTAATATGAACCCTTATCAGTTTTATCGTATACGACATAAGGTCCTTCCCAGGATTTGACTAGCTTGCCAGCATTTCGAGGCTTCGAAGACCGTGTGACACGTCGAAGTACAAGATCTCTAATGTTGAAACTTTGTGGTCCAACTCTCTTGTTATATGATTTATGGAGTGATAGATGGTAACGGCTAAGGTTGGCGATGGCTCGGACTCTTGTTTCGTTGATCCATAGCATATTGTACCCGAGTTTGAACTCATTATCTTCGTCAGGAATACTGGGGTCGCGTGTTGGTACTTCGAATTGAGTAGGTAGCACTGCTTCAGTACCATAGGCCAAAAGAAAAGGGTTGCATCCTGATGCTTTTCTTGGTGTTGTTCGATAGGCCCAGAGAATGTGCTGTAATTCTTGAACCCATCGTCCTTTCTTTGCATCGACACGCTTCTTGAGACCGTTAATAATGGTTTTATTGATTGCTTCGACCTGACCATTCCCTTGGGGGTAGTAAGGTGTTGAGGGGGAGAGGATGATGTTGTACTTCTTGAAGAAATTTTTGACTTTGCTCCCGACGAATTGTGGACTATTGTCACATCGAATCATATGAGGGTAGCCGAAGCATGTAATAATGTTCTCCAATAGAAATTTGATGACCTCTTCTTCTCTGGCTCGACAGAAAGGTACGGCTTCGACCCATTTAGTAAAATAATCTGTTGCAACAAGGATGTTATCTCGGTTACCTGAAGCTTTGGGAAAAGTACCCACAAGATCGATGGCTCATCGTTTGAATGGCCAAAAGACTTGGCTAAAGTGGAGGTCTTGTGAGGGGTTATGGATGTCATGAGTATGGCACTGGCATTTTTCACAGTGTTTGGCATACTCTTCAGCTTGCTTCTTCATATTGGGCCAGAATAAACCTTGGGAGACGGCTCAGAGGGCCATAGATCGACCAGCGGTATGAGCAGCACAGGTACCTTCGTGAAGTTTGGCAAGAATAGAAGAGGCATCATTTTGAGAAATACATCGAAGGAGGACGCCATTTGAGGATTTGCGACGTAAGTCGCGTTTAAGGATGGTGTATCTGCGGCAGTTTTCTAATAATGATTGTTTAGCTTTGGGATTGTCTGAGAGGATAGCATTGTTGAAGTAATTGAGGTATGGTATTCACTAGTCGTCTGGATCGAGACTCTCGCCCCCATTATTGATGGCATTGACTCCCATCTGGTCGATACTTGGGCGTTTGAGTACTCCGATATAAGGAGTTCTGGATTTAGACTGGCCTAACATAGCTGTTATGTAGGCGAGGGTATCTACGTGTCTATTTTTGCCTCTGGGATAGTGAGTAATATAAGATTTTTCAGGGAAACGGTCCATGCACTGGCGGACGAGAGCAGCATATTCAGCCATACGACCCTTGGCTTGATTTTCACTAATGTATTGTCTCTAGATGAGTTGGAAATCTGTAAAAATTGCAAGTTTAGCGACACCGAGGTCGAGTGTGAGATTGAGGCCATGAATCAAAGCTTCATACTCGGCCTCGTTGTTGGAGCAATCAAAGTAAAACTTAACTGCCTCTTCAATTCGATCATGGGTGGGATTGACAAGGACAATACCGATCCCCAAGCCATTTGGTCCAGTAGATCCGTCGGTGAAGAGACACCATCCTGTGTTTGGGTTCCATGGGTCTGTCGATTTGGGTTGGTCTTCTAGTAGGTCATCTTCGAGTTCCTCCCAGTCGACATCTTTGACCGGGAAATTAGAAAGGAAATCGGCGACTGCTTGGCCTTTTGGGGATACTTGCTTCTCAAATGTGATATTGTGTTCCCCAAGATAAATGGACCACTATTGTACTCGTCTGGATTTTTCTTTTGTGTTGAGTACTTCTCAAAGGGGATAACTGGCTATAACATGGACAGGGGTGAGCTTGAAAATATAGTTTGAGTTTTCGAGAAGTGCAGACGAGGGTAACGAGTGAACCCTCAAGTTTTGTGTATTGAGTTTCTGCAGGTGTCGGTGTTTTGCTGATAAACTATATAGGTTTCACGATGTTTGATTCAATTCGAATGAGGACTGAGCTGAATAGAAGTGTCAGTAACTGTAAGGTATAAAGAAATTATTTTACCTTCTACAGTGGTGTTAATGATGGGTGGTCGACCAAGGTATGTTTTAAGTTTGAGGAAGGCCTATTCACAGTCGGGTGTCCAATTGATCTCAAGGTTATTTTTGTTTTTAGCCTTGTGGACGCCTTGGTCGCGTAAGAGAGAAAAGAGCCAAGCACAGCGGTCTAAGGATTTGGAAATGAAACGGTTGAGGACCGTTATCTTACCAGCTACCTTTTGGACATCTGTTTTGGTTCGGGGGGAAGGCATATCATTGAGGGCTCAGATATGAGAATGGTCAATCTCGATACCTCATTTGTTGATAAGGTGGCCTAAAAATTTGCCAGACGAAACACCAAATTGGTATTTGTCTGGGTTAAGTTTCATGTTGTATGTTCGAAGTATCGAAAAAACTGCGGTTAGGTTCTGGAAGTAGGTCTATTTTTGGAAGCTCTTGTATAACATGTCGTCAATGTATACTTCGACCAACTTGCCCAGCAAGGGTTTAAACATGGTTTTAACAAGACGTTGGTAGGTGGTACCCATATTTTTGAGGCCGAAGGGCATGATGTTAAAACAATAAAGGCCTTGTTCAGTGATAAAAAAAGTTTTAAGTTGATCCTCGGGGAGGAGGGGTATTTGATTGTAACCTGAAGCCGCGTCCATCATCGATAGGTGCTCATGTCCAGCAGTGGCATCTAGGAGTACTGAAATGATCGGGAGAGGGAAGTTGTCCTTCGGTGTGTAATTGTTGAGGTTTGTGTAGTTGACGCAGATTTTGATCTTGCCGTTCTTTTTAGGAACTGCAACAATATTAGATATCTAATTAGCATACTTGACTTCTTTGATGAAACCCGCGGCTATGAGTTGGTCAACCTCGAGGTTTATAGCTTCTCAAAGTCGTGGTGTCAAGGTACGCTTCTTTTATTTTACTGCTGCAGAATGGGGGATGAGGTCAAGGCGGTGGCATGCTAAATTGGGGTCGACACCAGGCATCTCCTGAAATGTCCATGCGAAGACATTTTTGTTTGTTCCAAGGAAGTCTGTGAGTTCGAGGTGTTCGGCCTCATCTAGAAATATTCCAATGAATGTACCACAACCAGGACCGTCGAGTTCAATTTAGACAGTGGGTTCGATGGGTGAGATGGTAGGTGTTAAAGGTACTGGGATAGATGGAAACAGTGATTGTTATGGTAGTTTAACAAGCTTCTGGGTATGATCGATCTCCAGATGCCCACATGAACAGGGAAGACGTTGAGAACCTTTCAAGTTCCACATTCTATAGGGGGTATTGAAATGAAGGGCCTGATGATAAGTCGATGGTATGGCGCGCATGGCATGGAGCCAATCACGCCCAAGGATTCCGAGGTACTCAGATTTCTTATCGATAACAAGAAAGCTGCTTTGAAGCATAACTGGGTCGGTAGTAACTGGAAGGCTGATTTGACCAACGGCAGTTTCTGCAGCTCGATTAAAACATTTCAGTTCGACATTGGCGGTAGTGATAAGGTCTATTTTGTTTATGGCTTGGACGGTTTGAAGGAAAAGTACATCAGTTGTACTTCCTGTATTTATAAGCATGGTGTGGATGATGAGGTGTTTGACCTTAATCATTATAACTAAAGGGTCAGAATGGGGAAAACAAATATGTAAAGTGTCACAGTCAATAAATGAGATACCCTCGGTTCGAGGATATTAACTTGATTCTGGAAGGAGGGCGGATAGCTTCTCCTGGTAAGTGAGTTTGCAGCATTCTTCGACATGCTTGCGCTTGCTCTTAAAATGGCCGTTATTGATATTATTTACCTCGATGAAATGAACTTGGTAGATGTATACCTCAGCTGGGTTGGCAGCAAAGGCGGGTTGAGGCTTGAGGTATGACCCGTCAAGGTAGTTAGGGAGGTCGGCAATGTACTGATGTAGACGACCCGCCTTGAGTATTATTTCAAGAGAGCGCTGCAAAGCGAAGCATTTGTTAGTGTAGTGACAATTACACTTGTGGTTGGCGCAATAAGGTACGCCTGGTTTGACCTCAATGGGGAAAGGGATACACCATATGGGGTCTACCTGGATTTATGCTAGAAGGGTGCTGATAGGGGGAGTAAGTTTGGGGAGGACCGGCTTATGTCATTTTTTATGGGTTCGTTAGTATTTTCAGTGTGGGGATGTTTGTGGCTCTCAGTCTCTTGTAAGACAGGAGCAATCAGGGGTGTAGGAGTAGAGGGTGGGCCTTCTCGGGGTTTATTTGTAATGGTAGTCGAAGGCTACCCTGTTGATTTGATTCCCGGAGGCGCTCAAGGTCAATATACCCATTAACTTTTGAGAGAATCTCCTCGAGGGATCGCGGTTTGTGGAGGACCAAGTACTCTTTGATACGCCTTTTATCCGGCAAAGCATTCGAATATGGGAGTACGGCGTTCGCGCAGTTGAGGTTTTTGACTTTGCGCGACTCATCGAAGAACCTCTTGGTGAAGGCCTCAAGGGTTTCACTGGGGGATTTTCTAAAATTGAAGAGGGTATCAAATCAGACTTCACAGTCCTTGTTAAAGGTGAATTGGGCGAGGAAAAGGCTAGATAATTGCTCAAAGCTTGAAATTGAGCCATTGGGAAGGTTATGATACCAGCGAAGAGGGCTATCTGTGAGGCTGATGAGAAAAAGTTGACACATCAGGTGGCCTGTCATGGAGTAATGGCTTAGAGCATTTTGAAATTCGAGGATGTGGGATTGAGGATCGATGTTGTGATATTTACTCATTTTTGGGGATCAGAAATTTGGAGGCACTTCGATAGCGAGGAGTTTGGGTCAGATGGGGCTGTTTAGCCGACTCTACGAGTTCGGTATTGGGGTCACACTGATGCGGATGGTAGGGTAGATTTCATAGTCGAGGTCCTGTTATGCACAATAAGCAGGATGAGGGGGGATCGATGGGTTTGAGGGTGATAAGGCCTAGTATTCGGCATGTGCCCGGTGCTATGTTCCCCGAGGCATTCTCGAGCAGGTCAGCATTTGGGGTATCTGTTGGAACAAAGAGTGGAATCAGAGGAATCCTCCGTGGGGTAGATGCCAAGATGGATTGAGCCAGTAGGGGGGATAGTGAGGGGAGAACCCTCGACACCAAGATGGACCGGGGGGCCCCAGTCGAGCCCGGGTAGACACACGCGACGAGACGGGTACTCGAGATGGCAGAGGGGCGTCTAGAGGCTGTAGTCGTTGCAACTCACGAACTGTGTTATGTAAATCATCGATGGCGCGATATTGTCTGTTGGCGTCATCCAAGTGATGTTGCCATTCGGCTTCAAACTCTTGCCAGAGTTCTTCGCGCTCCCCTTGCAATTGCGCTCGATGTCGCTCCTCAGCCTGAGCGAATTGCTGAGTAAGAAGGGCTAATTGAGTAGCCACTCCATCGGCGGAGTTGTCGGCGTGGGTGGAAGTGGAACGGAGGGTGGGGGCCATTGGAAGTGGTTTGGAGGAATTATAAAAAGAAAAGTACAAGGTAGGGGGAGACTGGTATCGTGGGAAAGCACGGACGGTGCCAAATGTAGGGGACTAACTTTGCAAGGAGGAGAAGTTGACTCTTACACCACGAAATTTATCATCTATCAGAGGATTCAAGCATATAATAAATAATGCGACTAATTTACTGGCAATACACTTGCATGGAGGCTTAGAATAAGATACTCCACGACCTCTGATGAGGATTTTTAAGAGTATTGATATAACTTTGAGTAGTTGAAGCTTCGAGTATAGGGTGATTTACAGGGTGATCAAAGGTAAACTTCAAGGGATCAGGGGAGAGATCTCGTAACCCCTCTTTGGTTCCCCCTCCATCCTATTTATAGAACATAGGAAGGGCTGAGTCTCCAAGGGAGTTCAAATTACAAGTGTATCCTCCAGGGACAGCTGACTTGAACCCAGAGTTGGTTCTTACACCAAAACTGTCGGTTCTGACACTGTAGCCATTGGCCTATTTGCTCTGACACTGTGGTCGTTGTTAGTTCTAACACTGTAATTGTCGAGCGGCGTGCCCTGCTATTCTTCCTGGTAAGATAGTTGTCAGACATGTCTGCCTTCGACCATGTATGACCATGGTCAAAGTGTTTCTGGTACTGATATGAAGCTCATGCCCTGACGTATCTGCCTTCGGGTTCGAAGCCTGTTCGTTGTCGAATGTTCGTATAGTCGTAGAGGGCTTGACCATGGACTTATTAGGCTTCGAGCTATCAGGTAGGCTTCGATGTAGCCTCCGAGTGTTCGGCTGAAGCTAGAAGGCTGCGAGTAGGCTACTACAGCTTCCCTTGGCGTGTTTTTGGTCACCTTGAACCTCCTTCGGTTCAGTATATCGATCTATAGATGGACCTTTCATGGTATGGACGGATTTAGTAAATTTATATCTTTTGGACATCATCCTTTCCAGGTCGACATAACTATTGACCTTAATGATCATATCCTCCAAGGTCGCTGGTTTGTTGAGGAAGAGGTGTTCTTTAACTTTGTAATCGAGCTAGAGCGCATTGGTGAAAGCAGTAATAGTTGTTTTCTGATCGAGATTGTCTACTTTACGAGTGAGCTCCAAAAAATTCTTCGCAAAAGCCTCGAGCTTCTCTCCGCATGACTATTTAAGACTGATGAGAAAATATAAATTCTCTTCTTTATCTCTATTGTGAGCATATGTCTTGATGAACTATTTCTGCAGTTGGTCGAATGTGTATATGAAGTCTTCAGGTAGCGAGTGAAACCATCGGAGCGGTTCCTCTTGCAGACTTGTGGCGAATAGACGGTAAAGAATGTGGCTGAGATTGGAGTACAAACCCAATGCATTGTTGAATGTGCTCCTTTGGATCGGTACCCTTGACTTGCAAATTTTCAAAGTATGGAAACCTTTTGGTATTTTTATATCAAATATTTTTTAGTAATCGAACCCCCTTGTAACTTGGTAAGGTCGTCGGTAGTACCCAAAACTTGTACTTCAATCAACTCCTTAATGCACTGGTCCATATGCTCTTGTGTTACATAATGACGTATCGGTTGACTAACTTGATGAAGAGGTTGCAGATTTTGAGTACCGGTACCTTCACTGAAACGATCTCGTGCTGGAACTTGAGGTTGAGATCAATGTTCCTCCTCTTGACGTATGGAACATCGGTGACCTCGGTTGACCTCAGACTGAACTTCACCACACCGATAAATCAAAGGTTGAGGTTCATTCCGAATATTTCTGGAAATGGCTTTGTTTGTGGCTCCTTGAAGTTCCAATCTTTCCCACGCCGAAACCTGGGAGGCTTCTGGCACTTGATCGCAATCTTGTGTTGGAGGAGCCTGTTGAGTCTATATTATTATCATTTGATCTCATGGTGCCTGAGCGCTGTCAAACGATCTTGTCGTTCGGCATCGAGCTCCTTCTCGTGGAGCTCTCAGTCGAGAGTTAATTGTCGTTTGAGCTCATTGTGTTTCCTCTTTTCAGTATTAAGATTCGCTCGTAGCTCTGCTAATTATTTTGGCTCAACTGAAAGACCGAGCTGAACTCCGGTTGCTGGTCGCCTGGATGTGACCATGATTAGAATTTGTAGTAAAATGAATGAATGCTTTAGGATATCGTGGAAATGATTTCATTCCCACAAACATCGCCAAATGTAATGGCCAAATTCTGTAAGCTCGAAGTGGCCTGGAATTAGCTCTTACACCAATGTACCTGTGACAAAATTTAATAAAAAGCAAGAAATAACACAGGTATTTAGCGTAGAAAACCTATGAATAGGTAAAAAACCACGACCTCGGGTTAAGGAGTTTTTATAATAGTGACAATTATTGCTTGAGGCTGATAGCTTATTACAAGTGAACTCTAGACTTAGAAATGCTTGATCTTGTGAATAAGAAGTTTAAAGTTTTGAGAATCTAGAAAATATAGTTTTCCTGGTGATTTCTCGTGTGATTTTCTGGTCTTTGTCTCTTCTGAAACTTTTTCTTTATATAGGCCATTTCCGCAATTCTTCATCGTGCTGAAGTACTTTCTCTGAACAATATGGTTAGTGACGGTTGACTGGGTAACTGTTGAGTTCGTGAAAGACAGGTGTTTTGACTTATTCATGTTTTTCTATTTGAGCTCGACCCACGCTTTTTATCAGTTAGTAAAGTTGGTTGCAACACTGACTGGAGAAATCATGTGGGGGATGCGTGGGCCTGATATGGAGGTAGTTCAAACTAGAGATAGCTCAATTTAGGCAAGATCGAGGGGTAGGCCCCTACAACCACCACAATCATGGGTGCAGAATTTTGGGAGGATGATAAATATTGCAAAAGGGGAGAAGATTGGGGAGGGGAATAAGATGAAGATTGTTTTGAACGAGAGGCCAATTGATGTCAAGGTTGCTAGTATGAGAGTGGCAATGAGAATTCAAAGGATGGAAAATTTGGAGACGAAGAAGAAGATGACGAGGAAGACGAGATTGCCCTAATAAGTCAAATTGGAGATCAAACTTCCACTTTTCTCAATGTGAAAAGGGTGATGGAAGATATGCAAGATGTGATGGCAAAAAATTAGCAGGTTAATCGCTACTTCTGGAAGCAAGAAGTCAAATATTTGCAAACACTTAAAACACTAGCAATGGGGGTAGAAGAATCGAAAGTTTATGAATGAGGATCAACGAGAGGGCCGATGGTGAATGTGAGACAATGGTATCTATCTATGATAAAGATCGGCAGGGGTCGGGGAAAAGATCATAATAGCCCCGTCGAACATGATAGTGTCCGGTTAATTCTGTGAACATCAAAAAATCTGCCACCAACAGCGACCCACCGGAGTGGTTGTCGGAGGTAGGAAGAATGGTGTGGAGAGGCATAGATGCAAGTCTTAAAATATTTTATGAAATATTTAAGCCTTTCAAACTCAGTAGACAAATGTTTTGCAGTATTTTGGTAAATGTGCCAAAGACAGAGATGGTGCCGTATATCCGAAAAAAATCTCTCGAGCTGCATTTCCAATTGTCATTGCCTGATCAGCAAATATAGTGATTGGATGCTTCCCATTCAATGCCTCCAAGAAAGTTTGAAAAATCCAAACAAATGTTTGAGTGGTTTCATCCAACAACAAAGTGCAACCAAAGAAAACTGACTGACCATGGTTGTTCAGCCCAATAACTGGTATGCACGGCTTATCATATGTATTGGTTTGATATGCCGTATCAAAACATGAAACATCTCCAAAGAAATTATAATCCACCCTTGACTTGGCATCGGCCCAAAAACTACACATTTGATTGTTTTCATCAATTTGTATTGCGTAAAAAAATGGGGATTCTTATTTTTCATTGACTTGAAGTAATCTAAGAGAATTTGAGCATCTTCTTTTTCCAAAATATCACTACACCTCATTCTTTGGAAATCATTTGCACAATCTAGAAGTATAAAATTTAATTTTTGAGGTCCTCCAACTTCTGAGCTCATAAGATCAAACATATCCATCGATCCAATTCCCGCATCATATATATTTTTCATTAATGTTTTTTGCGATTCATCTACTTTTCATTGTGATCGGAGATGGTGAACTTGAGATGGATGCACAAGTTTGTAGTTATGCTCTTCTTTGAATTCTACTACATGATAATTGTTCCCAGCCAATGTAAATACCATTTTAGCTTCACAGTATGTCCTAGTGCTTAAGCGCTTCTTCTCTGAGGTTCCCCTTGAATGTTCTTTATAATGACCCTCCTTGGAATAGCAAAAAACCCTCCATCTTTCAACTTTATTACCACGCACACTAGAAGAGCCTTTATGTATGCTAAAACTAGCCGATCTCGGATAAAGAATATAAAACTCGTATACTTGATCCTCTAACTAAAATTCTTTTCAAATTGCTGGTATATTTAGCAAATTCTTGGCATGATGAACCAGGGTTACAATTGATTGAGTATCCATCCCTTCAAATTAATCAAATAAATTGGGGAAGAGTTCTATAAACATTGAAATAGAGGTAATTATTCTTAATACGAGCAAAAATGTGAGTTTAAATGCATATATGTGAAGGGGAAAATTTCTGTTAAATTTTATTTGGGTGCAAAACGCATAAAATTGGGGTTTGATATTAAATTTTGTAAAGAGCAATGGCGATGAAGCTTACAAAGAAAAAATAATAAATGAATTATCATTGATGGGACGACGAGCATACCAAAATTTTGTGAGTTCAAATGACAGATAAATAAAAACTTTAATGGCAACAATGGCAAAAGTTGATTGCTATGCTTATTTGGCGGGTTGCTAGTAGTGTTTTGGTGAGATAATTATAAAAATATCATATTTCATTTGGAGTTTGCCTAAAATAAGGGATTTACTTTCTCTTTCTTTGACTAACGGCTTAAATGTCCAATAGTTTCTCCGTTGGATCGAGATAATAGCCACCCCCACATAAGGAAATACCAACCCCATGACTGAGGTCAAACCAAGTCAAACCTAATGTTGATTTGATCATATGATATACGTCAGTTGAGGAGATAACAACAAAGAAAATAAATTAAAGCATAGTAATTGTGGCTGATTCTTTTCTCTTTGCGAATGGGAATTCTTTTTTTTCCTCTACTATTACCTCTCTCTCTCTCTCCACATGACCTATTTTCTCTTAGTATCCTTTCTCTTCTTTCTCGCTGTTATCCCCTTGTGACCACTCAAACTTCTCTAGTAATGCGTAATTTGAAGAGTCAACTTGTGCTAACCGCAACTTGGACTTTCAGCGACCTATGATAGAATTGGAACATCCTCTCCCAAAATAAACCTCTCTTCATTTCGCTGCAACTCTCCCTTCTCCCAATTTTGATTTCTCTTAGATTTTTTGTCACCGTATGGGTAATTATTTTATCGTAACAACCTACTTATGTTGTCGTAAGTTCGTTTGAATTCCTTAACATTACACTTACGTCTTTGTAAGTTACTCTCATCGCCGTAATGGCTTAGTTGCATCGCCATAAAGTTTACTTGCATGCTTACTTTCATTGCCATAATGGCTTACTTGCGTTGCCGTAAAGGTTATTTGCATCTCAATAGAAACTATAGAGAGAATATGAGGAAATGGGCTTCATGGTTAACCAAATAGGAGAGTGAAAGATTAGATAGATTACTCTATCATTTTCCCCAATTTTAAGGATTATTTTATAATAATAATTTTCTATTAAATATGAGATATAGAAGGAAGCAAAACTATTACGGTAACTATTCCCACTATAGGTAGATACTTGTGATTTTTGATTTTATCTTGCGGTAAAAAAAATGGTAGATACCAACCGTAAGTGGCAACTTGTGGTTCTACACAATACGGTAAAAAATAGGATTGGCATCTACCGTAAGTAGAAAGTTGTGGCTTTATATTAAGGCCAAACGTAAATCCCTTCCTACAGTAAATATAGTTGGCGTAAGGTAATATTCATGATCAAAACGAAGAAGACTGAAAGTTTGGTGAATATGTGCTAATGGTAGGAGGGAAAACACTAAATCAAGAAGAAGCGGCGTTGATAGAAAGAGTTTGTGCAAAAAAATCAAGTTCTAAAACTCTTTGATATTGGTCTTGGGTAAGAGAAAAGTGAACTCGCTAGCAAAATGAGAATTCTAGAAGAGATTATTAGGTTAAAGCAAGACTAGTTGCCCATGTATTCCCTAAGAAACCTAACATCAATTACGATGAGACCTATTCTCTATTCATAGACGTTATAACTTTCCAGTACTTTATAGGTCTGTCAGCTGTCTAGGACAAGCTAGACATGCGTCTTATGTAAGTAGTGCATATCTATACGGGATGCTAGATGTCAGAAGCTATATGAGCAGTGTAAGGTTCTAAAAGTAATTAAGCCCAATGCATGAGATACGTACGTAATAAACTGGATAAGTCATTGTTGGCTTGAAACAATCAGGGCTCATGTGGCACAGTAAGTTGACTGAATATTAAAAGGTCAAAGACTTTGCAAATAGTCTTATCTACCTATGCGCTCTTACTGAGAACATAAATACTTGCTTAGTCATCTTAACAGTATACTAGATGATCTAGATATTATCAAAACTCTAGGGGAGATCACGAGAGCCGATGAATACTTTTGGGAAATAAATTCAAAATGAAAGACCTTGGGAAACAAAGTATTTTTACTATTTGCATATCGAACATCTTAGTAGTGGTATACTCGTTCAATAGACGATATGGATGCAACTCATAACTTGAGTATGCCTAATATAGTTTGTCACCTGAAGGTGGAAAAGGACATCTTCCACCCTCCTAATGAGGGGGGGGGAACTCCTAGGGCCGATACACCTTATTTAGGAGTAATCAATGTTTTATTTTACTTAGCCGGGTGTACTGGACCTGATATCTCATTCGTTATAAATTGTTTGGCTCGCCATAGTTCTACTACTACCCAGAGGCATTGGAATGGGATCAACACATTTTATAGTACCTAAAACTGGCATAATAGACTTGGGTCCATTCTACCCGATAAATGGTAAACTTAAAAATATAGGGTACGCCGAGGCAGGATACTTATCAGACCCACATAGAGGCCATTGTCAGATGGGCAATGTGCTTATGCTTGGATATACAATAATTTCATGAGGATTAATAAAGCAGGCGGCGGCCGCTACATCATCGAATCACACAGAGATTCTTGAACTTCAAGAAGCCGGCAGAGAATGTTTTTGGTTATACTCCATAACAAATTACATCAGCGGAACTTTTAAACCAAGTTCTATGAAGACAATGATGCATGCATCGCCTAAGACATAGAAGGTTTTGTCCAAGACGACAGAACCGTACATATTTTATCTAAGTTATTCCATTCTCACAAATTACAGAAGGTGAATGAAATTGATATTGTTAAAAGCCATTCAGCAGACAACTTAGAAGATCTATTCATAAAGATTATTATACCACCTACGTTCAAGATATTGGTACACAGAATAGACATGCGAAGTTTGTATTCTTTGATATCTCTAGGAGATACATCTCTTGAAGATAGACGTCAAGGGGAGTAGTCTCCACCTGACCTGGGCATATACATGTTGTACTCTTTTTCCTAATAGCGTAGTTTTTTCCTTAGAGGTTTTACTGGTTGGAGGATTTGATGAGGCAACGTTATACATGCCTACTACCCATCTGTGACATAGGATTGTACTCTTTCCTTGTATAGCTTTTTACCCAAAGGGTTTTGCTAGACAGAGGTTTTAATGAGGCAAGTTGTCTAGATGTGGGACACCCCAAATAGAGAGTGTTATGAACCATTCGATTGGGTCCAATTAGAATTGGGTTTGGAGTGACCCACAGACTCCTAACTCAACCTATAAACCTAGTGTTAATGAGGAAAGTTTTAGAGAACTTATGAAGCCTCCTATATATACACATTTCGGTGGTATTCTATGTAACCTTAAAGCATGGCCAGCAGTAGGGTGGGTGAATTTACCCATACCCACCCCAAATCCAATCCACCCCATAGCAGTTCTAGTCTAAAATAAGGTAAATATTACTCACCGCAGTTCAAAACTACGAGGGAGAACCAACATTTGAGATCTAGCCACGTGTCTCCATCATAAGCGTTTAAACCATATACGCAGTTCAAAACTGCAGGGAGTGATAACCAATCAGATAGTGCCACATAGCTGCCTTTGATTTAAATATTATCGCGCAGTTCAGAACTACACAACATCAACTCCAAAGAAAAAGCTACTCCCTCCTCTCACATACTTCATATTTTATTCCCCAACTTTCCCTCTAAACCATAATCATCCAAAACCAACATATTCCCAACCCCCACATTTTCCTACTGAATTCAACGCCATTAATAGAATAATAATGTCGGGAGAGTCTAGTTTGCATCCAGGCTATGTATATCCCAAAATACGACGTAACGTAAGCTCCAAAGTTAAGCGAAGGGGGAAAGAATTGGTAACCAACATGAGGCCATAACATGTCATGGAAAATGATCCCACCCCAACCCTTAAGGATTTGTACAGAGGTGATATTCTCCCAGACAACTGAGTCCATATTTTTGTTGGATCGGAGAAAATGTCGATAAGCTTTTTGTGTAAACTTTAAGTGTTATTAACGTTGTTTGTAAAATGTTCGACAAAATGCCAGAATAAAAATTTAAAGTGTTAATGTGTTTTTTTTTTCAGAACCAAGATCAAATATAATGTATGTGATCACTAGATAAGGTATTGAAGTGGCACCAATGGATTGCCAAGTATTCGTCGTTGAAGAGGTTGGTCGACGATATGGGTTTTTATGAGTTTTTGTCGATTAAGATGGGAAACCCTGATAACCGCTTAATTCATGCTCTCGTGGAACGGTGGTGACCTTCCACCTATACATTTTACTTCCTTTGTGAGGAACTTGGCTTTACGCCATTAGAATTCGTCATGCTAGGGGACTTATTTTATGGGATGAATCTCGAACACCTGTATGATGATAAGTACTCGAGGTTCGATAAAGCAGAAAAGATATTCCTCGGAATCACAAGCAATGACATCAGTTATGGTAACATCACTCTCGCGTATTAAAAAGTTTGGAAAGTGATTTTGAATCCTGAACTCAACAATTACAACTAAGACATGGATATAGTATATGTGAGGGCATTTATTGCATATATGATGGGTAATATCTTCTTCTCAAATACTAGCATATCTCTTCCGGTGGGTTATCTTACAACTTTGACAAACCACCATATTATTGGTACGTTAAAATTCGACTAGGGTACTTCAATTATGGTGGCTTTGTATAGGGGACTAGATAAAGTCTCAGTTCTGAAGAATAGAAAGGGGAAGAGATCAGTCACAGGCTTCTATGCGATGTTGGAGTTCTGGTTATTTGAATATTGTCGGGTTGGAATGTATCTGGTAAAGGCTTTGAACTTTAACCATGTTTATCCCCCCGTATGGGTACGTGGAGAGATAAAAGGGAGAATTCAGGATTTGAAATCTATCATTCTTTTACTGTGATCAGATAAATGATATAATAGAAGGACAAAACCAACATTGATTGGCAACCATGGATGAGGTTTAGACAATCAATCCATCCAGAGGTAAGACATGCCAAAATGCTTAGTTTGAAAAGGGTTCCATTAGTTTTAGTCCCATACGGGAACGGTACACTTTTTCTCAAGAGTTCTATCAGGAACTCAATAATCTAGACTTCTACGATGGAAACAATTATCCCATTGATGATGTGAATTACATATAATATTAGCATTTGGCTCATCCAAATCCCAAGATCGGTAGTACTTTAGTCAAGAGAGCCATAAATATATGGATGGTTGGTCGTGATCTAGTTAGGCCCGATGTACGAGTGCCACCTACTTCGGGTTTAGCTATGCTTTCTCAGGTAGAAAACTATGGTGCTGATACAACCGGTGAGGATCATGATATGGGATGGTTCATGGATATGGCAGGAACCAGTGGAGAACGTAGACGAATACCGATCCCAGCCATTCAAGTACCATACCCATGTCCACCTAGGTATACAGTGGATGAGTTGTGACATCAAAATATTGGAATATAGTATGCGGCATATAAAGAGTCGAGCTAATGCGTTGAACACACAGAAGAGTTAGAGGAATTGCTATGCCGATCACAGGATATAATTCGAGTCACGGGAGAGAGACTAGTTGATATATGTCCATCAACTACCAGACAGAGCCAGATGTGCAATGTACCTATGACAAAAGTCTCATAAGTAGCAGACGTGCCCGCCAAACAAAGAGAGGTCATCCCACTTAGGCCATAAAATTGATTATGTTATGTTTAAACTATGTTTGATATGTTATGTTTAAACTTTGATATGCTATGTTTTGTTCAGAACTTTGATATGCTATATTTAAGTTATGTTTAATTGATTATGCATTATGTTTTAAGAATTATATGTTGTGATACTTGTGCTTGCTTCAAATATTTATGTCCATACTTTATTTCTTTAAGTGTTTGAAGAAATACCCCGCAGAGAAGAGCTCATAAAAAACTAAATGATGATAATTTTGCAATAGAGAGAATGCGTATAAGGAAATGCTTAAAAGAGAAGAAGAAAAAAAAACTAAGTATGAAGAGATGCACGCACAATAAAGGGCAAGGGGAGGTGTTTGAGGAAATGCATAAAAGAAAACCACAACAACAAAAGAACTAATTATAGAGAGGGGAACTCCAAATATTTCATACAGGCTCTTTCCGTGCATTTCTGAACTGTGGCGCAAACATGGGGGATACGTAGCTCCATCTGAGCTATCTATCTAACTCGTAGCTCTAAACTGTGAGGTAAACAGGGAGACCAGATTAAGCCATGTACCCCCCCCCCTGTTTGTCATGTAGTTCTGAACTGTGCGGCAAGAGTCTGCATAAAATCTTTAGAGTTCCCCTCTCCATACTTAGTTTTTATGTGGTTTTCTTTAAGGAATTTCCACAAACACCTTCCCTTGCCCTCTATTGTGTATGCATCATTTCATACTTAGCTTTTTTCTCCCTTTCTTTTAGGCATTTCCTCAAACACCACTCCATACTTAGTTGTTTTATGACCACCTCTCCATACTTGGTTGTTTTATGACCTCCTCTCCATACTTAATTATTTTATGACCTCCTAAGAAATTATCATCACTTAGTTATTTTATGACATCCTCATAAATTATCATCACTTAGCTATTTTATGACCTCTCTATACTTGGTTTTTTTAGCGATCAAAACTGCTATATTTTTTTGACAAACTTGTTGACCAAGTACCTCAACGACTAGTTTTTAGGGCAAACTTGTTGACCAAATAGCTTAGCGGCTAGTTTTTTATGTAAACTTCTTGACCAACTACCTCAACGGCTAGTTTTTTGTGTAAACTTGTTGACCAAGTATCTCAATAGCTAGTTTTTTTTTGCAAACCTGTTGACCAAGTAGCTTAACGACTAGTTTTTTGTACAAGCTTGTTGACCAAGTAGCTCAACGGCTAGTCTTTCGTGTAACCTTGTTGACCAAATATCTTAACAGCTAGTTTTTTGAGAAAACTTGTTGACCAAGTAGCTCCACGGCTAGTTTTTTGTACAAATTTATTGACCAAGTAGTTCAACGGTTAGTTTTTTATCTATAAAGGTCATTCATCTTCTACACTATCTTCCCTCCTTAGCTTATAAGAAAAACAATCATATCATCCTTGAGCTCCCAATCTAATTCTCAAAACTACTCTTAATCCTCTAATATGAACTAACAAGGGAACTTATTTCTGACTCAATTTGGCGCATTTGATTTGTCACAAATGCCTAACTCTTCCCAATATTACGATTACCATATTCGATAACTATTCCCGCCACCTGACATTTATTTTCAATCTCAAATTCATCCCCAAAGAACCAATTATAACCCTCATTACCAAGCCCAAGGATATTATCCTCAATTTAATGTTTATATAGGCTTGTACTCTGAACCGGGGAATCCATATTTTTTATCTCAAATTGATTTTGCTGGTGGAAGCTCGAGTGCCACGCCAATGAGAGGTACATGGGGTTTAAATGATTTAAACCTCAATGCATCACCAGTTGTATCTCTGGTTGTCTCATCGGTTGTCAATTCGGTTCTCACGAGAAGTAATATGCGCGGAAATGCAAAGCCTTAAAGAAACACGGCACCGACACCTATTATAGTTGAGGATGTAGTTGAGGTTAGGGATGAAGTTGATGATGACAAAAAAGATATAATAACTCTAAAATTTGGATATCTAATGACTTCGCGAATCTTGTATGCTCTTGGTCCCAAGTGTCTCAAAACCTCGTTACCAGGAACAACAAAAAAACCGCTACATTTTGGTTTAAGGTGTGTGACTAATTCAACTCGTTCTATAATAACCAATCGATGTAGCGATCATACAGCAGTGTCAATTGTGCATATCAGGGGTGCCTAAATAAGGATTGTTCGATCTTTATAGGCATCATTCAAGACCTTGAAAGCCAATATTTTATCGACATTGGATCGGGTGACGTAGTAAATATTTAATTGTTTTTTTCATTTTATTAATTTTGCTAGGTTAATCGTACTCATAAGAATTTGAAACTTTATTTCTAGGTTGGTATAGTATGCAAGACCTTCAAAAAAATATTAAAAAAATCATTACAATTTTGGGAGGCTTACAAAGTTTTGGAGCAATGCCCAAAATGGTCGTAAATACATTACATCGGGAAACCCAGCCCCAACGTTGCAAGGAAGTCAAATTTTAACGATAGCCTAGGTAACTCCACTAACATCGAACCCACTACACCTACTTCCGGTACTTAAAATATCATAATTCTAGATGATTCTACCGACATGGATGCACCACTATATGCTTATGGGGAAGTACGATCGGACGACCAAAAAAATACAAGGTAAAATAAGCGGCAAAGTCAAGTATAGATTATTTGGGGAAGATGTTTGAAATGGCGGTAAACATGATGACGGAATACAATGAGATAGACGAGAAGAAGAAAAAAGAAAATGAACCTAAAGCTAGAGCACGAGAGGAACAAAAGTTGGCTAGAGATACAAAGATTTAAAGGAGGCGTGAAGCGGAGCTAGCAAGAAAAGAAGTCATCGAAGAGCAAATTTTGGTTAAGGTGATGACAACAAACACAACTAACTTACTACCGGCATAAAATCGTTGGATGAAAAAGAAAATTAAACTTTATTCCAAGAAGATAAAAGAGCAATGTTCAAGTGATGATGACATTTTTAGTGATAAAGATTGATATAATCATTACCATTAATAGTAGTTTTTAAGTTCTATGTTATGGTTTACTTAAATAAAATTGTTATCAATCATTTTATTCTGCAAAACATACTTCAATCAAGTAGATAAAATACATTACAACTTCAAAATCAAACCACAAACTTTGAAACAAAATACATTATTTTAGAAAATAAAAAAACAATCATCATGTAGATAAACTCTACATTACTCCGCCCCTTTTGATTCCACAAATGCACGACAAGTACATTTTGTAATTGAAAATGAGCACCATCATTTCTAATTTCATGAATCTTCATGATGTACTATGCCATAGTGTTGAGATCGTGTGTTAAACTTAACATCCCATTCATCTTATCCACAAATTTTCTAAACTTGGGATCAATATCTACTTGCCAGATGTAAGTATGACATTCATCTTTGACAATCATGTTGTGCATGATTATACATGCGTACATAAAATTTCCTAGATCACTAGGCTTCCAAAATCGTGCATCGTGTACCAATATTTTGAACCTAACTTATAATACCCCAAAAGCATACTCTATGTCATTCCGACATGATTTTTGCATTTTTGTAAAATGTCTTTCGGCATTGTTGGCCAAATTTCTTATAGTTTGAACAACTGTTTACCATGCGTTAAATAATACCCCATAATGTGCGGAACCGTGCCTATATTGTAATTGCATGGCTACGCAACTCCATTAGAAAAATTATTAAAAAGCCACCCTTGATGCAGCATGTTCACGTCATTGTTAAAACTGGGCACCCCAAAAAATAAGTACCATATCCAAATATCTTGCGATATAACCACTTTAAAAATCACCGTTGGATGCTTCTTATACCCAGTATATCGTCCTGCCCACCCGGTAGGACAATTGTTCCATCCAGTGCATACAATCTAAACTACCTAACAACCCTCAGGAAGCCTCACGATCCATTCACTTCTAACAACCATAATACATCGTTTTCATCAAAAGATCTAAGGTATTAAGCTTTGAATTATGTTATAATAATTTTGCAAAAAAATTTCTAACTCAAATTACACGTAAATTCTTCAATCTGAACGTATTCATCTTGGGCGTCTGCGCTCGTACCGTAACTATAATGGTGTGTTTTTTAGGAGGATAACTTTTTCAATACTTTAGTAAGGATTGTGCAACTATAAACTTAAGCATACAGGATTTTACATAGAAACTCAGTAAAGCCTTAGAAAAACTACAACCTCTAGGAGGGGTTAGGTACTAAATCTAATAGTTTACTAGTTATTATAATTGCGGTAAATAATAAGGACGTAAGAATGTATGAAGTATAGTTACAGATCTGATTAATCTATTATCTACCTGTATTTATAGTAGATACAGGCAGTTACAAAAATAAAATAGTTTCCAATTTTGGCGGGTAGTGGGCAAACTTCACGGATCTCCCTGCAACGGCTTTATTTGACCAAGCATAATAGCAACTTTAGTGGGTCGAGAACTGTAGTCACAGATGTTACATCTTCACGAATGATGGAATATCTTTGACTAAGTTTCGTTAGCTTCTCTTTATGGAATCTAGAAAATATGTTATTACAATCGCCCTATTCTCGACACAATTACTTGTTATTACGTCGAGAAGAACATCAGAATGTGAAAAGATTGTCGAATACTTTAGAAGCCAGTATTTTGTCATTTTTGAAGTTTGAAAGTTAACTGGACCTGGTCATTTTACGTTCCAGATGGGCATTTATGGCAAAATATTGGACTGTAGTAACTGTGAAGGTAAAAGTGATGCTATAAATAGTTTGAGTAGGAGGGAATGGTTATTCAACACTTTGTAAAGGTAAGGTACGTAGTGATGGTGACAACGCGGTTTCAGGCATTGCACAATGGGTTTTTAGAGCGTGTGGATGTGAAGTACGAGGAGTTGAAGAAGTTTTATTTTGGCCGGTTGTAGCTGTCGTCGTATTATCCCTTACCAGTAGAGCCGATATATGAAGAAATGACGGAGTTGGAGGCCGAGCGTGCTAGAGAGGAGTTTTTCTTCCGGTGCCAGTTTAATTTTATGTTGCTGACGGCCTCAGAGCGCGTCAAACATCTTTGCAAAATAGTCATTGCCCATGTGGAACTTAAAGATGCATTGGCGGGTAGGGCTACCTGTGGTGGCTTCTTCGGGCGCTGTCGTTTTGTAATCTCCTTGGGTTATGAGATGGAGGTGGTTATAGAGAAGGAGGGTGTGGCTATTTTTCCTTCGTGGGAGAATATGTCACACGACGGATGTAAAGTAACTTATAGTATGAGTTTTATTGTAATCGAAATAAAGATCCTTGAATGTAAATGTAATAGTTACCTTTATGAAATAAAATATTCTTGTGGATTGTGTATCAATAAAATATCTTGTTATCCCGAATGAAATGGAAAACTAGTATCTCGAAGAAAACTGTCAAGTTATGTTGCTTTGAATTGCAATAGGATCTTGAAGTGGGAAGTGTTGACTGTGTAGAGCCCGTAATCAATTTCTTAGGAGGTGTAATTGACTAGGTAGTTGGGGGTCAATTGGTAGCTATTGATATTTGTGACTCTTGGGAGTTGTGTCACTTGGAGTTATCATATAAATACCCATTGTAGTTTGAGAGAGTCATTTGCAGGATTGTGAGATGGCGAGGATAAGGGCGCAGCTACGTAAGAAGGATTTTTCCAATCGGGTGTATTTCAACTATTGGGAACTGCTGGAGCGTTATTTCAGTAAACTTTGCATAAATGGGCGACCGTTGGTACCGATGGAGCTGAGCTATGAGGGAATGGGTGAAGCGAAGGCAAAGGAGGCAGAAGAGGATTACTTGTATCACTGCCAACTGTAATCTCTGAGTCCTCTAGAGCGTGATGGAAATATAAGGAACAATGCGAAGGTATTGGTGAAGAAGGAAGATGCTCTCGCTGATTGGGAAGTCTGAAGGGTTGCTTTAAATTTTGTTGCAATAAATGAATAAATTTGTACTGTGTCGTTTGGAATGAAATTAATGTCTGTATTATTGTCAATTCTTGTTGTCGACTGGTACAATGATAAACTGTTCTAGAAGTATAGTTGTGTATATTGCGACCATCGATGTTGAATGTAATTTGAATTGTGATGGATAAAAATTATGGTAGTTGTATGGTCGAACTTATTTTGAATTTTGAATTGTTGTTACAACTATCCCAAATATATAGGAGGGGATTAAAAAAGGAAAGATGTGTGCAATTTTATATAAAAATGGTTAGGTGTTCACCTATAGGTGATGTTCTGAGGTAAAAGGAATTGGATGTACAATCTCTTTTTGTTATCATAAGAGTCGCTTTGGCGAGGATGGATATATTAGAGGATTTAAAGGGATATATGGAAGGTTTGGAAAAGCAGTGCATGGGCCTTTTGGCTTTCAGGAGGCGAAGGGTGAAAAACTTTAAGAAGAGGTGATCAAGGTATTATGCTTGAGTACTCAAACAGTCGTGAAGGGGTACGATGAACAGTTGTGTGGGGCCTATAAATAGCCCCGTGGTTGGCGACTGTTCACACACTATTTTTCTAAGTTCTAATTTGTTGTGTTCGTCTCTTGCGTCATTGTCAACCATTGGTAACGAGGAGATTAATGTATTGATCCAGAGGGCTAAACTTGCAAAGCAAAGGGACACAGAAATAGCGCGACATAAAGATTAGTGACTATGTTAAGATTTTCATTGTATTTGAATATTTATTTGAATATCAAGCAATTCTGTTGAAACCCTATGTAGATATGAACATGGAAGATAGAATGTTCGAAGTAATTTGAATTTTATTGTGTATATTAGAAGAAATTGAAAAAATATAGTTCTATGGTTTTTTTCAATTTTCTTATGATATGGATTGTATGGGGATGTGACTGATGGTGAAATGGTGTCGAAAGTGATCAAGGAATGTTTTGGAGAGAGGGGTTTAAGGTAATGAATGATAATGAGGGGAGAGATTATATTTTGGTCACCGCTGTGATTACGGCACGACTCTTTTTTCGTCTGTCGTAATATTGATATTGGATTATGTTTGGTAGTTACTGCATCAGATTTCCTGCTAAATGGATCGGATTTTATGTCAGAGAGTGCGTAAATTTGAAATTTTTGAACTCGGCTTGCTTTGGCAGGAAATCTTGGTACTGCCGAAGTGTCTTCGAGAAGCTACTGGTTCCCGTACTTCGAGTAAAAGATGTTAGGGACATATAGATTGTTCTCGATGATAGAACTTAGTGAAAATATGAAATAAATCTTGTATCGATAACTGAATGTAGTAACGTTTGAATCAGATAGTAATAAAAAGAATGATGAGTTGGAGATTAAACTCAACAGCAATATCGATACATATGAACTTATAGTGTATCATATATGATAGTATACTAACTTAAAAAAGGGAATCTAATTTTCTGGTTCATAAAATGGCTGAACCCATTCAAAATGATGATAAAGAAGGAATCTTCGATAACCTCGTGGATGTAGAGCCACTCTTAATCGATGAAACAACATGTGTCTAAAAGTTAGGTGGGAGGTATAGGGTTGGTTCGAGTAATGCAGATGTGGCAAGTGTCGATCAAATTAAAGTGGCGCCCAGGGTGGTGGGAGTGTCTGACGAGGAGGGGACCGAGATAGACGTGAATCACGAGCCGTAAGCAAGTAATCGAGAAGGTAATGATGGTGGAGATGAAGATATCGAGGGGGAAGGAGAAGAGTGTTATGGGGAGGCTCCAGAAACAAGTAAAATTTTGAGCTTTAAAGAGAAGTATGGTATTCCTAAGGACATTAGGTTAAAGGAATACCATTATGAGATGACAGATTAGGACGTTCCTTTGGATGAATTTCTTGTCCATCGAGAATAGATAAATAAGGGGTTAAAGTTGTCTCTTCGAGCTGACCAGAAGAGGCTGTTGAACCTTTTTTTATGTTGCGCCTGGCCAGTTCAACCCAAATGTATATGATCCATTTTGTGTGGTTAACGTGATAAATAGTCGATTAAAGGAGAGAGGGGAAGAGTTAATCATGGTGGAGGATCTGTGTGTGTATTACACACTCAAATATAATCTATAGAAGCTAGAGCATAGGAACTTAGCGAGGTTCCTGAGAAGACCCCTCTTCTATGAAATGGTATCGACAGGAGGGCAGTATTTTGCTGATTGTCTTCATGTTTCAGGAAATTATGAATTTGATAAGAAAGATACGGGGGAGCCTTTGAACAGAAAGACTTTCAACTTAGGTGTGTGTTTAGGTAATTTGTATGACAAAGTTTGTTGACCTACATTCTGGTTGAAATTGGTGGCTAACTTGTTGTTTGTCTTTGTGCAGCTTTGAAGGAGATTGATAGAAATTCAATGGTGTCAGAAAAGTTGTACAACATCAAGAAGGATTTCTTCGGTCGGATCGACACTCTGGTTGTCGACCAAGAGAAGGTGGACAGTCTTTTTCAAGAAGCCGGATTAAAGAGAACTCGAACTAAAGGAGCTGAAATCCTGCTTATCGACTGTAAAATATCTGCCAGGAATAAGAGGGTTGGGGATTCGAGCTTGCCTCTTGAGAATCCTTCTCTTAGTGGTTACACCATAAATTCTGCGACTACAGAAAGAGAAGTGTTGCTAAGTAAAACCTTCGAGAAGGGCAAGAAAAGAAGGGCTGTCAGCCAGCCTGCTACTCCAATTCCTCCCCCAAAGAGGGCATCTCGACGATCTCCTATTAAGAAGGGAGAGAAGGTCGATGTTACGACATCAGGGATTGCGGTTGGTCAACCTCAAAACTCAGCTACTTATTTGTAGGTGAAGAAGAAATTATCCTCGGGCCTGACGAAGAATTAGTCAGGCGAGGAGTCTAAGGCTGGGGTCCAACGGACCATTGAGTCTTATACCGCTAAGACAACTTCTTTTAAGGAGGAGTTTGCTGACTGCTTGGTGGGGGCAGAAAGGCTATCATCCTTCCTCATCGAAGGTTACCGAACCATAAACAAGGTTATAAATTTCTCTACTTTGCTTCGACTAAAGAATTTGGTCCCTCATTCAAGAACTCATATTATGACTGTAATGCAGATCAAGAAGCTTCTGATCGAGGGTAAGCCCCACATTCTCGGTGTTGGCACTCTGGCAAACCAGCTTCTTATGTACAAGAATATCGAGAAGGAGCTGGTGAAGGAGAAAGAGGATCTGGCCCAGAAGAAAGAAAGCCTGGAGGCAAAGGAAGAGAAGCTAAAGTGTGGGGCCAATAAGGCGAAGGATGTGGCCATTTGCGAGGCGAAGAAGGCATGGGATATGGAGAAGAAAAAATAGGTCGAGCTCATAAGGGCCGACCTAGCTAAGGAGAGGGAGGACGCATTGGCTTTGCAGAAGGCCAATTTTGAGGGAGACATTCGAGAAAAGATTCTTGCTGCCCGAAGGGCAATGGAGGTGGAGCATTCCAAGGTCCTCGATTGGGTGAAAGCGGAAGCAAACTGAGTCAATATCAACTCCCAGAAGCGTATGAAGGCTAATTTTTATGGGCAATTCGATGCTATGGAAGAGATAAAGGACTTTTATAAAGGGTTAGCTATCACTGCGGGGGTGTTCTTTCTAGAATTGGATGCGGAGGACAAAACTCTTGAGGCACCAGCAGTTACCATTCCTGAGGGTATTATTTCTGAGGGAGTGCTGGATGATCTTACTCTTAGTCTCCCAGTGAAGGTTGATACCCCGATCTCTCCTCCGGAAGAATAAAAAGTTTGTTTGAAAAGTTTTTATTTAATGAATGATGTACAAGTGGTCTATGGGACCGAAACAATTTCTTGTTTTACTTTTGGAATGCTTAATTTATGATATAGTTATTGTCGAATGATGTGTTTGAAGTAACTAATCAAGATGCATAGATTTTTAACAAAAAATAATAATCTTAAGTGTTTTGTTTCGACAAGATGGATAGCATTATATACTAATGTAGATGATATGTATAGTGTTGCTTTGTGTAAGAAATTGAGTTGATGTAAAGAGGGCCATGTAAGGGCTCTGCGAATGAAGAATGGTGACAAGATGTTGTTTCTCTATGGGATATCTGGGTTTTGAGAAAAATGACAAAACATGACATATTTTGTTCAATAAGTAATGAATTGCAAACAAAGTTATCCTGTAATTGGATAAATGTTTGTCGAAGAGATGAAAGTTAGTTTTGGTTAATATTGGAGAAGTATGTACCCATAATGAGAAATGTAAAGTGGAAAGATGTAATTGACAGTAAAGATATCTTTATTTAAATTATTCGAAAGAGGTTACAGTAGTTATCTGTAGAATATTCTTAGATGGGCTATATTTCATGGATATTCGAGTTGTACTTCATCTTTAGTCATCAACCACTATATCCCAGTGCCATTCTTGTCGCTTATAATATATGGCCCTTCCCAATTTTCAGATAACATGCCAGAATTTTTAGGTTGAGTACTGTCCTGGATGCGTCGAAGGACAAGGTCACCAATGCCAAATGTTTGTTTTTTGGCCTTCTTGTTATAAGGTTTTTTTAGAGTGTCATGGTATCGCCCAAAGTTTGCAATAGTGTGATCCCAAGTTTTTTCGATCCTGTTGAGGTTGCAGAAAAGTCCCAGTTCATTTTTTTCGTCTGTTACTCTTCTTCGGGTACTTGGTAGATCAAGGTCTGAAGGTATTACCGCTTTAGTACATAAGGCCATCATGAATGGTGTACAACCAGTGGATGTCCGAGGAGTTGTTCAGTATGCCCATAAAATACTTAGTAGTTCAACAACCCATCTGCCCTTTATCTCTCCAAGGTATTTGCGTAGCCCCGACTTGATGCTCTTGTTGATGGCTTCAGCTTGGCCATTACCTTGAGGGTAGTATGGTTTCGAAGTAGACAGTTGAATCTTATATTTGTGGAGGAAACTGAGCACTTTGCTACTGATAAATTGATTGCCGTTATCAGATCGTATTATTTGTGAGCAGCCAAATCTGGCGATAATGTGTTCTTAAAGAAATTTGATGACTTCGTTCTCGTCAGTGTGACATAGCATTATTGCTTCAACCAACTTGGTGAAGGAGTTTGTTGCAACAAGAACAAACTTTCGATTACCCGATGTTGGGTGGAAAGATTCAATGATATTGATTGCCCATCTTTAGAATCTTCAAAGTATATTGCTAACGCGTCAGACGAGGGCTAAGCTTTTGATATCTTGAGCATGGATTTGGTACTTGTTGCATTTCCGGACAAAGTCTTCACAATCTTGTCACATTTTGGGCCAATATAACCTTGGGTGAATGCCCTTTGTGCCAATGACCGTCCTGAGATGTGAGTTGTGCAGATACCTTCATGAAGTTCCCTGATTTTGACTTGTGTTTGTTTTTGTTATATACATTTGATAAGTGGTCCTCCCCCAGTGATTCGATATAGGACCCCATCTTGGACATTTAGCTAAGAGTGATCGAGCTTCTTCCTTGTTGTTCAGGAGGATATTATAATTGAGGTATGCATAGAATGGTCTTCTCCAATCTTCAAGATCTTCGTCTTCAGTAACATTAATCTACATTTTGTGGTTTATGTCGAGACTGGAATTCACGATGACCTCGATATCCAAGGTTCTTGTTTTACTATCTTTGAGCATTGCAATAATGTATGCTAGGGCGTCAACGTAGCGATTATCGGCTCGAGGGAGATAAGAGATTGTTGCTATTTTGATTTTTTTCATTTTTTCTTTGACCAGAGTTGCATAATCAACTATTTTGCCTGATATTTTGAATGCTTTATTGTAATGGTTGGCTACGAGTAAGAAACCGACCTAAACAACTATTTCTTCCGCTCGAAGTGTGATAGCGAGATCCAGTCCGTATAAGATAGATTTATATTTATTTCATTGTTAGTGCTATAGAATTTAAGTTTGATAGTTTTTTCAATGTGATAGTTGGATGGTGTAACGAGAACGATACCGATCCCTGATCCTCGTGGTCCAGCAGATCCGTCAGTAAAGAGATTTCATCTTGTGCTTCGTGACCATGCATTTGGTTCATCTATTGAATCGTTAGCCAGGACTTCTTCGAGTTCCTCCCATTTGAGGTCTTTGATCAAAAAATCTGCCTAAAAGTCAGCTACTGCTTGTCCTTTGATCAATATCTACGGTTCGAAAGAAATATCATATTCGCCTAGGAAGACAAACCATTGCTAAACTCTCCGGGACTTTTCTATTTTAGAGAGAACAAGTTTAAGGGGAAACTTTGTGATGACTTTGATGAGATAGACTTAGAAATAAGGTTGAAGCTTTTGAGAACTATACACTAAAGTCATAAACTATTTCTCTGTAGTTATATATTTTTTCAGGTGGCATGAGAGTTTTGTTAATGAAGTACATGGGCTTTTCCACACCATCATCTTCTTGAATGAGGACGAAGCTAATAGAGTTATCTATAGTCAATAAGTACATTATTAGCATTTCACCATCAACAGGAGTACTCATTATGGGAGGATGCCCCAAGTATCTTTTGAAATCTTAGAAGGCTAGTTCGCAGTCAGGGGTCCAAATGATTTCTTTGGAACAAAACAACACCACATCGGCCCACTCGACCACCGGTCTCTCTGCGCTCACCAACTCATTATTCTAACCTTCAATGACCTGAATTATCTCATAAAAGTTCTCATTCATCTGGCAAGGCACGACATCCCAAAAATTTAGCGCCTCCTTTACTAGTAGTCGAAGGGACAACTTTATACCTAGCCAAATCTTCCTCCTATGCGCCATCATCCCTTCGCTGGGTACGTCCTCACAGGAATACTCTGACCCACATGGAACTAGGACAATGCCTTTTCCCACTAGGTCATATTGTAACATGAATCGACTGAGCCTATTTTGTGTTCGTGGCAAGACGTCCTTATAAATGGTGTTCTCATCATCCATCATTTCACTACTACCCTCACTTTTGCCCTTATCCTCCTCCCCTTCATCATCACCATCGCACCCTTTAGGGTTTACTTCAACCTCCTCCTCCTCCTCCTCCTCCTCATCATCACTCTCACCAACTACATGGGCCCTCATCCGGCTTCGCCTTACCAAACTAACTTCGAGCGCCATCACTGCCAGAGGTACGTCAATTACAATGTGCAACCCTTTGACGTCACTGCTTCTCTCCTCTCAACCTGATATTCTTGCTTTATTTGTCACGCCATCATCCTCATCTATCAGCCTCATCCTTAAAGCCTCGTGGGTACGCATTATACCCTATAGAAGAAGAGAGAACAAGAATAGCTCGAGATATTCGAGTTCCCTTGATTCCATATAGATACTACCAAAAATAACTCACTATCTCTCATCGGCCATATTACAGCCGGTCTCGACGAATGTCACACCCAATCAACTACCCATTATTCTACCCCAATATCCAGTACCACCTCGAAGTCCACCTTCATAAGGTTTTCTTCGTCCACTGCTTCAACTAACCACCACCTCCACCGCATCCAACCATCAATGGCGGACCCCCATTTTTCCTTTTACCCATAACAAAAAAGTATGATAAACAAAACACACAGAAGGAAGACAAGAAGATCTACTTGTAATGACGAAAGCAATGCTAGAGCAACAAGATTCTACCTTTAACACTGGAGTAGAACAACAATGGCAGCTTCCTTTTTTCTTTTTCCTTCAAAGCAAATGGCAACAATGGGGTAAGACAAAATTGGTTTTTTCTCTCTCCTTTTAAATACGCCCACATTTAATCACCTTATTTTCCCCACAATGCCATCATTACCCCATTAAACCCACTATCTCATTTCCCCCTACATTTTTAGGTAACCGTTAGTCATTTACATAAATATTCTTGCTTCTACGAGCATGTGACAACCACGTATTCACACCCTCCCAATTTTATAGTTACCCGTCGACCATTCGACTCTTCCCCATAATCCCAAATACCCTCAATTTCTCCCCTTCTATCTTTTGACACTTCTCCATAATTCCAAATACTTTCAATTTCATATTCACCCTTCAATACTTCAACTTTTCCTCCCCATAAACCTCGACGACAAACTTCTGACAACCTATCACATCATGCCTATCCCCACATGTGGAACTCACTTAATAATCCACGTGGAAAACAAATCGTCTCCATATCCAACATATAATAATTAGTGTCTACATAGCACACTGCTCCAGGCACAATATCCCACATGGCAGTTCTGCAATTACGGTTGTCAGGTCCTTACAGACGAAGCTAAACACGTACTTTACCCACACACTCTATTTTCTATCTTCATTTTTCTTTTCTATATCTCTCAAACTATCGACCTCATTCAATTTCCCATATTGTCGAAACTTTTTTCACTCTTGACTTCGATACAATAGCACTTACCCCTTTTCCAAATTTCCAAACCTTCGATAAGGAAATATCGTTTCCTACGCCCAAAGAATCGAGCTTATTTCACTTTTAATCATCGAATACTTTGTCAGTCTCCGTCATACTAACTGCGCCTATATTATCATCGAGAACATTTTTTTCCCTACGAGTACTTTTGAAAATACTATTCATATCAAAAGAAGAGCGAAGTACTACTATTTTCATTTTATTCAAAATAGAAGAAGATAAAGAATGAAAACATAACAACAACAATAACACATCCAATATCCCCACCCACAACCATAGAAGAACCCCCCACCATCCTACTTACACACAGGGCAGCTCTTTCAGTACCACAGACAGCTCCCACCACCGTCTTTGGCCTTCACTAGTCGCAACACCAACTACCTCAGTGCGAGGGAGCACTTCTTCACACTCAGAAGATGTCGCTGGAACATTATCCACCCGAAGGTGAACTACTCAGCCTCCTCCCATTCCTTGGCGGTCAATTCTTTCCAGTGTAGGTCTACCAAGTCCGGCAGTGGTGCCCCCAGGTCCCTGCGCCTAAAGTGCATTTTCCTCAACTCGACTACCTTGGCCCCCATAAGTGTCTCTTTTTCTTCCATCAATTGTTGATAATGAGTTTTCATGGCGTCTTTACACATAACAAATTGAGGTAGAGGATGAACAAAACTTACAATGAACCTATCCCTCAAACCCCTACTTATACCATGATTTAGGCATTAATGGCTCCTCAATCAGCATAGCCATCAATACTCACCTTTAATACTTTCAGAAATTGGCACATTCACACCATTCAACTATACAACTTCCTAATGCATAATAATTTTTTCAACACATGCCATCTTCAATAGTTTCTGAGGCCCCAGCTGACGGGGGCGAATGTAGTAGCCTACTCACAGCCTTCCAAGACTAACCGAATACTCGAAGGTTATATCAAAGCTTATTGAAGACTTGAAACCTAATATATTCAAAACTGCCTGGGCACAAGGCCCACCCGAAGCTTTCCAAGACTAATCGATCACTCGAAGTCTATCGCGAGATTCGAAGCCTGGGAAATTTGTGCAGCAGACAGAACCCAACACGAGTTCAAGATGACTTCATCCATATCAATGTATGGTTGAAGGCAGGCAAACCTGGTAGACAACTCACTAGACAATTTAGCAAACAAGTCGGCAGACAGCCACAGTGGTAGAACCGATCTCCGTACATGGCAGCTGCCCAAAATGGCATATATGTAAGTTAACCTTTCTATGGTGAATCACCCTTTCTTATCTCCTATAAATAGGGAATGAGATCTACAAAAGGGAGGCTAGTGAAACCTGAGCCAAAACACCCCCAACAGCGAAAAGAGCCTTCAACTACGAGTTTTCTCGTGTTTCAGTAACTGTAACTTTTCTCATATATATCATTATACTTTCAAATCCTCATCAGAGGTCATGGAGTATCCCGTTCTTGGACTCCACGCACGTATGTTTACCCAGTTAACCCAAGAATCGTCGCCTAACACATCTATGAATCTCCTTAGTCTAATTTAATCCCACGGTGTAAGAGCGCGGTCTCCCCTCTCCGAGATTACGCTCCTAGAATTAAAATAGCTAACATTTGGTTTTTTATTTTTTCAAATTTCATAAGGTGACAAATCATATGTGATGAGAGGAATACGGTTTAAAACATGACAAATAGATAATAATGCTACACTCCATAAATATTTAAGTGATCAAGAACTAAGCAATATAGCAACAATCAACTCTTTGAAAGTTCTATCTTTGCGTTCAGCTTTACCGTTAAATTTTGAAGAACAAGGGGAAATAGTTTCATGGGTAAATCCCAAGGATTCATACAAGTTTTGAAATTCATGTGAATTACACTCCGTGCCTCTATTACTACAAAACCATTTAATGTATCTATCAAACTGATTTTTAACCTCTGTTATGTACTAAACATATCTATTGCTTCACTTTTTTTATGCATTAAATAAATATGAGTATAGTTGGAGTGATTATCAATAAAAGTTATAAAATACCTTTTACCATTACGAGTCAAGTGCCGTCCATTTCAAAAATATTAGAGTAGACTAAATTAAAAAGTTATGTTTCCCTAACAACATTTTTATGCGAGGTTTTAGTCATTTTAGATTGACTACAGGATTGGCATTTTTCTAAATCATTCATATCAACTTTAGGAATCATACCAAATTTACTCAAATTGTGTTCTAACTTCTTATTAATATGACATAATTTAGAGTGTCAAATATTAAATGAAGACATTAAATTAGCGAAAGCAAATTTATTCATTTCTGGACTAACGTTGAACATTCTATTACAAGAAAAATCCTTTTCCACAAAATTCCCCCCTTAGTTATAATGTACTAAGATTGTGTCAATTTTTGTAGTGTCGGATTGTAGATGGTAATCATACAAATCATCTACTAAATCGTTCATGATAAAGTTACGATATTTGAAATCAGCCTCAGTCTAGTCTGATATTGATTCTAAAATCTTATCAGTTTCAGTTACAATAATATTATAATCTTCTACAGGGTTGGGGATATGAGGTTCAGTAAGGCAGTCTTATTCGATAACATAAGCAACTTCTTTTAGGGTTAAATAAAAGAACATCTTGCTTTTTCAGCATTTGAAATTGAGACTGTCAAACTTTTTAGGTTTGCTAAAATCAAATTTTAGAATGTTAGAAGTAAGTGCCATAATAGCAGGTTAACAATTTTTCCTTAAGATTATTTATAATAATGAAATGATGAACCTGATTATAGCTTCCTTAGAACTAATATGAGAGGGAACTACTGCGGCTGGAACGTGAATGATATGCTAGAATAACAATAGAATTCTTGAATTAACAGCAATAGAAAACCAAACTCGATGTGTGGGTCACACTCTCTTTAAGGAATAATTCGCCCAACCCCGAGTACTGGTAGTAAATTGCCGAATCTCCCTGCCAAGATACAATGTGAAGTATAGTATGCAAGAGTTCCTTTGAACTGGAGGAATAATGTACTGAACTTATTAATTACCAAAACTATCAAAAAAGAAGGAGAGATCGATTTGCAAAACAAAGGGAAGAGAAATTAAATGAACAGAAGATATACGTTTCTCCTAGTTCATTTTATAGACTTCTACAAAGCAACGGCTCTAAGAACTTGAGTGAGATATTTCCTCCAATGTGAGTACGTGTCGTTCGTAAGTATCTGTTGTTTGGGCCCAAAATCAAAAGACTTTGAACCAAAAAGAACATTGAGAGCCTAGCCCGTGCCTAAAGGGCCACCTAGGCCTCCATAGCCAATTGTCTGAACCCAAACCACTTATGCCAAGGGTATAAAAGCCCCTTCACACACTTACACACATATACACTCTCTCTTAGTCACATGTACAAACATATCATGTGAGTACTAACTTATATGTTTAGTTCCACTAAAGTTTACAAATAATGTGGGACTAAAACTCAAGGCAAAACTTGGGTTCTTTATCTCAACACACTAAATGAACAAAAGGCTAAAAAGACATAATTTTTATAAAGAGGTTTTTAAAGAAGCAAGGACTAAGAGGTCATTTGTTCAAGCCCAAGTAAATGTATTATTTTGAAATACATTTTATTGTTTTGTAAAATCCAACAGAGAGGGACTCCGTGGGTATCATCATCCCATCACCACCAAAATATCCTAACTATTAACCCCAAAGAAACTCCCCCAACAAGGCTGCACCCCTTCACAACCCCTACTCATCACCATCATCATGAGAAATCCCAATTTTCTTATCCTCTGTAATAAATTGGTGAGGATAGTCATGGGAAATTGGATACAAAGGCTATAGAGATTGGTAGGCTGAATTTTGATCATCTTAATTTTGTTAGTAGAGGTTTTGGGGATTTAGATCATGGATTGATTTACTCATTGGAGATTTGGGGTTGTAATTATTGAAGGTGGAATTGGTCGACGAAGAAAGAGAACTCATTGTTTTAATTAGTTAAATAGAGAAAGAGAATGTGTGTGCTTGTATTGTTATGGTGGTGCTAAAATAGTGATTTAGACGAAGTTTTGGTTATCGATTTTGTGGCAAAGAGACATTTTCCCATTGTTAGGTGTTATGTATTTTTTTATTTTTTTTTTGCAGATTTTGCTGAAAGATGATGAGTAAAATTGTAATTCGAATTATAGGGATTATGATTTTTACAGTTATTGTTCACTTGTTGGATGAAGTAGCAATCCCTGCATCTAACTGACCCAGCTCGACTTCTCTCTACAAATTTTGTGTTGTTAATAGAAAAGAAATGGTTTCTGTGAAAAGGCCTATTTTCAGACCAGATCAGAAATAAGGGAGGTTAGAAAATTTTCAATTTTTTTCAAAAACATAAAATCTATTTCGATCCAATCTGAATTCTTTTTAAGAAAAATAAAAAATAAATCCGAATCCGAAAAAATTGGATTTATCCAAAATTTCATAATTCCAAAAAATTTGGAAATTTTTTGGAAAAGAATTTGAAAAATCAGAAATTTTATATTTGGCAGGAAATTGTCACTATATTAATATCTCATAAACATATTATTTGACAAGTGATAATAAATGATACCATCATAAAAACTTTGGTACACAACAAATGATAACAACTTAAAAATAAATATTCTCCAAATTATAAAGTTTACTAAATAAAACATTATTTCGCAAGCTTAGTTAACATGCTTTAAGACAAAAATATCACTAAATATCTATGACATCCTTTTGTGAGATAGGTAAAGAAAGATAAATAACAGCCACCCACTATTACTTAAACATAAAAGTCTAACCCCATAAAACCAACTGAGCATCACCTAACCATGTCTCACCCCCACCATGGCTTCAAGAGTTCTAGAAAGAAAAAGATAGAGATTCTTACCTTAAAGAGAAAATGGGAGGGAGATTTCGCTGGTGGAGAAGAGGGAGAGAAAACCCTTGTACAAAGAGGAAGAAGAAATGGAGGCAGACCTAGAAGAAGTATGTTTTGTTCGAGGTTTTAGTCCTAACTCCCTCAAGTTGAAAGTAGGGAAATTCAGATTAAATCGAATCGGATATTATTCGGAATAATCAGATTGGATGTTATTTAGACGAATCAGATCAGATGTTATTCAGAAGAATCAGATTGAATCTTATTCAGAAAAATCAGATCGAAAATTTTAGAAAATTGGAATGACAAAAGCCTATTCTATTCTAATCTGATATTTTTTGGAAAAAAATTGGAAATCGGATTTTTGAAAATCATAAACGTAAAATAGAGTTTCAAAATTAAAAAATTTGGATTTTAGAAAAAATTGGAAGTTCGAAAAAAAAAGTTGCAACCCTAAGTTTGAGGAAAGAGCCACAATAATGAGTTAGCGGGACCCATTAAACAAGGGTATTTGTGTCATCTTCACTCCCTCCCACAGTCTCACATTTCTTATCTTTCTCAGGCGGCGTTTAGTTTTTAGACTGACTGCAGTCAGAGGGATGAGTATAACTCCAGTCAGTAATTTAGGCTGATTGAAATTACTTAGTGCCATTTGTTTTTGTAACTAACTTAACTCAGACTCAGATAAAACATTTGACTGAGCCTCTATCCACTCAGATCTAATAAGCTAGCTGAGTGGGAGGTATGAGTCTGAGTATAAATTTTATCCCCAAATTGCCCTTACAACAAATCAAAAATACAAAAAAGATAATTAATTTCTTCTCCCAACTCCACGAATGAAGCTTGCAATCTCATCCTCAATCACCTTCTCCTCCGCAGCTCCTAAACCCATCTCATTCACTTCTCTCTCGAACCAGTTGGAGAAGTTGATTCCTCTTATGAATACTCTGATTCTTCTTAATCTGTTACTACCTAAAACCTGTAATTCAAGTACAACTGTGATTCCTCTTATGGTATTGTTGATAAATAGGTAGACACTCTCGATATCTCTGCAGCTATGGACAAACATGCAGTTGCGTATTTTCCGAAAGGTGAATCTCCGCCAATACTTATTCATAAGGAGAATGTAATAAAAGGCTAAATGAACAATATTTTATGTAGAAAACTCAGTAAAAGCTGAGAAAAACCACGACCTCAGGGAGGATTTTGATTTAAAATCCAGTATATTGCTAGTTATTATAAGTTTTTGGAAGTGATAGTAGGGATTAGGAAGCAAGGATAGTAAAGTTATGGATTCTGGTCCTTGAACAATCTATTTTCTGCTTGTATTTATAATAGATACATGTAGTTTACAAAAAGAAAGAAACAGTCTCCTATTCCGGGGGGAATGGGCGAACTTCGCGGATCTATATTAGCTCTTTCTTGACCAGGCACAATGGCAACTTTTGGTAGGTCGAGGACTCGAGGTATCTTATCAAGTACTATATGTCTTTGATCATGTATGGCTGTCTTCGACTAGGCTTTGCTGGCATACTCTTGTCGAATCTGGGGAATATGCTACTACAATCACCCCATTCTTGACATAAGTACTTGTGGTTGTATCGAGAAGAAATTGGAAGCAGAAGAGGTTGTCGAATTTTATCACTCGTCGTCAGATTATCATTTTTGAGGTCAAGGTGAACTGTATCTGGTCATCTCTTTCCCTATGAGCAATTAAAGCGGTACATTGAACTTGGCAGGATCAAGTTGGGTAAAAATAGACTATTTTAAGGAGGGTGTTACGGTTATGGATTATAAGGATGCTGCCCCAAGTATGGCATAACGCGTCCCTGAGGATGAAGATGGTGAATAACATAAGGTACAGCTCTGTCCCAAACTGGTTCTTAGTAATCCTTCAATTGATCTTGCTGCGACGTGGAGGATGGGAAGAGTTAAAGTCAATGAATGTATGCATGCGTAGGTTCCATTGGGGTCATTATGCAATGTTGAAGGCAGGGAAGGGTATCAAATTGGGGGCGAAGGGGTTATTGTTTGTAGTGAAGGCAAGGATGTGCTGGTTGGTGGGCGTCTAGGGATCTTGCCGAACGAAGGAGGCTTCCTACAATTTGTTGTTGCCCTATATTTCATTGAGCTTCATAGGATATCGTTGCTCTTGGTACCATAAATAAGGCCAGATTATGGTGAAAAGATACAAGAATTTCGGATCCTGGTTAAAAAAAGTACAAAGTTATTAGTCCCTCAAGTCGAATGTAAAGATAGCAGTGCAGTTTAATATAATGTAATCGAAGGATACAGTTTGTCGAATGTAATATGTAACAGTTTGTCTATTAAAGAAAGATTTTTTTTTTACTTCAGTTCGTGTTTATATTTTTTTTGTCGACTATGTATATTTAATTTTTGTCAATGTAAAATGTGAGTAAATTCAGTACTGGATTGTTTAAACAACTCAAAGTATAGTTGACTGAGAGGGTCCAGGAATGGATTTCGAGGTTGATTGATATGACTGTTGAAAATGTATAGTTCCAAGGCGAAATAAATGTGTTGTGTTGACTTTGAATTTGGGGGACTATAAGTATCCTTCAGTGTATGAAGTGATAGTTGTTTTGGTTTAAACAAATGGTGAAGACAAGATCTCAGGTGCCTAATGAGATATATAGCCGTGTTCAAGCAAAGTATTAGGAAATATATGATCGGTACATCAACTTTCCGAATGCGAATATCTACATGGAAGATCCTGTGGAACCTAACTATGATGGAATGAGAGAGGCAGAGGCAAAGGATGCTGATGAGGACTTTTAGTTTTTGCGCCAATTGTAATATTGGAGTCCGCCTGAATGTGTGGGTTACATGTGGAATCGGGTGAAGAAGTTGATTAAGATAGACGATAATGTTATAGTTAGGAGTTGTAAGTTGAATTTGTAAGTAGAAGATGTAATGGTCGAATTTGTAGTTAAAAATGAAATGAGATTTAAATTTGTTGCTATAATGATGTTGCTGACGTTTTGTTGCATAAGTTTTTGTCGAATAAATTTTGGAGTTAGTTAATTTTGGAATGTAAGAATGACTAGTATTGTAATTGTAATATTGATTGAAATTTTAATTTGAGTTTTTGACGAACGTGTGCCCTAGATATAGGGGTTTGTAGATTAAATGGAAATTGGGGGAGGAGATGAGAGTAATTAATTATGGCAAGGTGTGTTCCTTTGGGTGAAATTCTGAAGTACAAAGAATATTATGTGCAGTATCTTTGCGATAAAATAGGGTATACATTGTTGAGTAAGGATATTTTGAAGGATGTTCTTCGAGATATGGAAGGTTTGGAGGTACAGTGTAGGGGGTTATTGGTGTTAAGAAGTTGAAGAATAAAAAACTTTGAGAAGAGACGTAGAAGGCGTTATGATCTATTACTTAAACGGTCGCAAAGTGGAATGGTGAACAGTCGCGTGGGGTCCATAAATAGTTCAGAGGTGGGCGGTTGTTCATATTTTAAAAATTCTGAATAAAATTGTTCAGTGCAAATTCACTGTGCTCATCACTTGGATCATTGCCAATAATTGGGAAGGAGGAGATTTCCGTGTTGATCAAAAGAGCAAAGCGGACAAAAGAGAGGGATACGGAAGTAGTGCGTAAACAAGGTTAGTAACTGTGATGATTTTTGTTATGTTTTTGGCTTGGTTGCATTTGAAATCATTGGTAGATGTAGATATATATAGTATAATTACAGAAGGAAGTTGGGTAGGGTGAAGAAGATTTAGAGTTATATGGGATACGACTGGGGTTAGGGTTTGTTGACAGAGGTGGATGGTAATTGTTAATGGTGTTTCTCCAAGGGCAATGGAGTTGTAGTGGTTAATAAAGGTGTTGAGGTGCGAGAGATGTGTGTAATTGGTGGTGAGGGGTGAAGAGAGTGTGGTTTGTGTCGTGGTGATGACGGCGCGACTGTAGGGGATCAGTTGGGTTCATGGCAAGAATGTAGGGATTTTATTTTGAAGTAGGTTTGATATGGCTAGAATTTGTACCGAAAAAGGCAATATCTGTATGTTTAAATGATAGTAGTTTTAGTGGGAAACCGTTATAGTATCTTTGATCTTTGAGAACTTTCGTGATACCTAAAATTGGAGCAAAATACACATCGAGAACTGAACGTAGCACAGTAATCGATGTATATGAGTTTAGGAAATAAGTCATATGAGTTGTATCGAGAACGACATGTATTAAAATGAACTGTAATAATGATAGTAGCAGATAGTAAATTGAGAATGATATGTTGGAGAGTAATCTTGACAACTATACGAATATGAATATATGAACATATGAACATATATATGTATCAGATATGATAAATACTAACTGTGGTAAAAATATGGAATCTGATTTATAGGTTCCTCGAAATGGCTAAATTAACTCATATTGATGATAAAGATATATACGGGAACCTTAAAGATGCAGTGCCCCTAATGATTGATGTAAGGACTTGTGTACAACAGTTGGAAGGTAGATATAGGGTAGGGTCTTGTAGTGCAGACATGGCTAGTATGGATCAGTATAGGATGTCACCTAGGGCTGTCGAACTATCTAATGGGGAGGCTACCGAGACGGATGTGGATCACGAGCCTCAAGCTAGTGATCGAGAAGGTAGCGGGGGTAGAGAGGAAGATGTGGTGGAGGGTGAGGAGCCTGTTATGGAGAAGGTGCAGAGATGCAAGAAATATCAAGGCTTAAGAAAAAAATACAGTATTCCTGAAGATATTAGGCTAGAGAAGACCAATATGATATGATTGACCAGGAAATATCGTTGGACGGGATTCTGGTTCATCGAGAATAAATTAAGAAAGGGTTGAAGCTTCCCCTTTGAGCTGACCATAAAAAGTTAATGAACTTCTTTGATATAGCACCTGGTCAGTTCAATCCAAATGTATATGATCTGTTTAGGGTATATGGGGCAATAAATGGTCGACTTAAGGCCAGGGGGGTGGAGTTGATAACAGTCGATAATTTATGTGTATACTACATACTGAAGATGAACCCGAAGAAACTAGGTTATCGCTACTTAACAAGGTTTTTTAAAAGATCGTTGTTTTAGGACATGGTGTCAACACGAGGGCGATACAGCGACGAACGTTTACTTGTCTCTGGGAATTATGAGTTCGGCAAGAAGGACCCTGTGGAGCCCTTAAAGAGAAAGACCTTTCATCTAGGTTTGTGGTTAGGTAACTGAATTGTCAATGTTGTAAGTAGTGACTGTTTATAAATTTATTATAACCGAATTGTTATGTATGTACATCTTTGAAGGAGATCGATAGAAACTCTGAAGTTAAAGAAGAGTTGCAGAAGACCAAGAAAGGATTCTTTGGTAGGATCGATAATTTGGTTATCGACCAAGATTGAGTGAGTACCCTATTCAAAGAGGCCAGGTTAAAGAGGTCAGAGACCAAAGGTGCGGTTGTTTTTGTCATCGACGATAAAATGTCAGTGAAGAACTAGAGGGCTGCAGAGGCTAGTCTGCCTTTGGAAAATCATTCCCTGACTGGGTATAATACTGATACGGAGATAGATGCCATGTTTGGCGAATCTCTGGGATAGGGTAAGATGAAAACGGTGGCGAGCCAAGCTGTTCCTCCGCTGCTTCCTCAAAAGAGGACTACTCGACAATCGACAACGGAGGAGGTAGCTGGTACCGTTAATCCAGTTGTTGTGGTAGATGGGCATCCTCCATGGGATGCGGGGAGTGTGCTCCCGAAGAAGAGAGGGAGTGGTGAGACGTCGAAGAATAAATTTGTCGAAGAGTTTGAGACTGAAGTTCAGAAGACAATGGACTCGTATATGTCTGGGGTGAATACAATGAAGGTGGAGTTGGATGGCTATTTGGTGGGGACTGAGAGCTTGATTACATTTCTTGGTTAGGGATAGCGAAATATGTCGAAGGTAATATATTTTACTGCTTTGCTTCGATTAAAAAAACTGGTAAGTCATTCGAGTACTCAATTTATGAATGTAATGCAGATCAAGAAGTTGCTGGCAGAAGCTAAAGATCGTATTGTCGGCAGCAGTGATCTGGCAAACCAAGTTCTTGCGTACATGAATATAGAGAAATATTTGATCGAGGAGAAGGATGGGCTGAATGCAAAGCTGAACACCTAAAAGCTGGATACAAAAAAGAAGAAGGATGCTGCGCTTCGTAAAGCGAAGAAAATTTTGAAAAACAAAAAATAAGAGGCTTTGGCATTGCAGAAAGAAAATTTTGAGAAGGATGTAAGGGAGTAGGTTGCCAATGCACCGAAGGCAATAGAGCTAGAGCAGGGAAAGGCTCTTGACGAGGTTAGGGCTCAGTTGAATGCTGAGAATTGAAGAGATGTAAGTAAGTGAGGACCCATTTTGCAGGGCAGTATGCAGAGTCAGAGGTGAGGCATTTTTTTATAAAGGGTTGGTGAAGTCTAGCGGTGTTGTCTTCAATGATTCAAGTTCAGAAGATGAAGTGTCGGAGACTTTTGATGTTCATGATGAGACGGAAGTCGTCGACGATGTGGTGATGATGGAACCTGATATCTCATGTCCTCGGGAGCGAGCAGATGTTCCTATTTCCGAAGGTGTTTTGAATGTGGATGAAGTAACATCTTCTTCTGTAGTATAAAATTTTTATGTCAGGGGTCCAAATGATTTCTTTGGGATATTTTTTAGATAGTGGAGCTGGATTTCCACGAAGAATGAGGTAAAGAAGTTTGCATCAATCAAATAACTTGGAGATGAACCTGAGAAGGGTTGCGATCTTGCCAGCAAGCTTTTGTACATCTTTTCAAGTTTGAGGAGATGGCATTGCCATGAGTGCTTTAATTTGTGCCAGATCAATTTCTATTCCCCTCTTACAAACTAGATGTCCTAGAAACTTCCCCGATAGGACACCAAATTGGCATTTTTCTGGGTTAAGTTTCATTTGGTAAGTACCAAGGATGTCAGAAATGGTATGTAGATTGTTACAATGATCTTCTCATTTAAAGCTTTTGAAAATTATATCGTCGATGTGTACTTCCATGATTTTGCCCAAATGATCTTTAAACATTTTAGTGACAAGTCGTCGACAAATGGCTCCTGCATTCTTTAATCCAAAATGTATAACTATATAACAATAAAAACCTCTTTTCGTAAAAAATATTGTCTTTTCTTGGTCATTTTCAGCAAAAGGAACCTGATTGTCACCGGAAGCTATATCCATCATTGAGAGAAGTTTGTGCCCTGCTACAAAGTTAAGGAGTTGAGGGATTAGAGGGAGAGGAAAATTATCCTTTGGTGTGAACTTGTTTGGCTCTGTAAAGTCGACACAGACCCTGATTTTTCCATTATTCTTTGAAATTGCCACAATATTTGAGACCCATTTGGGATATTTAGCTTCTTGAATGAATCCAACACGAAGGAGTTCATCTATTTCTTCATTAACAGCTTCGCGAAGGTGGGGGGTTAAATTGCGACGCTTCTGCATAACTGGTTTACTGTCTGGGAGGAGGTTGAGCTTGTGGCATGCTATCAAGGGATCGTTGACGGGCATTTCTTGAAAAGACCATGCAAAGATATTAACATTTTTCTTCAAAAGTTGTACCAAGCTCTCTTTTTTCTCAGAAGACAGTTTTGATCCAATAAAAGTATTTCTTCCCTGTCATCAAATTCGATGGATTCCACCACCTCAGTTGCATGTTGCTCAAATATTGGTGGTATCTCCTGCTGTAATTGTTATGCTTTCAAAAGTTTTGCTATGCAAGAGTTGGTGGTGAAATTTTTTGACATGCGTGCTACAGCTAGACTTCTTCTGATTTCATACACTCCGTGGTCTATTGGAAATCAGAAGGCCATATGATATGTCGAAGATACTGTCTTAATAGAATGTAACCAACTTCGACCTATGATTCCCAAATACTTTGATTCGGCATCTATGATAATAAATTTAACGAAAGTGGTTCTGGTCCCGTTTGAACTGGCAGTGTGATTTCTCCCATGGCAGATTCTTTAGAACCGTTAAACCCTATGATGGTTATTGTCAAAACCTTGACCGAATCATTGAGGCCCAGAATATCGATAGCTCTTTTAAATAAAATGTTTGGAGCACTTCCTGTATAGACAATAAGTATGTGTAAGTAGTCCTGACCTACTTTGAGAATTATGACTAAGGGGTCATCATGAGGGTACCTGACATGGTTGGTGTCGCAATCTTTAAAAGAAATGTGATATGGACATTTAGCTATGCTGAAGTTGGGTAGAAGTTTTGCAGATTTGGCCGATGATGTTATCTTGCAGGAAGACGTAATTCTATCATCTTTCTTTCTCATCTTTCCCTTTCCAATTTTGATCATGTAAAGATGGCGAGCTTGGCATTGTCTTTTCTCTTGTTCAACTTCCTTTCTTTTAGTTTCTTCTTCAAAGAACTTCTGGATGTCGACTACATACTCGTGTAGCCTCCCTGTGAGTTGAATGCAGTGAAAGATTCATATCAGTGAATAACAATTGTCAGTTTTGCGGTTATGCACATTGTGGTACTGACACACGGGTTTGTTGGGCACATCAAGAATTGTTTGTGCTTCACGAAACAAGTCGTCCCCCTTTATCATTGGTAAGATAGCGGAGAGTGTAGTTGTCATATGAGGCATGACTTGAACGGTTTTATCCAGTTTCCTACCTCTTTTCCTGACGTTGTCAGTGTTCCTCCCACGTTGTTTGGGAGTTACATTACTTGCGGACTTCAGAGGTGGCAATGAAAATGCTTTGTTGGAGTAAATGACTGAGGAGCTTTTCATCTTATCCTTTTTAGACTGTTTTAATTCGATGTAGTTATTAACTACATCGATAATTTTTGTCACTATTTTGGGTTTGTGCAAGGTAAGTTCTTCTCGAACCTTAGAATCGATATGAAGTGCGGAGGTGAATGCTGGAACGACAATTTTAGGATCTAAATTCTCAATCTTCCTTGTTTCCTACAAAAAAAAATTATAGAAGCTCGCTAAAGTTTCTTTTGCACCTTGCTCGAAAAAGAATAAAGAATTAACTGTTATTTTTTCGCTCCTTAGCATGAGCATAGTTTAACTCGAAGAGCCGCTCTAACTGGCTGAATGTAGTGATAGAACCTTTGGGAATAGTATGAAACCATAGGAAAGGTTCTTCCTTAAGGCTAATGTCAAATAATCTACATAGTATGTGATCGAGTTTGGAGTACAATCCAACTGCTACTTTAAAATGTCAGACGTGGGTGAGAGGGTCAATGAGGCCTCCATATTAATAAAACTTTGGCATGTGGAAATTCTCTGGAATAGGCACGACTTCGAGATGAAGACAAATAGGATTCGTCTCAATCCTGTCGAGAACAGATCTTCGGCCTGGATTCTCAGAGTGTATGGCTTGGATAATATTGTTCAGGTCATCCAGGGTAATAAATTACTACAGAGTATTTGGTGCGGCTGCAACTTGAGGATCAAAGTTACCTTATCCTTTAAATCACAACCATTCTCTGGTCGCCTCATCGGTGGAGGCAGAGTGTGGTGGCATGTGCGTCGACTTCCTTGAGTTGTCGACGCTGAGGACGTAAGTCCAAAATGTTAAAAAGCTCTGTCTGGATTCCTTAATCTGGATCGATAAGTTTAAACTCGTTCCTCCCTTGGTAGGTTTTCTTTATGGGTTACCCTGGAGCGATGATCACTTTAGGCTAGAGGAAATGCTATTTGACAGCCAGTAAGTCGGTTTTGATATCTTCATAAATTCTCTAATTCTTTCCAATGTGTGTGACTCTATTAATCCAGGGCTTTTCTCGTCTCGTCTCTTTCGACTTGAAGAGTTAGAGCATGGATTCGCTGATCTTCAAGCCTCTCGACTCGGTCAAACTCTATTTGCTTTTAAAGTTCGATCACGGTACTGTGCAGATCAATAATTTCTGGTATGGGTTTGATCTCATGGTTCCTCTTAGTACTGGAGGCACTTCGGAGATTCATATTTGTTATTGGATTGTCTAAGATCACAGTAGAAAAAGAAAAAGTGTAGTATTCCTGCAAATGGCGCCAATTGTAATGGTGTATTTTTCAGGAGGATAACTTCGTCAATACTATAGTAAGGATTGTGCAACTGTAAACTTAAGTACACAAGATTTTATGTGGAAACTCAGTAAAGCCTGAGAAAAACCACAACCTCGAGGAGGGTTTAGATACAAAATCCAATAGTTTGTTAGTTATTACAATTGTGATAAATAATAAAGACGTAAGAATGTATGAAGTGTAGAGTTGTTAAACTAATTAATCTATTCTTTGCCTATATTTATAGTGGATACAGGCAGTTACAAAAATAAAACAGTTTCCTATTTTGGCGGGTAGTGGGCGAACTTCGCGGATCTCCCTGCAATGGCTTTATTTGACCAAGCATAACAGCTACTTTAGTGGGTCAAGAACTGTGGTCGCAGATGTGACATCTTCTCGAATGATGGAATATCTTCAACTAAGTTCCTTTAGTTTCTCCTTATCGAATCTGGGAAATATGCTACTACAGTAACATAACATGCAAAGTACGCACGTTATCTTTTGGTGCGACGATAAACCCATCATTGTAATGGCATTTTCTTTTGGAACAAAATAGGTGTTCGAAGAAGTAACTTGATCATGAATGCGTTGATACACACCTTCGCTCATACGGAATCGATGACGAAATGGGATGCCTTTGAAGACTGGGTTGGAACCAAAATAATCTCGATTAAGGCTAAACTCACCCAATTTATGATCACATTTTTTCCGCTTGTCAATCCTTCCCATTTTAATACCCCCCCCCCTCCACCTTCATAATGATGTCGCATCTTGCTTTATTTCTTCCACTTCTCTCATCTCAATGAGAATCTTGCTATACTTCTGCATCATCATAATTTCACGTCGGAAGAGCTCTTCGGCTCTGGATGACGATGATAAGGATAAAAGTGATAGGTCAAACATGATTGGGCTAAATTGATAACTATAAAATATAGTAGAGTGTAGAAGAGTAAGATAATAGAATATAGTGGATGAATGGCTTTTATAGATGAAAAAAACTAGCCGCTGAGCTTCTTGTTGAACAAGTTAATAAAATAAACTAGCCGTTGAGCTGCTTGTCAAACAAGTTTGCCAAAAAATAAAGCCATTGAGATTCTTGTCCAATAAACTTTCTAAAAAAACTAGTCGCTGAGTTTCTTGTCAAACAAGTTTGTTCATGGATATATACGTTACCAAAAAAATCAAGTATGGAGAGAAGAACAAAGAAGATTTATGCAGGACCTAGCCGCGTTGTTCTGAACTGCGCGACATGAACTAGCCATTACTAGGGCTGCAACTTTTGTCCGAACTTCCGATTTTTTCCGAAATCCGATCCGATTTTTCTGATTTTGGAACCTAATTTTACAGTTCCGATTTTCGAAAATCCGATTTCCGATTTTTTCCGAAAAAATTCGGATCGGAATCGGATAGGCTTCTGTAATTCCGAAATTCCGAAAAAAACCGATCCGATTTTTCCGAAAATAGCCGATCCGATTTTTCCGAATAGTATCCGAATCCAAAATATCAAAATTCAAAATAAAAACCTAACAAAGTTATTTCTCTGCTGCCTTCCCTCCTCCTTCTCTACTGCCTCCCCTCCTTAGTAGAGTTTGAATTGCCTCCTCCTCTCTCTCTCACCATCTATTAATCGCCCTAACGATAGGTTCTCTTTCCATATATCCATCTATTAATCGCCCTAACGATAGGTTCTCTCTCCATATTCTGATTTAGTTCGACGATTCAGAGGTTGAGGATTTGGGAACTCCAATTGCTATTAGGGATTTGGGATTTGGGAACTCCAATTCATATCTACTGATATTAAGAAGATTCAGTGGTTTAGCTATGATCTCCAATTCCCAATTCATCTGCAGATTCAGTAGTTTGTTATTATCAAGCAGTTAAGATTCAGTGGCTAAGAAGATTTAAGATTCAGTGGTTGGTTCGACGATTCAGTTGCTAAGAAGATTCAGTGGTTGGCTAAGAAGATTAAGTGGCTAAGAACATTGAACTCCAATTCTCTGTCCAAATTTTGATTCGCAAGGTGACACTCTCTCTCTATATATAGATTTTGATTTTGCCACTTATCATATTCTGATTCAGTGGCTAAGATTTAGTTTTTTTTAAATGTCTCATAAAAATACCGTTGATATATAATTTTATTATACCTTCACATGATATCGTATGTCACTTATCATATTCTTAATTCTTCACATTCATAAGCACACCATTTATAAGTTACCGTGTTGCACAAACAAATATCATTTAATTGATTTCAGTTTCTGTGATGACTGATGAAAGAAGATACAATGATGTTATCATCTATCATGCCATCATATTTTATAGACTTATCAGTGACATTGAGGCAAACAATTTCTTAAACACTACACTGTGGAAAGTCCTTTAAGCCACATATTTCTAGCTTTTAAATTTTTTTGTTTTGCTAGGTATAGGCGATAATACAATAGATTGGGTTCATTTCTTATTTATTTATTTTTATGTCCTTTCATATTGTTATAGACTTACAGTTGATGTTATGTCAACAATGGACGAGACTACTACTAATGATCCGAATGCTGCAGTTAGTAAGAAGCGACAAAAAATAGAATCAAAAAGTAGACATCATGGGCCTTCTGATGTATGGAATCATTTTAATAAACATTTTAAAGAGGGGACAACCAAATATTCAGGTGAATGTGATTGTAAGTATTGTCAAAAATTAATCTCAGCACCTTCTACTCAAGGAACCAATCCATTGTGGAACCATCTTAAGGGATGTAAGGATTTTCCCGGTTTTGAAGGAGATAAAAACCAGCCATTGATTACTTTTTCTGGAGCGGGGGGTCAACCTTCTGCATGGAGGTTTGATCAAGAAAAATGTCGCAAATCTCTAGCGAAAATGATTATTATTGATGAGCTCCCATTTAGCCATGTAGAGAAAGAAGGCTTTAGGTCATTTTGCGGAGAAATGAAACCCAAGTTCCATGTCATTTCAAGGACCACAGTTACAAAAGATGTTATAGGTATCTTCAACGAGGAAAAGAAGAAGTTAAAGGAACATATAAAGGAGTTGTCAGGGCGTGTATGTATCACGACGGATATGTGGACATCAATCCAAAACCTTGGGTATATGGTTTTAACAGCCCATTTTGTTGACAAGGATTGGAAACTTCAAAAGAAAATAATCAACTTTCGAGTACTTCCACATCCGCACAAAGGTGAAGCAATTGCAAAGGCGGTAGAAAACTGTTTGTTGGAATGGGGCATAGAAAAAGTGATGACCATAACCCTCGATAATGCTAAGATCAATGACACTTGTGTTGCCGAGTTGAAGAAACGATTGAACAAACGTAATGGATTGTTATTACTATTAGGAGGCAAGTTCTCCCATATAAGGTGTTTTGCCCATATCATTAACCTCGTGGTCAAAGATGGTGTCAATGAGGTCAAGGGAACAATCAAACGCCTTCGGCGAAGTGTGAAATATGTGAGAAGTGGTCCCTCTCGTATGCAAATATTTAAAAAATGTACTTCAGATGAGAATATAACAACTAAAAGAGCTTTGTGTTTAGATGTCAAAACAAGATGGAATTCAACCTATTTGATGATTGATGCGGCTTTGGAGTTTGAGAAAGTTTTTGATAGACTGGAGGAACATGACCCAAATTACAAGATTGAGTGTGATGTAAAAGGTGAGGGCTTATTGGGAGATAGTGATTGGAGGAAGTTATAAGCTCTACACACATTTTTGGAAGAATTTTATAAACTCACAAAACGGGTATCTGGTTCTAAGTATGTTACTTCCAATACATATTTTGACGAATTAACTCAAGCCAAAGACCTTCTAATAGATAATCTCACTAATGATGATGTAGATTTTCGTGAAATGGCAATGAAGATGGATGCTAAATTTGATAAGTATTGCAATTTTGATTCTCTGAACCTAATATTGGTGGTTGCAATAATCCTTGATCCTCGTTACAAAATGAAGTACGTAGAATTTTGGTATTCAGCATACGTGGAAAAAGTTAGCCACTTGAGCGAAAAAGAAAAATATGGCCAAGTTGTGGGTTTTATGGAGAAGTTGAAAGACTTGATGAGTCGCCTTTACAATTACTACAAGTTGGAAGATGCGTCAATCAGGGACGTTAATGCATTTAGCACTCAAAAACCCATTATTAATCCAGCTGAAAATGCATCTAAACGTCTTAAGGCCAAAGAGTTGTTTAGAGGTATTTTGAAGCAAAAAGACAATATGGATGCCTTGAATGATTTGGAGCGGTACTTGGGTGATGGTTTAGTAGAGAACGATGACTGTCTTGATGTCTTGAGGTGGTGGCATGAGAAAGTATCAACCTATCATGCTCTTGCCATTATGGCACGTGAAGTATTATCGATTCCCGTGACCTCGGTAGCTTCTGAGTGTGCATTTAGTACGGCGGGTCGGATACTTGATCCATTTTGAAGTTCTTTGACTCCGATCATTGTTGAGAGTTTGATATGTAGTCAAGATTGGCTAAGAAACTCAATCCCAGAAGAAATAAGTGTTGAAGAGAAGCTTGATAATCTTGAAGAAATTGAAAAAGGTATGTTGTTTGTACTCGTTATTTTGTTTATATTTTTGCATTTTCATATGAAGTTTGATTTATACTTGTGTTTGTTGTAGTTGTATTTAACGAGATGAGAAGTTTAGTGCTTGGATCAACTTCTTGATGTTTTTGAAGATCTTGTGTAAGTTTCCTCATCTTCTATGTTTTATCATGTTCTATCATGTTTTGCAAGTATGATATAGTTTTTGAATCCTTCCAGATGTAGTAGATGTAGGAATTAAGAATGTTCCTTTTGGATATACTTAGTACTTACAATGTCTAAAGTTTGAAGACTCTGAACCCTTAAAATTTAGAGTACACTCAGTTTAGTCCCAGTCAGTCTGTTACTATGAGCAATAAGTCTATCTGAAATACAAAGTGAAATCTCCTCACAATAACTTGTCTTTGTACTGCATGCTGCTGCTGTGCTTTTTTTCCAGCAGTCACTGCTCCGCCCTCCGGAGTACTTGTCCTTCTGATAGCACGGCGCATACAGCAAACAAGTAGGCAATTGAAACAAAAAGAATACATTTAGGTTCTAGGTTCTAGTTGATGCCACCAAATAGATGAGTTCAATCATGTGGTTAGATCTTAGCTGTTGTAGCTCTGACCTCTTCATCTGTCATAGAATATTTAGCCACTGATGGCTTTTCCTTGTACACTTATTCCTTCGTAGCAAACTTTGATTAAGATGTTGAACTAGAAATATTGAGTGATTTTCTTTGTTCACTTAGGCGGAACACAGTGAAGCTTAATCAAACTCGTATGTCCTGTTAAGTAGCTACCGAAAATCAGATCAAAAATCTTGGGAGAAATTGAACCAAGGAAGGCTTGCAAATTTGCAGTCCCCTCATTTAAATATAACAGGAAATTTTAGACTACAGACCAAGCAGAAATGCTCAATCATTTATCGAGCTTCTCATCAATTTTCAGATGTCAACAGATTCAACCGTAACACTCCCCAAACTCTCCACTTGAATCATAATATCAAATCAAAAACAAATACATTCTGTGAACATGGCAACAATTTTTAGATTTCTTATAGAGGTCAGATTTTAGAAGCATCTGTACACTCTGATATTCCAATTAATACCAAATTTGTAAACACAAAATCAAACTTCTACAAAACTAATTTACACTTTCATGCTAAACCATCTTTACATTTACAGACATTAGCGTCCAAGTTTTTTGTATCCTTTAGTGTGCGAAAGGATGAACCTTGATACCTGTACTCACCAGATTCCTAAAATTGAGCCACTTGATCAGAATAGTGACAACTACAGCGGTTAGCCGTTATTTTGTGAGCTCTGCAAGTTCACACGAGTCATTCACAGGTGGAAGGGTGTCAACTGCCTGTTCAGACGATTGATCCTTCACTGGTGAACAGTTGTCGACTGTTGGTTCAGAAGACTTCTCCTGCGGAGGTGGAGAGGTGTCAATAGCTGGTTTCTTGAACTGCACAATGATCATAGTCATGTTATCGCATCCCTCACCACCGGCAGTTGATGGTGCCAAGCACCTATCCATTGCTCTTTCACATACCAATGAGAGCTTGCTTTCCTTGATGGTATTTTAAGCTCAATGTTAGGAAAAAATTCAGAGTCAAGTGAACTTATTAGCCAAATTGATGTGCTTAACTTTCTGCCTAACAATATTACCTTATATAGAACTATTACCTAAAATATTAAACAAGAAAAAATGTAGAGTTATTTATAAGTACTACCTAGTAATTTTTTTATGTTACAGATGTTACATGAAAAAACGTTTACCTTCTCTCTAACCAATAAATTAGCCCTGAATGCGATTGCATCACTAGCTGATTTGAGTAGTTTTGGACGAGACACGGAGTTTTTTCATAATTTTTGAACTCTCAAAAAATCCTTAAATTAGTACATCAAAGTAGGTTTCTTCAAATTTCAGAATTTAGCACTAATCTTGTTCATATAATATGTTTAGTAGGTGATGCCCTCAGATTTAATGACAACGGAACAAGAAGTCCCAATCTACAAACAACTGAACTGCTAGAAAGAAGCTCAAAGCTGTTTCTTTCTATCTAAACTAAATGGTTTATGGGGTCCTCTTCCAGTCCTTAACTAACCACGCAAAACTAACTTCATAAAGCCGGTCATCAATGCTTTATCTAAGAGGAATTCTGCTGTAGTTTTTACGAGTCTACTTACAGTTTTCAATTGCTCATGCACAAAATCAACTAGTTGCTGGCTTGACATGCAATCCCTGCATAAGAAATAGTAATTAGTAAGAGAAAACCATTATTTAAAGATTTAGTTATCATTTACGTATGCTTTGAGTTAGAGCATTAATAGGAAAACAAAAATTATAGCCAATAGATGTACATAAACACCCCCCCCCCCCCCCCCCCCCGCCTATTAGTTTGCTGCTGTGCAAGTCCTTTAGATAAGGGCATAGGGCTTGTTATGAGAGTATCCCAATGACAAACTATGACAATAAGCAAAATACATTCTCATTTCCAGATCTTAAGAGGCATGCAACAAATTTGTCATGAGTCATGAATATTGACCATTAAAACCAATTCTTAAGAATAGCTATTAAGTTATAATGAACAAATGGCTTTTGTCTATGCATCCAATGACTTCTGATTTTGTCAATGTAATAAAAGTTCATATTTGCAACTCCCATCTTCCTTAATGTGAAGCACATATTTGCCCTCCTTTTTGCAGTGACTATCTCTTCAAGCTTTTGCTCATTGGGGACTCTGGTGTTGGCAAATCATGTCTTCTTCTGAGGTTTGCTATAAGTACTGCAGATGTTATGCAACTGTTTTATTTGCTTCATCTTTGTAGAATGATTTACTCCTGACAATTATAAATCATCACCGACAAGCTTAAATTAACTTGTGCCTTAAGAATTATTTAAATAGGTTGGCATTCTACTAATATCATTTTTTTATCCAATAACTATTAAAATGTTGATAGTTATTGGATAGACTGCTCATCCTATAATGAGTATGAAATGCATTCAACAACTAGCATGCACTAGTTGCCATCATATTAGATGTAGTTTCTCACAAAATAATTGTTTTTTCCTTGAATTGTTTAAATGAGCATCATAGCAAATGAAACTTTATTTTCTTGTTGGCTAATAATTTTTCTTGAATGTTTGTGGATTTTGTAGTGCCAAGTTCGTTGAGAAAGCATTACATGGAACTTCTGTGGCCGAGATTTTCAAAAAATGATATTTAATTTTGAAATGATGTTTAATTTGTTAAATGGATGTTTAATTTTGTAAACTTATTTGGACAATATTTATTTTCATGTGTGTTATTATTTTCAAGTGGTATTTAGTTGTTAATTTGCTATTATTTTTAAGTTGTTAAATATATATATATATATATATATATATATATATATATATATATATATATATTTTTTAAATCAGATTTTTCAGAATTTTCAGAATTTTGTTATTTGCTAATTTTTCGGAATATCCGAAATTTATTCCGAAAATTCTGAATTTTTTTCCCAATTCCGAATTTTTTTCCGAATTCCGAAAATTCCGAAAAATTTTGGATTCGGATTTATTTTGGCTGTTCCGAAAAAAATCGGATCGGATCGGAACAGGTTTTCTAGTTCTGAAAAAAATCGGAAAAATTCCGAACACCTCTATTTCCGATCCGATCCGATCCGAAAATAGGCCTAGCCATTACAAACTATGTTTAAACCACAGCTGTCCACGTGTCTCCATCATAATCGTATATATGCCCCACAGTTCTGAACTGTGGGGCACGAAAGTCACTAAAATCTTAGCAAGTGTCATCATGTAATTGGTTTATAGCCTACGCGTAGTTTAGAACTACGGGGCATCAATCCACCAAAAATCTACCCTGCTCAAGGTGGATTTTGGGTGGTCAGCTCAGCAGATTCACCTAGCTGTTGTGGGTGGATTGGTAAGGTGAAGGATGGTTTTCACCTTGCCATGTCATCCTTTACCTAGCTTCTGGCAATGCTCTTACAAGTTTATCAAAAAATGCTCTCTCTCTCCATATTATGTTATATCTATGGTTTTAAATAACCATTATAACAATGGTAGCGCCTTGAACCCGTTCCGTTATACTCCATGTTCCGTTCTAAAAAATAGTACCCGTTATTTGTTGTTACATACCATTATTTTATACTATAACGGTTGTTGTTACAGTTATAACAATACATTATTTTTAATGTTTTTCTTCACCTTTAACGAATATTATACACTGTTATACACTGTTATACACCGTTATATATCGTTATAACACCGTTATATGTCGTTATATGATTCTTGAAGAAAATAATTTCTTGTGATATGATTAAAATAGCCACTAAGGTGAGGAAAATCTTTTTTTATGATATGATATGAAAGAAGAAAGGAAGATAGACGTCGACGTTATCGTATAGACCCCATAAGTATGTCTGTTATTTTATTAGAAGATTCATTATGTGAATGGATTGCTGGAGATGACGATGAGCCTTTGCTGCCAACACATGAAGAATGGCCAGAAGAGCTTGAAAGAGAATTATCAGTTGAAGACTTGGAGGTCAATGAGGAAATGAGGTACTCTACTTCTGTTATTGACACAGATTTCCCAAAAAATTGGTCACAAATACCTATGTATCAAACACCAATAGAACCTTTGCCTGAGGCACATTTTGATTTTGATTTCAGCCAAATTAATCTTGAGCATGACCAACCTTCGAACTACTCTAAATTTGATATCAATAAGTTCGACTCCGTTTACCAGTGAATGCAATATTGCATTCCAGAATAATCATTTTCCATTTGATGTTTATGTAATTTTTAATGCTCAGGTGTGATGTTTAATGCTTTGGTATGATGTTTAATTTGTCGGTGTAGTATGGTGTGTAGTTTCAATGTTATAATAAGTAATAACTTCAATAATAATAAGTACTTTGGTTTTTCCTTTATTATCCTTTTAAATATAGAAAATAACGTCTATAACGGTGTTATAACGGTATTATTTGTAAAATAACGTCTATAACGGTTGTTATAATTGAAAATTAATATTCATATATAGAGAAAATCAAAACACAACCGTTATTTTAATATAATATCGTTACAGGACAAATAGCAACCGTTATAACATTTTTTCTTGTCATCTAGCCAAAAATAATGTAACACCGTTATAACGTACCATTTTAAACCTTGGTTTATCTTATGTAGATGCATGTGTAGATGCATGATATTATATTAGTGTAGATAAAATTGCTTTTATTCTCAACAATAGTAAAATGATTTGGAATTGTTAAATGTATTTTCAAGGGGAAAATTCGGAATTCAAAAATGACATGGTGCAGTTACTTGCTAAGGTGAGCTGACTCTGTTGGCTCACCTAGCCACTTTTAAAGTCAAATGATGCTCTAGTTAGAGCATATCCAGCAAGATAGGAGTTTGAGTTGGGTTTGCAAACCCAAACTCACACTTTGAGCCTCCCAGCAACCCAAAAATAGGTGTGGGTTTGCAGAGGTGTACATGCCAGAACCAAACCGAGTGTGAGGAGCTCAAACTCTAAAAAAAATGAGTTTGGCCGTATTTGGATTACCGCGCGGTGTTCCTTTTACCGCCCGTATTTTCCACGCAGTAAAAGGAATACCGCGCAGTAATCAAAACTCCTCCAATCTCAATGATTTCTCTAAATCACTCCCTGGATACTACTTCTCCCCCAAAACCAATTGCAAAGCATAGAGCCAAATGGCGAACTACGGCACCAGTAGTAATAACTCTACACCGTTGACTCCATTCTCCCATAACCCACCTTCAGCACCATTCACTCAACACCCATCATTACAATTCACTCCATACCTCTACCACAACCCATTACAATTCCAACCTCAATTTCAATCACAAACCCCACTTAAGTTTACCATATCGCAAGGGGATCCCAGTTATGGACAATATCAAAATCCATTTACATTTTCTCAACCGTAACCTCAAGCATTTAGCCCGTACTATCAACCTTATTCGCTCACTCAACCTTAAGGTTTTTAACCTCCAAATTACTTTCAGAACTATCTATTCCATGGTGAATTTACTCAGCACCATCAAAGTAACGCAAATGCATCAATACCTGTTGAAGCGGCGGCACCCCAGAAAGAAAAAGGAAAAGGTATAAAGAAAAGAACACCCGCAAAACAAAGACAAAGCATGCAAGTGCCAAAAGATGTTGAGTTTTTGGACGAGACGGATGATACTGGACTTCATTGGACGGAATAATCCACAATACAGTAGAGAAGCTCTAGTTTGCAGAAATAATACGAAGAACACCAATTGGTTGGGAAAATAAGAGATTTAATTGCAAAAAATAAAGTAATTACAATGATAATTGTCTAAACCCTAAGTTCATCGTCAAAACTTTTCCTAGATCTAACATAGGTAGAAAAATAACCAAAGTTCTCTTTATATACTAGGGAACTCAAAATAATAAAAGAACGAATCTCGAGACAAATTTATGCCTAAAAATCACAAACTACACCAAAGTCGTTCGAACGGCTTTTAAACTCGTTCGAACGACTTTACGCCTAATTGGTCTAAAACCCTAGAAAGTTGACAACTCGCTTGAACGGTATGACAATTCGTTTGAACAAAAATTTTCTATAGGCCTAATTCCAGAGAGCATGAAAAAGGGCATTCAAACGAAACTGGGAGTCGTTCGAACGACTTAGGTTTCCTGGGTCAAATTCCAGAGAGGTGAAATTGGGTCGTTCGAACGACTCTCAACCTCGTTCGAACGACTTTAGGTAATTTTCCAATTTCCTTAAATCCTCCTAGATCATGGCTCCCCTCTTTAGGATCCTTGAGCTCCTATTCAAGATAGAATTGGAGATGTAGGAATGCGGTCATGCCCAATTTCCTGTTGTACCACTTCGACTTACTAGGTAGCTGACCCTTCTTCCCAATGCGGAATGACTCAATACCACCCCATCTTGTAGTATGAACTTTCCTCTCTAGAATTCTATCCTCCTACAACGGATCTACTCCATCCATCCATAAGTCATTAATTGACGATAGGCGAGTATCGATTGTAGAGTCTTCATCTAAAAGAGATGGCTCAAACAGCTTCAAATATTTGGCAGTAATCACTGAATATATCTGCATAGAAGGCGGTAAATCTAATTCATACTCACATGTCTTACCTTACAACAATTTATGGCAAAACACACTACGCCCCTTGGGATTATCATATTCTACAACATACCCTAACGTAACAAAAGGTTGTATCTGCATAGAAACCAACATAGCAAAAGTAGTTAGTAATGGGGGTCAAGATAACCTATCAGCAATTTTGTTGTCTACTCCCTTCCTATATTGTATAATCAAGGGGAATTGTTAGAGATATGACATCCCCTTTATCTGACGAGCTTGCTGTAACTTGGACTGTGTAGCTAAAAACTAGAACGGTTTATGATCGGAATGTACCACAACCTCCTCTTGTAACTTCCCTATGCCAGTTTATTACTTATAAGACATTATTATTAGAGACAACACGCTAGCCGACGTACCCTCTTGAACCGGTCGTATCAATAACACAAACTTGCCTCTCGCATTAACCAACCGCTTCACCTGAGTCACCGTTACTAAATTAGACGTAGTGACATGCTCCTTACAAGCATTGATATGGAACTCATTTCCCTCCTTCACAAGACGATACTTGCGAGCTCTACGGTAATGAATCGCATCTTGGTCCCAAAGATAAGGGCTACCCAAGATGACCTGACAGACATCCAAAGGAACCACCTTATATGTCACCTCGTCAATAAACCTTTCAGTGATCGCAAACTTGAATATACACTGCTTCGTGATCATCAAGTCCATATCTTTATGAATCCACCCTAAACCATACAGCTTAGGATGAGCTGTAGTCGTCAAACCCATCTTCTTCGCCAACGCCTCAAAAATAAAAAAATTCTGACTACCCGGATCCACAATGGCCTCGACTAAACTTTGCTTCACCGGAATACTTACATGAAAAAGTTCTTCCCGACTCTCCTCCTCGGTAGCTAGAGTCTGCTGAAACATAAGTGTAAGCTTAGGGTTTGGTTTATCTAAATCTAGGAGGTCAACAACCTCTGCGATTAGTGCATATCTCTTTTTATTGCTCTTCTCCTTCTTTGGCCTAAGCTCTAGGTAAAGTTTCCAGCAATAATCATAAATATGCCCACTCGCCTTATAATGATTGCAATGAAACTCCTTGGACGAAGACCCCTCTCACTTGGCCTCTCCCTTATGCTCGTGTATCTAACTTGACTTGTACCCCGACTTGATCTTATCGCCTTCTTTATCACTCTTCAAGTACTTGCCTTCAATGGCAATTTCTTTCACGGTAGCGTCCTCAATATTGGCCACAGTAAAGAGCTTCAACACTCTCCTAATAGACTCCGGCAAATCCCCTATGTACTTTATGAACATCTCATACTAGTCCACATCAATGTCCAAAACCAAAGCTTGGTTATAAAACGTTGTAGTGTACTCCTGTACGGATTGCTCAAACTTTTGGCACAAATTGTGCCATTTATACCATCTTTATTACTCATACCCAATCGGATAAAACTACTTTCGGACTAATACCAAGAATTCTTTCCAACCCAAATTTCCTACATCGTGGTGTTTCTGATAAGATTTCCACCACATGAGTGCATGACTTGCAAAGTTTATCGTAGGAAAGCATATTTGCTGAGCATTGGAGTATTCATAAAAGAAAAAATAAGTTTCTAACCTATCTTACCAATTATCCAACTTCTCGGCATCGATCGAACAGTCGAATACCAGAATTTCAATCTTGAAATTGATACGAAGATTACGAATAGGATTCGATGACTTACCAATACCCGATCGCTCCTTATCGGATTTGGCATCACCAGAATCACTATTGATCTTCATAAAATTGTTGTCTCCATCCACCTCCATAACCCCTTTCTTCCTTAAGCGGCCTCGCCGATGAGAGCGGCCTCACTGCGTCGCTGAAGCAGAAGCCTTCGCGAGGTTCGTGAGACACAATTGTTCTACCAACTCCCCTACAGTAGAAGTTAGGTTAGAAACTGTCATTTCTAAAGTTATGAGTTGAATGTTGGAATCGCCCATCTCCAAATCGCATTTCTTCTTCGAATTAGATTTGCGATGAATCGTCAACAGACTCACTAGCTTCTCCTTCGTTTGTTTGAGATGGTTACATATAAAGACCATAAACCATAATCAACCCCTGAAGATTGTAACTGGAAAACTGATACCACTTAATCCATAATATGATAAAAAAGCTCTAGTTAGCAGAAAAATTATGAAGAACACCAATTGGTTGGGAAAATAGGAGATTCAATTACTAAAAACAAAATAATTATGGTGATAATTCTCTAAACCCTAAGTTCTTCCTCAGAACTTTTTCTAGATGTAACATAGGTAAAAAAATAACCTAAGTTCCCTTTATATACTAGGGAACTCGAAATAATAAAAGAACGGAGCTCGAGGCAAAACTACGCCTGAAAATCATAAATTACGCCAAAGTCGTTCAAATGGCTTCTAAACTTATTCGAACGACTTTATGCCTAATTGGTCTAAAACTCTATAAAGTTGAGAACTTGTTCGAATGAAACTGGGAGTCGTTCGAACGACTTGGGTTTCCTAGGCTAAATTCTAGAAAAGTGGAATTGGGTCGTTCAAACGACTCTCAACCTTGTTCGAATGACTTTGGGTAATTTTCCAATTTACCAAGATCCTCCTGGATCACGGAAGCAGACTTTACGTGTTTCGCAAGGGCGTGGGTAACAGCTTCTATCCAAACAGTGGGCTGCACAAAGGGTTTCACTTTCTATCAAAAGGTCAACATTGACTTTAACAGTGACCCCGAGTGCCCCACACGACGATCAAGTGGGTTGACCAAATCTCAGTAGTATACCCTTAATGCACAATGTGTAGCATACAAGAAGATAATTGCTCAAGAACGATTTAAGAATAGCAATGGGAAAATAGTAGAAGATCGGGTACGTTCCCCATTTGGTTTAACTCAATTTTGTTTATTTCTCGTGGATATACACATTATTTATTTGTATTTGGTAATTTTGTGAATTGTAGGAAAACGATGCGCACAAGATCTATCAAGGCTTGAATGGCGGCAATAACTTCAAACACTGCGAAGCGTATAAGATTTTGGCGCGAGAATCGCGATGGGCCAACCTAAAGGATGATGGGTTGAACCATGCAGGGAATGTACCAAGAAATATAACCAGAAGAACATCGGACAATTCTTCTCTGGGGAACTCAGTCGGATCAAATAATCTATCAGAGGACCCCGACAGCCCACCTACACCTCAATCAATAGGCCCAAATTCTTAATTATATGGCTCGTTGTATGAGGGTGGAAGCAGGCCCATCGCCCAAAAACTCTTTAGAAATAACCTTGTAACACAAAAAACATTAGATGGTATTGCTGCATCTGGCAGCGATATCCAAACAATGCTGAATGAACTATGGTTAAAAAAGAGACAAGCGAAAGAAGAAAAAGAAATAGAAGAGCGGAAGCAAATCAACAATGCCAAGCCAAAATGAAACTGGAACAAGCAAAATCATGGATAAAGACCTGAGTAATCTTTCTGGGCCAGTATTGCAATACTATCTACAAAGGCAAGCGGAGGTCATGGAACGTCTGACCAAGATGGGCAGACCAGGTACTTAAAGTGGTGATGAAATGTAATTTAACTTTGCTATATATAGAAGTTTTCTTTCCAAGAATATAGTTTACCTTCCAATAATGTAATCGTTTGAATAATGTACTTTGCTATTGAAGAATGTAATATTGTTTTCTAAATGTTTATTTCCGATAATATTGCGTTAAAACAAATACAAGATTTATGCAATATCAAAAACTTGTTTAATAAACTTGTACGACAAGAAGCATTAAATTACATGAAGAACACTCAGAAAATACAAGAAATGGAGTACTAGGTTTGAAGATTTCCCTTCACGGCTCACAAATGCCCGATTAGATCATCTTTTAGATCAAAGCGCAGTTTTCGACTTCGAATGTAGTTCATTTTCGATATAAAAATTATATTGTTTTGCGTTCGCATACAATATTGAACCGTTCGCCTTCGATGGTTAAGGGATCGGCCGGATTGTAGTCTAAGTATGATGGGAATGAACCGCATTCCTCTTCGACGATCATATTGTACATTATCACGCATGCCTTCATGACATTGTTCAAATCCTCGGGTTTCCACAATTTAACCAGATTTTTTACAACAATGAACCGAGATTGTAAAATCCCAAACGCCTTTTCTATGTCTTTTTGGTAACTTTCTTGTTGTTGAGAAAAAAAATTGTTTCGCTGTAACCGAATTTGATATGGTTTGGACAAGTGTCCCCCATTTGGAGCATATGTCATCTGCTAGGTAATACCCCATATCATAAGTTTTTCCGGCAATTGTATAATTGCAAGGTGGGGTGATATCATCGGCCAGGTCGGTGAAAAGATGTGATTGTTGCAGGACATTGATATAATTGTTAGACCCTTGTAACCCAAAAAAAGCATGGCAAATCCAAAGGTCGCGTGAAGCTACCACTTCAAGAATCAGTATTGCCTTGGGGTAATGACCAGTAAATTGACCGAGCCAAGCTATGGGACAATTTTTCCATATCCAATGCATGCAATCAAGGCTTCCTAATATACAGAGAAATTCTCGTGACTCTCCAATCGCTTTTAACCTTTTGACGTCGACCGCGTTTGGGGCTCGAAGATATTCCTCGCCAAAAATTTGTATAACCACAACATAAAACCTTTCCACACATTAGAAGGTTGTGCTTTCTCCTATTCGGATATACCCGTCAAAATGATCTGCAATCAAAGATAAGATCCTCAGAGGAGGACGACGATATATGTGGAGGATCACCAATGGATGAATCGGATGATGAAGAAGACATTTAAGGGTGTGGAGTTGAGAGTAGGGTGTAATACCAGATGGGGAACAAGTTTCCAATTAAAGAGATAAGTATAAAAAGGGGAAGAAAGAGATATGGGTCTTGAAAATTAGGGATTTGGCGGTAAAAGGAACACCGCGGGGTGTTCTTTTCACCACCAAATCCCTGATTTTCTTCGAATATATATAAGGTCTATTCGAATAAAATAGCTAAGGCCAAAATCTGTTCGAATAGACTTTGGGTTTATTCAAATAAAACTGCTCAAGTGGAAAATTTGTTGGAATTAAAAGGGGTCTGTTCGAACAGACAAATAGTCTGTTCGAATAGACATTGGAAAAATTCATTTTAAATTTAATACTCAAACAATAACGGTTACATCCTCTGGTGGGTCCTTCACAACTGGCTACTTATTTTGGATCACAACGGCTAGTTTTGGACCACAACGACTACTTTTTGCTTTATATATATGTTGGCTAGAGATGCTCTAATAACATTTCTCTACTTGAACTTAACAATGCCAAATTTTGCCGCTCTAATACAGGATTCTTCGGTGATATTTGGCTAGAATGGAGACTGCGCCCTGGCAGCGTCCTGGCAGTATTTTGTTGATAATCCACCTCTTCGACAACTCAACTTCAATAAGTTATGGAATAGAATTTATGTCTAATTTAGGATGCACACTAAACTTTGATACCCTCCTGGAGATTTATACAATAGGTGAAATGTTATTAAGGCTAAGTATGATGAGTTTCATAATATACGGATGAGTATTAATATACGGGTCAGAACACTAGCCTATATTCTCCGTGAAGCCAGGGATGAAATGTATGACAAATACAACCAGCCTTTTCCGTTCCAGACTCCATACAATATTTTTTTACCGAAACTACATCCCGCCTGATCCTCCTGCAAATTATCGGCTAAAAAACTATGGACGGGATACACTCCTCCTTACTGAATGGTCCGAGTTTATTCCTTACATCAGACGCGAACGATGAATTAAATTTAATTGTATATGTTTTGAGTTATATTTCGTGCGAAGAACTACTATTTCAAGAATTGTAATTGCATTTTTATTTAAATTCAAGACTCAAAATAAATTGATTAATATTGATTTATATAAAAAAAATGTGACATCAGGTCGTACAAGTACTGATATAGAGAAACAAACCCAAAATTAACAATAGAATTTGTTTAACACTGATGTTTACAATAAAATATTATGTATACAAAAACATCAAAAACGCTTATATCTACTAAGACGGGTCAAAATCATCTCTAGTACCCCGCCTCCTGCGGCTAGTACCTCCTCCCCTGGTGAACAGACTAGATTCACGTTGCCTCATCCTCGCGCCACCTCCAGGTGGTAGCGGCACCATCCGTACGTCATGCCCCTCCTCAGATGTAGGTCCTGAACAAGATAAAGAAAATTTATAAATATTTTGACAAAATAAATATGACATTAAGAAGAAAAAAAGCATAAATAAATTACTTACATGCGCATATAGCTGGTCGTTTACACTGTCCAAGTGCCTCCTCAGAGTAGCTACCTCATCAGTAAACTCTTGTATCCTCTGGGTGTCCCGCGCAGACTCTGTAAGGCAAAGTCACCGCATACCATGAGTCAGGTTCCACAACTCCTCTACGTTATAGGAGGCATACATCTCTGGCGGGTTCCTTAAGCGGTGGATGGGGAGCAGCTCACGCCTCTCTGTCTATTCCATGTGCCACCCTGAATCTATCCCTTTAGGCTCGCCAGGTAAACTGAAGTCCTGGGACAAGCTATGAACCGACGCTAACGTCACCACCACGGGTGTAATACCAGCCCTGAGTACAGAGGGTCCAAACATATCTATATTTCCCATCCTCTGGGAATCTGTCAACATAGGGCTTTCTACACAGTTTGGTTAGCCCAGTATGAAGCGTAAGTCTCTCGTTTTCCCCTATCACAAACTGCTCACAGTCAACGAAGCCGGCCTGTCTCATCGCCTATAAATCTGTTGGACTAAGATGTAGCGACATGCTAAGAGGATGATCCAAAGGAATACCCGCAGTGCCAGTCAACTACCTCCAACATCTATCCCCCAAGTAATACTCATACGGGACAGAAGCGACGCTCTCCGTACGTCATCTAACTTAGGCACCACAAATTTTAGCCAAAGTCGCCAGGTGATCGTCTCAATAATCTGGTGGTCAATGTGATATATGTCTAGCATAAACAAATTGCCTACCTGGTCATTTGTTTTCTTCCTGTTCTCCCTCTCCCATGCTCTGAGGTACGAATAGGCTGAGAACTTAACATCTTCCCTGACAATAGGGTGACCAATCCCACAATACTCGTAAAACCAATACTGTATTTTGGAACAACATAAAAAATAATTAAATTTTTATTTAAGACGTTTATTGGAAGATATTTAATTTGTATAAGGAAAAAGTGTTAGTGTACCGTCAAAAGTTAGGCAAATCCAGTGATGGCACCCCCGGTCGTGACTGCGGTATCCAAACCATGGTATAGGGAAGCAAGAATAGCAGAACCCTAGTCATATTGGGCAGCCTCATCCAAATTGGCCACGGTCGCGAGATATCCAAACGGGACGGTGTCGTTGGCCATTTAGAACCACAAATGTCTCATCATGAAGAGGATAAAAACACGAGCAATAGTAATATTATCCTCCCGATCAGCTGCGATGGTCAAGTACATCCTCAAATATGAAATGCTGACGTTTCTACTCTTTATATGGCTGGAATCAATGTTGGAGAGCAATTGCCTCGCATTGGATAAAAATACTCCATACGTCGTCATACGACACCTGCGTCGGATATCAGCCGATTGACAATGATGTCAACATCTGGAAATCGAGAGGAGTAACCCCTATTTCCGCACACGGGAATAGAAACGTGTGCGTGGTCGGCCACCAACGCTATGTAAGCGCCTGAATTAAGCGATTATAAGAATTGCCCAAACGTATATCCATAAACTGCCCGAATATATTCACCGCAACATCCCTTACAGGTGGAATTGTGAAAATCTCCTTCCACACTTTGATCACCGCAGTGAATGTGCCGTGCACACGCATCGAATCCCGATTATGTTATTGGAGCATTTTGTCAAACACTTGATTTATGGAAATAACAAATTCACAATTACACTAAAACTTACCGTGTGCTCCTTGCCAGTGTAATAGATATGAGTGACGCCGTATGGAAGTTGAGTAATAAACCTCAGCGGGTAGTTTTCTTCGGGTGAGTTTGGTATAGGTTGTTGGATATCTTCAAATTCTACTAGCTTTTTCTTCCTTCCGGGCCTCGACCGAGTTATGGCTCGCTCTGGATCTCTTGTTACTCTAAACCCAGGTAATGTACTGGAGTGTGGGTCATCCTCTGGCATATGCATTGTGTTTTAAAAGAAATTGGGAAAATTTTCAGGTATAGCTTCGATTTGAGAGAAAGAGAGAGGAAGAAAATTTGTTAAAAACTCGAGTTGGGTTTTATTTGGGGTTAACAGTGCAAACAGCGGTAAAAAGAATACCGCGCGGTGTTTTGATCTCTTCTAAATAAAAAAATAAAAAATACACGTCACCAACTGCAACTGGCTGCTGGAGAGGCCGGGTGTGGGTTGGGTTTTTTGTGGACCCCCTCCCCACTTAGAGCCCACACCCAAACTGTAACTGGCTGCTAGAGATGCTCTCAATGGAGCAAAAGATAGTAGCTGATACTAATCGACTCTGTAATGGAGAAATATCTAAAAGAAAACTTCGAGACCGATTACAAGAACTCCTCCCAAGAGTCATTGAGGAGATGGAGATCAACAGTCAACATAGTCAAGAATCCTCGCAGAAGGTTTCGTATGGTTGCCGATCTCTCCAAGAGGTCTGAAGCCGAGAAAAAGAAGTTTCAAATCCAGGTTAGTAGTATCTACAATTGTTGTTAGTAGAGTAGTAATGACTCTTGGATTGTACATCCCTAAGAAAGAGGCGTGGAGTAATTAGAGTAGTAAGCCTGTAAAGGCGTAAACCTAAAATAAATAAACGAAAAGCAATAAAGCATTATCAAAGTCTGAATTGTGGACGTTGATGGCGTTGGTGGGCGGCGTCTATCAGATATACATGGTTCTGTCTGATGGGTACCCCCCATACATGGAGTTTAACTTCCCTCCATTTCTTGGAGCAAATGCAGAGAGAGGGGGATGAATTCCAATGCTTATTGTAGAGTATAGGCTGTGTTTGGTTCGCTGCACCCCCATGCATTCTGCAAGCAATTACGATTGCACCGAGGTGCGATAGACCATCTTGCATTGCACTGTAAAAGGGTGATTGGTTCGTCACTTTGCAATGCGTTCTATCTTAGCAGCTCTTTACCTCCATTACTGGCTGAAAAGCTAATACTCCAACTCTATAATATATATATATATATATATATAGATCACAATGGGGGGGGAATTGTGAGATCTGAGAAAATGAGTGATGGGTAAATAACATCACTGCAACACTGGGTTCCAGCCCAATTTAAGCTGCAAGCAAGTGCAAAATATTGGTAACGGAATTTGATCTCGCTGCAACCTGCTACAGTGCACGGCGGTGCATTAGCTCGAACAGTCGAACCAATCATTTGTAAGACTCAAATTGGCGCAGGCCGGTGCATCTGCAAAGTGGTGCAGCGAACCAAGTACAGCTTAAGCTTTAGCTTTTTCTTTATTGAGTTTCTGTGAACTTATGATTGCCGCTTATTTTGGATTACAGGAGAAAATAAGAGTTGCTTTGTACGTTCAGAAAGCAGCTTTGCAATTTATTGATGGTATAGTCTCGATTAAATTCAGGCCTCTTTGAAATAATATGCCATTGATGTATATGTAAATACAATATTTTATATTAATTTATTACGACCGATAAAAGAGTTATCTTCTCTTCTACAGGGGGTATTCGACAAAGATACACACCCTCAATTAAAGTTAGAGAAGCTGGTTTTGGTATCGATATGAATGATGTTGCAGCTATTGTTCAGAAACGTGACAATAAAACTTTAAGTGCATTTAAAGGAGTGGAAGGAATTGCGAGAAACCTCTCCGTGTTGCTCGAGAAAGGAGTTGAGACAAGTGAACTACCTAAAAGGGAGGAGATCTATGGAAACAACCACTTTATTGGGAAACTTCCGAAATGTTTTTGGGTATTTGTATGGGAGGCGCTGCAAGACTTGACTCTAATTATCTTATTTGTTTGTGCTATAATTTCTATAGGTCTTGGTATTTCCGTAGAAGGGTAGCCAAGTGGTATGTATAATGGGTTGGGAATCATACTTTGCATTTTCTTGGTAATAACCATTACTGCGGCCAGTGATTATAAACAATACCTGCAGTTCAAGGATTTGGATAGAGAAAAGAAAAACATATTGGTTAAGGTTACGAGAGATGGATACAGCCAGACGGTACCTAAAACTGATTTGGTGGTCGGAGACGTTGCTCATTTGTTCACCGGAGATTACATTCCAGCTGATGGTATTTACATATATGGTTCTATGTTGTTAATTGACGAGTCAAGCTTGACAGGTGAGAGTGATCCTGTCCATGTAAACAGGCACAATCCTTTTCTTCTTTCGGGGACAACTGTGCAAGATGGAAAGGTTGTTATGTTGGTTACAGCTGTTGGTATGAGCACTGAATGGGGAAGATTGATGGATACTCTGAATGAGGGGGGAGATGACGAAACACCATTGCAGGTAAAGCTAAATGGCGTCACCACAATTATTGCAAAGTTTGGATTGGTGTTCGCCTTTCTGTCATTTGTGGTTCTGATGACAAGGTTTCTAGTAGAGAAGACACTTCACAATGAGTTCCGAAAATGGTTTGCCAGTGATGCATTGGACATTTTGAACTACATTGCTATTGCGGTGACTCTAGTTGTGATTGCAGTTCCAGAAGGCTTACCTTTGGCTGTAACACTGAGTCTCGCCTATGCAATGAAGAAGATAATGAATGATAAGGCGCTTGTGATGCATCTTTCAGCTTGTGAGGCAATGGGTTCTGCTAGTTGCATTTGCACAGATAAAACCGGAACATTAACGACTAGTCATATGGTGGTTGATAAAGTATGGATCTGTGAAAAAAGTATCTCTTTAAGTGGAAACTCCAATGGGGGTAATCTGAAGTCTGCAGTATCTAAATCAGTATTAACTGTCCTCTTGCAGTCTATATTCAAAAATACTAATGCGGAGGTGGTGAAAGGAAAGGGTGGAAAACATAGTGTTTTGGGTACTCCTACAGAGTCTGCACTGTTGGATTTTGGCTTGCTTTTGGGAGGTGACTTCTTTGCCCAACGTCAGGAGTCTAGGACAGTGATGTTTGAGCCTTTTATTTCAGATAGGAAGAAAACGTCCATTTTAGTATCTTTTCCAGATGGCTTGTATCAAGCATTCTGCAATGGTGCACCGGAAGTTATTGTGAAAATGTGCGACAAGATTATTGATGGCTCTGGATCATCTGTGCCACTATCAGAAGCAGAACTGGTGAATGTAATGGGTGTCGTTAATGCTTTTGCCTGTGAAGCTCTGAGAATTCTGTGTTTCGCTTTTAGGGATATGAATGAGAGTTTCGATGGCCGTCAAATTCCTGTTGAAGGTTATACATTATTAGCAGTTATTGGAATCAAGAATCCAGTGCGACCTGGAGTTAAAAATGCTGTTCAGACTTGTATAGCTGCGGGCATAACCGTGAGAATGATCACTGGGGACAATATTCATACGGCTATAGCGATAGCTAAAGAATGTGGCATCCTTACAGATGGCGGTTTGGCCATAGAGGGACCAGATTTTCGCTCTAAAACTCCTCAAGAAATGAATGATTTGATACCAAGAATTCAGGTTCCTATTTCTGTTGCTTCATGTAACTATTGGCTTTCATGTGTACTTCAGAATATTGATCTTAAAAAATATTAAAATCTTGTTTTCAGGTGATGGCTCGGTCCTCGCCCTTGGACAAACACACCTTGGTTACACATTTGAGGAAATTCGGGGAAGTTGTTGCTGTTACTGGAGATGGGACAAATGATGTCCCCGCTCTGCATGAAGCTGATATTGGACTAGCTATGGGTATTGCAGGAACAGAGGTTTGTCTAACATTTGTTGGCCTAGGTCATCATCTGTACTTGTTTTTTCCGTAAGAGCATCTTCAATATGGTAGTTAGAAACCTCAAATTTAAAATGCGTATAGAAACTCTGCAGTGTTTCAGTGGAAACATTTGCAAGTGCGCGCTTAAGACACGTATGCGAACAGTATGCCATCTAAGTTGTAAGTCGTTTCGGAGGAAGTCTTCCAGAGTATAACTTGATGATGACACGTACGATGATTATATATAAGGATTCGGCTGAGTGGAGGACCGTTGGTTGAAGTATCTCAAAATCAGCATGGGGGAATAAGCAATTAGCTCAATTAGCAATCAGCTCTTTACTGAAAGCCATTAGCTTTTAATGCTGCCAGATCAATAGCATACTTGATCAGTGAGGGTTTGCTCAGTTGGCAGCACTAGTGCTTGGAAATCGGAGAGGTACTAGGATCAATTCCCATCTCAAGTAGCTTCCAACTTAAAAAAAAAAATCCTGCATCTTTCAGCAGTCAAAACATAGCTAAGAATAGCTGGATGTTGCCCTTCATGAGATGAAAATAGAGTTATCAGGTGGTGTTTTATTACTCAGGTACCATCCACGTTCTATAAGTGGAGGAGGTCTTTGGTTATAGGTTTAGTTGGCATGTATTTAGCTATATGTAAGTGTGTCAATGTTAGCTATGAAATTTTATACATGAGGAGAGGGAGAGTATACATTTACGAAAAGGCACTCTGCCTTAATTACGCCTTATGCATCTTGAAGGTTTTGCGTACGTCAGTTGCACCTACAACCTATAATTGAAATTAAGCCTCAAGGTGGATATGTAACTTTTTATTTACTGTTATTTTCTAAAAATACCCTTTGGAAGTTTTGCTTAACGACAATCTCTAGATAACAAACATACAATTGCCATTTTTTTAATAAATTATTGCAGGATATTTTGATTGTGTCAAAGCTGCGGAAGCGAAGCTTTTGATAATAATCAAGGGAACTCAAAAATTAAGAAAGCTAATTTTATTAATCTCAATAAAGCCAAGTACAATTTACATTTAATTCTTCTCCAATCAACCTCATCAAATGGCTACACTAGAATCCCCTATTATAGACTAAGGGTGATCCAGGAGGATCTATACCCCTTTATTTCTGATTCCGTATTTCGGTGCAGATTGGACCAAAGGAATTGTGGTTCGCTTTGATATTTTACACGACGACCGACCTATTTTTGGGTCTGAATCCATGTATTTAGCATAAGCATAGTTTAGGTATTTTGCACAGCAAAAACCTAATTTTTATTATTAGTAGGATTCTAACTGCATTCTATAAATAGGTATTGTAACCCTAAAAGGGGCAATCAAGCCTCTTTATATTGTAATCGAGTTTGAGCAATAAAGAGAAAACCCTATAGGAAGATTTCCTCGAATTTGTTCTTGTGTTCTTTTCTTTCAATTACTGTTCTTCTACAAGATTGCGGATTAAGTGGTATCAGAGTAGGTTTCATTTAACTAGGGAATTATTGTGGTTTATAGTCTCAAAGCGTGATCGTCTCAAACAATTTGGTGAAAGACCTATTGAAAGGTTGAAGATTCATAGGAAGTCGAGTTCAAAGAAGAAGACATACAACATGCCTGGAGACGATGGTGCTAGGTTTGCCTACCAACAAAGCCTCTACGACTTCCACTTTTGGAAAATGGCAAGGTCGTGGGGAGAAGAAGGGGGTTGAGAAGAAAGAGGAGGGAGACAACGAATCTAGAGGTTCTAGCGACGCCGAGTCTGTGGAAGATGCAAAAGTTGGTAAGTCCATGAATCTCATGAAAAATCTTAGAATTGATTTTAAGATTGATATCCCAGTTTTTGATGGATTTGTAGATGCTGAAAATTTGGATAATTGGATTGATAGATTGGAAACGTATTATACCATCTATCAATACTCTAATTTTCAAAGGACCAGTTTTTCAACTTTAAATTTTCTAGTCACGTTCTTTCATGGTGGAAGTCTTATCGAAAATGTCAGAATGTGTCAAAATTGACTTGGAAGAAATTCAAAGTATTGGTCCAAAAACAGTTCTATCTTATTGGGTTTGAACAAGATTGGTGGTTTTAGTGGCAACACTTCTGACAAAAATTTGGGCAGTCAGTGCAAGAGTACACCACCGAATTCCACAATCAAGTTTTGTTTTGAATATTGATGTTGATGAGTACGATATCTTCATGAAGTATACGGGAGGTCTTGCAGAATTTATATAGAAAGAACCGAAATTGTTCACCGTTGATACAATTGAAGATGCTACTGTGAAGGCGATTGCCAATAAAGGCAAAAATCTTAAAGCTGAGAAGAAGGAAGACAAGCAAAAATTTGGCAATAAAGCAGGTTAGAAGAACGGTAAACAAGGAGAAAAAAACGGAGATGGTTTTGTTTGGAAGAAGAAATATTGTAACAACTGCGAGATTAGTGGGCACGTCCAAGAGAAGTGTTGGAAACTCCACCCTGAGCTCAGACGGAAGGAGAAGGGGAAAAGGGAGAAGAGAACACTAGCGACGCAGGTTGCTGAAGAACTTCAAGACGTACAAAAGCCTGACACCAAACTTACTCTTATGTTTAAACAACCAGCGGTTTCCGTGGAAGCGAGTTGTGAAAAGCTCTTTTATGTCAACATACAGGTTAAACAGAGTGTGGTAGAAGCAATAATTGATCCTAAAAGTCAGAAGAATTAGATCTCAGAAGATGTGGTAAAGAAGTTGGGTTTGGCCACAAACCGTAAACCGTACGGATTGGGCTGGATTCAGAAAGATGCAAAGCTAAAGATCACCAAGCAGTGTACTTTCAAATTTGTAATCACTGATCGGTACATTGATGAAGTTATGTGTGAGGTGGTTCCCTTGAATATGTGTAAGGTTATTTTTGGTAGTCCATACTTATGGGACCGAAATGCTATTCTTTATTGTAGATTACATAAGTATCGTCTTGTGAAGGAAAGGTAAAAGCTTCATATAAATGCTTCTAAACAGCACGCTACTGCAAAAAATTTAGTTATGGCGACTCAGGTTAAGAAGATGGTTAATGCAAGCGGGAAGTTTGTGTTGCTGATGATACGTCCGATTGATTAGAGTTCGCCGGCTAGGGTTTTGTCTACTGTGACATTATCTCCTAAGCAACAAACCGATATTGGTGAGTTGCAAGCCGAGTTTGAGGAGTTGTTTCGTAGTGTATGGGGTATGACCTCCTAGGAGGGCGGTAGAGCATGATATCCAGTTACTCAGTGATACACCCTTACCTTATTTTGGGTTGTATCGTACCTCTATCATTGAATCCGATGAGATTAAGAAACAGATACAAGAACTTCTTGAACAAGGAGTAATCCAGCCTAGTTGTTCACCTTGTGGGTCTCCAGTGTTGTTGGTGTCAATGAAGGATGGGACGTGACAGATGTGTGTGGATTATAGGGCGCTCAACAAAATTACTGTGAAGAATCGGTACCCGTTACCAAGGATTGATGATCTTTTAGATCAGTTGCAGAGTGCTCGGTAATTTACTAAATTGGATCTGAAGTCATTTGAAGTCAGGTCATCACCAAGTCAGAATCCGGGAAGAAGATACATGGAAAACAATTTTCAAGACTAAACAGGGACTTTTCGAGTAGATGGTAATGCCGTTTGATGAATGAGGTACTTCGTGAGTTTATTAATGATTTTGTTATTGTATATTTAGATTATATCTTGATATATAGTAAAACATAGGGATAACATCTTGTTCACATCCGGAGGGTTTGGGAAGCATTGAAAGCAAACTAATTATGCCTTAATGGGAAAAAGTGCGAGTTTGGGAAGGAAGAATTTGTGTACTTGGGGTTCATTATTGGTGGAGGAAAACTAAAGGTAGATCCAGAGAAGGTTCAGGTCATCACTAATTGGCCTAGGCCCCATACAGTGATTGAAGTTAGGAGTTTCATGGACTCGTGTTAGTATCTACGTAAGTTCATCAGACATTTTTCACAGATTTCAACACCTTTGCACTCTTTGACAAAGACAAATCTAAAGTTTGAGTGGACTGATCAACATGAGAAGACCTTTCAGTTATTAAAGCAAAAGATCTCAGAAGCACCAATGTTAGCATTGCTGAATTTGCAGAGATCATTTAAGGTGGAAGCAGATGCGTCCAACTATGCTTTAGGGGCAGTGTTATTTTAGAATGGGAAGCCGGTTGTATATCATTCTGAGATGTTTAGTGGATCTGTACTCAACTATCCTACTTATGATAAAGAGCTCTACGCGTTGCATCAATCTATGAAGTATTGGTATATCTACTTATTAGGGAAAAAAGTTGTTATGCACTCAGTTCACAAGCCACTACAGTTTTTGACTACACAGTATTAGTTGCTTGTCATACGTACAACAATTTACCGTCATTATCAAGTATAAGAAGGGCGCGAACAATAAGCTGGTAGATATGTTATCTCGACTCCCAGCGCCAGTAAGTTCCATATTACTGGTGACTATGCAAATTCAGCCTATTATACCTTCAGATTATGTTAAAGGGTATAACGCAGATGTAAAGTTTGGGGTGGTTCACCAAAAGCTGCTACAGGGAAAGACTAGTGAGTACTGGCTGAAGGATGGTTTGATTTGGAAGGGCAGTTTATTGTGCATTTCAGAGGATGGAGATCATTTACAATGGATTCATGAGGCTCATACTTCTAGAGTATTGGGCATTTTGGGGTTGAGAAGACTTATGAATCTTAGGCGTTATGTTTACTGGCCGAAGATGCATTTAGATGTTGCTCATGTGGTTTGTGGTTGTGTTTTATGCAACACTTTGAAGCCTTCCAATCGTAAGTTAAGGATGTACCTTCCTTGACCAGTGCCTAACTAACCTTGGGGGAATATTTCGATGGATTTTATGGGCAGATTGCCTTATTACCAAGTCTGGGAACGATTATTTGTTCGTGGTGGTAGATCGCTTCAGTAAGATGATAGTCCTTATTCCGTGCAAGAAGACAGTTACAGGTTAAGAGGCAGCTAAGTTTTTTCATATATGTGTGGAAGTACTTTACGCTACCTTCTTCTATAATATCGGATAGAGATTGGCGTTTTCTTAGCCATTTCTGGAGTTCTTTGTGGGGGATGATAGATACGAGATTGAAGAGGAGCACTGCTTTTCATCCGCAGACAGATGGACATACAGAAGTTGTTAACAGGACTTTGGTACATTTATTGAGGGGATTCCATTTTAAGCATCCCAAAACTTGGGGATGAGAGTCTACCTTATCTTCAGTTTACTTTTAACCGAGCAATACATGGTTCTACACTGAAAGCTCCTTTTGAAGTATGTTTGGGGTACTTACCTCATAGTCCTTTTGATATGGCATTCAGTCTTGTTGACAAGCAGGTGACAGGGAATGAGGAAAAGAATCAGGTTAAAGCTCATCGTTCATTGGAGAGGATCAACAAACTTCACAGTGAAGTTGAAGCACAATTGATCAAAACTCAGACAAAGTATAAAGCTTGACATGATAAGCATCACGTGGAGTGTACTTTTCAGGAGGGCGACCTTCTGTGGTTACACTTAAGTAAAGAGCGGCTAAAGGGAGAAGGGAAGAAATTAAAGCCTATTCCTTATTGATCGTTTACTATCCTCAAGAAAATTGGTGACAATGCTTTTCAGCTTGATTTGCCACCATTTATGAAGATGTATTTGGTTATTAATGCCGAGCACTTGAAGCTTTTTGAACCATCTCTACTTGATGAAAACTCCATAATAGATACTTGTTTACCATCAGTTGATGATCTATGGATTCAACGAGAAGATCCTTTGGAGGATGGTATTCTAGAGAGGAAGGTGATTGCAACTAGGAGGAAGAGCATTGAGTCTTTCAGGATTGATAGAAAGGGCTAGATTCTTAACAAGTCCAAGTGGTACAGTCGTGATAAGGGGACTTCTGAGTTCCCTCATCTCCAGCTCTAGCTTGAGTAGGAGCTCAAGGCTCCTAAAGGGGGAAGCCATGAAACAGGATGATCAATACCCCTTTATTTATGACTTCGTATTTCGACACAGATTAAGGACTTTTTGATCAATTCGATGTAATATTTTACACTATGACCGGCCTATTTTTGGGCCTGAATCCATGTATTCAGCTTAGGCCTAGTTTAGTTATTTGGCATAGCAAAAACCTAATATCTATTATGAGTAGGATTCTAGCTTTACTCTATAAATAGGTATTGTAACCCTAAAATGGGCAATCAAGCCTCTCTATTTTGTAATCATGTTTGAACAATAAAGAGAAAATCCTTGAGGAAGATTTCCTCGAATTTGATTTTGTGTTCTTCTTTTCTTTCAATTACTGTTCTTCTACAAGATTGTGGATTAAAGGGGTCCTCACAAATAGAAATCACTAATTTGAATTAAAGACTTCCTAAATTATGCAAAATACTAAATATTTTAAAGTGAAAATTGAAAAAGATCTAAGGGTGAGAGAGACACAATCTAGTGGTCACTATGTGGGTGGGTAAACCACCGTTTGTCGTATTTAATTTTCTTATGCAAAAAAGAGAAAAAGTAAAGCTCCCCCTTTTTAGTGAGGCGTACTTCTCACACTACCTTCTGTCCCGCCAATTTCGTTAAGCCTCCGCCCTTTGAATCTTGGAAGTAACTTATATCTCTTTCTCTCTCTCTCTGGTATATTCTCTTTGAATCTTGGAAACTTCCATCAGTGTTATGTGTGTTAGTACTTTTGAAGTAGTTGTGGGGAAAAAATGATGCAATACCAACCCTTGGCTACACATATGGAGGAATAGAAGGGATATAGAGACGAGTTTTGATAAGTCACATGGTCGCAACCATGACCACACGTAGCATGTTTCGTACGTCGTATGTGCACCTTTTTATTTAGTTATTTCTATTTATTTAATTTCTAGAATAATAAGATTAGTTTCCTAATTAGATAAGTATTAAGGTTTCTATTTGTGCTACGTCTCTTCTCCTGTAAAAGAGAGCCTATGCTTAGTTTATTTTCAATATTGGGTTTAGTGAGAGAAAAAGCTTAGAGAGTTATGTAGAGTTTGGGGTAAAACTCATAAACCCCAGGTCTCTGACCTTTATTTTTAAGCAATTAAGTGTGTTCAAGGCGAGTTTTAGGTTAGTTTAATTGTGATGTAGATCGTTGTTTCCGTGTAGTTTTTAACAAGTTTCATGTTGCTTTATTGCTCTTCAAATTGAAGTGACTACAGTAAGAATCTGGCTTGTGAGGCGCTTACCATTTCTACTCAGGCTATTATCGGCTTCAGAGAAGGTCTCTAAAGCATCTATATTGCTCCCTGACATCCACATAGTAATCCACTTATTGTGTTTCGAGTTGACGTGGTATCGTAGTGGCTGCGTAGGTCGTGGTACATATCACGGTGATCATGGGAGCGATAAGAGTATGTGATAGCTATGGTGGTTGTTGTTATAAGGTATATTATTATCGTCGTAGCTTTGGTCATACCTAGACTAATGCTGAAACCAGGGGAGGAAGCCTACATATGCCAAGTTGCGGTTGATATCTCTAAGTCCTGGCACTCCAGTGCTTTTGCAGATCGAGCTTCATGTTTGGGGCAAGTTTCTTTATCTTCAGATCCTCATGATAGTTTTTTGTCACTCTACTTTGTTAGTTTTTTTTTCTCTTCACTTAGCTGACTTATGTGTAAGTTAAAACTCCAACCCTTATTCATTATATACTATCACAAAATTAGTTCTCAGTTCCCCAGATCTCATATTGCTTAAGAAGATGCAAACGATGTGGTATCTGAGATGCATGATACCAAGACTCATTCTCCTCTGGCATAATCCTTCCCATATAACTTTGTACGTCTGTAAGCCAGATTTCGAATTGGTTAAAATGTTCGATGATATTAACTCCATCTGGTCGCACTTTCAGGAGCCCTTAGAATGAAGAAGGTTATTGATATAGGACATCATAGGCATTATTTGTACTCAATCCCGGTGAACCTGCTTCTACTTTGAGTGCTAATGTCTCTCCAATCTTGTCACCCCACCCTGGCATTACCGTTAATGGCACCCCGTGTTCACATAAATTGATCGCAATATTATTCTAAATTTGGGTTCAGTATGACTCTATGGGTGTTAGAATGTAGCTTGCCAATTAGGAAAGTGTATCACTTAGTGCTTTTCCTCCTAAGGTTGAGAGTTATTAGTTGAGAGTTATTGATGTAGTGCATGTAGACAATTAAGGACCCTCAAGAGTTTAACTCCGTTTATGGATTTGATTGTTTTCTTATATTCGTAGATAACTTTCTAGAATGACATCTTTATCAATAATAAGAAAATAACAACTTTCTAAGATGAAGTAACCTTTTCTAGGGAAAGATTGTTATGCAATGTCGGGAGTCATTTTTATTTCTAGAATGAAATTGTTCTTAGTTTGATAAACCTATGAAAATTCATCGTTCTGATCCTTGGAGTTGGTTTAGTAATTCATTTCATGTAGAATGCGAAATTATTCATCAACTTTCTTGTCCCATACATCCATAATTCTCCTTAAAACAAGATTGCGAAACAAAACGTATAAATAAGGGCACCCCTATCTTTGAATTAGGTTTATGTTCAGGTAGTGGTTATGATCGATTCGATATAAAAGAAGGAATCTAATTAATAAAATCAGGAGTGTTTTCTCGATTTGAGTGGGATTTAAGGATTTCTTCTAAAACCACAACTTTATTTTATTTATGTGACTTTTATATAATTGCTTCCGTGAGTTTAGATGCATCAAATTGTTATGAGTGGGATACTAGCATTATTGGAGGACTAACCTTTAATGGTGGGAAATCTATAGTGAGAAGCCCAACCCAAATTGATCACTCAAGACTTGAGTTAGGAAGATAGAGAAGAAGCTGTGAGGTTTGCTAACCGAAATGAAGCAAGGACCTGACTTCCTCGTACACAAGCCCCCGCCCGTAATGCCCCTGTTGTCATTCTCATCTTCACACTGTAACCCCAGCTGCACGATGCCAATTTTTTTTTTCGGTACTCCTCTCCAATACCAGTCTTGATACACGGCATGCGTAGGATCTAAAATGATTCATGTAAAAGAAATACTAGAATTATAGTTATGATGTTCCAATACCCCAAAGAGGACATCAATCTTGGATAAAAATAAAGTTAAAACTGGATCATTTAGGTAGAAACTAACCCCTAAAGTTGTGTGCTGTACATTGGAATTGATGGACACTGCCTCCTTGGGAAAAAGTAGCTTCATGGTGATTTTGTTACTAGTTTTGGCAATATGGAGATTGTTTGGGGGAAACCGACATTGTTTGATTATTAGCATTACGGTGATTCCTATTAAAATATGAAGCAAATTAGGTGTGGGTTATTGCAAGCAGAATTGGTTTGATGGCGATTTAGTACCCCCACTTCTGGGTACTTTTGTCCATTATGTCATGCAGGGGCGGAGCCAAAACTTAAGTTCAGTGGGGTCAAAGATTAGTTAAGGGATTTGGGGACGGGAGCCCCTGAGAAAATATTTAATATACAGTAATGGTTTTTTAAATTTTTTCTATGGCTACACTATAAACACTTTTTATAGCATATAAAAATACATTGAATTAATTATTGCCTACAAATGTATTAGAACCTTAGAGGTGATTATAATTGGATATTTTGTTTAAAATTAAAAATAATTAAGAATAAGAGGAATTGAACTGTGGCCAAGCTGCTAAAACAAATACACTCAGCCACCAATGCCTTTCGACTGTTCAATGTTGAGTGGTGTCAATTATACTCTACTACCAAACAAAAAATCCAAAGCTAAGCAAAAAATGTTGATTTTGTCGAAAGTGAGTGGTCAAATGACCCCACTGGTCCCCCTAGCTCCGCTCCTGATGGCATGTTCAACATTTGTTGATTATTTGCTTTCATCCGTATGGATTCTTATTAATGTGATTGATGTAGTATGAGTACAAGTTATAAGAGTGTCATCTCTAGCAGTTGGGTGTTGGTTCCTCATATGGCCCACCACGTCAGACGCAAAAAAAAAAAAAAAAAAACCAACTTCCAGCAGTTGGGTGTGGGTTTCTGCTTACGTGCCCAACTTTTATATGATGCGGCGTTTCAAACACCGTCGCTCCCTCGTGTTATTCCCAACCATATCGTCCCTCCGATTTTCACCCCCAACCATATCGTCGCAGCAAACCCCAAAAATGACAAAAACCCCCCAATCTATGATTTCACGAATCAAATAGATATGTTATCAAATCAAAACTACAAAGAACAACTGTAGTATCAATCTATTAAAGAAAAAAGCTATCTCTGAAAATAGGGTTTTGCTAATTGTAATCTAGACTGTTGATTACTATAATTCACCTTCACAAAAACAACAACAGCAAGGGAGATTTGGGATAAACACAACAACAAGATGAGTTGGAAAATCCCTCACCTTCATAACCCCACCCTCATCTCCTTACAAACCCCATTTGAGCACATCAAATCCCAAACCAAATCGACCCCAACATTCCTCACCTCATAAACCCTAACATATCCCCATCTCTAATTCTTCCTCTAAACCCCATTAATGAGTGAAATTGGAATCTAATGTTGTCTGCTTTGTTTCTTTGCTTGATGTATGGTTTAGATGCAATTTGATCTCATATTGCGATTTAGGTTTTCGATTTTGTTGTTTGAATCTATGGTAATAACTAAACTAAATCTATGTTTGTCTTCATCGTGAGTGAGTGATGAATCAAAGAGTTTGAGAGAGAGAGTGTGAGAGAAAGATGAGGGGAGAAAAATTGGTTTTTAAAGTCTTAACTCTTTGATTCATACTAAGAGCCATCTGAGGTTATCCTGGATAATCGAAAGGGATTCGAATGCATATCTTGATAGGCGGCAACACCACGCAAGCAACCGAGTTGAGTTCTGACAACGTCACGTAAGCAACTTACTCTTTTTTTTTGTCTGCTAGAAGGGCAATAGTGTAGGTAGCTACCAAAACCCAACCCACACTCGTTTTCTCAACTGCTAGAGATGCTCTTTGAGATATATTAGAAGTATGAGCAATACGAGTTAGAGTAGCAGAAGGTGTGTTATCTAACAAGTAGTAAAGTTTTAGTTGGAGTAGGTATTACTTATTAAGTTGCTTAGGCTACAAGCAACTATTAACTATAAATAAACAAACATATGGCTTGAGTAGATAATCCTCTCTCACCCTCCTCTCAATTTCTCTCTTTAATTTTTTGTTTTTGGAAGGGCAAGCTAGGGGTCTAGCCCCCATGGAATCGTATAAAAATAAAAAAAAGCTTGAAAATGTACAAGGTGGATGTCACGACCCGGTTGATTTGGATTACCTTGGTTTGCAGCGGAATAGACCAAGCGGCGTACCACGCATGCGACTATGCATGTAGAAGCCTTTATACTCGGATGCTAAGAGCCATCCGAGGTTATCCTGGATAATCGAGAGGGATTCGAATGCATATCTCGATAGGCGGCAACACCCAAGGTTCCCTTTTAATCCCGACGGTGTAATCACTCATGCGATGCACGAGTATAGAAATTAAAGGGAACAAATTTATTTCATAACTATTGCATGAAAGGCCTATATATAGGCAACATAGAACTAATTCTACTACTATTAGGAATAGGAAACTCCTAATTCTAGATAACTTCTAATACCTATACTCTCCAACACTTTGTTGGTACTACTGTAGTCTGTAGTCGGGCTTTTCTTTGTCTCTTCTCCAGAAGGTCAAACTGATGCTTAATGTTCTATTGTTTCATCTATCCATCAAATGTCTTATCAATTTTTTTGTACTCAATGTCTTACAACTACTTTGGGAGTTTTCACAGGTTGCAAAAGAAAGTGCTGATGTGATTTTAATGGATGATAACTTCACCACAATCGTGACTCTAGCTAAATGGGGACGTGGAATTTACCTGAACATTCAAAAGTTTGTGCAGTTCCAGTTGCCAATTAATATTGTATCTCTTATGATCAGTTTTGTTTCAATATGCATACTAGGTGCGATAGTCCACAACCATTTGTCGTAGTCTATATAGTTCATCATGTTTTTTCTTCCCGGAATTAAAGTAAATTTGTAATTTTCTTGGAACTTTCAGGATCTTCTCCATTTACAGTTGTACAGTTGCTGTGGGTCAATATGATTATGGACATTCTTGGGGCGCTAGCATTGGCTACTGAACCTCCAAATGATGGACTCATGAATAGATTTCCAGTTGGAAGGGGTGCGAGTTTTATCACTGGCACAATGTGGAAGAATATCATTGCTCAGAGTATTTATCAGTTGGCTGTATTTGCAATTCTCAAATTTGGCGGAAAGAAGTTTCTAAAACTTAATGGCTCCAACGTCAATCCTATTCTGAATACCTTAATATTCAACTCTTTTGTGTTTTCCCAGGTATGTGTTTTTTCTTCTTCTGAAAGTCATTAAAATAGTATGCCCTGTACCAATTGCAGCATGAATATCCCAGAGCAAGTACCTTGACCATTTATCCTAAAGGTTGCAGCAAAATTTTGAAAAATTTGGTCGGACATGAATAAAAGACCCCCTCTTGAAAAATCGTGAAAATTCATATACTCTGAAGTTTCCATCCATATCCCAACTCTTTAATGAGTTAGACTCCGTGTTCCTCTTAAAAACCCCAGATAGTTTACCAGATCATCAATTTCAAAATGAAAAAGTTGAATCAAGAAACACTTTGTCCCCACAAAAGAACACAATAATTCATCAGCGATTGTGATTAAAATTAAACCGCTTCAAAAATTTTAACGAGTTCGTCTGGGAAGAGCAAACCCTTATAGATACATGAAAGAAAAAACCTCAACAATTCCAATTCTTCAATTACATGGAATCTCAATTTCATCATCACCTTCTTATCTCAATTGCATAGAATGCCATGGATTTTTTTGTTGGTGAGAAATTTTCTCTAAAAATGTTTTATTAGAGACTCTCAATACCAATCTTCCTCTTATGTGGGACTCTCTCCTGCTTGTGAGATAAACTGGTTGTACATTTCTCTCTAGTCTTTAATACGTCTACCATAATAAAGAACATAGAAAAAATGTGTCCCCTCCTTCGAGTCGCTTATTGTGAAGTGTGTAAGGTTGCGATTGCTGGAGCTATTAGCTTGAGCTCTCAGGCGTAGGGCTATTTCTAGGCGGTTTTTCCTTGTTCTTCCTCCCTTTGGAGATGTTTGTTTATTTTTCTTCTTTTGTATTCCGGTTCCTTTCTTCAATAAAATTTGCATTTATAAAAATAAAAATAAAAAGTCTTCCAGGATACAACAATCAATCGTGGGTAGAAGAATGCTCTCCAATCTATCCGCCGATCGAACCAAGACTTCGAGTTTACTCCCTTAGAAAAACAACTCAAGATTGATCTGGAGTAGAAACAATTAAGTTATTAGTAACAAATGGATCAATGTGGTATAATTAGAAGAGAAGGTACCTCTCAAAATAACCCATTGAATGAACACACCCATTCAAAATTTCTCCTAACCACCACTTTGGGGCACACCCCAAATTGCCCCCCAAAGACCATGTTTCTCGAAAACACCTAGAAGTGATACAGTAAGACATCGCTTAAAAATGTAATCTAACATTCATTCAAAATAAAGCAAAATCTAGGACCACTACGTCCTCCACATATCCACGTCAACTACGGTATATATACCTTAAGCATTATGAAGTCCACCACATCCACTCGAAACTAAAGCTGAAGATGCATAGGAGGTCATATATATTGTAATCAGGAGAGGAACAAGACCGCCTAACCCTTCTCATTGGAACACTTCTATTCTTCAAATCAGTAATCAAGGCTGTATTGCTTCAAATCTTCTCATAGTTCTTTCATACCGCTATAATGGGCATTTAAAGAAGCTTCCTTTGTCTCCTATTAAATATTGAAAAATATATATCATATATCCAAGGAATATTACATTCCTGATAATTATCTTTCTTCAGACAACCATATCTTCTTTGCACAATCCAAAAATTTCACATTTGAAGCCACATGTGGCTTCCCAGAACCACTTACACACCATCCAATATTAATCATCCAATTTTCATAAGTGGAATCTAACTCGTTGGGGCGATTATCAGCAACAAAATTCAACTTCTTTATACTAAAATAGTGCTGAATAGTAAACAGCCAAGGCTGAGTCTCTTTCGTGATACGAATAATACTCCATCATTTTGAACTTATTGGCTTGTCATATTCTGTTATGTTTTTTCAATGTCTTATTTCTTACTAATTTGGGTTTGGCGGCCAATAGCAGCTAAAAATTAACTGACGATGGAATGGGGTAGCCCGAGAATAAGTTCTTTTATATTTTAGTTTATCCTTCAAATAACAGTGACGCAGTCAAATCATTAACTTTCTTTTCTTTTCTCTTTTTTTTTCCTTCCCAAAAGGTAGGCAAATTGTATAAATGTAGGTGGACACAATTTAGTTTGTAGACATGTCTTACAGCTCTAGTGAATTGAAAAGGAAACCACAAACTTAGTCTGTAGACAAGTCCTACAAAACTATGTATGAGAGAATCCTCTTATGTAGAAAAATAAAAAAAAGAATCAGTGAAACCTAAGTATTTGTTAAATGTGCTCTCAATTTTCTTCAGAAAGGTAGGGCATTCATAATGCGATTCCTTTGTGTTAAGGGGTAATCTGCTTGTTCCTTTGGCACTTGCATCAGCATTAAATTTACACTTTCTAGAAGAGTATCTGAATCTGATATGAAGCTTAGATTGAAGATTTTTTATTATGAAATCCGGAAGTTCGTTTGGGTTCATTAATTTTCACTTCTTCCAACTAGTCTCCCAGAGCTCGCCGTGGTACCTCCGCAAGCCGTACGCTCCATTTTAAGTCCAGATAAATCCTGCCGGTGTTGAGTATTGAACTCGTGACCACTCTGTCCAAGAAATGGTCCCAAACCAGCCCAACCCAAAAGTGATTAGATTAAAGATCTTCCCATCTAGGTGTACCTTCCGTGGGAGTTATTATTAGGAAAGACAACAATACCAGCATTAGACTGTAACCAAATGACTCCATACTAAGTGATTTATGTTTAAGCCATAGAATTAAAACGTCAAACACTGAGTTTCTTTTCTTTTAACCCGCTCTTATTGTGACAGGTATTCAATGCAATTAACAGTCGTGCAATTGAGAACATAAATGTTTTCCATGGCCTGGTAAACAGCTGGGTTTTCATTGTCACAATGGTCTCCATAATCACTTCCCAAGTTATAATGGTGGAGTTCCTCGGTACATTTGCAAGCACTGTGCCTTTAAGTGCAAAGTTATGGTTAGTAAGCATACTCATCGGATCTGGTAGTATGATTGTCGCGGTTGCACTAAAGTGTATCTCCATAGAACTGCTGAAAAATGCGGATACTGTCCAATACAACGATCCTCATGATGGTTATGACCCGCTCCCATGTGGTTAAGAGCTGGCATGATAGGAAAAGATTACAATCGTATGGTCATTGATCTGAAAACATCAGTTGTTATTACCATGTCCTGGTTTGCACTGCAGGGGTATATCATTCCCGGCCGGGTCCATTCATAGTTGCCCCTACCATGGTTTTGTTTTTTGATTTTTTCTGCTTGGGGGGCAGGACAATTTTTTTTTGCTCCTTTATTGTAAATACAGTTATGCATGAATCTATTGAGCAAAGCAACATTCCCAGTTGAATGCAAGTGTTGCTTGCCGAGTGCACGAAATTTAAAACATTATACATACCTCTCTGCATCCTTTAGAAGGTTGTTGAGATTATAAGACGAGAAAGTTCAATTCAAGACATGATCGAATGGAGAATAAAAAAAAAGGAGATTATTGACAGAAATAGAAAAGCGGAAAACATTGTTGCTGAGGGTGAGGACTGGGAAACTCCTAAACAAGCAGCTAGAGCTAGTGTAAGCAAAAGAAGGTATATGTGATATACCTATTGGCTTGAACAAACTTGGTGATAAATATAACTGTCAATAATCTCCTTTCAGCAGCAGAGTATGTACAAGAGTAGAAGTTCTCCTTCAGCAGAGTATGTACAAGAGCTTATTAAAGATTCAATAGAAGCAGGTAAGGTTCAAGGCTCTTTAAGCTTTAAATAGGTTATATAATTTAGACTAATGAGTCTTCCATTATTGTTGTAGGTTACGATCAAACTTCAACCGTGTTACTGGAGAAACAAACCTGAGATGGATCCTTTAACAAAATGGAGCGTTTTGGGGCTCGAGAGGGTGGTGGTTATTTTCAGCCTTTTTACAGAAGATGGTATATCTCATCAAGGGCCCTCTACTTCTTCCGGATAAGTACAAATCTTCTTCATTCTTTCTCCCGAACTTCTACATCTATCTCATAATAATTTGGTATTGGAAAAAATAAACCTCAATACATAAAGTCTTCCCATTTAATATTTATCTATTATAATCACCAAACGCCCCATGATGTTCTAAACAATCTCTGAAGAAACGCCCAAAATCTGCATCCTTCGCGAGCATCGGCAACCTGTTGTTCGCTACCTGCTTTTGTGTAGGAACTGGAGAGTATAAACATAAACAGAGTTAAGTCACATCGAATGCCAATAGCTCACCTTTGGTTGAGAGTTGATAAACTTAAGAGCAGCATGATCTGATTCTATAACATAAACTCCTGGTGAGTCAAATAATGCTATTGCCAAGTGTATTGAACCACAAAATAAAAAAACTTCATACTAAAAAATAAGTCATCTTTGCCCTATTTATCATCTAAACTGAAAAGATGCCTGTAACCCATTTTGCTAAAAAGTGTGAATCTATGTTTATATGCATCAAAAATGGCGGCAGAAGGTAGGAAGTCCTAAATACGGTGGTAGGGGCATATAGGGTAATCTAAAATAGAGCAAACCTTTATCTAATCCACACTTTTTTGCAAAATTATCTAATCCACACAAATTACACCTGACGTATTAATTAAATAGAGCAGTTAGGTTCAATGTGAGCTTCTCTCTTCGCGAAAATACCTAATAATCTTAAGATGCTGCAAGTGGTTAGCTTTGGAAATTTTATAAATAAGAATGTCATCAAAATAAACCGTAGTAATTAACGAAAATTGGCGAAGTATCTTCGTCATAAGCCTTGTAAATGTAGAGGGGAATTGGAGAGACCAAAGTCGTCACAAGGCATTTATAAATCCCGTTCGTTGTCTTTGAGGTCGAGTTTCCACTCATCCCTAGGTTTCATGCGAATATGATGGTACACACTGCAAATCTAGCTTGAAGAATAAAGAAGCACCATGAAGAGAATCAATCATATTCATGGAATAAGAAAGTGGTACTTATGTAAGTTTATCAGTCATCTGCCTATCAAAGGACAAATGCCAAGAATGACGGAGGAGGACTGGGACAATTGAAGGCTGTAAGAAACCCATCTAAAATAACTTTGAACCAATAACCAGGAAGCTCGAAATCCAATAACCAGGAAGCTCTGACTGCAACTTTTGAAAAGGCCGGAAAGCTAGCACTATCTTCTTTCTTTGAGATAAATCTTGTATATTGATAGAACCAACACTCAACTTTACGATAAATCTAAAAAATAAAAACTTGTGTTTTTTCTCTCTCAAAAGGCAAAAACAAGCCAAAAGCTTCCCAATTTAAATCCAAAACTAAGTGAAACCCTAACTCTAGTAAGGGTTACATACTAAGAGCATTTCCAGCAGAAAGAGCGAGTTTAGGTGTGGGCTATGACAGGGGCCCACAGAAAACCCAACCCATACCCAGGCTCTCCCAGTAGTAAGTTCGAGTTTGTGACGTGTTTTTATATATATATATATATATATATATATATATAATATTTTAAAAGAAATCAAAACACCGCGCGGTGTTCTTTTTACCGCGCGATAAAAGGAACACCGCCGTTGCAACTGTTAACATTTCATTTTCTCCAACTCGACTCATTATCATTTTACTTCATCATCTCTCTCAATTCGAAGGTATTTATTTTTAAAAAATTAATTCCTTTAAAAATCAAATGGAGATGTCAGAGGGAGACCCACACGCCAGTAAATTATTTGGGTTTAGAGGGACAAAAAATCCATAGCGAGCGGTAATTCGGTCGAGGTCCGGAAGGAAGAAATAAAGTGTAGAATTCGAAGATGTATAACAAACCCAAGGCATACTACACTCACACCAAGAAAACTACCCAACCAGGTTTATTACCGGCCTCCTAGACGGTGTTACTCATATATATTACACTAGTAAGGAACTCACAGTAAGTTTTTTAGTACATTGTGACTTTGTAATTTCCGTTAATCAAGTGTTTGACAAAATGCTATAATAAACAAAATCAGGATTCAATGCGTCCGTACGACACATTCACTACGATGATCAAAGTTTGGAAGAAGATTTTCATAATTATGACAATAAGGGTCCCGTGGTGAAGATATTCGGGAGCTTTATGGATATACGCTTGGGTAATTCTGATAATCGGCTAATTCAGGCGCTAACAGAGCTTTGGTGGCCGACAACGTACATTTTTCTGTTCTCTTGTGCGAAGATAGGGATTACTCTAATGGATTTCCATATGCTGACATTATTAGCAATTGGCAGATATCCTGCACAAGTGTCGTATGAGGACAGCTGGAGTGTTTTATCCAACGCGAGATAATTGCTCCCCGCATCGAAAGTTGCAATATAAAGAGTGAGAACGTTAGCATTTCACATTTGAGGATGTACTTGACTATCACAAATGATCGGGATGATGATATTACCATTGTTCGTGCTTTTATCCTCTTCATGATGGGACATTTATGTTTCCAAACGGCCAACAACACCGTCCCGCTTAGATATCTCGCGGCCGTGGCCGATTTAGACGAAGCTGCCGAATATGACTAGGGTTCTGCTATTCTTGCTTCTCTGTACCATGGTTTGGATATCGCAGTCACGACCGGGGGTGCCATCACTTGATTTTCACAACTTCTTGAGGTACACTAATACTTTTTCCTTACAAACTACAAATTAAATATCTTCCAATAAATATCTTAAATCGAATTTATAATTGTTTTTTATGTTGTTCCGAAATGCATTATTGGTTCTACGAGTATTGTGGGGTTGGTCACCTTATTGTCAATGAAGCACTAAGATCACGTCGTATTCGCATCTCAAAGCATGGGTGAAAGGGAACAAAAAGAAAATAAATGATCATGTAACAAATTGTTTACTCTAGGCAGTTACCTCATTGACCACCAAACTATTGAGTTGATAACTGGCAACCTTGGGCGAAATCTGCGGCATTAGATTTAGATGAGTGCATACCGCGTCGCTCCTATCCCGTAAGAGGATGCCACTTCAAGTCCTAAATAAAAATTGTGAGTGTTACTTGGGGATAGATGTTGTGGAGGCACTTGACTGGCACTGCGGGTATTCATTTGGATCCTCCGCTTAACATGTTGCCACATCTTAGTCCAGCTGATTTGCAGGCCATGAGACAGGCCAGCTTCGTTGACTGTGACCAGTTTGTGATAGATGAGTGAGAGACTTACGGCCTCATACTGGCTAACCAAACTTATGAGATAGGCCACCTGTTGATAGATTCCTAGAGGATAGGGAATATAAATTTGTTCGGACCCACTGCACTCATGGTTGGTATTACACTCGTGGTGGTTGTGTTAGTAGAGGTTCATAGCTTGTCTCAGACTTCAGTTTGCCTTGCGAGGAGGAGGGCCAGACCCGGGTGGCACATGAAATAGATAGGGAGGCGTGAGATGCTCCCCATCCCCCGCTTGAGGGACCCGCCACCCATGTCTTCCTCCGACGGCACAAAGGAGCTGTGGTGCCTGACTCATGGTATGCGGCGACTCGTCCTTGCAGAGTTGTGCTGGACGCCCCAACGATCCAGGACTTGACTGATAAAAACACCGCTCTAAGGAGGAACATGGACAGTATAGACGACCAGCTATATTCGCATGTAAGTAATTTATTTATGTATTTATTTATTTATTTCTTAATTTTATATTTATTTTATCAAAATCTAAATGAAATTTCTTTATCATGTTCAGAACCTACATATGGAGGGAGTGTGAGGTACGGGTGGTGTCGCTGCCACTAGAGGTAGCGCGAGGACGAGACAGGGGACCTGCAGACATAGTCCGTGAACTAGGGGAGCCGGTAGTAGCCACAGGGAGGCCGGGTACTGGAGATGATATTGACCCGTCTCAGTAGATATAAGTTTTTTTATGTTTTTGTAGTAAACATCAGTGTTGAACAATTTTTATTGTAGAATATTGTTTCTCTATATAAGTACTTGTACGACTTGATGTTCTATTTCTTTATATAAATCAATATTAATCAATTTATTTTGAGTCTTGAATTTAAATAGAAATGCAATTACAATTCTTAAATAGTAGTTCTACGCACAAAATGAAACTCAAAATAGATACAATTAAATTTAATCATCGTTCATGGCTGATGTAAGGATTAACTCGGACCATTCAGTAAGGGGGAACGGATCCCGTTCATAGTTTTCTAGACGATAATTTATAGGAGGATCAAGCGGGACGTAGTTCCGGTAAAAAAATATTGTATAGAATCTCGAAAGGGAACGACTGGTTATATTTCTCATACCATTCATCTCTGGCTTCGCGAAGAATATAGGCTAGTGAAACACCTCTGACCTGTCTATCAATACTCTTCCGTATCTCATGAAACTCATCACATTTAACCTTAAGAATATTCTACCTGTTGTATAAATCTCTATGAGGGTATTGAAGTTCTGTGTGCTCCCTAAATTAGACATGAACTCTATTCCATAACTGATTGAAGTTGAGTTGTCGGAGAGGTAGATTATCAACAAAATACTGCCAGAACGCGCCACGGCGCACAATCTTCATTCTAGCCAAATACCACCGAAGAATCCTTTGTTAGAGATAAAAAAACTCGGCATTGTTGAGTTCAAGTAGAGGACCTGTTGTTAGAGCATCTCCAACCAACATATATATAAAGCAAAAGTAGTCGTTGTGATGCCAAAACTAGCTATTGTAAAGGACCCACCAGAGGAACTAGCCGTTGTTGGAAATCAAGAGGCAACGGTTTTCTTTTACCGCGTCAACTGATTTTCCCAACCACTTCCTCTTCCCCTATCTTACACCTTTTTCTCTCTCTAAAAACTTGTTACCCCACCCTCACCTTCAACTCCATTCTCTCAACTCCACAGCCTCAAATGTCTTCCTCATCATCTTTTCATCCATTGATGATCCTCCACGCGTATCGTCGTCATCCTTTGACGATCTTATTTTGATTGTGCGACGACAATGATCGTTCTGCACCAAAATACAATAAACTTAGTAGTACATGATGCAACTTTGTGTCACGGCGGGAGTGTCATGGGCCGTAAGGATAAGAGGAAGAAGCGTGATCATCTATTGGGGCATTACAATTTATGCGGGACTACTTCAATCCGGGGTGCACATATGAGCTAGACAAATTTCGGCTACGTTTTCATATGTGTAGACAAATGTTTATGCGTATATTCGATCAGTCGTTGCACATGATCATTATTTTGTCCAAAAACCCAACAACGCTACTACTATGGGATTATCACTGTACCAAAAGGTAGTCGCGGCACTACGTTTCCTAAGCTACGGTGTTGTAGCATATCTTTTTGACGAGTATATCTGAATAGGAGAAAACGCAACCTTGTTAAGTATGGAAAGGTTTGTGTTGCGGATATACAAATTTTTGGCGAGGAATATCTTTGAGCATCAAACGCGGCCGACGTCGAAAGGCTAAAAGGGATAGGAGAGTCACGGGATTTCCCGGCATGTTAGGAAGTCTTGATTGCATGTATTGGATATAAAAAAATTGTCCCATAGCTTGGCACGGTCAATTTATTGGTCATTATCCCAAGACGACACTGCTTCTTAAGCGGTAGCTTCACATGACCTTTGTTTTAGCATGTTTTTTTTGGGTTATCAGGGTCTAACAATGATTAATGTCCTGTACAATCACATCTTTTTACCGACCTGGCCGATGGTATCGCCCCGCCTTACAATTATACAATTGCCGAAAAAACTTATGATATGGGTTATTACCTAGTGATGTCATATACCCCAAATGGGGAACACTTGTTCAAACCATATCCAATCCGGTTACAGTGAAACACAATTCTTTTCTCCACCAAGAAATTTGTCGAAAAGACGTAAAGGCGTTTGAGATTTTACAATCACAGTTCAATATTATAAATAATCTGGTAAATTGTAGAAACCCGAGGTTTTGAACAATGTCATGAAGGCGTGCGTGATAATGCATATATGATCGTCGAAGAGGAATGAGATTTATTCTTATCATACTTAGACTACGATCCGTCCAATCCCTCAACTATCGAAGGCGAACAGTTCAATATTGTACGCAACGCAGAACAATAAATCTTTTATATTAAAATGAACCGTATTCGAAATCGACAACTGCACTTTGATCTAAAAGATGATCTAATCGAGCATTGTGGGTCGTGAAGGGAATATTCAAACCTAGTGTTGCAATCAAGTATTATATGAGTGTTATTAATGTAATTTAATGCTTCTGTCGTGCAAGCTTATTGAACAAGTTTTTGATATTGTATTAATCTTGTATTTGTTTTAATGCAATATTCTCGGAATAAACATTTCAAAAAAATTTTACATTCTTCAATAACAAAGTACATTATTCAAACGATACATTATTGGAAGATAAACTAAATTCTTGGAAATAAACTTATATATACAACAAAGTTAAATTACATTTCATCATCACTTCAAGTACCTGGTCTGCCCCTCTTGGCCAGACGTTCTATGACCCCAGCTTGCCTTTGCAGATCTGTATTGTAATTGATGTCCAGAAGGATTACTCAGGTCTTTATCCTAATTTTGTAATTTTCCCTTGTTTGTTCCAAATCCATTTTGGCTTGCCATTGTTGATTTGTTTCCACTCTTTTTCTTTCCTTTTCTTATTTCGTTTGTCTATTCTCTAACCGTAGTTTATCCACATTGTTTGGATACCGTTACTAGATGCAACAACACCATCCAAGGTCTTTTGTGTTACAAGTTTTTTCTAAAAGTTTTTGGCCGATAGGTCTGCTTCCCACCCTTATACAACGAACCATCTATTCAGAATTTTGGCCCGGGATCGAGATGTAGTGGGTCGTTGGGGTCCTCCGATAGATTGTTTGATCCGACCGAGTTCCCCCGAGAAGAATTATGCGATGATCTCCTGGCTACATTTCTTGGTACATTCCCGCTGGTTCAACCCATCATCCTTTAGGTTGGCCCATCGCAGTTCTCGCGCTAAAACCCTATACGCTTCACAGTGTTTGAAATCATTACCACCATTCATACCTTGATAGATCTTGTGTCCATCGTTTTCCTCCACATTCGCAAAATTACCAATACAAATAAATAACGTGTATATCCAAGAAAAATAAACGAAATTGAGTTAAAAGAAATTCGAACGTACCCGATCTTCATCGGTTTTCCCGCTGTCGTGCCGAAATCGTACTTGAGCAACTATCCCCTTGTACGCCACACATTGCACATTAAGGGTACCACTGAGCTTTGGTCGACCCCATGATCGTCGTGTGGGGTACTCGCGGTCTCTGTAAAGGTAATGTTGACCTTTTGATAGAAAGTGAAACCTTTTGTGCGGTCCACTTTTGGCAGAAGCTGTTACCCAGCCCTTGCGAGACACGTGGAGTCTGCATCCGTCCAATGCAGTTCAGCATCATCCGTCTCGTCCAAAAACTCAGCATCTTCTGACACTTGCACACTTTGTTTTTGTTTTGCGAGTGCTCTTTTCTTTCTTCATTTTTCTTTTTCTTTCTCGGGCGCCGCCGCTTCAACATTTATTACGCATTTGTGCCACTTTAATTGTGCTGAAAGTAATTAGCGGCTGAAACCTTGAGGTTGAGTGACCGGTAGGGTTGATAGTACGGGCTAAACGCTTGAATTGCGGTTGAGAGAGTATAAATAGATTTTATTACTCTCCTTTGAAGGTATCCTCTTGCGACATGGTAACGGACGTGGGGTCTGTGATTGGAATTGAGATTGGTTGTGTAGAGGTATAGAGTAATTGTGATGATGGTACTGAGAGAATGGTGTTGAATGTGGGTAGAGGAGGATGGGGTCGACGGTATGGAGTTATTACTGCTGGTGCCGAAGTTTGCCATTTGGGGAGAGCGTAGAGGTTCTCCTCTGTGCTCTGCCAATTGGGCTTGGGAAAGAAGAGGTAGTTAGAGAGAGCTGAGCCAAGCTTTATGATAAGTGGTGTTCTTTTTACCTCTCGAAAAAGAACACCGCGCGGTAAAAGGAACACCGTCAAACTCATTTTTTAGTTTGAGAGCTCAATCCATTAGCATCTAACAAGTCCAACTCACCAAACCCCACCGTTTTTTGTGCTGCTGGGAGGTCAAAAGTAGTGGTTTGGGTTTGAGTTTGAGTTGACAAACCCATCCCAAACCCAAACCCTGCTGAAGATGCTCTAACTAAATGCATTAGTGAATAATATAAAGTAGAAATAAATACACTAAATATAGAGATCGTGAGGCAGGTGATGCTGTTAAAACTAAATTTTGCCTAAGATCCATCGAAATCAAGTTGTTCACAAAAGATATATAGGTTACTTGGTTGCACATTTTTATTTAGTTATTATAGACGCTCATTGAAGTTCCTGAAAAAATAATAAAAAGGTTTTCTCAAATACTATTTGGTGCTATTTAGTACTTGTACCGTAGAAACACGTGAGATTTGGTGAATATTTAATGGAGATGCTAAGATGCGATTTCCTATAAGAGTTTCAACTGCTATTCACCACATTCTCCCCATAAGGCATAGTTTTGAAAGCAATAACCTTACGGACTTGTTGAGCATACTTCTTCATATCACCTTCAAAACATACTAATGTAGGGGGAAAATGTTTTGTAACATACATTGGAAAACATAGCAGTCTTTTCAGATTTTTATTGTGTTTCAAATGGCTTAATGAAAGCTTTGTAAATTATCAAACACTGGATTTTCTACTGGAAGACCATAGAGGT